>JAGTJL010000004.1:2400000-3000000 GCA_020746875.1 Rhexocercosporidium sp. MPI-PUGE-AT-0058 | reverse complement strand
CATAAGCTATTAAATAAGGGTCTTCTCGCTTAACTGTTTTGTTCGCTCTTTTGCTATAAGATTTGAGATATCTTTAAAAGTTAATGATTGTAATGGTCTGTGCTCTTAGCGCTGATTGCGTAATCACTGCCCTCATAAAGACAGTGAGGGGGAAGAGGTAATCTTCCCTCCTTAGCAATTAGCTTCTGTATAAATTCAAATATCACCAGCGAGTCTACAGCGCTTCTCTAGCTATTCTATTGTGCCATAGTCACCTCAGCGTGCCAGTGATCATTACAATGTAATATTTAAGTCTTCCTCTCGTAGGGTTGACAGAATCTGAGCGTTTAAGAGACTAGCTTTAGTTAAGGTATTAATTGAAGCACGAATCTCTGCAGGAGTAGAAGCAATTCTGTATGTTACATGAGCTATAAAATCTGCAAGAGCCGCGTGATTATATATAGCCTCTAAAACCTTGATTTCTTACTGCTCTAAGACTTTGTTCTTTATAAGAGTAACTCTTATTAAATAATTATACTTCTTTGAACTAGTATTCTGCCGTCTCTTAGAAGAGTGCATATCCTTTTGCTTCCTTTTTGAGTCGTATTTACTTGCGCGGTCGTAGACAAATAATGCACGGAATAGCTTTATATTCCTTGACCGAAAAATATAACTATTCGCTTTCGTATGTGTTTGGAATGCAGTAAATCCAGTAGCAATATCGCTATAAGTTACTATAAGAGGCGCGGGGCTATAAGGTTGAGAAATGGAGATTATGGTAGTGGTAGTAATAATAATAGTCGTAGTATTATATTAAAGTATCTCTTTAATTAATCTGAATAATTTCAATTTTTAGTCCTTAATATAATTATATAATTATAAATATTTATGATATGCATAAGTGGCCCTTGCTAGGCAGTACAAATTATTATGGCATAGCGAGGTTGATAAATGATACCCGGCAAGTCAATACATTTTTAGCGTGTGTCGATTTAGCTATTCCCGTATGTGAAAAGAAGAGATTGTTACGGTCCGTGTATTTACTCGGTATAAATACGGTAGGTTGTATTAATCTTAATGATCGAGAAGTAAGTATATTACGTATAATAAAATATATAATAATTAATATAATTAAGATATTATTTTTAATTAAGCACGAAGCTCTTATTTAATAATAAACGTATTAATCTTTTATATAAAACCTCTCGTACTTTCAGGACCGCTGAAACCGCTAGACTTTTAGCGATTTACCGGTCTTAGTAGTCGTTACGTAAGGAGATCGCGTAATTTAAGGGCTTATCTGCCTTCTGATTATTTATTAATAATAATAATTATATAATATATGATTTATAAGATCTTAAGTATTAAAATCTCTTGAAATAATATTTTTAAAAATAATATTCTTTTAATATTTTTCTTTTAAAACTTTCATTTTCTTGAGCTTATGGTTCTAAGTACTTCATTATCCCGGGGCTAAGTGTTACGGGACGCGGGCGTTCGTAACAGAGATTTAGTATGAATGATGATTCTATTGTACGGGGGATTTCTAGGTCTATATAACTACTCTAGCTAATCACGTGTATATTCGCTTGTATAGCTTAATTGAGTATTTGCTTGCGAGCTTACGAGTTGGCGTAATCTCTTACCGGAAACCAGAGCTTCCGAGGTTTAAAACACGGAAGCTAAGGCTTTCCGAAAGCCACTGTTTTAGCCCTGAATAACCTTTTACCGGAAGCTTAAAGCTTCCAAGGTTCAAAGCATGGAAGCCAGAGCTTTATACGAAGCCAGAGCTTTATGCGAAGCCAGAGCTTTATATAAAGGTAGTTGAGTTATGGAAAGGTATGCTTAATATAATCTTATAGTATGTCGATTTAGCTGTGGCCTTGAATTATCTCAGTGCCTCAGGCGCTTCTCTCGCTCATGAGTGCACGGTCTATTTCCATTAGCCCATTTACTTCAACTTACTAATTAGCGCCAGGCTACTACTCGATTAGGCAAGTGGTCAGTGCGTCCAGAATAATTAAGCTGCGAAGCGTCTGAGGGAAAATAGTAAGTGTTTATATAGCTCGCGCGGTTAATTCGACTTTAGATTTTCAATTACTTTACGATATCTTAATATTTACTATTCTAAATACCTTCGGGTATATTATAAGACCTCGGTATTATATTTACTTATCGAATGATTATATTCTTTTAATTTATTAATTATTTTTTTAAATCGAAGTATACTTACTAAGGCAAGTCAGTTTTTAACTCTTACGTAAACACGATAAAATTCAATTTACTTCTTATCGATTATTTAATAATTACGTATTTTATTAGTAAGTGCTATACTTTCTCGAGATATAATATATTAAGAGAACTTTTATTAGTTTTTTTTTTACCGATTAAAAGTAGTTTCGTTAAGTCGTAATCTTAAACGAGATATTTTCAAAATTTTCGGTTATATTTAATTAAAATATCTTTAATTATTTAATAATTATACGTTATATTATTACGTAATATACTTATATAAATACAGAATTATAAAAGCTTTCGAATGCGCTCGTCGTAATAAAGATTAATCGTAGTTAAGAGATAAAAGTATAAGCTTAAAGTCGAGGTTATAATAATTAATTCCCCTTACTAAAGTGACCGCGCGAGCTACTAAAGCCTTACCATGTTCCCTCAGACCCTCCAGCGGGAATTCAAAGCCTTAGCCTCTGATTAGCTCATTTACTCTAATTTACTTGGCGTAGAGCTAAACCTCGGATATGTGGGGCAGTACGCGAATTACCGCTAAAGGAGGGTCTGATTTATTAGATACCTGTTGAAGGGGTGTGGAAGTCTAGAGGTTAGTGTGAGATGAGTCATGTGATAATGAGTCATGTGCCTTGCACATGACTACGGATGGACTGCATTTATATGGAGATCTGCCCATACGACAAACAGTAGTTCAGTCAATCCCCGTCAACAAGCGCGAGCACGAGCTTCCTCCCTATGCAATCCTGTCCCACACCTGGGGCAATGACGATGACGAGGTCACCTTACAGGACATGCTGTCTTTTACAGCTGATGGCCCAAGAGGAGATATTACGAAGAGCAATGTCTCGCGCAAGAGTGGATTCGTCAAGATTGCGGCAGCGGCACGTTTAGCCCTTTCCCAGAAGCTTGATTTTCATCCGGGTTGATACCTGCTGCATCGACAAGACGTCTAGTGTTGAACTCTCAGAGGTGATCAATAGCATGTTCTGCTGGTACCAGGCTTCTGCTGCTTGTTACGCCCTGCTGAGCGATGTCAAAGTTGACCCCAATAAGGATATTTTTGACAGCTCGATGGCAGCATCAGCTGGCAACTCGCTTCCTTTGGACGATACTGTCATTCAAGAATTGCGATCTAGCAGATGGTTCACAAGAGGCTGGACTCTTCAGGAACTGGTTGCTCCCAGCAACGTCCACTTCTATTCTCAAGAATGGACTTATCTCGGATCCAAAAAGGACAAAAACGGGTTTCAAGATCTCATCAGTGGTATCACTGGGATAACAGCGGTTATACTAGATGGACTTATTTCTGTGGAAGAACTCAGCGTTGCCCAACGGATGCAATGGGCGTCTGGGCGTCATACTACCCGATCGGAGGATCTGGCTTACTGCCTTATGGGGATATTTGGTGTCAACATGCCTCTCCTATATGGCAAGGGCATGAAATCTTTCGCGCTGCTACAGGAAGAGATTCTCAAAGGTATGTGGGTCTGCAACTTATATACTTATGTTCCATTCGCACTACATTTTGGCTTTGGCTGATGTCGGACCTTTTGCAGGGAGCAATGACCAGTCGTTGTTTGCCTGGGTATCAACGGCTGAGTATCCAGGCCCAGTATCCGGACTCTCTGGACTTCTGCCCCAAGTCCGGCATGTTTCAAAGACTCCGGTCACATTGTTCCTCTGCCTCCTGATACATCCACCGTGGGTGCACTGTCGGGGATCACGAATGTTGAATTGCAGGTTCGCCTCAACTTCTGGGCAGCTAGCTCAGCTCAGACCGATTCCATCGCCATCCTAGATTGTGCTCCCTACAACACCAAGTCTGAAGACGTTAAGCAGTCTTGCCGTGCTGTCATTCTACTTACAGCGCTTGGGGGCAATCAGTACGCTCGATTACGAAGTGATCGGATCTTTGACATCCCTGCATTTCATATTGATAGGCGTGCTGACAAGGGATATAAAGAGGTCTTTGTTAGACAACAACCGAAGTTACTCTAACCTGATATTGTGTTCTCGGTGCTCGGGCTGATCAAAAATTGCCTTGGTGCAGATACGGTCGCGGGGTGGCCGCACAATCAGTGGAGTTCAGCGAAGAGAACGATCCGGCCTGGAACACTTGGTGTGATTTGCACGTATCGAAAGTCGAACAGCCTTTGGGAAGCGTGATGTTACAGATCCAAACCCGGACCTCTGATATCAGTAACAGAAAGACAGAAGTACAGTACGGTCGAGGCTCGTTTCCGGAGGTTATATTTAACATAAGCCAAGGCAGAGGTCGGATTTCTCTACGAGCAGAGAAAATACATGAACTAGCGGCATCGGATCCTACAGCCACCATCTACGATCCCATGCCCGACCAGTATCTGCGCCTCGCGAAATCCCTTACCTTCGAAGAAGCAGCGGCCATCGACCTCACCAATCTCTATTCGTCAAAGTACGAGATCCGAATCGGCCGACATGACGGTCGATTACCCTGCAGACAGACTTTGGAAGACACCCGACGCATTGTATCGACATCACTCGATGATCTAAGCCTCTTGAAGTCGAACCGATCGTCACCCAACCCATTCGAGAGTTACTTTTCTAAGCTTCTCATCAAAGCATGCATTAGAAATGATACAGCTGCTGTTAAAGACCTGATGCGTAGTCCGTTGAGCACAGCACTCATAAATGCATGGACTTCGGAAGTACGAGCCACCATCCCAGGACTCGATCCGCTCCACCTTCTGGGTGGCTTCAGGCCAATTCACTGGGCAACACTATTTAATCATATGAACACTGTTCAAGTACTTCTCGAGCATGGAGCAGACATCTTTGACGAGACTTGGAATGGGATTATAGCGATCCATGTGGCCATCGTAATGGGACATTTTGAGATTCTCGAGCACATGTTTTCAGTTCAACTCTCGTCGAACCGTTCCAGTACCCCATCAGAACTCAACATGTGTGATACACTCCTTAATTTTTCTGCCTTATTCATTCTCTCTGAGAGAGTGGATATCCTTGACCTTCTGGCAATGATTCTTGATTCCGCTAGCCGCAAGACACCTTTCGGCAAGGCTAACACCTTGGGTGAGACAATTTGCATAGAGCTGCAGCTGTGGACAACATACATGCAGCTAAATGGACGATTCGATGGAATGCCGAAATCGTACATCGCCCAGACAAGAAGGGAAGAACACCACTTTTCTACGCTGCCGCCGCTGGTTCGTTCGCGGTTTGTAGGATGCTCATCGGCAACGGTGCAGCCATCGACGCTACAGATGATCTCTCCAGGACGCCTCTACATGCTGCATGCCGCGGTGGCCATCACCAACTCGTACACTTACTCTTCTCAACCCAGCACCTTACGATGCAGTCAATTCAACATGCCCCTAGAGTTGCCTTCACCGCTTGGCATTTTGCGTCACTGTCAGGAATACCAGAGATCCTCCGCTCTCTTCGACCATATTTAAGTGTGTCGGAACTTTCTAGCATGAGGTCGTCGGCCGAAGCCCCAAACGATATTCTTTCCCACTCCATATCGCTAGCTTGAACGGCTCGTTGGAGTGCGTCAAAGTTCTTTGTGAAGCAGGGTTTAGCTTGAAGGCAAAGTCCAAATATTGTACTGTCGGAGGCTGATGACATGGGCGAGGGTATCAGAATTCCCGTGGCGGATGCTCCTGGGACTGCTGAAGATTGGGCATTGCGGGCGACTATCATGCAGTTGCTAAGTATTTGAGATCCAGGTATCAACAGCGGTGACAGTAAATGAGCCTCGCAAGAATGTCAACCGTCAATGCATTCAATCGATTCTCCGCTCTCCCCGTCGAACTACGCTTCAAAATCTGGAGCATTGCTCTTTCTGTCCCGCGGAACGTTGATATAACGTGCGACACAGATATCCAGCACATCATTCAAGCCTAGTAACGGTCCGCCTGCATACGTACAGTATCCATAAAACGCTTCCTTGCGACAGTGTTGTACGATTCTAAGACGTCGTGGATCTCTTGTGTAACCTCGCTTGACCTCGGATAAGAGCCTTTAATATTATACTAGTAATAACATTAAAATTACGACTAAATTAAACTTACAGATAATTTGTTTTTAAGAGAGGAGTAATATGACAATAAGTGTACTTAAGAGGTTCTCAGCGAGTCAAGGAATCTAAAGATTTAATTTTTAAATGTAATTGAGCTATATTATATTAAACTAATACCGGAGGGGTTTTAAAGGTGATTATATATAAGAGCTTACGCTTTCCCCTTTTCCTCTTCTTTTTATTTTCTTATTTCTTTTATATTAGACTTATTAGCTCTTGATAGCCTCAGTTAAAGTATTACCATACACCTCTTACATCGCTCTCTTGGCTAGCGTCCTTACAAGAGCTCGTTACCTTTTGCTCCTTACTTTTGGTTACCCTGTGACAGGCGCCGCGCACCGAATCCAAGACGTGCCCCTTTAGGCAATACGCGAATATGACAAAGGGGGTCTGATTTATGAGATAATAGCTGGCTCTATTTTTGTCTTCGGACATAGACAAAATCCCGTGATGTGTGATTGTGGCTTTCGCACAGCCTCCACATCACGCGCGCCAATACTCCGTTGGCTGTTTCATTGGCCCAATGCTTCAAATTGCCGTCCAAACGCCTGCACTTTGGATTTTTAGGAGCGCTGCTCAGTACATCTTAATGCCTAGAGACAAGTTCTATTAAGACGTCATCATTGTGTTGTTATCGTCAATTCAATGAAGGGGCTTTGTTTGTCATTGCTACAAATGTATCCGCAGAACTCATCAGTCAATCTCGAGTTTCCATATCCACCAGCAGCATCGTGGAATCGCGACAAGGCTACGGCCTGATTTGCCCTCCAACACACTCAAACTGATCTTTATCCCAAAGCGACAGTGAACACCACGCAATTAAGATCAAATATTAAGTCTCTCTTATAGCCTTAGTAGAGTCGGGTATTCGTTTGATATGGCAGACTTTGATGAGGAGAGTTGGCGCTACCCGGGGGAATCCTTCGACCCTGGTGATCCACCTTCGAAGATTCATCTCAACAGGCCAAGGTCTCCAGCCGAATTTTTAACAGGGTTTTTGGACAAAGGGAAGACAGAAGATAGAGGAAAGGTGTACAACCCAAGCGGCAAACCACCAGAACCATCCAAGGCGCATCAGGAATTCAGTACATGGCTAGATAAAATACCAGAAGCCGACAACAAAGACACTCGAGAATTCGACGATGATGAATACTTGATCGACCCTGAAACTTATTACAAGCAACTGGACATGATGGAGGAGCTAGTGGTCGAAGCCTCAGAGTTCTACGGTTCCAACGGTGTATTTGATCCTGCTATCAGTCACATTGAGGAAGACAATGCGGTCTTCTCAAGCCTTCACTGCAAAGCCGAGGTATGGAAATGCCTAGATAAAATCGCAGGCTCATCTGGAATATCTTCAATTGCGCCAAACGAAATGGGACACAACATCGTATGCATTGGATTAAGTCTAGGACATACATATATTATTCTATGTTACCTTCTGGACTGTTTTGCAATCGTATCCCAGAAAGGATTTTGCAAGGACTCCTTCACACTTCTGATCCGACGTGATGCAGAGCAAGGCAACGTTGCGGAACTCATCCAAATCGAGCGCAAAATGCTGGTCGAGTTTCTCGAAGCAATTGGGAACACTGTGTTGAAGGTCTTGAAACCCGGACGTCCGCTCTCGAATGCTGCTACCTCTTCCGCAATAACAGATAATCTTGTGCCCATCTGCAGAAAACTTCTGGAGTATCTTGGAGCACCTCTGACTGACCTTCTTACCTTTCGAGATGTCTTGTTTCTCTGTAGGACATTGGCACTACTCTTTGATCTTGGGCTGGTGTCGTACGTTGGCTCTCATGGCTCACGCTTTGATCTCAACTATATGCAGGAAGACCACTCGGAGTTGCTCGTGGCTTCACATCCAGAAAGCAAGATTGGCTTTCGACTTTCCCTACAAAGACTGGCATGTCTTGAGGAGTTTCTAAATGATAAGAAAGTCTGGGTCTTTCAGCCTCTTTGGACAATGCTCGAGGACAAACAGTCTCAAAGCAGCCAACTCACGATCTTGACGTCCAGAGAAGCCTTTGCCGATACGTGGGGGCCGATGTGGGAAGTCTCGGCGGGGCAAGAGCATCCGGATTATGTCAGGAAACTCATCGTCTCTACCGGCGTTATCTGTCGAGTTCGCACCCAAACCAAGTTTCCTGCTCTAGGTCCTATTCGATGCCATTGGTTTGGTGACGCGAAATTGTTTCCTACTCTAAAGCCGGGTGACAATGCTCATGATGTTTTCATCAAAAAGAGTCGGAAGTTGCTCATTGGAGGCCTTCCTGACATTGCGTTCGGAGCAAACAAGGCGTGCACGTACAAACTCGACGATCTAGAGAGAGATTTTGGCCTACGTATGACACCACTAGGAACCAGCGCTTCGGCTTGGGCTGTGGATGAGCGACAAATTGGATTCTCTGCTTCGCAATACGTTGGGATCACATTTGTAGGGACCCAGAAGAAGCTTCCACGGACGACACAGAAGCAGGCGATCTGGAACAAATGGAAAAACTCGCCCATGCAAGCCAATTCACTCATCCTGAATTCATACCTCGGGGTGGAAATTAGTCATTGCACCGGAAACGCCAGGCGCGTCCCACTTCGGCACCTATTCACAATGAAACCAATTCAGGCTTTGCTAGCAAGGCAATTCCCAGAGTGGCTGACCTCAGAATTCGGGGCAGATCTTCAAGCGGCTTTCTTTAGCGATCATGATCAGGAGATCGAAGACGTCTGGATCAAACACTACAAGTCCCGGGGTGAAATCGCGGAGCTGGTATGCTGCGTTTTTGAATTGCTAGAAAAGACAGGCACTCGAGCTAGCAACTTTAGCGCTGCATTCTTGAACCAGAACAGGGAGCTATCAATGCCAATCGAGCTGCATCTCAACAACTGGTGCGAATTTCTTGAAGACTCACACCTCACAGCCGTCTACGCGATAATCAACGAGAACTGCCTTGGCGGCACTAAACTTGGACATTTCATAGCAGGTTGCAATTCAGTTCCACCTGTCATAATTTGCTTTACAGCGCTGGAAACAAAAATAGCGGTCCCACAAGAAGAGACTTCAAGTAGCAAGATTCGCCTTAATCGGCGCGGCGGTCTGCAAAGACTCAGCAACCCAGACGACGAGATTCAGATCCTTACTTGGGAAATGGGAAAAGTCCGCGAGCTAGGACGCCGTCTCTTGCGATCAAAAGAAACCCAACCGCTTGGGAGGGAAGTGCAAAATAGATATGAGCTAGGTGGCAAGCATGTTCCTGTTGTCATGAAAGCGACGGTACCGAGCTATGGCGGGCTTGCGACGAGGCGATCGGCCTCAGCGAGACTGCCGCTTAGTCCACCGGAATCGATGACTTCGCAGGATGGGTTGTGTATTATACCTGCACAATGAGCCCTGTTCTTCCCCATCTACTACTTAGTAGCTAGAGCAGGCTTCTCAGCCCTCTGCGAGTTGAAGGGGTATCAGGTTAGGTTACACGTTTCATGTTTTGTGTTCTGCATTCCTCTGGTGAATAATAACAAAAGTCCGTCACATCCAGAGGCATTATTTCCAAGCTCTGGGAGAACAGCAGGATATTGACGAGGTTGTTTCTTGGCTGTTCCGCGTTTCATCACTACCCGCCTTGGGAACTAGTACATGTCACGACCATGACTACTAGAAATAGAGAACCCATTGTGTATGTTTTTGACAGACACTGTGAAATCATCAATTCAGACCAACGTCCTAGAATAGCTAGCATAATGAAATCATCATAACGGGTCCTTCCATTTGTCCTTCAACTCCCGAATGAACTGCCTAGTCTCCTTCCCATCAGCATCAATTTGACCCTCCGGCCACCGTGCCCATTCCTCCCCTCCAGTCTGGAAATACTCATGCTCGTCGTCACATCCGGGCACTGGCTTTTCAGATCTCTCTTTATAGCATTCTCGGCACATTCCCCTGAAGGCAGGGCATTGCTTACAGCACCAAAATTCGATAGTTGCTTCCTTCTCACACACATCACATGAGTAACCTATTTCCTTCTCAATCCACTCTGAACCAAAGGACTGCATCTCTAGACAAGTCCGTGTCGTAGGAAAATCTTCGAGGAAGAAGAAGTAGGCAGCAAGTAGCGAAAGGTTGGTACACCAAAGGTAGCGCTCCAATGTGAAGTCTGGTGGAGCCTGGTTCGATATGATGTTGAGGCTATGTTGAATACGTGCTTTCAGGTTCATCTCTAGCTCTGTTGCAGACTTTGGCTTCCAGTTTTGAGAAGCATGGGGTTCGAGAAGCTTGAGTATCGGAGGGTGCTTTCGTACATAGTCAAAAACAGTGAATCCAAAACTATCTTCAACGGATGTATTAGCGCCTTTGGAGAGCAGAAGCTCTACTATTTCAACCTTGTAGTTGACAGCTGCTTCGATCAAAGGTGTTCGGCCGTCTTTGGTTTGAGCGTTGATATCTGCACCGAGATCTAGGAGCTTTTGGCAGACCGTAAGGTTCCTGGCAGCTGCAAAATGTAGCGCCGTGGCGTTGAAGACATGGTCAGCAGCCGTCACGTCGACGTTTTGTTCTAATATGGCATCGATAATGCCCTCGTTACACCCGATAGCAGCGTGCATGAGAGGGGTTCGCCCTGCCAATGTAGTAGTATTGGCATTGGCCCCGGCAGATATGAGGGTCTGCACTTTGTCGACAGATGCCGTAGTTATGCTTGATATTGAGTTTTCTCTAGAATCCATTGGCAAGATCCAGGGGAGACTTCCATGCGTTCTTTGCGGCCAAGTTGTAGTGGGTCGTGGTTGAACCTCAACTCTACTTCTAAATCATTCAGCCAATGAATTTCTCTGTCTGAGAATGTTCGCTTGAACACAAGCTGTTGCCGACTATGGTCCAATCCACCTTTGACAATCTCTTGTTGCTTTGGCACTGGCGGTCGAGATTCTTCCTCTTGCGGAAGTTGAAGCAGGCGCTGGTGGCGTTGTGGAAGAGTTGCCAACAATGTTGCTCTCTGGGCCGCCTGATCCCCTAGCCGATAGTCTCGCAGGGCTGTATGCACCACATCCCGGATCGCTGGGGCCACGTTCTTCCGAAAAACTCTCTCCTGCGCGCTTTTGAATTTGACCATTCCCCTATGACTTTCCATAAGTCCAATAGCACGGACCGGGTCGCCCAGGCCCTTCGCAGAATCACGACTGACAACCTATTTTTTCCTTCAGTATGTCACCAAGATGAGCTAATTATCGAATACTTACCTGACGTTTGAATATCCCAAGTTTCTCGGGCAGTAGTTCGAAAAAGGTAAGCAACGGAAGCTTAATTTCAGAACTTCTTCTCTTGAACTCATCAACGATCCTAGCAACATCCTCATCTTTTACTCGTAAGGACATAATATGCGACCTGTTCAATGGCAACCTCAAGACCGTGGATATTTTGGCCAGGAGATTAGCCAAACTACTTCCTCGGAATGGGGTTCCAAAGAAAGTGATACCCTTGACCAGACAATCTCCGGAAGGGCAAAGAACTTTTTGAAACTCCCAAAGTTCGGTCCCGATTTCTTGATCGCGGAGTAATAGCAATATAGCCTGTATATTGTTAGTAACGAGAATGCTATTAGATCGTACCGACGAACTTGAGCGACAACGAGGCCACCTAAACTATGACAAACAAAGAATAGTGGCCGTTGGCAATTCTATAGAAAATAAGCTTGGAATTATAGAAGTTAGTGAACGAAAGCTTACAACCCCTCTTTCTTGTACGATTGCGCGAAGAAGATTCTGTGCTGTCTCTTTGATGCTCTCGGTGATTCGATCACTATCCATGATCGGTGCTCGATAGCCAAATGTTAGGTAGCGACCGCTCCCGAGCGTTGGGTCGTCCAAAACATCGGGCAAAAAGTCTCGTGGCCACATCTGGACTCTCTTGTGGTCTCGTGGCCTTGAGGCAAATGACTTGAAAGCGAAGCCTCCGAGACCATGCACTAAGTAGACACTGCAACCCATTGTCAGTACGACAAAGAGGATCTGGGTGGTAAACCATACTCAAACGTAGGCTCCGACGATCTACTTGCTAGAAGCGTCAGGTCGAGAAAAGATTGACTAAAAGCCAAGTTGTAGGAAAATGCCACAGCATCGATCATTTTCCTCTCATCCTTCAGTTTCGTAATTGCTATCTTGCAAGCCTGCTTGGACTTCCTCTTGAAAGTCACAGTGGTTACCTTAGTTCCATTGTGAGGATCTCTGACTAGGTCGCTGACAACAGGCTCGCATCCAGGCAGCACTCGCTCAAAGTGCCGCCGCACATCTCGTTCAGTGGCTGTTGATCCGATGCCAGAGACAGACAAAGTAGCATATGCCGGCATTTTGAGGGCGCGTGACTCTCATTAATAAAAGGTTTTAGATTTCTTCCAGGATATATTGTTTACCAGGCTCTGAACCGGGGAGAAGGGGATATTTAAAATGATACGGTGGAGGCTCAGCTGCAGATAGTCTCGTAGCCTCGCGCATCCCTCCATCTCGACAAGGCATAATCCTATCCCCAGGTTCAGCTGAAAAATAGTCAGCCACCGGATGCTTTCGGAATTTGTCTTTCTGATACGCCTGCTAGGCGTTGTTCGTCGCAAGGCTGCGTATACCGTACTGTGCACATTGTAAGAAGATGGCTGAGTCTTGGCTTCATCTGCCGTGGCGTCAAATCAGGCTTCATCAATTGTCGCTGGCCGTATCGCAACACCTTAAAGCATTCGTAACTCTCATGACTTTGCACATGACACCTTCAACCCAAAATGGCTTTAGGGATTCCGAATTTGACACTCGACTGTAGATCGTATGCCTTAGTTCCTTCCAGCCACAAAGTCATAAGAAGCTCACTTAAAACGAGCCGACAAATACTACCTAACCGAGAAAAAAAGCGAAGAAATGATTAAAGTTAAGAGTTCGTATATTGCGTTAATTACACGCCGAGTGCTAGTTTTTATATCTAAAGTAATGTGGTAGAGAGGAGCCTCGGATATTTCCTAGTAAATAGCTTGGATGTTAAGCTTTAATCTAAACTACTTCCTTTGCGAATTGAAAAGTAGTTTGTTGACGTTATATATAAGGGGGTTGGCAGCAGCACTCACGTCGAGGCGGGCTTGGGACGCGTTTTGGTAAGGCTCGCTTAAATCGCTGACTTGATTTCTAAGAGCTCGCCCAATCACAAAGCCTACAACATCCCCCTCAAAGCTCCTCAACTGCAGCACGCTCCACTATCAACAGGTACTGGCTTTTAACGACCAGGAGAACCGAAAGAACAAGTGAATGTACGGTGGGGTGTCGAATCGAGCGAGTTTACAACAAGATTCCAAACATTGGTATCGTAGGCTTCACCAATGTGTCCCACCGGGTCCAGAGGACAATAGTCCTGGACATAGAGGTTGTTCACCCCCTGTTCTTCCACGAAAGCTGTCGATGTTGGAGTAACCAATTCATCGAACTTAGACATGATGACGGTGAGAGAATTACCAGGCTGGACAATGGGTTTTCCGTCATTCAGCCTTGCCACTGCAGAACCTCCAACCCCTATCTCATCACAGGCGGCGCAGCCGACTGTATCCAAGATGGTGGAAAACAACTTCCTTGTCGAGTTGCCGCCGACATAAGCTAGGTTATATAAGCCGGCGAAAGTCGTGCCGCGTGTAGGCGGGGCAATGGCGACGAGTTTGTCTAGAATAGGAGCAACACCTCTAAACTTGGGCACGTAGAGTGCAAGGAAGCCTCCTTCCGAATGCCCTATAAGATCAAGCTTCGCAGCCCCGGTGCAAGAATGGACCAGGTTGATGAAAGCTTCAATCTCGGCCGCCGAGGAATCGATGGGCTTCAAGCCGCCAGCGAATGGGAATGCGGGGTAATCTCCGTAGGTCAGGCTGAAAGTGCAGTAGCCTTGGGATTGCAGATAAAGTTCCAGTACATTCAGATCTTCGTAAAAGGTTGCACCAAGACCGTGGAGTAGGATCACGGGATTTGGATGGGCGATGCTACGGCACGTATAATCGTTGTGAATTGTGCGTTCGTCTAGATAGTTGTGTATCGAAATGGCGGCAGCCCTGACCGACAATATGGTGGCGGTAAATAGAAAGGCCAAGCCTGTCAGTACATGGCGATGAGGGGTCATATTCAGAAGAAGCAGAACAGTTGAAGGGGGTGAATGTGTGGGCTGGATCCAGGTATGTATATTTCGCACAGGAATTAGGATGCTACGAATTAAGGTTTTGCAAAAGGAAATGAACCCCACACGGGAAATAGCAATGCAGATCTTTGCTTGATGGATGTTCCTGGACAAACCAGCTGAAGAGGATCATTGCAGCGAGAACGGCTTTTTCCGCAAATCAATAAATGCTTTTTGAGCCGTACAGGGATCATCATCATATTTGACAGCCCCTCGCTGTCCTTGAAAGCGACCTGTCAGTCTCCGCACGGGATCGCCTCATCCCCTCCCTTCAACCAAAGACGCCCCTTCCAGACAACATCCTATAACCTCTCATCTTTGGTTATCGATCCCGACGCACCCAGCTCTAGAGCCCTCATCACTCAGTTCGCGCCCGTAGGTTAGTCAAGTTTCAGAAAGCTGCTCAACTTCACAACGGGCAGGATCCTTGCCGAGATCAATTATGTCTGCTACTCCTGATCAATGGCCCGAAGCGAATCAGAGGCCTGCTGCTGTAGCGATTGAAGAAGAGCCAGAAGAAAATCCATTCATAGTCCTTGAAAGAAAAGGTTGGCGCAGTCATTTCATGCTCGCTTTTTCTACCTTAGCCCTACTGACGAGTATTTCAGCCTTGATAGAGACATGCCATACATGGCGTAAACCGCTACGGGCATTAAATACAATACCACACCTTCCCCAATCAGACCTGCCGGTCTTAGATGTGTTTGTCGAACGCTTCATAGATGCATTTGCCCCAGATGACCGGATAGACTGTGGCTCATCCGATGCAATACGCAGTGCTGGGTCAGTCAGGATGTTCTCCCCGCTTCTCTCCGATGCCTTCCATGCTGTCTCAATAGCCTACTTCGGGCAGTTTTCTGGCAATTGGAGAGTAGGCTTTGCTGGATACAATATCTATACTCGTGTCCTGAGACGCCTACAGAGCGCTCTATTTCATCCCGAACAAAGCAGGTCGGAAGGTGTCTTCGCAACCGTGATTCTCTTAATGGCCTATGAGGTAAGATGTCCTTCCAAAACTGTTTGAATACGGGAATGACTAGGAACAGAGCCTCCAGCATACGACAGAGAGAGCTTTAATCAACCACTGTATTCATGCGTTGAAACTCATAGAGTTTCGTGGCCCATACAGTCACATGTTTGGAATGGAACATCAATGCTTTACGGAACTGCTTCCTTACTGGGTATTGCTTAGGAAAACTACCCTCAAATCAGGTATATCACTCACATAGTCAGGTATCCACAGCTTTGGTCTTACGGGCTCCCACATTTCTTGCCAGGCCAGAGTGGAAGACTATTCCCTGGTCCGCTGAGACTTCCTCTAAAGATATCATGGCCAGTCTCTTGGAGCAGGTGGTTGATCTTCCTGCTATCCTTTATCAATTCGATCAACTTCTGGCGGCCAAGAAATCTCACCTCATGCCTCAAATCGAATTGGCCTCGCGGGAAGCGATACTCTGGAACTCTATTACGAACCTCAAGAGCCGTCTTATTCGATGGAAGATAGAATGGGTGGACGACTACCCCTCCGGCCAGCCATACGAATCCCACATGCTAGAATCAGAGCCATTCCCCGTCTTCGAATACAACAATTTCAACACTGGTGAGATGGTTACTCCAATGTATCTGGTCTACCCTGATCCGCAGTTGGCACGTACTATGGGCATGTATTATGCAGCCAGAATCTTACTCGCTTCTGCCGATACTCGCCCTCCACATGACGGCCAATGTCGGGAGCAGATTGAATTTGCTCGCCTTATATGTCGAAGTATGAGGTATTATATTCAAACGGTACCGGGTAATATGATCAACCGGATGGCGTTTCCCCTACGTGTGGCCTTTGATACGTTTTCCGAGGGTGATTTGGAGAGGAGGTATATTGGCGCGGTGTTTCAGCTGGTGCAGCGGAAGAACATGTTGAAATCGTGGGGGAAATTCATGCCAGATATTTCGGCCAAGATAATTCAGTAGCCATGTATTATAATTTCGTTTAGCTACGTAGTCGAAAGCCGCACAAGATGCGAGTAATGGCGTATGGAGTTGGTTATTGGAGACTGCATCTTGATTTTTACTTTAATTCAATTCCACAATTCAGGAAGATCGTTTATATCTACTCCTTTCTCACATATTCGCCTCGTCCAAAAACCAAGTAAGCAAATGCGGGAGAACCAGCAAAGCATTAGAAAGACTCTCACATTTGTCTGGTCCAAACCATGTACCTAACATTTATCACGTCCCTCACCTCATCCCTCTTCCTCCCCACAACCAGCATCCTCTCGTTTTTCATCGCCCGCTGAGTCAAACCCCGAAACAGCCCAGCTCCGCCTGGTTCGAACTTACAAATACCTCCTGTCTACAAAATCAACACTGCTTTACGGACGCATCAAGGTTGTTTCGTGGCCTTGCCTCACCCCCAAGTGCTGAATCTCACTAGGGTCGGGGCTATCGCTCGCCAAATTGACACATCTCCCTTCGGCAGAAACCTCCAGTAACTGTTGCTCTACACGAATATGAGCTAGAACAAGTCCTTCCGCACCGAGCTCAATGCCTTCGTCGATCAAGGCATTCCTCGCTATAAAACCTACGGTACTCCTCCACTCATGGAAGTAGTTCGCCAAGACCGTGCCGGTTGATCCTCCCTCTGTCCATGTCGGTTCATTCTGGGATACCCTATTGCGGACAAAAAGCTACCTAAACATGCTTCTCTTGCTTCGACCAAGGGATTAAAACTGTAATGAAGAACTATATATCCATTCTCTTATTCAACCTATCATCAAAAACAGGAGCACTAAGCTACACGGAAGCATCACCAACGACGAACTCACTCTCCCTCCTCCCGAAGCTTGCACATATGTTGCTGTGGCCGTCCCTGTCTCACTTGTTGTCGTCTCACCTCCAAAAACACTCCAAATGATCCCTCCAATCCCCGTCGATTGAACCATCGTCTTCGTCCCTTCTATCAATTGCGTCCCCCCAGGCGCGAGACTGATCGTTGTTCCCCCCACTACAATCTCCGAACCTGGAACCAACGTCTGCCCTCCAATGACATAATTTGACGCTGAATCAGCAGTAACGACCGAGCCTCCAATTGTTATAGCTGCTGCGGCATTGAGAGTAGAACTCGAATCGCCTACAACCAGCACGGTATTCAAACCACTCGTTTGAAGTGCAACAACAGTCGTTGATGACCCAGACCCAATAGTTATTGAGGAACCCAATGCAAGTGTCTGGTCCTCGATGATGAACTGAGAAGCCGAATTTGCAGAGACTACCGAAGAACCTATCGTAATCACCATACCCGCAGCTGCAGTTGATGTAACAGGCTTAACACTTGAGGTTGGGACTGGAGGAGTAGCTGTGGAACCTGGCGCCGGGGGGGATGTCGAGCCTGTGTTCTCTGGCTGTTTAGATGTTTGCTGAGGACTCCCTGCACTAGTCTGAGCCGGCGCACCTGATACCTGTGTGCTATCCGGGCGAGTAGGCTCAGGAGAAGGTCCAGGACTCGGTGTGTCTTTCATGGTCTCGGGAGACTTACTCTTTGAGGTTTCAGAGTCTTGGTCCGGAAGAGCAGTAAAAGAAGATGATGCACTCCCCTTAGACGATGAACCTCCAGCAGGCGCAATTGAGATCGTCGTTGTACTAGTAGCCAGTATCGCTCCCGGTTGAGCTTGAACGGCACTTGCTGGGGAAGCAGAAGTGACAGTATACTGGCAAAACTCATACGGACACCCATCATACTCAATACCAAGTGTTTGACCGGACCAGAGCGAAGACACTTCGGTTGAATCAAGAACTGTATAAGCTTCCCCGTAATTAACACCCACCAACGAATACAACCATCCACGAGAATCCTCCCCATCCAAAGGTCCAACCTGCACGAATGGAGTATGGGTTGGGGTTGCAGACAGTGTAGGAGTTGGGAAACAACAAGTGCTGTTGATGTGGTAGGTGGGTAGAACCGCAGTCCATGTCAAGGATTCAGCAACCTCAAAATAGTTTGTTGGGTAAGCTCTGCATAAATCAGTACTTATCCCAAGCAGAAAGAGGAAACTCACATTGTCATAGGCTCTCGACCCATATCAGTCACAATTTGCGTGACTGTTCCAGCAGCATTCGTATCAGTCCTTGTCAATAAAGTCGACGACCCATTCTTTTCATAGTCTGTATGATAGACAGTAGTCGAGGTTGTCTCATTTGTGGCTTCATTGACAATCACCATCACCGTTCCTACAGTAGTAGGTATAATGACTTGTGTCCATGTCGAAGATGAGGCAAATAGATATGGCCCATTAATTTCCGAGTAGAAAGATGTTATTGAGCCAGACTTCGAGGAAGTCGGAGTCGGGCTCGCCTTAGTGATAGTGCCATTCGCAGTATTCCTAGGGTCTACAGACGTCAGCTTTTGAATTTCCTACTCGACTTTGGGTACTTACATTGCTGGGCAGCTACTTGACTGAGTAGCCAGACTGAAGCGAGCGTCAAAGATCCAAGACGAGCCATAACTTCCTAGAAACGAATGGCGAGGAAGCCTGAGTGGGCGAAGATAGAAATCCAGGGCAGAGTCGATACATGAAGGGAAAGATGAGGCTGCATTTAGGCTACCCATCGGGGAACGTGTAAGGCTGGATTCTATTATCGGTAAGCTGAAAGACATAATCTATCGCGGCTGACAGCCTGCAATCCTTCGGATCGTCCCACCACGTTAATTGGCTGGACCGTCACCCAAGCCAAGGAAGATTCTCGACCTGCATATTGCAAGCGCTGTTGAACGTGGCACAATCAATGCAAGAGATCGGGGGCTGAGTTCCAGATTTTGTGTTCTCCTCTCAAACACTTTCCTTCTCTTCCCTTTTCTCACCCCCACTGACGGTTCTCATCGTGGCGATGAAAGGGTCGCTTTCATTGATTTTATTTTGTGTACAATTGGCAAATGCCGGCTTGAATGCCTCCCTAGCACCATTGAGCATCCCCCCGAGCCTTTACTGGTAGGTCGAAAACATCTTCTGCAGTGGTGGCGCTCATGCATCTGACAGGGACGGAAACGATGGTTGGTGGTCAACTTTCCAAATCCAGGTTGGCACACCAGGGCAAACTGTGAGGCTCCTGCCAGGAACATCAGCCAGTGCAGGCTCAACAATCTGGGTGGTTGGTAGCTCTCGCAGGAAATAAAAAATGTACTAACAGGAATTCGAGGTTATCTCAGAAGGCTGCGTCGATGTCAATCCCACACTCCAAAACTGCCCAAACGAGCGTGGTTACCTCTTCCAAAGCAATGTCTCTACCACTTGGTCCACCCAAGGACTCCAAAATGGCATCGATGGTGCCATCTTCTCCTTGAACACATACGAGGAAAGTTTCCTCGGCCGTTCTGGCAACGGATCCTATGGTTACGATACCATCAACTTGGGCGTCCCAGGCTCCGGGCTACCAAGCTTGCAGAAACAAGTAGTTGCCGGCATCTGGACAAACGATTTCTACCTGGGAAACCTCGGTCTTAGCCCGGTACCTTTCAACTTCACAACTCTAAACAATCCTCAACAGAGTATGTTGAGCAGTCTATACAACCAATCCCTGATCCCGAGTCGAAGCTGGGCATACACAGCAGGAGCACATTACAAGTCCCCACCAGTATTCGGAAGTTTGACGCTGGGTGGATATGATATGACAAAATTAGAGCCCAACAACCTCAACTTCGCCTTCGGCGCAGATTTCTCGAGAGATCTGCTCGTAAGCTTACAGTCTATAACATACGACACCGCTGGTAGTTCTCCATTGCTTGCAAGCAGTATTGACATGTTCATCGACTCCCTTATCACCGAGATCTGGCTGCCTACATCTGTATGTGAAGCGTTTGCGCAGCAATTCAATCTCACCTGGAACGAGCAAGGCAAACTTTACCTAGTATCCGAAGACGCGCATGCAATCCTGTTGAATCAGAACCCAACCTTCACTTTCAAAATCGGCGCAGCAGGTGGCGGTGGTCAAACTGTTGACATAGTCTTACCTTACGCAGCATTCGACTTGAATCTTACGGCTCCAATTGTTTCGAGTGATGCCCGCTACTTTCCACTTAAGCAAGCACAAAACTCCACGCAATACACACTGGGGAGGACGTTCCTGCAAGAGGCATACGTGATAGCAGATTATGAGAGGCACAACTTTTCTGTCTCGCAAGCAACATTTCCTCCGACTTCGGTATCGGCAAGCCTTGTTGCAATCCATCCTCCTGTACTCGACGATGGAACACAGACCAATACTACCATCTCTTCACAGAAGAAGGGTGATCTGACGACTGGCGCAATTGCGGGGATTGCAATTGGAGGTGTCGCGGGTGTAGCTTTGGTGATTGTTGCAGCTTTCCTGTGGCATAAGAAGAGGCGGAGGCGCCACGAATTGGCAGATACCAGTATACCTAGACCTGGGGAGAAGCAGACTCAAACCGTCGTGGACGTGACCCCAGATGCGGCGAAACCGGAGCTTGATGGGGACAGAAATGACATCCACGAAATGAATGAGCAACGCTATGTTCCGCCCGAGCTCCCAGCTTACGAAGGATCTGGGGGACGACATGAACTTGTACAGGAGGATCGCATACATGAGATGGACGGTGCAGGGATTCCTCCTGCTACTGCTAGCGTCGAGAGAAATAAAAGATTCAGCTGGGAGAACTAAGTGCTAGCCTCCAATTCGAAAATGAAAGCAAAAATAACATTCAGGAAACAAAGGACTTCAACTTGTCGTTCAATCATGAAGGAAGTGATTTTTGATAATCGGACGCAACTTTGCAGTGACTCCATTATTCATGCAATGCAGAGAAGTGAGCTTTCAGCCGTGGCAACCCTGGGTATAGGAGCCTACGCATGCTTAGGTTGTGATTTCAAGTAGTGTGAGATGGCAGCCAGCCATCTATTGAAAGACCATTGCAAAATCTCGCATTCAACTAAGCTTCGTAGTAGTTTATCAAGGGTAACCCCTCGCTTCAAGCAAACCTCTAGGAGATTCTCTCGGACAGTCCATCCCTACATGATGAAAAGCAAATCGGTATCTGAATCAAGTCAGCAAAGCCCACTTCCACCTCGGTGTAAGATTCTATATACCAAGTGGATGACTGCAGCTCAATTGAGGCTTCTGAGTATACTTTGTAGCTAGCACCTCGCGAATGCTATTCAACAGCTCAACATAACTCTGCTGCGGGTTGGCCTTCATAGCGCTGATGAATGCCCATGACATTGCGCCAGTTGCTTGAGAAGCAATGGTTGCATCAGCCCTACAGACGTCAGTCAATGTACCAGGAGTGAAGAGCAACATACGATGTCTGATCATCCTTGCTACCCGACCACATAATCACATCGGCAGGTGACGTCTTCGTAGCAACGGTCTTCTCATAAGCCTCATCACCATCTGTAGCCTTTTTAAAGAATCCAATGAGGTGACCTGCAACCTTTCCATAATCACCCTGACTAGCAGATGAGATGACACCCAGAAGACCCATTCCAGCCTCCTTGGCAAGATTCGGCTCTTTCAAGACGCCCTGAGTTGAGTAGATGTAGGGCAAGTCAAGAGCTGATCCCGAGTGGCACGAATCGAAAATCGCAGTCAATCTAACACCCGCCTGAAGTGGTGAGACCATGATCGCATGCATTTCATCATCCACAATGTGACCAGCCTGCTTGTAGTCGACCGGATAGATCACCTCATCATTTCCATCCTCTTCGTCTCCGTTCCTATCATCAGTCTGGCCACCATGACCCGAATAGTGAAAGAACAGGGAATCATTTGGTTGAACACCTCGAACGAGCCAGTTCATAGCACGAAGGATGTTCTCCTTGGTAGGTTGACCCATCCGATCCTGTTGGTCATCGGTGAGGATCACCATGTCTTCTCGGGCATATCCGAAGCTCTCGCTCAAGTATCTCGAGACATTTCCAACATCATTGATGCAGCCTCGAAGTTCACCGCTCTGACCAAAGTAGTTGATACCGATCAAAAGCGCTTTTCGACGACCTGTGCAGTTGGAATACTTGAAGGCGTACGAGTCTGGAGCTCCATGTCCAAAGCTGACCATTCCTTGGGGTGGTGGGGGGGCTGATCGTTAGCGGGGTAGCTTGCGGAGAGAGACTTCGCATACCGTGTCCGCCATGCTGCTGACCTCGATCGTACTGAGGCTAGATTTGTTAGAAAGATTTCTTCCAGGGATGGAAAGGCATGCCTGAGAGTAGCCATCATTGTACTGGCCTCGCTGATCATATCCACCTTGCTGCTGGTATCCGTAGCCTTGTCTGCGGACATGAGTGTGTGCTTGACCAAAGCAACGAGGACTACTTGCTGCTCATATCCACCCCCATATCCTTGACCCGGATATCCTGACATCGTCGAAGGTGTTTAGTAGTTCGATGAGTTGATTTGATAGACCAGGCGCAAGTTGGATGAAGCTGATGCGTTGTCACTCGATGTTTCAGACGCGTGGAGATGGCCTCGATGACCCTACTACCACGCTACTCACTGATGCGGAGCTGGAAGTCGCGCAGGTAACTTATGGAAACACCCAAATCCTTCTTCGCCCAGTCCAAGGGAGATAAGGATGTGTAAGGGAAGTCAACATACGAGCTGAAGATGGAGGTGGAAGTGCGCCGCCAAGGCGCTAGGCCTTCTTCTCTCATCCAGAGGGAATTCTAGGACTGATCACCCTGCTCAGCACAACCATCACATTCACAGAAGACAATATGTGACAATCACAACTCGACTCTGCAAAGAGCGGGCATATAGATATTTGAACCTTCTTCTCTCTAGCATTCAGTATGTCTCTCTGCTGGCTTCATGCAATGCCAGGCTTGGGCACTTACCCGCCAGCCTTCGTCATTTTTATCGAGCATCTCGAGTCAAGACTAACCCGGGGATAGGAGTTTCACCTCGAACTATCTTTTCTCCATTCGAACCTTCAATTATACCTCCTATCGTTGCTTTGGGCTCCCCGCCCGCTCCACGTATCATCCGCGAAGTCGACAAGTTCTTCTGTTTCCTGGATACATCGTTATTCATCATGGACTTAATGAGGGGTGCTGAGGGGTACTTGTGAAGGCGAAGTTGCCGAATGAGACATACTGGACATATGGCTGTATTGAGCTGCGCAGGTGCGCTCGCTCGTGATGGTTTGCACCTGCACATACATACGGAGGGGTTCGGGCAAGTGTCTAGGAGGGTGTAGAAGTCGCGTTGTTCTGTTTCCAGGCAAGCAAATACAGATACCATTCGTGTTCGCAACACTGGCCGTACTTTTAGGAAACGCGCAGAGTTTCATTTTCTTGGGGAATACGTGTCTTCCAAGTCTTTCCAACTGGCTCTTAGCTTATGCTCGTTCTCTGCACACTGATCGTGAAGTCTTAGATCAGACCAACCGCTATCTACTTTCCGTAAGAGCCACGGCTCAGCCGATTTATCAAATCATAGATAACTTGCTTGATGACTTTGAAACACTAATCATTCAAGATAGTAGCAACTTCTTCAAGGTCACACGACCGTAAATAGGTAGAGAGTTTCGATATTCGAGATTGTGAACGCTGCGTGGAGTCTCAAGTCCTCAATTGAAGCATGCGAAGTGGATATTTGGAAGGTCCGAGTTGCATATTTCAAGCGCTCGGGATCGCCGGCGTTGCTTGGTAAATTGTCTTCAGAAAGGATACTTCAACGGTAATCAAGGAAACTCGTATCCTACTTTGCGTACTCCTATGCCTAACACGGTGGCAGAAGCTCCTAAGTAAAGTATGATTTTTGCTCCCATGTAGCTTCTTTATAGTCTCCTCGACCTAGTTGTGCCGGCCAAGGATGGCCCGCTCCTGGAGTCCAAGATCAACTCATTCACATGGCCATCACCATCTAGGGCGCTATATCTATTCAGCTACATAGTATTTCACATCAGCCAATCCTTCCACCTGGTTGCCTTGAGGCTATGTTGAACGATCTGTTCCTCCCAAGTGTTGACAACCAATATAACCCCGCATGTTTACCGCATCACCCCATAGTACAGAGAGGCCCTTTCTTATGTAATTTTTAGCAATCCCAGCATTCTTTATAGTCGTATCGCTCAACCTTTAGCATCAACTTGAGGTATACGAATTCTATGCCGACAGACATTGCACGGGCAGAATGACTGTGTTGATTGGGGAAGTCCGAAAGTTGCACGAGACTTCGCAACCTCGTTTTGAAACAACCGGACTCCGACACCGAACTTCCACCGCGTCCTTGAGATAAATACCACAGTATATCTGAATATCCTGACTCGCGATGTGCTTTCAAAATAAATCTCACGAAAAATCTTCTACAAAATGATGGGTCTATGGAATGGTTTGGGTCTGGGGAAGAGCAGCTTCCTCGGAAAGAGCGAGCCACCTGAGAAGCCAAGAGTATGGCGAATGGGAGATGCTTACGAAAGGAGGATGCCACACCACGAAGGAATTAAACAGCTATGGGAGTCGAAATGGAAGTTTCCTGTACGTTGAATTTCTGATGAAATGGTCATCACTGACTAGTATAGTGTTCCATCAGTGTTTACCCGTTTCACGATGGGAAGATGGAAGACTTTGAGCCAGTATTCCTAGAATTGATCAAGGTAATAAGTGAATATCATTTTCTTGCTTTTCGCTAACCATACAGAAAAACATAAACGACGGAACCAGTCCGGAGTACACAAGAGCCTTCTTTCCAATAGCAGCTACTCTTGAAGCCAGGGGCGATCAAGCAACAGACCCCAAGATCGCGAGTGACTTCTACCTTCGAGCTGCATGCCTATACCGTATCGCCCGCTTCCCCTACATCTCCGCCTTTCCATTTGTAAACGATTCAACCAAATGGGAGGCCTGGACCTTGCAGAAGAATGTCTACCTCAAAGCTGCATCCAAATGGGAGACTCCAATCACCGAAGTCCTAATTCCACATGTCCACAGGTCCGGAGAAGACCGAGCAGAAATCCCGGCTTATGTGCGGACACCGACTGGCAAATCCCCAGCTGTCCTTTTGATGACTGGACTGGACGGCTACAGACCAGACAACACCACAAGAAGTGACGAGTTCCTTGCACGAGGATGGGCTTCCGTAATTGTTGAGATTCCAGGAACAGCAGATTGTCCAGCCGACCCGAAAGATCCGGCCGGAAGTGAGAGACTTTGGAGTAGTGTGTTGGACTGGATGACGAAAGACGGGAGATTCGAAATGTCTAAGATCCTCGTTTGGGGACTGAGCTCAGGTGGATATCATGCAGTTCGTATCGCTCATACGCATAAAGATCAATTGCGTGGAGTGATAGCCCAAGGTGCCGGAGTTCACGAATTCTTCGATAAGGACTGGATTGAGAAGGCCGACGGACACGAGTACCCTTTCAAGTAAGACATGCAATGGTTTGAGGACATATCTGACTCTTCCTAGACTCAGTCCTGCTATGGCTAGGAAGCACGGATACATGAATGTCGAGGATTACAAGGCTGGTGTCCAGAAAAAATTCTCTCTTCTGGAATCTGGTCTTCTTGACAAACCATCGGCAAGGTTACTCCTGATCAACGTAGGCCTTCCTTTCTTCTTGGGAACTTAACTAACAATTACAGGGAACGCATGATGGATTGATGCCGATTGAAGATTCGATGTTGTTGTTCGAGCACGGTGCTCCGAAAGAAGCGAGGTGAGGAATCCCGAATGCGAAAATGAGGACGAGCCTAACTTCATCAGATTCTTTGATAAGGCTCTGCATATGGGGTATCCAATGGCAAACTCGGCAGTCTATCCTTGGATGGAGAGTGTGATGGCATAGGTGATAGCGGGTAGAAAGCGAACCGCGAGTACTCTGCTTAATTGAGGTCGGCTGGAACAAACCCCAGTCACGTCTATATATTTTGAAGGACAACGATTGAAGATATTTTGCATGATTAACAATTCCTAAAGGCACCAAGTCCCAAGGCAAGCATATAAAAAAGAATCAAATCCTAGTCACATTCACTCCAAGGTTCCTTCCCTCCATCTCGATCCTAGAATAATCTGTTAGCCCCTCCAAGACCAATTATGCCAAACGCTTGAATACCACAAACATAATTACCGACTTCGTCCAAACAGAATTATTTGAGTCCACAGTGCTAACTCCAAAAAAAGAAGAAGGAAAAAAAAAGACTAAAACACCACTAATCATATTCTCCCGCCAGTAGGCTGTTAATCCTGTCAATCGTCATAGCCATATTCGTCTGGAATTCTTTCTGACTGTTTAGATAATCCATGTGAATATTCACAACCTGACCCCAGATAACCCCAAAAGTTTCCATGTCATTAGCTTCTCTCGCAACTCTTGCGCCATGCAAGTAATCTGGTAGTTGATCAAGTCTGAGATCCGGCCTGTAGTAATTCCTTAGAGTCTTCACCATGTCCTCAAGCTGCCAATAAGCTTCGAAGACTGGAGAATAATCGGGCGGTCTGGAACTCTTCAAGTCGAGAGACCAGTAGTGGATGTATTTGGAGAGAATCGGAAGAAATTCCAACTCATCCTCTCCCGGAGCTTGCACGGTCGCGGAAAGAACATCTGCCTGGGCGATATTCCGGAGACGTCGAAAGGGTTCGAGAAGCAACTGAGCTGCTCCCAGTGCTTTTTCCCGCGTATAATACGTTCCACCGAATCTAATTTTGATATGAAGACGGGAGAGCTGCTGCAATTGAAGTCTGCTGACTAGTTTGTGTAGATGATCGCAATACTCGAAAAGTGCCTTCTCCAACACCTCAGGCACTATTGGCTCATCAGGATTGTAGTATCTGGAAAATTGCTGCGCCCATATCTGCGTATCGTCAAGGCGTATGTCTATAACAAATGACCGAATCATGCTGAAGTGATTCGGGCTAAGAGGCGGAGGGCTAGACATCATACCATTCACGGATGATGGTTGTTTTCTGACCTGTTGCGAAGATTCGCCGTTCGCCTCGAGCTGCTGTCTTCCCAACATGAGACGCTTTTTGTTCTGCTGCTCGAGGAGCATCAACTGCAGCTGATAATCCTGTAACGCATGGTTCCCGATCCCCGATGGAGGACCCAGAAACCTGGGAGGTGGTTTGTAGGTCTGGCGTACAGCAGGTGAGTGACACATACTCAGACCGTCTTTGCAAATTTCAATCACAAAGGATCCTGTGCCGTAGAGAAGCTGGATACCTTCTTCATGAATTTGACGATTGGCACGGAGAATTTCAAGCCACACTAGATGGACTGACCCGCGTTCTGACTTGCGAGCTTGTATGGGCTTGGCTGGGAGAAGATACCCATAGATGCGTTGACGCAACTCGATCGGAATCTTCATGAAATAGCATGCAGTCGAGTTATCTTCATGTAGGGAGCAAAGTTGGAATCCATGGACTCGGAAAAGGCAAGTCTTTTTGCATTGGAAACCACATGAAAGTGTTGCAACGCATGAAGCTGATTTCCTTGTAAGTCGACGATGCACACCACATGTTGGCACTTCCTAGGTCAAGTCAGTATAGGATTATTGAGTACGGAATCTAACCTGAAGTGAGTCATTTGAGAGGAGTAGTCTCAACCCTCAACTTACGTCGAGATTGCCTGACGGCACAGCCTTGTTAGTACATGGTTGACCTTTCTTCAATCTACCCCAGCACACTTTGATCCTCTCATCTTTATGCATAGAACATGTTCGCTCATGGGGAATGCTTTCTCCAGGTTGCATCGGGTGGAGAGATTGCATTGTCGTGGAAGCGTTCGACCACTTCCATGACAAAGCCCGAGGTCGTTCGAGAGATTCAGCGCCAACAAGCCGTGTAGGAAGGGGCGGACTAACAATTCCACCAGCCTGCCACAATGGCGTGAATCAGTCAGACACAGGGGAGTATGTTGGAAGTATGTTCTTACGGTACGATCTTGTTTGTCAGAAGAGAAGAAGGGAAGTTGGCTAGAAGGGATGCGCAAGGTAGTACAGAGCCCGGCAAGGCAAATGCCAACAGGCAGTCGGTCACTGGTCTCATGACCCCTCACTTCTAACACTGGTGCAAGACGAGGCTGAAGTCCAAAAAGAAAAGCGTACAGATCTATGCATAGTGCGTCTCGTTTACTGTATAGACTGCGATTGTGATTAGACGTATGCGATGATTCTCCGTCTAGTGGCGCTTAACGCTTGGCAGACATGTTGTGCCCCGGAAACCATCACATGTGTGATGCTCAAGCTTGTGGCAGTAACGAGACAGGCCGAGAGAAGCGGGATACCGTACTTTCTGCTGATGGGCGCAATAGTCATAATTCCGGCACGCCCGTACATAATCTTCTTACCAAGGATAGAACATTCCATGCTTTGTTAACAAAGTGAGCTCGAAGCTCCTCCGGCAACATTCGGGGATATGCTTCTTTCTTTTCTCTCGGCGCAAATGGGTTGCATCTGTGAATTACGCAGGTGAGATATAGGTAAATAAAAAGCGTGCGTGACGGGGGAAGAAGATAGAGAAGACCACATCAGTCCTTGGTCGGTTATTGAATCTACTCGGAAGATGTTGTTGATATGTGTTCTGGGATGGGGAGAAGTCGATTCCTAGACTGAAATGAGAAATTAACCAGAGGGAAGACGCTAATCATGTCATAGGGGAAATTGCATGATATTGTTATGAATTGAAAACAGCTGGCAGTGTGAAGAACGACAACAGCGACAGTCTCATCGACGATGCTATCGTAACTAGGGCGACACATTTTAATCTGCAGACTTCTGCAAACCATCTGCAGAAAATGCAGTCGAGCATGACACAGAAAGTATAGCATCCAACACATTCAAGATATTAACCCTGAGTATAAGCCTGATCCACCCAACAACGATCATCCATAGCCCAAACAAAGGGGCCACCACCCCCACATCAATCTACAACTCTCGCGCAATCAAACCGAAGGTTGAAGAATCTTCCAACACTCAAACAAACACTTTGAGTCGTCACCTCGAACGATCCCCGCTTGTAGAAGAGAATGTTCGTGGAATTGAAATCGGCTCGTGGTATGTTGCACAACGCGAGGTGGGGTAATCGCAGACCCCTTCGACAAAAATAAAAGCATCTCTTGCAATCAGTGGTATATACAATGCAACCCATTATCCAACGAGTGTGTGCAAAGCCGCCCAAATTCACCGTACTCCAAAAATAATGCAGCAATCGATCACTTCTGTTGTGGGATATCTCCATCTTGCCTCCTGTCAGCACTGGTCCTTCTTTCAACAAGGACATAATCGGAATCGGATTCACCTTCGCTGGGTCCTGGAGTGGGTGGAAGATCTCCTGGTGCATAGCTGCCATTCTTCGGTCTGAACTCTGCGGACAGAGGGCTTGTAGGGTTTTCTTTGAATGTATCCCCCAGCGGCACACGTTGCCGCGGACTAGATCTCCCTGATGGTTTACCCTGACTCCCCCCCGTCGCTGCTGCGAGCTTCAGTCTCTCTTCGGTTGCTTTCAATCTGGCTTCAAGGGCTTCGAGTTCGGAGGTTTGGGTAGAGACAGCTTTCTTCCTGTGAGGGGTCAGAACAGTGTCGCAAATGACTAGGAGGATTCGCACTTCTCTGATACAGCTGCATCCAAGTCGGTGATGCTATTGTCTATCTTGAAGAGGTCGTTGAGGGCGAGGGAGAATGATTTGGCCATAGTTCTGTAGCAATCAGCACTGCGCAAGTCCATGGTCCAAGCAAGCTACGATACTTACGATTGGGGTCGGTTGCTGGGCTTCCACTCCCGATCCATTTCTTCGTCCGACATGATAAATATAGAAACGGGAAGGTCAGAGAAGAGATGGGTAAATATGAGGATTGTAGGAAGATCGGATTTCGTGAGGAGGTGCAGTAGGTACGAGGTAATGTAAATAAAGTATGCGGATCTTCAGAGCTAAATTGGCTGGCGACCGATGACAAAATAAGGGGTATCCGGCTAGTGTCCGCTTCGTGCCTGGCCCTCCTCAGTTCTTTCCCCTTCTGCGTGGAGCGGAATAATAGGCTGAAGTTGCAGATCTGGAAGGAAGAATCATGAAGGGAGCTGCTTGTTGTTTTGCGGCTGGCCGTCAGAAGATATTAGGGATGTCATGCGGAGACTTCCAGCACAAAGGGGCATGGCCGCAATTTGACCATCTCATGCCTGTAATCTGATACGCGAAATGGCTTGGGTTTGCGTTGGGCTGGGCGGGGGCATGATGATCCGCCTGCGGCCTGATGATTGAGGCATGAGTGGTGGCATGAATGGTTCATGATGAGGCAGTGTTTTGAGGGGGGGGGATTAGGGAAGGGAATCATAGGGGATATATTTATCTTGATGTTGAGCCTAGTTGGGTAGTGTGAAGTTCTGCGTTTGGTTATCTGGAACATATGCAGTTAACCTCGGCTTGATACCCGTGATGGTTCAGGAACATCGTTCTAGAAGCTGGAGGTCTTGTGCTTGTAGAGCAGTAATTAGCGAGTGAGGGTACTTGGAAGTCGTGAAACGTAGTCCTGGATCATCTTGCGTTCAAATCAAATACTTGTACTGTACCCATTTAGTTGTTTTGGCGTGAACGATCCGCCCGGACATTTTTTTTACCTAAAGAGGCTAGATAACAAGACCCTCGCAAGGACCTAGCCGGTAGAGAATAGAATCTTATTACATTTGAATCCAGTGCGTTGCGTTGTTTGGTCCATTTTGTTGTAGCACCATTGTTGTTGCTGCCTTAGACGAGAAGTACCTCCTGCTTTAAATGATTGAAATAGTCGTAGTTATGCTCCTATATATAGTATAATAGGATTGTATCATAATAAGGAAAGGATTGGAAAGTGATTACAATATCTGTATACTACGGTGCTATAGAATGTAGGAGTAGCCATCGTTGATTTCTACTTCTCTTTTGACTAAAAGAAGATTGACTTCAACTAGACGAGGTTCATCTCTGGGAAGATTGTCAATCGTTATGTGGGCCGAATCTTGTCTAGAGCACTGGAAACGATAATCGGAATAGAGAAAACAACCCTAGTCTTTTCTAGCGACCAATGCTTGAGTTTCCGAGCTGTGATTTCAAATCTTGGTGAAGGCAGAGAATCACTCCCTTCAAGCCCAAAGATAACTCAGAAGGGACAAGAAAACAAGAAACAAGCATCACTCTTGCCAATGCATACATTAAGCCAGGGAAGAACTAAAAGAGAGAAGATTGAGAATTTAAAAAACCAAAATGCAAAGGTATGGCTAGAGGAATATGCCGTGAATATAAACACGAGTTGAAATTTCCACCAGATAAAAAATACTTCTGTAAAGGCAAGCTTATGGATCAAATCTACCGAGCGCCTGAGCTCTGTATATTTTCACTGCCTATTCATCAAGCAAAACGGCTTGATACAGCATCTTTGCGAAAGAAAGGACGGAGAGTCTTTCGATTGGAAGGCACCGCGTCCAGAGTACCAGCAAGAGTCGCAATTGAACATCAACAATGAATAATGGAATTACTGCGAATTTCAAAGGTAATTAAGACTAGAGATGAAGGTGGAAGGAAGTCACAGCATCCCGCCAACATTCTTTCTTCGCCTCAGTGGACCAGAACTGATTGACACGTGACACCTTCGATTCTTCGAAAACTGTTCTGAATAGCATCATCGATTGCGACAACGACCCAACACCATCACCCACCCCCATGACAGCTATTAAGTCGCGATTTTAATTGCTTGTGGGCCCTATCTCTGCCACTGCGTAAGCTCTCCGCGCTCCCAATAACCTCCAAATCCTAACAGGAACAGATTCTCGTCGTCGTGGCTCCCATCCATCTTTTGTCTTCCAGCGGCGAAAACCCCCTCGGGCGCTGGCGAGATCACTGGGGCATGAATTCCACGGCAGCAGCCTATACGCCACTAGAATGTCTACTTCTATTCCAAACGTTGGTCGCATACGGCACGGAAGAGCAAGATTTCGACAGGATCTCGAGCCTTCTCACGAACAATAGCATAGTCAAGGACGCGGAGACGTACGACGCGCAGAGACTGAGCGCCGAAGCCCTACGACAACTCTATCTGCAGCTGTTGCGTGATGAGATAAGGGCGGAAGAGGAGGTTCAGGATGACCACACGTCGAAGAAACGAAAGCTTCCAACACCTCCTTCTCCATCGATCAAGGATGCTCAGGAATACAAGGAGAAGTTACCTTCGTTAGTGGATTGTCTCTACGCGCGATATCGAGAGTTTATGGTGAAGGCGATTCAAGAGGACGAGAGGAGATATGCTGCGATTCAGGAAGAGATTCGGGAGATCGAGAGAGGAGAATGGGACGACAAGATATTGGAGGAAGACAGGGTCTTGAATGGGACTGTTACGGAAACACCAAAGGCGAATGGTATACAGGTGACCTTGACTCAGGAAATTATACCAGAGTCTGTGAAGCTGCCATCCAAACCAAACTCTCCTCTACCATCTCCAAAGCCCGAGGCTCCGTCAAGCAGCAATGTCCTCAACAAAGATGCTACGTCAGTCTCTTCGAGGATGCCAGAGCCAACTCGAATTCAAGGCTTCCCTCCCCCTGTTCCAAGAAGTGGAAGCATTGGACCACATGGACCTTCACCTCTTCAAGGCTATCAATTGGAACAAAGACAGAACCCACCAGGATTTGGCCAAGGCCAACCTCCTTCTCACCAAGGTCACCCTCTCATGCACTCTAGCCAACACCCAGCTAGCTACAAGCAATGGGAGACTCTTTCACAGTCCAGCTTTCAATCGCCTCATAACGGACAGTTCAACCAATATCCCCCGCAATCTCAACCCCAACCACAAGCACATCAATCGAGACCATTCTCCAGTCCTCGTGGGGTCCCTCCTCCTCAACCACATGTACCATCATCTCCAATCAATCAACATCCAAACCAAATAGGTATCCCTCCTTCAAATAGCACCCACAGACCACCCAGCTCTCCTGCCATGCCTCTTGACGCACTGGCGGATGCTGCTGGTCAACACCGTGCTCATTCTGGATCTCCTCTGTTGCAGCAAGGTCCTCAGGGATCACCCATGATGCACCAAGTGCCCCCTCATGGAGCTCCCATGATGCCATATCCTCCTCCTCACGGTTCCCCTATGATGCAACATAACCCGCAAATGTTTCCGGGAACACCTATTATGCAGGCTCCTCCATCTGCTGCCCAATACACACCTCATCAAAGATCTCCCTCCGCTAATGGACCAATTCCATTTAATCAGCAATACATACCCTTCTCGGGAAGTCAACAATTGCCACCACAGCAGAATCATCGTGCGTCCTTTCAACAACCAAATATTGTTCAACAGCAACCCAAAACATACAACTCCCCTTACAATGCTGGTCTTGAGCGCAAAGCTTCTGTTCTCCCCCAGACTCCATTCTCACGGGGCTTGCCTCGACATAGCACTGGAAGTGGAACAGTGTGGACACCAAATCCATCAGCTTCTACTCCCAAAACACTCGCGCCCTTCGATCCCCCAAAGATGGAGCCGCTGAGTCCAGTCTTACACCCAGTCAAGCCGCCCGAGAAGAAAACCCCCAAAAAGAAGACGCCGAAGAACCCTGAGCCTGCAAAAGCTTTGCAATCAGTGGAGCAGCCAAAGAAGCAGCACAGACCCAAAATTCCACGCGTAAGTTACCGTGGTCGAGCTGGCAGTACAGCATCGTCCGTTGTTGCAAATTCCCACAGAAGCCAGTCTGTCATGTCTCACGCCGATGAGCTGTCTTTGGACAACGACAATATCAACCGTAACGTGAAGCAAGAAGTTGCGACACCCATCGGAATCGACGATGCTGGTGATACTACTGCCGATGAGTTACCTCAACATCCTCGGGCAGGCCCTTCCTCTACGAAGTCGATGAAGAGAAAACGGGCACCTAGCATTCCATTTACACCCATTGAAGCCAGGCCCTCGAATCCACCGACCCTTGTTCTCTGGACGAAGGCGTTCCCTAAGATATCCTCGTCTGCCTTGGAATCGATTGCAGGACACAAAAATGCAAGCACGTTTTCATTTCCCGTCAAGGAGCGTGATGCCCCTGGCTACAAAAATCTTATTCTTCGACCTCAAGATTTGAAGTCTATTCGATCTGCAATCGTGGCTGGCTCTCGTGCTGCAACGGCAGCTGTCGCCGAGGATCCAAATCTGAATGCGAACCCTGCTGCTTCAAGTCTTTGGCTTCCCATTTCTGAAGATCTCATCCCACCCAAAGGCATCATCAACTACGCTCAGCTCGAGAAGGAATTGATGCGGATGTTTGCGAATGCCATCATGTTCAACGCTGACCCGGACCGAGGACTTGGCAGAAGATTTCACGAGAATGGGAAGGACAAGGGAGATGTCATTGGCTACGAATTTGATGTGGATGGAATTGTCAAGGACACGAAAGCTATGTTTGCGGATGTTGAGAAGGTTGTTGGGAGTCTTAGGAGTGCCGAACGAAGAAGTGAAGAGATGAGGGAGAGTTCTGCAGTCAGACAACCGGCAGAAGATGACGATGTCGATGAGCTGGCTGGCGATGGAGATTCACATGTCGGAAACACAGGAACTGTGAAGCGACGAAGAAAGGGATGAAGAGTAATAGGAGTCCATAAAATGTAGTATTATAGAACTGTAATCAATAAGTAGCGATGATCCCAATTCTTCGCACTTTTTACTTCCTATGTTAAGACCCAATGGCGAGTTTGTGTGCTGCTGGAAGTCGAAGGTTTGTTCTTATCCAGGATCTCGGCTCATCAGCACCAACGCCACCGAAGATTTATTTTATTCCACTACGTCATGTTATTGGGAACGCGTCAATTCCGCACTGCAAAGGTTTTTTTTTTGCAAATAATCCACGATGGCGATGGCGATGGCGATACTTGGCTCGCCTCCATTGCCCCTGCTCCCTTTTACCCTGCGGGCTGGCTGGCTCCACGTGCCTTGAAGACTATCTTGGCGGCTGGGCCGGCACATCCAACAACAGTCTCTCGTTACGTAACCGGTAACACACCTTGAAAAGGCTCAATATTATGGGGTAATGCCGACCAAGCTCCTTGGACTATGGGGTAATACAGTGCCAGTGCAACTCGGCACGAGGTGTGAAGTTTAGTCAAAGTACGCACGATTTATAAAAGTGCGGGGGGTGATTGGATGGCGGTGATCTTGGCGCGGTTGGTGGGCATGTCGTGATGAGATGGATGAGATGAGGGTATTTTGAGAAGTGAGTGGTTTTGGTGCACGATTTATAATAGCTGGGGAAATGGGTGAGACGATTGGATGTAGCTTGGGCTTGGAACAGGAATTGTCTCGCGGATGCAGGCACGGATCCAGGCAAATTTGTTTCAATTCTGTCGTGATGACGAGGATGGCAAGGCAAGTAAGTCAGTCAGTCATCAAAACGTGAGGTCTAGTTCTAGATGCATCGTGAGGACAACTTTTCCCCATATATTATGAGGCTTCCTGAAGTAAAATTGGGGTTTCGAAAGTCAACAAATGTCCTTCAAAGAACTGTGAGTTGAGGATTTCAATCGATTTTTCATCTTGACGCAATATCTTTGTATTGTTTGACTGCTTTTCTTCATCCTCGTCACTCAGTCAAGTCAACCGTCGAAATGGCTGTCATATCATTCATGGACTGGGTGTCCACTGTGAAAGGGGCACCATCTCATGCTGCCAGCTCATCCCCCCTTGAGCGTCTTCCCACAGAACTTCTAACCAGAATCCTACTCTACGTCGCCGCACCTGCAAGGAGAAAAGGCTGGGATATTCCTCATGCCTTGCCAGGTACGTAAAGTCACTCCTATACTAGATTACCTCTAACAATCTGCAGGCGATATTTCCAGTCGACCAAATAGTTTGCTATCATGTCTTCAAACCTCTCATCGATTTCACGACATCGCCTTGTTCATGGTTTACCGGGAGCCCAACATTCGAACTCCGAAGGTCTCGTCAATAACCCGGTTTTTCGACGCCTTAGAAAAAAATCCTGAATTGAGCCCTTTAGTCCGGACATTCGACATCACTCGATCTGCTCTTTGCGGGTATAACCTCACTCATGACAAGATATCTCGTCTCCCTCGACTACAGGATCTTCGATTATCACTTGGTCATGTCAAGGACGTCGGAATGTTGCACAAACTTATATTTGGACTACCAGATCTAGAATCACTCACACTGGATGTCAGTCAATTGAATGACAAGACGCAGATGTTGAGAGGTGCATTCGATGTCTTACCAGATGATTTGCCGAGCTCGATCAGAAGTTTGAGGTTCACCGATACTTCCGGGGCGGGTGGGTTGCACATCCCTGGAGTTCTGGAGTCTTTGCTCCCAAGTATGAGGAAATTGAGGATCTTGGATGTGAGCAGGACTTGTGTGACAGTGGAAGCTCTTTCATCAATTCCATCATCGGCGAAACTGACGCACCTAAATATCTGGGGATGTCGAAACCTGGAGCTGGACGAGCTCGTCACTTTCTTGATTTCTCACCCAGCAGTGAAAGATTCTTTGGGGGTTCTCAAAGCAGGCTATATCGCCGACGAAGCACCACTCAGTGAAAGACAGATCAACACTTTCCTTTCCCAGGCACCTCGGACCCTCCGTTCTCTCGACCTCAGCATGTCGAACATGGGGCCAAGCAACATCCCACATCTCCAGAAATTGTGTGGCCAGCTGGAAGAGTTGAGCGTTGGACGAAACCTCGACATGTACGATATCGAGAGCATGCTTCTTCACCCCGCACACGAGTTCCAAGACGAGTACCGGTCATGCCCCAAGCAGGAACCGACCAAAGAAGAAGCCAAGCATGAAGCGATATTGGAGCCCATGAAGCATGCTATTGCACTATGTAGGCTGCGCCATCGTTTAAATTCTGTCGCAGAGTCAGATAAAAGGAGGCACACACGAGCATCTACTCTGCGGTATCTGAACCTGAGTTCGATTCCGGCGCAAGAGCAAGGTCAAATCAAACAATCCGTATTGCTTGGGCGGCAGACTGCTCCCTTGGAGGTTGTTGAGTTGGCAAATATTCCGTGGGAGGATTTTCAGGTTTTGCCTAGGCTGTGTGCTGCTGTTGGGTGGAGGGAACAGTGGGAGGATAAGAGGGTTTGGGTCGAGAGGCTGTGAGTGTGGTGGAAGGTGTAAGGAACCCAGGAAAAGCGGTCTGCGACATATTTTGAGAAGGCTATGCGGAGTCAAGGTTGGGCGGCATCAAAAGTATACAAAAATCTAAACAAGTAATGATAATCGAGAAGGAATACCAAGAGAGACAATCGAAAGGTGTCGGTATCATGAAATGCATTGTGGTCTGCTGATTCGAGCCGATTTTTTGCCGATTTCCCCATCCCATTCCCAATCCCCGAATGATTATTTCACTTCTCAAAAACAACCTTATTCCTCAAAGCTCCAATCCCCTCAATATCAACCTCAACAACGTCACCATCCTTCAAGAACCCCTTCGGCTCCATGAACAAACCGACTCCACTCGGTGTACCCGTCATGATTGCCGTTCCCTTCCTCAACGTCGTCCCACGACTTAAATGAGCAATGATTTGCTTGATGGTCCAGATCATGTCATCCGTGCCAGTTTTCTGTCTAATCTGTCCATTGACCTTGGCCGTATACGTCAACTTCTGAGGATCCACCCCATCAGCAAGAAGTACACAGGGGCCAATGGGTGCGAACTTGTCAAATGACTTGGCGTAGCCGAACTGATTCCCACTGATGGAAGCTGGGATCTGGAAATTTCGAGCTGAGACGTCGTTTCCAGCCGTGTATCCTAGAACGTAGGAGAGAGCTTCGGACTCGGGGATATTTTTGCCGTCACGAGAAATGATGACCGTGAGTTCGCCTTCGTAGTCGAGTTGAGACTGCGCTTCTGGATGAATAGGGATGTCTTCGTATGGTCCTGCCAGAGCATCCGCAGGTTTGGTGAAGACGACTGGGTAGGACGGGGGTGTGAGCTGGGCATGGTTAGACAGGTCTCATTGAAACGTGCTCAGACTTACGTTTGCTTCTTTCGCGTGATGAGCATAATTGAGACCAATACACTCAAATATTGGTGTTGATTGTAGAGGAGACAGAAGCTGTACCTGTTAGTAATGTTTTTCGCACGGTTAGCGCATAGGAAAGAAGTGACTCACTTGTTTGACGGTTGCTTGTTTTCCTGTCTTTGTGAAACCACCATATGGATCTCCAGATAGGACATCGACCAATTTACCTTCTAAACTTCCCTTGACGTCCGATGCTGAGGGCTCTCCATAGCGAGTACCCTGGCTCTCATCTACAAAGCGAATGAACCTTTTGACACTCATGATCATTTATGTCTGGCTTCGAGATACTTGATGAAGTGAAGTAAAGATGTATGTACAGGCTCTTCAAAACAAGAAGATCAATCGATGTTGATATCTGCAGGGTCTATGAGTAAGAACTAGCTCGTCCAGAATGTCCGCAATATCCGCAGCTAGTTGATGTGGACATATTGGTAAGTATGACCCGAGGATAGGAGGGGGCGGGACAATAGAGGATACCCCACATTGTATTCGCCCGCCCATGTTGACCAAGAGCAGAATTTGTCCGCTTATCTTCATTGGACGAATGAAAAGTCGTGGCGAGTGTACGTATTGCTATTCTGATGTCACATCACCAAGTCCACGAGCATAATCTGAAGCCGAATTGGTAGCCGTCAGCTCAGCGGACGAATTATTCAATCCCACTATAATTCATCAGCTCGTCCATTCCCCACCCCCATAGGTTTAGATCTATATCAGGGGCCAGGGAGGAATTGACAAGATCCAATCGAGAGTCCGCCCAGATGTTTTGTGCATATCCTTCGTTTGCGTCTGTCCACAAATTTGGTGGCCGCAGATTCGGCGCTTGGGGATGAGAGGGGTGGGCCGAGATCTCCTCAGCCCCATGGGAGACTCGACTGGGAGGTAGCGGTTGATAAGTAGAAACAGAATGCGATCTGCTCGTCTCTGCAAAGGTTTTCAACTTGCGCTCTAAAGTTTCTAATTTGATCTTGAGGGTATCTGAAACGCCCCAGAAAGATACTGAGGCATTGAGATTGGTTTGTAGGACGTCTAGATTTGACTCGGCAACACGGCTGTCCACGAGTGCAGAACCGAAGCTCTTCGAGGCTACTTGAGCAGCAGCGGCTAGCCAGATCGTACTTGCAAGGAAAGGATTCGCATGTTGCACGTGGCTTGGTGGACAATTCCTGATCAAACTGACAATCTCGGAAGCTGCGTTCAAGTAGTGGTTCCAAGCAACCTGGTCGAGGGATGTCAGAGCCGCTGAATTGGACGGAGAAATTTTTTCTCCAAGCTTCCTGGCTGTGCTATCGAAGACTTGAAAGTGATTGATCATAAAGCGAGATAACTGGATCATGACATGAATGCCGTGCTTTGCGGCGTCTGTGTGGAGAGATCCCGGTGAGAACTTAAGGAACTCGCCTCGGTAGACAATCTCAGTCGGAAGAGCAGCTGATAAACAGTAGAGAGAGTTCGCGAGGATATCAAGACCCTGTGGTACTTCGCCAGCCTCGACTGACGAAGCTGCAGAGTACGCTTGTGGGTAGGAGAGAAGATGAGCACATCGCATCAGAGAATTGACAACAATAAACCAAGCTTTTGGGCTTTTATTGCCGCTATTCTGGAGCAATTTCCATGCCACGGCAGGATCAGGATCAAGTTTGCAGCTTCGCACACAGCGGTTCGCGAACCACAGTTCGTCATCGATAGGAAGCCAGGTTTCGTTCTCTTTCCAATCGATTGCAGTTGGAAGACGGCGGATCGTGCTGGCAAAGACATCGAACTCCCAGATAGCCCACCAAGCTCGTCTTTTTTCTTCATCGAACGAGGTGTCTGGGCTGTTTCGGTGGGTCGGTGTAGGCTTATCTACCAAGTGCAGTTGAAGTTCATAGGCGATGCGTACAGAAGTCCCAATAGATCTCCATGCCCGACCTCGCACTCCTTCAATAAGTTGCTGGAAGTTTACAAGAATCAGGGATTGCAGGAGACACAAGGGAAATACCTCGTCATCGCAGTCTTTAACGGCATTATTCGTGAGTCTTTCCGCGAGATCGTAGAATTTGCGTGGAGAAATATTCCTGGGGTTTGGAGGGTGTGTATTAGCGGCGAAGCGAGCTGAGAAACTAAACATCGAGGCTACAAGAGCTTGTAACTGGACAGGAGAGGATATCTTGGAAAGCTTGTCATCGAAAGAGGGTCGGTGAAAGAGGGAGAAGGAAGTCATGTTCTCGAAGTACGCATTCATCCTGCAGCAATCAGCTATTACCTTTCCAATGTCTAAAGAAAGGTTCTCACAGCTGTTGGTACATTTCGGGCGAGATCTCAAAGGCATTGCAGATGCTCTGAATGACCAAGTCATGATTTCGACTTCGAGATCCTTGTGGAGGTATTCCAGTTGTGTGCTGGGGAAATGGTTCATGGGAGAGTTGCAACAGCTGAGACAAAGGAACACCTCTGGAAGGAGACCTTTCCGTTCTTTGCTCTACATATGGAGGCGATGTCGCTGTAGTAGGTTCTTCGGAGACAACACGAACAGGAGCGTGACGGCCATCCCGTTGATATACATTCTCATTGGAGGCAGAGTCATGCCTTGCTTTTTTGTGTTGATGGGCACCTGTTACGATTAGCAAATTGATGTATCTGGTCTGTCTAGAATCTGACCTGGTTTTGGCCCAGGCTTATTAGATATGAGCGGGTACGAGCAGTCTCGGGATGTCTTGAGGCATGTCTGACACTTGGGTAGCGATCGATCACTTGAAGAGTTTAGCGAAAGTTCCTTGGCTATAGAGTTGTCTGCCTTGCCATTTGATCTTTCTCCTGTCGAGTCATTAGCTTCATATAACAAACAAACACTTTTGGAGTCAACCTTTTGCATCTCTCGCATGCAAGTGTGGGCCTTGACGGGGCGGGAGAAACGTTCACAGCATCCATATTTTCGCACAGACTATTGCATAGGAGGTTGCGGTCGAATTACTGGGGAACTCCTCCGTATAAGAGCTAAGATGAGGGGTAATTTTTGCCCCGGTACAAAAAGAGTAAACCCTGGTAACTAATGAAAATTACCCCGCGATGTGCTGACCCCACCACCTGTCTTCGCCGCAGATCAAGATGTGAGTGGAGCTTCTAAACAAGTTCGTAATCATTCTGTGATTCAATTCTCTCAAAAAAAGTGCCTGGATCACAGACAAAAATTTCGTTGCTTTGATATTCGTAATCGAACATTGTTCCGCTCTTCAATCCCAAACCAAAGCCATGGAAAAGCATGAGCAACACAAACTAAATACAAAATACCAACTCCTACTCCAAAATAACGGCATAGAAAGACAATGCAACTCTACTTCTGTTGATCCTCGGAGCCTCATAATCATTGCAAGAAGGTTGCTGGGACCTCAGGGCCTGAATTGTCAGCATGGCTCTACAGTCATAGACGATTGACTTACCCCAAACATGTAAATTATCAGGAGCAGCCTGAGTTCTGTTGATAGGAGTCTCATCATTCACCAAGTCCCCATCGACATAGTGCTCCATGATGAAGCGACTGGGATCGAACCAATAATCAAAAATTTGACTACCCATGACATGTCTGCCAACTCCCCAGCAGTTCTCATACTTCTTCTCCACCAACCAATTATGCCCCAACATCTGGATATCAAAGTCGAAAATCTCGAAGCTAGAGTGGTGGACGTGGAATTTGGGACCCTCGAAGAAAAAGAAACAGTGGTGATCTACCCATTCCGAACCACGATCCAGATGCAAGAATGTGGTGATGTCCTCCTTCGTATCTGGGGCGTAGACCAACTCCGTAGGTTTGAAGTTGAAGTTGGTGGTGTAGAACTCGAAAGCCTTCTTATAGTCCGTTACGCAAAGCCCAAAATGTCCAATCTTGTGAATTGGTGCAGGTCCCTTCTTGAATCGCTGTGTCTTATTCACCGGTCGGTTCTTGTGCGTAGGGAAATTGTATGCCAACTCTGGGAAAGTCTCTGCAATCTCGACGGGTGTTTGACCGTAGACAAGATGCCATGGGCAGTTGTCGATTGGCTCGTAGAATGTGACCCTCTTCCCACCTCCTGGAGCATCTGAGTCGTGTATCGGGGTGGCACCTGGGAGAGACGTTGCTAGTTCTAGGTCTTCCATTGATTCGACTACAAAGGCTGCTCCTCCAAACTTGTCCTCCGTTCCTTTTGACGCACAGACTGCAAAGGGTTCTGTTCCATACCCACGATAGTATATTCGGTCGTCGGAGGTTTGGCAGGGACTGAAGCCAAAGTCGAGGAGGAATTGATTGGCAGCATCTAGGTTCTTGTGTGTGTAATAAACATGGGCGATTCGGACGAGGTTGATCTTCTGTTTCGAAGCCGACGGAGACATGGTGGCAGATATCGAGATATTTGCTTGCGGATGATGGTGTTCGTGTAACTGATATGGGGATGCCAGTAACGGTTGATTAGTCCTTTGCCGTTTGAAGGAGAAGGATGCATCTACCGGCGATATATACCCAACTTCTCAATGCCGCCATCAGCCTCCACCTTTCCGACCGTTTGCCTAAAGCATCGCGCTCTTGTAAGACTTCAGCCCTCGAGCTTGGAGGTGCATGTGGGACTCCCATGTGGGGTGTAAGAGCGGATATTGCGGACAAACCAGGGGCTGTGGTTTCTAGTGTCCGGATGTGATCGAGCTGAACGGATCATATGAAGATGATCCGCACCCGCGACGGGCAGATTGATGAAGTGGCTGCATTGAAATGCGGGGGAGGGGCGAATAAATGAAGTTTGCCCGGAGCTCCTGACGACCATTGACAACTCGTAACTACCTTAGCGAGGGAAGACTAGCATGGCCAAGGCTGATGTGACCCCGACACGGAGAGGGGGAGAAAAAGATTTATATGTCGATATATTTCTGTTGTCGGGGTCTCCGAGAATGTTATCGTGAGACGGATACTTTATAGCAATTATGGCCGAAACAGTGAGCAATGGATACATTAATGGTGCATCAATGCCGACGGGAAAAAATACAACTGCAATCGTTGAGACCGATCTTCTAATCATAGGAGCTGGTCCAGCTGGAGCAGGACTGGCATGTTTCTTGGCCCAGCATGGTAAGTAAACACAACAGATTTTCGAGAATGATCCTGAAATCTCGCAGGGCTGAAGGGGATCATGGTGGCGGCTACGCCCAGCACAGCGGACACACCAAGAGCACATATCACCAATATGGCAGCTCTCGAATGCCTGCGAGATATTGGGCTGCAAGAAGAACTTTTGAAGGTTGCAGTAACACGCAACTCCATGCAACATACAAGATGGTGTCGAAGTATGGCTGGTGAGGAGTTTGCAAGGATATATTCTTGGGGAAATGACCCCGCACGAGCAGTGAGTTTTGGAGCAATGTATCAAAGATATCTTCTAATTTTAACAGGGAGCTTATGATGCTGCCAGCCCTTGCAATCATTACGATGTTCCTCAAACTCTGCTCGAACCTATCCTTGTTGGACATGCAACCCACAATGGTTTCTCGTGCCGCTTCGATACCAGCTTTCTCTCCTTCGAGCATGAGCCAAATGGTATGATACTAAGCAACCTGCAAGACAATCTCACGAAAGCAATCTACCAAATACGGTCAAAATACCTGTTCGGGTGTGATGGAGCCAGGAGCCAAGTTCTGAGACAGTTGAAGATTCCACTCATCAAGAAGCCCGGTCAGGGTTTGGCGATCAACGTGTTGGTGAAAGTTGACCTCTCACATATTGTCGAGCATCGAGTTGGGAACTTGCATTGGGTAATGAGACCGGATGAAGAGAATTCCTCGTTCAATTGGAGCTGCATTGCTCGCATGGTCAAGCCCTGGAAAGAGTAAGTTGTGACTTGTATGTATCGAACAACGCTGATTTGTTAGGTGGATGTTCATCTTCTTGCCCCATCCAGAGGCTGGTGTCGACTTCAATCCTTCCCACGAGGAATATCTCAAGTGTGTCAAGACGATCGTAGGAGATGACTCGATCCCGGTTGAGATACTGGGAATTTCAAAGTGGTTCATCAACGAAACCGTGGCCGAATACTATTCAGAGGGCAACATGTAAGCTATGCTCTTCAGCTAGTCTTTGACATTTGGCTAATTCTGTAGTTTCTGCCTCGGTGATGCCGTTCATCGCCACCCTCCTATCAACGGCCTAGGATCAAATACCTGCATCCAAGATGCATACAACCTAGCTTGGAAAATAGCATATGTCATGAAGGGAAAATCTGGCTCTGCACTTCTTGGCTCTTTCAGTCTCGAGCGTCAGCCTGTCGGAACAACTGTTGTCACTCGCGCCAACGATGGCCTCAGGGATCATGTACATGTCTGGGAGGCACTCGGAATGCTTGACCCCTCATTGAAAGCTCGGCAGAAGCACTTCGCAGAACTCTCTGAAGCCACGCCAGAAGGTGTAGCTCGACGAGAACGACTCCGAAAAGCCGTCAACAATACTGCACATGAGTTTCATGGTGTGGGCGTCGAGATGAACCAACGCTACACTTCGTCGGCAATCTATCTGGCAGACGAAGGACCACGACCACCTCTCCCGGAGGATCCTGTCCTTGAACACCAAATCACCACCTATCCTGGAAGCAGATTACCGCACGCCTGGTTAAATACCAAATTGCCCGGCAAGAAATTCTCCACGATTGATCTCGCTGGCCATGGGCAATTCTGTCTCTTGACTGGAATTGGTGGAGCAGCATGGAAAGAAAGTGCCGGCAAGGTAGCAAAGGAGTTAGGCATAGAGATCAATGCACACTCTATCGGCTGGGGACAGGATTATGAGGATGTGTACTTTGACTGGGCTAGGAGGAGGGAGATAGCCGAAGATGGATGTGTTCTTGTTCGGCCGGACAGATTTATTGCTTGGCGGTCCCAAGGGATCATAACGAATCCTGAAGTGAAGCTCCGCGATATTCTGAAATCAGTCTTGAGTATTTAGGGTGTAGCTAGTAATCCAATTGAGGAATTTGCGTATGAATTGAGTTCGGGATTCCCTAGTGTGCCTTGTGTAGCTTCGAACTACCCGCACCCCCGCCATGTCCATCCCGCAGGTCCATTCCTCCTTCCAATCAGCATTCGACCGCTTTTTTGTGATTGGAGCTAGTGCTGGACATCCGGGGTACGGAGTCCTGGGTGTAGTACAAGAAGATGAGGATAAAAGCTTCCTGGCCTCCAATGATCCTCGTCGAAGCAGCATAGACTTGTGCAACTTTTGTAAAGTAACAATGGCAGTCCTCGTTCTTCTTGGCCTTGGTGCCCTCGTTGGTCTCATATACTTGATCTTGACAGTAGGATGGAGAGGCCGTGACTTTCCACCAGGTAAGGTTGAAGATCCTAACAGACAAGCAGAAGCTCACAAAGACCAGGCCCACCAACTATTCCGCTGCTGGGGAATCTTCATCAGATGCCCTTGAAAAATGCGCATCTAAAGTAAGTTTCATATCTTCCAGTACCGAAGTTCTTTTTTGACCTTTCAGATTCACTGAATGGGCACATAAATACGGCGGAATATATTCCCTCAAACTCGGACCCGGAACAATGGTCGTTCTGACTGATCGGCGTCTGATCAAGAACCTAATCGACAAGAAATCCAATATCTACAGCAACAGACCGCCTTCTTACGTTGGCAACAATCTCATCACTGGCGGTGACCATGTTCTCGTGATGGATTACGGCAATGTTTGGCGAGCGTACAGACGGGTCATCCACCAACACTTCATGGAGAGTATGGTAGTGAATGAGCATACGAAATTGGTTGATGCGGAGGCTGTGCAGATGTGTAGAGACTTCTTGGCTACGCCGGGGAAACACATGGATCATCCGAAGAGGTTCAGTAATTCGGTTGCTATGAGTTTGCGTGAGTACCTAATTTTTCAGTTTATGAGAAATTAATATACTGATCTGCGAAAGTCTTCGGCATTCGTACTCCACGAACAGATACACCACATATGACGAAATTGTATGCGTTGATGGAAAACTGGTCCAAGGTAATGGAGACGGGCAACACTCCCCCAGTCGACATCATCCCAGCTCTTCACTACATCCCTGAAAGTTTCCTCGGGAACTGGAAATCACGAGCCAAGGATGTGAGTAAGGAGATGAACGAGCTGTACAAACAATACACGGACATTGTGGACACTCGCCGATCCAAGAATGTGTTCAGAGGGTCTTTCATGGATAAAGTGTTGGAACAGAATGAGAAGTTGGGGTTCACTCGACACCAATTGTATTTCCTAGGTGGGACGATGATGGAAGGTGGAAGTGATACAAGCTCGTCAATCATCCTTGCTTTCATGCATGCGATGACCAGATGGCCTGAAGTGATGAGGAAAGCACACAAGGAAATTGACAACGTGGTTAGTGAAGACAGGAGCCCAGTCTGGGATGACTATGAGAAGTTGCCATATATAGCGGCGACAGTAAAGGAAGCGATGAGATGGAGACCGGTTGTACCGCTGGCATTTCCACATTGCGTGTCTGAAGGTATGATCTTCTTTCTGAAATGAAGAATTGTATTGACAAGAACAGATGACTGGGTTGATGGGAAACTTATACCTAAAGGAACTACCATTCTCATCAATGCTTGGGGTCTTCATCATGACCCAAAAAGATTCCCCAACCCCGAAGTCTTCGACCCAGACCATTACCTTGGCGTGACGAAACTCGCTCCAGAGCTTGCAGCATCGGCTGACTACGACGCTCGAGACCACTATGGGTACGGTTCAGGACGACGATTATGTCCTGGCATCCATCTCGCAGAGCAGAATTTGTTCTTGGGGATTGCAAAGCTGCTGTGGGCATTTGAAATCCTCCCTGGCAAGGATGAGAATGGAGTGAGGGTAAAGAACGAGGATGTGGATGTTGACCCAGTAACGGCTTACAGTGAGGGCTTCTTGACTTGCGCTCACCTATTTGGATGCGATGTCCAGGTTAGAGGGGGAACGAGGAAGGAGTCAATTTTGAGAGAGTTTGGAAAGGCGGAGAAAGAGGTTTTTGAGAAGTATGAATGAGAGTGATACCTGTATGAAGAAAATGAAACAGCTAAAGATGTAGTTGAGCGTAGCGAGTAGATGCTTGTATCTCATCTCAATGCATCTTCGTATCTGATGATGAATTTTCGTGTCACTTCCTCAAAACGACCGACATGCTCATCTGTCAATTCCAAATTGAGAACCACGAATCCTCTCGGCGCCATATAGATGCCACAGTCGAGCATGTGATGCCAGAACAAGGCCTTGAGGGTCTTCTCACTCGGGCCATAGAAGTGGATATTAAGCATACTTCCTAGGCCCATGACACCCATCGAGTTCTTCTGGAGCGGAGATGAAGGTACTCGTTTGCCATTCGGGACTATCCCATTGAAGGGGCATTCGAGCTCGTTTGCTTGTGTTGCTGAACTTGCCGCATTTGATCTCGGCTTGAAGCTCCTGATCCCATATTCGACGAGAAGATTTTCGATACGTTGGCGAAGATCATCACCGAGCGTGTTCAATCTCTTTAGTTCGTGTTCGTTATAGATTTCCATTCCGCAACATCCAGCCGCCATCGTGATGACATTATTGTTGAATGTGCCGGAATGACCTAGGGTCCCATTCCGAGGATCAAACATACTCATGATGTCTTTCCTGCCTCCAAAAGCACCGAAGGTCATCCCACCTCCGACCCATTTCCCTAAGGTGACGAGATCAGGTTTTAGTCCAAGGGAAGCCGAGAGACCGTTGTATGCCAGTCGAGAAGTCATCACTTCGTCCATGATGAATAGAGCTCCGAGTTGGTGTGCTGTGGTGTTGAGGAACTTCAAAAACTTGGGGTCTCCCACAATACATCCCCCACTCCCTTGCATACCTTCAACGATAATCGCAGCAAGTGAGTTCTGGGGGAGGAAAGACAAGGCATTCTTCGTGCCTTCGATGTCGTTGAAAGGAGCGAGAACGAAGTCGTGCGGAAGATTTGTGTTGATCGGATGGAGAGAGTCTGGAAAGGAAAGAGTTCCGCCGTGGTAGCCGTTCTTAAAGACTAAGATCTTCTTGCGTTTCGTAAATGCAGTGGCGGCTGCCAATGCCATTGTATTCGACTCCGTGCCAGAGTTTGTGAAGCGAACGAGCTCGATCCCGGATGAAGAGAACCTTTGAGTTACCTATTGACTTTAGCAAGAGATCTGACTGTAAAGAGATAGAGCTCGGACGAAGAAAGACGAACAGCCTACGGCTTCCCATACAAGGGTGCATTCCAACAAGATCTCTTCACCCCCATTTCAAGGTGACAAGTCATGTGATCATGAATGCAAGAGAAACCTCAAAGTTGTCAGCTTACCTTCCTTGCAAGCTCCCTCTCGTACATGTTTGGCCCTCCGTAGTTCCAACCCTTACTCATTGCCTCGGCAACAGCAGATGCAATCTTCTCGTTCGAATGTCCGTAGATACCAGCCGTGTACTCGCCCAAGAAATCAACGTACAACTTGCCGTCGATACTGGTCAGCTCTGCCCCCTTCCCACTCCCTAGGCGAAGTCAACAACGAGTACTGCAGACCATCTCACAGGGAGCATGACGAACTAAAAGTGATTGGGAAAGGGCTCGCATGTAGAACCGTTCTGGTATTCCCTCCCGGGAAGTCTGAACACGCCTCATTGTGCGCCTTGAGACTTTCCGGGTTAGACAGAGAGTACTCCTGTTGCGCGGTTCCAAGGGCAGCTAGGAGAGCCTCGACAGGGCTTGCGCCGTTTGATGAACCTACTCTACTTTGAGAGCTCTCGGAGTCAACATGCATAGTGTCGGGGGAGGACATGATGATTCTAGAATGAGGACAGCAAACAGCTGTTCCGCGTTGCTTTGAAATAAAGGTAACAACACAGCAAATAAACGGAACCCGATTTTGAAGATATACTCCCAGGACGTTCAATTGCTTTTAGATCTATCCAAATCCCACCTTTGGTGAGCCATGCAATGTCCAGTAGCAGGGCTCGGCGGGCAGGGTCACACGCCGGGTGCGGTCGTTGGTGTTTCGTGCCGAGGTTGGAAGTCAAGGATCAACATCAACACACAATTACAGACTCAAGCTTGCAGCGATCCCAACCTCTCCTCTTCCCTCCTCTGCTCCCCTCGCAGACTTGAAGATATACGTTCCACGACAGCCCGACCACAATCTATCAACATTCGACCCCCATCGGCTACGCAATGGCAGACACCCCTCAAGACGAAGCTGCCAAAGCGCGCATCATCAAACACATGAATGCAGACCACGCCGAATCTCTCTCCTACTACCTGCAACACTACTCCAAACTGTCCTCACGAGCCGCTCATGGGGCCATCATCTCCTCGATTACCCTCTCTTCCATGACACTCAAGACAACCGACGGCAAAACTCACACGATTCGCTTCGATCCACCTATGAAGTCCTGGTCCGAGGCGCGAACAAGAAGTGTTGAAATGGACCGCGAAGCACGAGCTGCTCTCGACATCTCCTCCATTCGACTCACCGAATACGATCCTCCAAGAAAGCCCGTCCAAGTTATCCTCTTCTTGATCCTCTTAGCTACCTGGCTCGCATGCATATTCCAGCGGCTGATTATACCTGGGACTTGGCTGTACGATGTAGCTTTGTCGTTTTATCCTGGTGGTCCCGAGATGTTTGTGTGGATGGTACGAAAGATGACATGGCCATTTGTTGGTATACATCTTCTGGAATCTTTCTTCCTGGACCGAACGAAGCTGAGGAAGCATGGAGTGACACGGGGAACATCGCTCTGGTGGAAGTGGATTGGAAGCTGTCTAATTGAGGGATTCGCGTGTTTCCAACGAATCGATGCCACAATCGCGAGGAAGACAAAAGAGGCAGAGAAGGCAAGTCATTGAGTGGTGTTGATTACGAATATAGGATATGGCTTTGGTATCGACAGAACCATTGAACGATAAGACAGCGGTGTTCATCATTCTCTAACAGCACATCCCAGAACGAGTTGCATGTTATAGAATGGCTAGACTATAGATGGCAATTGCTGGTAGCTGGGTAAGACATCCAATGAGAATGCAGGAGTTGGTCGTTTTGACAAGCCGGGGCAAGCAGCTTAGAACTGTCGTATTAGGCTTGGGAGTTACACTACTTATATTCCCCCATCGAAACCTCAATTTTTCCTTTCCAAATCGATCAGAGCTCCAAGGTCAACTGTTACATTTCAATTATCTTTTGCGTGATTTGATGGCCCTGTATCTAAATTACCCTATAAGAAGCTAGTGCTTGGGGTGTACTGGTGTGTTGACTATCACGAGTGATGCTCTCCCGTGATTTTGAGTGGTTGTGCTTCTCATGACCCAGATTTGAATGCCAAAGAAGAGCCCTGTCGCTGTTGTCGCAGCCCGAATGTTGCTCGGGTCATAGCTCTTGAATTCACCTTTGTTCTTGCCTCTTATTTGATTGATTGCTTCGCTCTTGCTTTCTCGATTGACAATATTGGCCTACGAAATCTTCTTCCTACAAACGCCTTTCTTTCCCCAACGTCGATTCCGAATGCACAAAGAAACAAACAACGAGGATCGAGCTACCACCAAACAAATTCGCAGCAAGCAAGGGCAAGACAATTGGACAATCTCTTCTCCGCATCCACAATCCCAAAGTCAATAAGCTCACGCAGCATCCAATCACAAAACCTCCCAATCTACGAACTCAATTTGATACCTCACCTTCGACCCCAACAATCCACAATGTCCCCACCAAACACACCCACCTCCAAGGTCCCATGGATCAACAGACAGCTCAACAAGATTGGCAACAAGCTGCACAAGATCCATCTCGAAGGCAAGAAGGACAAGATCGCGGAGGACTCAGCAGGAGTACACTCTAGTAACGAGGCTACCAGTAGAGAGGTTGGATTCAACGCATTCGGCGCTGGCGGTGATGGTGACGGTAGCAAAGGAAAGGAGGTCAATGGCAAAGACAACGAGACGTGCGTTGGAGTCGTCGAGATCCCAGACAAGGTCAGCGAGGAGGTTGCTAAGCCTGTGGAGGATGGTCCAGCTAGATTCGAGCCTGCTGAGCCTACCCACGCGGCTGGTTCTGGTTCTGGTTCTGATACCGTTGATCATGCTCGTACTCATGCTTCTGTTGCCAACGATAGAGACGCAGGAAAGGTGGGTGGCAATGGTGGCATTATGGGCAGTGTTACAGCTCACACGGCTTTGAACAGTCATCCAGTCGCTGGCTTCTTTCGTTGAATGGTTTGAGCTTGGGTGGTCCTGCGAGGAGTCTGGAGAAAGGCGTCCTTCCAGCAATACACCCCAACTCTTCTTCGTCCCATCGGAAGTGCTCTGGTGCATTTGGGAGGACAAGTTCTCGGTTCTATGACTCTATACATGGCGTTATGCGGATATACTCTTAGGGGTCTGACTTCGTAAGTCTGCGAATGAGACAGGGGAAGTGATCCATGCCTCATCGGCCCCGGTGGCGTTTCTCGTTGCGTTGAATTTCTATAGATAAATGAGAAATCTGGATCGCGTCTGCATGCGTAGTTTCGTAACTCTGAAAGTACTGAAGTATAGAGTCTATTCGCGAAAGTCAGACGAGGTCGCGAGGAGCGTGACAGGATGGTAAACAATCACCAGTTTTGGTCATAGCGAAGATCAACTCGTATAAGTAAGTCCTCAAAGCACGGCAGGAGACCATTAAGCTGCATACCCAGGAGTAGCAGACATCAAAATCATTCAGACAGGACAAAGGCTGACTCCGAAAGCCTCCTGCCCAAAGAGACAAGTCGCCAGACTGAAGACGAATCTACTACAGAAACTCAACCTAAAGCCTGCATTGAATGTGATTACCGACATCCCGGAATTTCTCAACGCCACATCCAGGAGTGCTAGTTTGACAGTATCGAATATCATATCCAGAAAGCCTGTACAGTAGCAGAAGACGGCCGAGCGAAATTAGATATCTCGGGCGGGGACAAGTTCGCAGAGACTCCACATAACAATGTACTATCCCCCGCCCCGCCCCGGCTTGAATGTTAAATGTGAAGAAAACTGGACCTCGTGTGGGTAGCTGCTAGGGGTGTTTATCCAATAATTCAGTGGATTTTCAGCCTCGAGCAAGGCTCCGGTGTCTCTCGAACCTTCTAAAGCCACCCTTACATTTACATCAGACCTATTTCTGGCTCGTGCTTCAGGCTTTATCTAGGGCCTCTGGCCATTCAGAACTTAAGAACTAGGTCCGTAGCCCACAAAATTTCACATTTAACATTCAAGCCGGGGGGGATAGTAGATAAGCTCAAGGCATCAGGGGTAGAGGATCTAGATCGACCGATCATGAAGCCTACTCGACTTCACGATATTGTTCCTCATCCAGATCGGCGGCCCATACCAGCCAGTGCTTGGTAAAGGGCTAAAGCAGCAGCAGAACAGATTGGGGAGCAGGGTATGTGACGTGATGTGCCGAAAACCGAATCACAGGCCAAAGCACGAGTATAGGGGAGCGAAGAATAGGAATACCCATCCGTTGGATTCAAGTCAAGTGTGGGTGCCTCCAGTTCAATTGCCAGTAACTGAGCCGTCTGGGAAGGGTAACCAAGCATCTGTGACTGCTCTCCAATCCACAGGAACAGCTTCTAATCCGTCATCATCATCTGCTGGAAACAGTGTACCCCAGGGGAAGAAATCTCAATGGTGGGAAACTGATTCATATGGGTACGGGTATCGAGCGAGTGCTTATGCGGATTATGGTACTTCCCATGCCTCTTCTCATGGGTATGGAGGAGGGGGCAGCGATTGATGTGAGTCAGGCAGTTATTGCATGGTTCTTGTGTCAAGGGATAGCGGGTTATATATGAATTGGTCGACCAGAAACGGATGTCAAACCCCATCCGAGCAAAGTAAAAAACGATGGCTTTATACCGTCCAAAAAAATACCCTACTTGCAGGCGGCCAATCACAGGCTTGCCTTTCCCTGTGACTCGAAAGGAAGGAAAATGACGAGAACGCCAGCGAACAGGAAAAGAGCACCACTGGTGTACACGGGAGCGGAGGTCTGCAAGTTTGCAAACATAGCAATGATGGGCTAAAGAAAACATCAGTTCATATCCCAGAAGTCCAGCTAGGGGAACTTACAGCCATAATTCCAAAGACACGATTCGCCGTGGCAGTCAACGCATTGCCGGTCCCTCTATCTTTCGTCGGGAAGATCTCAGGAGTGTAGCCGTAGAGCACTGCATACATGATGTTACTGCAGAAATTGAAGCCGCAGTTCCATCCAAGAAGTGCGTTGCTTGATAATGCAGTTGTCGTGCCGTATAAAAACACGCCCGTGAGGATGGTGGAGAGTGCCAGAGCGCCTTTCCTGCCAAATCTGGGAATCTGGACGAGTACACCACCAAGGAGAACACCAGGGACACCGATCGCTGCGATAATTAGAGAGTTTCGGTACGTGATGTACGTCGACCCGTCGCCGAATTCGGCACCTTTGATGCTTTGGAGGTAGGGGAGGAAAGCATTGTAGAGGGGATAAGCGAGACCGATAAATCCCCAAACGGTCATGATGATGGTGGTTGAGAAACCAAGTTTCTTGGTTGCGAAGAGGGCGCGAACGTGGGTGAAGTTGAGCTTTTCGAGTTTGCGTTTGAGGGCTGCAGCAGCGTCGGTTTGCTGGACTGCTGGAGTGGATTCTTCGCATGCTCTGAGATCATCAACAGTCACTGTCTTGTATTAATAGGATGATCTCGAGGGGAAAAACAGGACAGAACGACATACAGTCCGAAGTCTTTCCATTTCGACGAGCGACCTCGTGCACGACCCTTACAGCTTCTTCATCGAGTCCTTTACCCATGAGATATTTTGGAGACTCAAATATGGTGAAGCACAAGAAGCGAATGAGGAATTCAATAAGAGAGATCCCACCCATGGTGATGACAAAATATCGCCAACCGATATTATTAGATCTCTTACAGATTTCATCCTCTTGACAAGTGAGACTCCCCAGAAGTGGCCATGCGATAAGTGTAGCTACGACTTGAGCAAGAGCCCAGTCTACGGACAAAATAGTCAGGAGATATTGGTGAGTACCAGGGAGGAACTCCAGGAATACCGCCGAGTCAACCGGTAGATTGCCTCCAACCCCGAAACTCCAGAGGGCGACAAAAGTGCCAATTGCTGCGAAGTTGGGAGATCCGGCTGCGATCATGCCGAAGATGGCTGTGATGCCCAGGGTAGCGTTGAATGCCCATCTTCGACCAAATACATCACATCCGAAACCCCAAAACATGGCTCCAATAAGAAGACCGATGTTTTGGGCGAGAGGGAGATACGCTTTTTGGGTTGGATGGAATTCATTGACGATGGCCGGGACTATCAGAATTAGCATTCACAAGGTAGGATGATGGGGCAGGCAGCGTACGAATCAGAGATGTGACGATGGGCCAAAGATTGTCATTCGCCCACCCGAATCCCACAACAATGAAGAGCTGCCACTGATACCATCCCATTCCAATCTCTTGAATCTACGAACAGGTGTCAGTATCAAAATCACCGGTAGAACGAGACACAAACGGCATGATTCAAAACTCGAGCTTTGGCTTCATAGACTGGATCGAGCGACCCTTTCTCGAGGACGGCGGTATCGTCGATATCGCTGGGAGGTGAGCCGTCCTCTTTGTACTCTCCACTGCCTGAAGCTGCTGTCTTGCTGATACTATCAGGTTCTCTGGATTTAGAAGTAGAGTCTTCGACCGTAGTCGGGGGACTGGAATCTATCGCCGACAATGCCATTTTGAGTGTACGATGAAGCCAGTCATGTGGAATTGGTGATCTTGAATCCGGGGAGGAGGAGGACTCTGGGGAAGCGAAGAGCTTAAGAGAGCTGGAAGCAGGGGATGTGAGGAAGACGAGGTGCAAAGAGGAAGAATTCAACAAGGATTAATTGTGTGATAGACATGCTGAACTGGAACTGGATTGCGTCGATGATCGCAGATAGCGTCATTGGAGTGCGGATGGTATCTTTGGCATTTGGGGCCCATCATTGGCTAGTATCGTGACGATCCCAAAAGCAGTGTAACATTTGAGGCGGCCTGCCCGATCGGGCCCAGCTGTGGGTGTAGGGCAAAGAGAGGAGATTTGGTATCGGCAGATAAGGAGAAAAGTCTGGAATGCAATGTGTGATCAACCACACAAGCACTTGCTTGAGGAGACTCTGTAAATGTTGAGGTGTCTAGACGAGAACTGCTCGCTTGAGAAGGGTGTTGGAAAGGGGGGATTGTTGTTGTCGGTCAAACAGTGAAGCCCACAAACACAAAACGTGCTAGCCGAGCCCCTCAGGGAACCTGCCTGCCCGTGCTCGCGAAGTTCCACCGAGCAACCTGTCCCCGTCCTGCCCTCCTTCAAAACTTGAGCACTCTCTCCATCTACAATTTCAACTTCCCTTGCCAGTGCACAGCACTTTTGCGTAGCAATTGCTCGAGAAACCCTGCGTAGCTCGTCCTTCTGCAAGTCTGCTGCCACTGTAGGTTTCGCCTGCAAAGGATGGAAGCTTCCTCATGCGCAGAACTGAAAGTCAATGCTCACGAAACAGCCACCCCTCGATCTCCATACCTTCAACCACAATGCAGTAACCATAACGACTCCCATGGGTACTTGAACCAGACGAGGAAGAAACGGGCGCAAAGAGACAATCGTGGGGATGTTGTCGTCGGGGCGGTGATTAGGGTTGCCTAGCTTCAACAACCATAACAGAGCCATCGTACGATTACTTCAACTCGTCCGTGCCTCTACACAGACGCCAACATACAAGGAGACAGGCCAGGCCAGGCCAGGCCGCGAGGCATATATGCGTTCAAATAACACAAGTGGTAGGGAAAGAATCTGTAATATGGGCAGTCAGGACCTTTTAAGTAGGAGAAGAGAGGGAACATGAAATACACCCAAACCCAGAGCAGGTGGGCCGCAATATTCCTGATCCCCATATGGCGTTTGGGATGGCCTGCTGTTGGTATTTGATCAGCCCCTCGTCGTCAGCAGACATGAGTAGATGTTGCAGAAAGATCGATGGGAAGTTCTTCCAGAGCTGTAACTCAGGTTCGCAAAATAAGTGACTGTTCCGCATTCCGCATCATCCACTGGATGGCGTGTGGCGAGATGTGCATGTCCACAGCAATGTACCTAGGAATTCTATGGCTGGTTTACCGAATGTTACACAACAATGTCAACATATCGCGAGTCTACTCGATTGATGTTTTGATGTTCTGTATTCTGCTTTTAGAATGTTTGCCAACCAAGAAGGCTTCCCTACTCAAACCAGTCATTTCTTCCAAACCAAAGGGATATATCCAGCGCTATGAACAATGATCCCAAGAAGCATTCATTCCCATGTTCCCAAAACGCCCCAGACGCCGCGCTGATGTTGAAACCGTCCTGCAACCCAAAGCCAAAATTCCAACTATAACTCCCTCGACGATCCCGAAGACCCAGCCTGTTTCTGAGTATCATTCATCGCACTCTCACTACCCTCCCTCATCATGAGCTCCGTATACTCTCTAACCTGCTCGCCCCTCCGCTCCATAATAACCATCGGCTTCTTCCTGAAGGTGATGAGAGTCGCAAGGACACATGCTGCTGAGACAGCAGCGCAGACTTTCATGCTCTCGCTGAAAGCTGTGGAGTAGGCTTTGCGAACGGCGAGGAGTTGGGTCTCAGTGAGGGTGTGGGAGGTGGATTCGAGGATCGAGAGTTGGGAGGAGGTTAGGACGTTGGATAGGTAGCGATGCTGCATTTTACTGAGGATGGCGGTTGAGGCTGCGATGCCTATAGATCCGCCTAGAACGCGTGCTTGGGCTATGATGCCTTGAGCAACAGCTGGACTGGTGTCAGTTTTGGTTCACACGGTATCTAGGAATGGTGTAAGAGGTGTTGGAACTCACTTCGATCCCTGAGCTCGCACTCCAGACTAGCTCCAAGCGAGACAGTAGACACCATGAGCCCGAATCCCAGACCAACGAAGATCTGGAAGCCGTACATCTTCGCCTCGATCTCCGGGACGTCGCCTAGGGTCGAGAGACAGGCGCAACCAATGACCATGAATAGAGAGCCGGTAAGGAGCGTTGACCAAATGAGATCGCGTTTACTGTTTACCATCCCCCCAATCGAACTCGTGATTGCGACTGCTGCAAGCATAGGTAGGAGTGCTACACCTGATACTAATTGACTCTTTCCGTTCACAACTTGAAGTCTTAGCGGAAGGGCGAAGATGACCATAAAATACGGAAAGCCCACAAGTAGAGTCGTCAAGAAATGGCCCATGAAGACCCTTCTTTTGAGAAGTCTCAATGGGAACATAGTCGCGATGCTGGCCTCCCATTTCTTGGCCACGAGGACCTCCCATCCGAAAAGGACGACCCAAAGGAGGATGCCTATGACGAGAGGAGCAATGAAGAGGGCGTGGGACCAGGAATTGGAGTTGAGACCTGCTTGTTGGAAGGAAAAGACCAGGAGGACAGAGGCGGCGATTACAAGGATGGCGCCAAAGAAGTCGAGATCTTTAAGGGGACGGAGACGGACTGGTGGGATCTTGTCTGGTTTTGGCCAGGCGATGATGAAAACTAGAAGGGGGATGATGCCAATAGGTGCACTGGAGGGTCAGCCTATCGGTATCGAAATTTTGGAAGGAAACTCACTTGATCCAAAATACCCATCTCCATGTTGTGTAGTTTGTTATAATTCCACCCAATACTGGGCCTAGCACACCAGCCATCGCAACCACAGCTCCAGCCAAAGCTCCAGTCAAAGGCTGCATCCTAATAGGACTGATCTCTGGCATAATGACAAATGTCAAAGAGTACAACCCCGAACCTCCAATACCCTGCAGCGCTCTCAAAGCGATCAATTGATTGAGTGTCTTCGCAAAACCACATCCAATGGAGAAGGCGAAGAAAATGACGAAGGCGGCGACGTAGGCATTTCTTCTACCTACGATATCAGCTATGCGGGCGAAGATTACTGCACAGCCGAGATAACTGAGTGTGTAGGCTAGAGCGACCCAATTGACTGTTGTAAGTGATGACAGGTCGACGCCGATCGTGTAGATAGCCGTTGCTACTATGGTAGTGTCAAGGAGAGAGAGGAAGAGGCCGAAGCAGAGACTTTGTTGTGGAGTTAGTACCACGCTTGTGCTTGATTGATGGGAGGTGAGGAAGTTACCATATCAGTAGAGTTACCAACTGCCATTTTGGAAGATTCGCTTCATGTGGGTTGACGGGAGGACTTGTTGGGCGAACGCCTGCTTCTGCATTCTGGAGCGCCTCATCGTTGGTTACAGGGAACTTCTCCGAAGCCACTTCGTCGCTGGCAGGAGAATTGTGCTCTTTTTCGAGCTTCATGGTGAGAACCTGCTCTGCTTTCTGCTGAGATGGGACGTGTGGTTGCCAAAGCCAGACCAAAGCCTTCGCAACTAGCTTCGCAATATACTCGTACTTCAGCAATCAGTCGTCCATCATGTTCGTATTAGAATCCTCAACACTTCATAATAATAAGCTCGTCGTCGACGCCGTCAAAAAATCGGACACTCAGATCACACGGGCCAGGCTGCTACTTGTAATCTCACTCTCCTCGGCCCACCATCCCAAAGCACAACGAGGGGCAGGCTATTCGCAAGCTCCCCATAACCTGGGCTGCATGGGCGGGTGGACCCGAGACGGGGCCACGGTCGTAATTGGTATCCATCCGAGCCGTCAGTGGTCATCGTGTCAAATCAGTTATCCAGAAACAGGATGCTATTTGCGGGCTGTCCATCGAAAACGGGAGATCTGTAGCGAGAGTGAGAACGGACTCAAACTAGACCGGGATGTGAGAGACATCCCAGTTCCACGGCACCCACTCAGCTTCGAGAACGTTTCAAGAAGGCTGCTAGAATCCATGCCCACGATCGCACTCTGACCCGGGCGTGAGGGCCCTGCCAGTCCCGTAGTTGAGGCGTGGCTCATGATTCGTTGGTTTAGACGAAAGCTCAGGGGTTTGAGGGCTGTGTGGCTGTCTGAGCCGGGTAAAGGGACCCACGGATTGAGAATATATTTCCGATGTGGTGCAGACAACAGATCGCGATGGTACCGTACTGGTGCAGACCGCCATATAGACGAGTCTGCTTTGTGCTTACTGGTGAGCGAGGCCTCTATGCATGCATATGTAGCTTTATATTATGCAGGTTATGGAGCCCCATGCGCGGGGTTATTTTCGAGGATGTAGAATCTCGGAATCGCTTCTCTTTCGTCCTCATTGGGTGTTTGGTACGCGAGTGTGCCTTTCGCTAATGTGCTATCTCAAGAGTCCAATCAAGCGCTGCTGAGAATCCTCCTTAAAAGTCCAAAGTTCTCCTGCGAATCTGAGATCCTTCCAATGCATTGACAAACCCCGCCGTTGTGCGTCCCAAGTTGCGTCTTTCCGACATGATTGGGTCGGAGAAGCGAATGAAGCTCTTCCCTTCGCTACAAAACTAGTCTGTTTCCCCAATCAATTCACTTTAGACTCTCATAGTTCAGAATGAGTGACGGTGAACAAGTTCTGGCTTACTGGAAGCAAACTAACCCCGCAATAGGCATGCACCATCGCTTGTATTCTGCCTCTATTGGACAAATGAAACTTGAAGCTATCTCGGATTCTTAGCAAAATATTGCCAAATCATCAGACTAATGTCTCTATCTGCCACTAACAGTGCCAATAAACTTTGCGCCGTCATTTGTAACGGAAGTGTCAGTAAAAGCTTCAGTGGACCCCTCCTCCACCCCGAACAACCCCGCTATCCAAAGGTGGGGTGTCGCTTCTTGAATCTACTCATTGGTTATATCATCTTGAGGAGATTCCTCTCGGAATGAGTTGCATTAGACTCGTCAATAGTCTCGCTTCTTATGAAGACACAAGTCCAATGAATCCAGCGCTATCTCTTCACCGTCTCGAGATCCCACAAATCTGTCGACTTTTCTGAAACACCTCAAACCGCAGTCGTCGTGGTTTGTATGGTCGATCCTCTGAACTCGCTTCCAACAATACACTGAGGCCAATGGATCTCTTACCGGCCTCCAGGGCATCGATCTTAGGACTTTGAATCCTCTTCTGGAGGAAGGAATTTGCCAACGCAACACTAATGAACAGCTACATGGACATTTTATACAGCAGTCTTGCGAGCTCGTCGTCATGCTGTACCTCTCTTACCGCACGACTGCTCTCGCTCGAATTGTCCTCCCCACCAATCTCTCCAAACTCATCACCTCCGACAAAAGTCCTCAGCTGTTCATATGGCGCCCCAAACTTCCTCTTCCTCAAATATGCCTTCAAGCCAGTCATGATAAGTCCCAACTTTTCGTCACAATGCTGCTTCTGTGAATTGTACCCCATTTCTGCGTATAAGTTCCGGCTCTCTCGGGACGCGAACCTCATTGTCAAGCTGTTGAGCATGGGGAACGACGACAATTTGTCAAAGACTTCGTAGTTCCACTCTGCACTAGTTTGAATCTCGATATCTAGTTTTTGTAGATTCAGGCATGTTGAGAACAGGCGGGTAAGTTGAGCACCATTGAGAAAGGTATTATTCTCATCCCCCTTGTCATCACAGTCGGAATAGCCTGTGTAATAAGCTTTGTTGCTAGAGGGAACGCGGTAGTAACTGAAGTTGAAGACTTTCAGGGTCGCGTGACGCTCCGCAGTAACACCAAGAACCGAGTCCAAAGAGATTGCCCTACTGTCCTGAAGCGAAAGGGAATCAAGAGGTGAAATGTGGGCTAGGAAGTCGAGAACTGAGTCGGCAGACGCAGAACAAGCCTGGCAGCCCCCGCGAATGCCAAAAGTCTTCAGTTTTGGCAGTTTGTCTCTCAGCTTTTGTAGAGTCTGTTCATCAAGATTGCCGATCTCCAGAGTGTGAAGATTTGACCAATCCATATAATCCAGCCAGGCATCAAGATTGCTTCTCTCCAGGTTTGCCAACATCGGCGACGGGATATCTTCATATCTGATCCCGCCTGCATTGCGAATAAATGAAAGACTTGCGTCATTGATCATGAATGTCGGAAGTTTGTTCCAGGGCCATAGAAGAATCTCCTTGTGATCGCGTCGAGGCCACCCCCACGAACCAATAGCAGGATAGTCGAACCTATAGCCACCAATCTTCAGAATCTCCAGCGGCGGTAGTGTTGTGGTGTGCTTCTCGAAGTTGAATGCGGATGTCGCTCTCTGATGGCACCCAGATCTCAAGTCTTGTAAATCAAGTTCTCGTATATTCGGACAGGTCAACAGAATTCGGTGGATGAGATCCATGTTCTCTGGCTCATCTGTGCATATGTTCTCTATATGTACTGTGAGTGAGTAGAGGTTCGTTGAACTCAGAACAGATTGTCGAGCAAGAGTTTTGTTCTTCTGGAACTCCATGAGGTACTGATTGACTTCAGTGGCATTGCGTTTGCCGTCATTCCTAATTCCGTACTCGCCATAATGAGAGAAAGGTAGATTGTAATAAAGTCGACATGCAGGGTGCCTCGTCTCTAGGGACTCAACAAGGACAGGAGGAATTGGCCGTCCAGTATCCCAACGCAACTTAGCGATGATCGGAAGGTCACCGACGAAATCTGCGAGCAGTGTGATATTGCTCTGGCAGCTCGGGGTCCCTCCCACGTCGATTTCCCATATGCTCTCTCCGGATAGTTCGATGTGGTTGAGAGCTCGGAGGAAGGCATCTGTCTCACTGCACGACCATAAATCCCAACAATTCAACTTGATCTGCTGTGGACCTGGTTTCGCAAGATCCTCCAATGTTCTTCCAGGCGATGCAGTCTTCAAGTATTGTGCTATCGATGCTTTGCGCATTTCGTAGGATATTCCGTTGGTGCGGGGGTCATTTGTGTTGCCCAAATGGGGTAAATCATCCTGTCGATTGTCCAAGGCAGCAAAATAGTCTGGGGATTCATAAGATGTAGATATTACACTCGTACAAAGGGAAAAGAGTAGTAGCAGGGTGAACTTGGTTGACATCATGATGGCCTTAAGAGAGACGTGAATTTGGGAACATTCTTTCGGGGTTTCGATGTTGTGAGGATGTCCAGGGAGCCTAAAGACCTTTCTGCGGCACAGCAAGGCAGACGCCGTTGATCTCTCCAGCCAGTATTTCCGACCTACCTTCGTTTTGATAAAAGCTACCAACCGTTATTAACCATCAGGAACTTGCGTGTTCGACCAGCGAGCAAGAGACATCTCAGATGGTTGGGAGCCTAGGACAAGACCGTGTCACCGCATTGAGAGGTTATGCCCGAGGCTCTTCGCAGACGGTCAGGATTGGCGGGAGCTGGTTTATATGCGGGTAGTGGGCATTCCCTCGGAGTGGAAGCAGCATTTTTCTGTGCAAGGAGACAGTAGAAGCTGTGTGATAGTAGAAGCTGTGTGATAGTAGAAGCTGTGTGATAGTAGAAGCTGTGTGATAGTAGAAGCTGTGTGATAGTAGAAGCTGTGTGATAGTAGAAGCTGTGTGTTGACTTGATGGTGGTGGTGGTGTTCGGCTGGACGATACAGGACTTCAAGCACTTAATTCCTTTGCTGATTAAGCGGAACCTCCTTGTTCTCTAGAACATAATTCCACTTCCCAACATCAACAATTAGCTTCATGGAATGACTTAATAGCCGGTTCACCTCCTGTATGCTCGGGGACTCGCTGTCATGTGCACGCTTATCCATTCTATCTGTATGGAATCGGACCCGTAGTATAAAGGGGCCGAGGCTTCTACGGTATCAGTAGAATCAGTCCTACTTGTATTTCTAGTCACGTCGGCGTTTTGCTTCCTCTTACGGGTAACCCCTTTTATATATACGCTTCTCCTCTGGACTTCTTCGAAGGCCAGAGATTAGTTCTTTAAATATATTTCCTTGAACTTCTACAAAGCTTTGCTTACCGTGAACTCCATCTGACACTCGCTCACTGTCGGGGAAAGCAAGTATCCCGCGAAAGCGAGTGTCACGTGCCGATTAAAAATCATAATAAGTCAACGAAAATAAGAGATTTCAAAATAAAAGTTTAATAGATTAATAGCTTTAGTAATAAATATCTTTAATATAGGATATATATTTAAAAAATTTAATAAAGCGCAAAAGTTATAAAGTAAATTATGTTTTACAAAGAAAAGTTCTTTATTTTGGCTTATTTTCATTAGTTAATCTTTAATTAAAAATATTTTCTTATATTCTTAATAGATATATTTCTTATTATTATTCTCACTTAAAAACTTAATAATATTAGAGTGTAACTTAAATACTAACTCTAGCACTAATATATTTTTTTAAAAAAAAAATCTATTAATAAATTATAATATAATTTATAAAATTAAAATTAATTTGACTCGGGACACTCGCTTTCGCGGGATACTTGCTTTCCCCGACTGTAAGCGAGTCCCCGAGCATACAGGAGGTGAACCGGCTATTACGTTCCTTTTTTTTAAGGTTTTTTTTAGAAGCATGTAGTGACTTCAAATAGAGCTATTTTTGGTGTTACAGATCGCAACGATGAAACGGCCTTCGACCACATGTATGTCCATCCAGGTAGTAATTTTGGGAGATACGGTAAGCCTTCCAACACTCAACCTAGTTCCTATCCTCTAGCTCAACAGCTTCGGATGGAATATTCTTCTGCTCTTGATTGTCCTTGCCTTCTTTTATTACAATGCCAATATCTTGCTCCGATCTTCTTGCGCGGTAGGATACGCTTTGCTGCGAGATCTTGCAGATCGAAATCAAACCCCAGTACGTTCTTTCGATGCTATGAATGATCCTTGTTTTTCTGTCTATTTCCACTGTGTTAGTGTTAGATTTCATGCCTTGATCGTTCGTCGGCCATTTGCTTTCCTTCTTTTAGTTTAAGTCTTCCTAGTGTCTGATGATCTACCCACATCTCCAAGAGCTCCTTCGATCTCCAACAGCTCACATCTATCGGCAAGCGGGCTGATACACTCTTGAGCCGCATGTGCCTCACTGTTGGAGCCTTTGCCCGGCACGCCATGTCGTTGCGACCCGTTCAATTCGAGACATGGGGAAAGGGCATGAGTACCGCTCTTTCGATACCCGTATAGCAAGAAGATCCCTCGGGAGACCTTCGACGCGATGCACATCGTGCAAGTAAGTTCACAGCTCTTGGACAGTGTTGAAGCAAGGTTCACAGGGTACCATTGAATTACAGATTGACGGCACTTTTAGAACACGGCATGTCAAGTGCGATAATTGGCAAGTTGTCGGCGATGCGCCGGTACGGGTTGAAAATGTGACGGGTACGCTCCTCAAAGCAGAAATCCAAACGAAGCCGACTTTCGCCTCCTTTCGCTTTCACTTAAATACTACCGGTGCTGAATCAGGATGTCAAGGAATTGGACTTCTTCGGTTCCTACGCCCTGCAAAATTTGTCAGTTGTTTTCGATTCGACGCATTGGAATCGATATGTTCTCCAGGGATGCCATCACGAACCAGCAATTAGACATGCGGTGACAGCTATTGATGTCTTTACAAGCAATTTCGGTTCCGAGATGCTTATACCATGAAATACACACTCACGAGAGAAACCCGGCGCTGGAGCATTACCTCAAAGCCATTTCCGTTATATTACAAAATTACCCAAGGGAACATGTTTCGAAGGTAATTAGCCTTTATTGTCTGCATACCTTTTGTCGCTGAGGTACGATTACACCACCCTCACATTTCATACATCGAGCTCAGAAGGTATAGGATCTTCGAAGGTGCACTGGCGCTGCTCTTCGCCACATTGACGGTGGAATTCGCATTCTCTCGCTGCTACTGTCAACAGAGAACTCATCGTACACTACAACTCAAGATGAGTATGTTCCTACATCCCTGCTTCGCGTAAATGGTCTACTGCTTCTCGATGGCTGTCGAATCACAACCTCTTTCGAATCAACGTCTCCCTCTTTTGACGAAATCAACACCATGCTGAGCGAGATCCTTAACGCTGGATTGAAAATTGTTCGGGTTTCTTGATGTGCCCTGTTGGGGCTCTGCACGACGAACTCCGTCAAAAATATTTGCAAGATTTACATGACTTGCAAGTTGCTTTGGAAAACTGGTCTCGAGACTTCCAGAATTTCCAGGTCCGACGAAAAGGCAAACAAAACTAGATCCATGAACACTTAAACTTCTTCCCTTGCTGAACATTATTCGGATCGTAGTGAGGATCATCTTAGATGCGGAGCCAGCCGAAGCGAGAGAATATGGAGAGATGGTATAGGATCGATACGAGGATGACTTCGCATCGGTCATCTCAATCGCAGAGTTCATCTTTAATGAGACACGCATTTCTTTCTCCTAACCCCCGTCGGGTTGCCCCAAATTTTACGTCAGAGGCAGGTTTCATCAATCCTCTCTTCTGCGTCTTTACTTGGTGCCGTAATCCACGCATCTGGCGCAAGGCCATTGTCATTCTTATGCGCACAGCCAGGAAGGATGGTTTCCGGGACAGTAGTCTTTATGCCAGAACTAGTAATATCATTATAATGCTCGAGGAGGGAGACACTTGGGAGTTGTTAAGTGTGTAGCAGACATACCTGTCTAGAAGCAGATTTGTGTCATCGAACCAAAGTTCGCGGAAGAGGGAGGTGGTGCGCTGATGAAGTATATGAGGGCATCAAAGTCTGATGAGAGAGACGAGAATGGGAATGGGCTGGCCCTGAAACAAGTGTTTGAGGAGACTTTTAGATCTAGGAAGAATTTTGTCACGTCGTCAAAAGCTCGCCTCTGGCGCTTCATCCACAGCATCGTTATCCAGATGCCTGGCACTCAAGTGGCGAACGTATCGCACAAGAAACCAGAGCCTTTTCAGTCTCGATCATGTCCTCGATTCCTATCACAATGCCGGCGTCTGGACCAGATCTAGCTCAGTCCCAGTAGATGGCATGGCTCCCCCTCTTCACTCCTACAACTGTTTGGCTTTCTAATTTTGAACATTTTTATTTCTACCTTCCCTCTCATATCTGGAAGCCGTCAATTGAATGATTCGCCTCCTGATAGGTTTCAGATCCAGTGTATGTATCAACCACAGCCTGACGCCTGGCGTTGCACAGTATTATTCGCTCACGAGGATATCTGGCTTCCTTGAAGCGCTTGATCGTGCGGCTCCAATGTTGAGGAGCATCTTCCAGTTTGAAGATAACCATGTAATTACACACTTGACCATACAATTTAACCATCCTTATATGGAATTGTGATTTACAGTAGACGGTCATCTCATAAAGCTGAACTGTTTGGAGCCGGCCATAATTGGAGTTCTCATTGGAGTTGAAAAGAACGTAAGCGAGCCTATCCGTGGCGCTGCGATCAGGATTGGGTTTTTCGGCGCGGAATAACTAGTTGTTCCGAAGGAACACCAAAACCCGGGCTTTGTTGACATGTAAACAAAGCATTAAACACCCCTCATTTTGCACCTAAATCACTACTAAATCAATGCCGGAAAAAACTGTCTTTAATCCTACGGATAAGGGGACCCTTCGCCCTAATGCCCCTCCATTAAAGAAAGCCGGGGCTGAGTTTATACCTATGAAATTACCGGATTTTGGCTGGAAAATCCAACTCCCAGATTATGCCTCTCCTAATAATCCTATTACCCTTTTTACTATGTATTACACTGCGGAAATGATTGCCTAGATAGTTCTAAAGACAAATGAACATCTCCGGATACCTTTTAACCCTAATTCTCAACATGCCCGGTGCAATAAGTGGTACCCCACGTGCCCTAGAGAGATTTACACCTACTTCGCCATCCGCATCTATATGATAATACATATAGAGAATGAGATCTCTGATTATTGGTCTATAAAGGATATAAATCCAAAGCACCTAATTACACATTACATGTATCGAGACAGGTTTCAAGAGTTGCATATGCGATTTAGATTAGCTGGGAATGAAGCTACGGGACCATACCAAAGAATAAGTCTTACATTCCGCATATACATTAAAATAGACTAGAACTAATCCGGATTTAAGTAAATACATTATCAGACCACTTCCAGGCTGTTAATTTAAGTGTATGGATCCCCGGACGAGATATTGCTGTCGATGAAATCATCATCCGGTATGAGGGTCGAGCCAAAGAGACAACTACGGTACCAAACAAGCCAACACCTACTGGTTTTAAGGTATAGGCAGTGGCTCAAAAGGGGTTCCTTTTGTGTTAGAATTAGCATATTCCGGGAGATAAAAATGGCCCTGTCGGGGTGCTCACTCCACGTGAATTAAGTGGGACAAAGACCGGAAAAGGGGGAAACAAAACACAAGCTGTAGCCCTGCGATTACTCCAAAGGCTCCCTACTCCTCTAAAAGACCACGGTTACCACGCCTATCTTGATAACCTTTTTGTCTCTACTAAATTCGTAGGTTACGCTCGACAGTGTGGATTTGGCATTACCGGCACCTGTCGTACCAACTCGGGCATTATCCAAGACCTATTAGATTATAAGAAATCCGACGACAACGACACTATTCCATGGGGAACAGTACATTCTTACCCTACGATCGATGGAAAGATGGCTCATATAAGGTGGAAAGATCAAGCCTACGTGTTGATGATGTCGTCCGTCTTTTCCGGGAAAGAGCCAAAGGTTTTACGGAAGAGGAAACGGCCGAAGGAGACCTCTTCTAAGGCAAAGACTTCTCGCCTTGTCTTTGGAGATAAGGCTGAAAAAGAGCTCTTTATTCCTGCCGTCGCAGATGGCTACAATTACGGCATGGGAGCTGTCGACGACTTTGATCACTTGACGGCTTAGAACGCTGGATTACGGCATATTGAGAGGGGGGGACATCAGGCAATCGAGCATTGGTTATTAAGAATGGTACTAGCAAACTGCTACCTACTTGCCTCAGCTAGCGATGTGCCTTTACCTCGTCAAATCAACTTCCGTAATCAAAAAGACTTCCGTGATCAGTTAGTCAGCTCTCTTTTGGCTATAGGAGAGACTCAATATCGCTCTCCTAAAAAGAGAGTTGCGCTAGTCAACCCCAGCGCTGATTTGATTAATATCAAGAGCCACGAGCAAGTTAAGCTAGCTAAGCCGTCGTGGTGTGTGGCCTGTAAAGGGGGGAGGATCGGGGACCGGCCAAAAAAGAGAGTTGCATTAGGCGAAATTGCTGCAAATAAGGGCCGTCCTTCTTCAAATCATCAAAGCATATATAGGTGCAAACAGTGTGGGGTTCATTTATGTAGAAACAGTCCTTATTTTAAAGTATTTCATGAGTTATAACTAGAATTGGCTCTAAATCCTGAAATCCTGGCTCTCTGATTGGCCCATATTAAGCGACTTGGCGGGTGCACTGGCCATCCCAATCCTGATCGCAGCGCCACGGATAATACAGGCTTCGATCGACACATTTCCAGCGCCTCGAACCGCCGGTTCACTTTCTTGCCCTACAATTGAAGATCACCAAAGGCCACAGCACAGATGGAGTTCTTTTTAGTAAATTGCAAGTGAGGTTTGTTTATACATACAAATAGCACCATGATTCTCCATTCCTATCTACAGTATTCCTTCATTCTTCTCCACCGCCGGCTTGTTCCCGCTCTCAGTCGGCATTGGAGCCATGTGCTCTTGTTTCGATATATTCAGGTCAATTACCTGCCCGTGTGTATAATTGCAATCTAATCTCGATAGACTGGCTGTGAAGCGCTTAAAATATGCCTCAGCTTGCCGGGCAATCTCCATTTGTGCATCGTCCCCCTCTGGAGGAAAGTCGAGGAGCGAGGCGGCAACTTGGCGGATTTTGAGAACCTGATCATTGTCAGCAAGATACCATTGCAGTTACAGCTAATAGATGATCTTTTCTTCATGAGAAAGAACCAACGAGGAAGACATAAAGGCTTACCAGTAGATGTCCATTGGGGGCTAACGACATATGCGTCACCCCCTCCAGGAACGCCAGTAGCCGCAGATAGACGTCCTCCATCATCTCCCACAACTGTCTCCGCCCCAGACCGCCTTCAGCTTCGGTCATAGTCATAGATGCCAACTTGAGCCTGTCGATCAAAACATGCTGCATCCATAAATGCTCGATGTGCATATTTACCCGCAGGATCTCGATTTGTATCTCTTTCCCTTTAGGATTTGGACTTGGTCTATACTTTGCGCTCGTTTGCTCGGGAAGATTCTGAAGACATGATCTTATTTTGCAGAGCCTGTCTTGAAAGACCACTAGCGGCGAGACGGTTCGTATGAGCTTCCCACAGGTACATGATCCGACTGTGTCGGTGAATTGGTGCGAATGTTCAGTAGAAGTTGTCACTTTCGGCTGCGAGGGATCTTTCGTGATGGCGGCCATCGTTTTGACCAGCATTAGGCTCTCGTAGCCGACAGCTGTAATTTGGAGTTCGCCCGCTGGTGGTACGCTGACGTGCTCTTCTGTGATGTACTCATCGTCAATAGGCAACACGATAAGGTCTTCGGCGTCGGCTTGTTCGAAGATTGAGTGATCGTTGAGTGTTTCCCATGATTCTCCCGTTATCCTTACACAGCTATACGCAGTAATATTTCAGCGTCTAGCGTTAAAAAGCGACATTTGATAGACTAAACTCACATATGCAAAGCTACGGTGATCCAGAATGCCTTCTTCCGAACCTGTGTCTCGATCGGGTTCAGGCTCGCATAGCTCCCCCATCGGTGGCAGCCCAAGTCTATCAGAATAGCGGTGGCCTCTGCCTTATATATTCTACAGCTGCTATTTTGACCAATACAGACGTGAGATAAGTACATGGTGTAAGCAAGAGCCCAGCTAGTCATCGTGGCATTCTCATGCATATCCGGATCGCGGGTCCTTTGGGCCACAAGATGGACCCGCTTGATGAAATCTCGAAGCGCAGGATACGACACTTTGAAAGCTGCGGATAACGTTTGGTAATGGTCAAATCGTTCGGGCATCATGCCAGACACAGCTGCGCAGAGCGATATGATGAAGCAGAAGAACGTAGCGTCTGTCAAATGGAGGCCGTTGGCAAGGTTCTTCTTGAAGGTTGGGATGTGGACGAAGGGGAAAATTGGATACATGAATTCCATATAATCTTGCATTATCTGATGGAAAACATCGGGAGGGGAGATGGTGTCTATTGGTGGTAAGCCGTTGGGGATCGAGACTTCTGTGCTGATTGACTTGGCTCTCTCGGCTGGCACTGATAGCTCTTGGCCTGGGGTACTCTGGCCGTTCATATGGCTGTGTCTGTGACAAGGTTAGATAGATACGATCGTGTTGAAACTGGTGAAGGACGAACTTCTTTGCACGAGGACCCCGTCGATTGGTGGGTAGGTCGAAGGTGCAGTAGCAGCCATTACTGCGGCAAGCTTTGCACTGGACCACTGAACCGGGCTGCGTCATCCTCTCACATCTCATCTTCCGTCTCCGGCAAGCATCGCAAGCTTGCGTGACGTTGGTCCGCTCTTTCTTCTCCATGACCAAAAGTGTTGATGTTACCAGGACACTCTCGAGTGCAACTCTCAACTCAATACCTAGCACGGATTTATGGTCGACAGGTGTGGAGCAGGGACAGAAGCTCGAGCCAATAAGGTTAACAGCCTTGCAGTCAGCCCCCTGGCTCCAATGCTGGTTTGCCACTGGACCTTATCACAATTGCCCAGTTAGCATATCGAGTCCACTGACGTAAATCTCTTGATAGCCCCTAACTTATTCTGCGTCGAGTTTAAAGAATAGACAGATGGTGTCTACTAAACAATCTGGGAGCACTACTGCACATAGGGGGATGTGCAATGCGGGGTATCTGGCATAATCCCTGATGACATCTCCGGTTAGGGGCTGGTTACCTAGGCCGTGGTTTTTTTTCTTTTTTTTTTTGGCGTATCGAAAAGTGAGACCAGTTATTGAACTAAGGCACTGTACTATATAAGCAATCTCTGGCGAGAACTTTATATAGTGGAGGCCTTTAGCTACTACTCAAGGCACAATGGTATGGACCACTTGAATCGGAAAAGGGGCGCACGCAAATCACTTTTTGAGTAGGTGAACCAGGCAACACAACAACAAGGAGGAACACCTTGCTACTGTGCATTAGCCGCAGACAAATTCCCTCCGTATAACGTTGACAGTCGGGGGTTCACTTTAGCGGCTTTTGATCGACGCTGCATTCAACGCTATGGGATAGCGTCTGATCCTGCGAGTCCTGACAGGCCGTGAGAGGCCATGAGTGACTGCTAGTCTAGGAGGAGTCTGTGTGTTTGTGACGATAAGACATAACTCTAAACTCAAATTTCGAGATGACACCTTTGATCGTGTGATTTCAGCTCTTAATATTGCGGGCTGAGAAAATCAACATTTCTATTTTCATTACTGATACCTCCCTAGCCTTGAACAATGAGACGTCTCGTCGCAATCTCGTTTGACACCATATTTTCAACCTGCTCCCCGCTTTGACCAACCTTCTTGCCGTCAAAGATCTCAGCAACTTCCTCCAGCGAACGCCCTTTGGTTTCTGGATAACAGAAATACACAATCGCCAGTAGAATAGCAAGTAAGCAGCAGAAGACAATATAGTATTTCCAGCCAATATCAGTCATGGCAATTGGATTAACAAATTGGCCAAGAATCAATCCAAGATATGCTGAAGAGAGGGTGATGGTCAGGCCTCTGGCACGCAGGGTGTACGGGAATATTTCTGCAGGATATGCCCACAGCAATGGGGTCCAGGCGATGTCGTAGAAAAAGTAGTAGATAAAGATGAATGCAAGAACTGCATAGCCGGCTGTTTGGTTGTTGTCGCGAGCGAATACGCTGTTGAGTGCAGTCCAGCAGATATACGAAACGAACATGCCAGCCGTAGATACCAGGAAAAGAGTGCGTCTGCCTAAGCGATCGACCATGAGGGCTCCGGCAAGAACAGAAACGATCCAATTGAAGAGTTGCAACATACCGTTGATGAACGTTTGGGACGATGTTGCTGTGATGCCAATTGTGTCGAGAACTAGTGTGAGGTAATATGACACAACACCATTCCCGCACCATTGTGCAAATACGCCCACCGTAATAGCAATGAACGTTCGTCGGCGATTTGGGGCAGTACGAATACAGTCAATGTATGAGCTCTGGGACAATGTAGTACTCTCGGCATGAATTGCTGTTTCGATTTCGGCTAATTCGAACTCAACAAGGGGAGAGTCTTTGTCGCCGGCGGAGTGGTATTTATTGAGAATTTCACGAGCTTCATCGTGTTTCCCATGAGCGATGAGCCATCTAAAATTGGTCAGCGTTTACTTGCAGACTGGACAGATGTCCCATACCTAGGTGACTCAGGTACCCAGTAGAAGCAGCATAGCTGCATCAGCGGGAACACTCCTTGTAGAGTGGAAGGGATTCTCCAGGCCCAAGTAGACTGGGCTCTGAAACTTCCATACGTCGACCAAGCAGCAAAGACACTTCCGAGATACTTCCCCACGTTAGCTTAACGAGACTTTTAAAGTCAGAAAACTTACGAAGAAGGTGTTGTACAGAGCAGTCAACTTTCCCCGCTGCGTCGGATATGCAAGCTCACAAATGAGGAGTGGAGAAGGCAACGAGATGAAGGCAGTTGCCAGGCCCAGTAGTACGCGGGCCACGATGAACATAGACAGGTTCTGAGCCCCTCCCTGCAACGCAGCTCCGAGAATAAGTGAAAAGAATCCAATACACATTGGTTTCCTCCGCCCGTAGCGATCGGATATCCAAGTTGCGGGATAAAGACCAATCAGTTTCCCGATCGGATAGATGGCGTTGATCGTTCCAAGTAAGGCTGGTCTGGGGAATCCGAAGAATGATTTCCATTGTGGGAGGGATTGGAGACCGTTCATCATTGCACCTAATAGCTGTCAGAGGACATGATGGGAGACGAAGTGAGGATAGAGACTTACTGTCGAAGCCAACTGTGGCTGCTGAGAAGAGGGGCACCAACAGTATCAGATTCAACTGAATGAGATGACTTGTTTTGTACCATGGCTTCGGATCGGTTGGCAAGACCTAGAGAACTCAATTATCGCGTCTCTGATGGTGTTGACAATCACTCACTGCAAGCAGTTCGGGCCCAACAGTTGAACACTGGCTTCGTTGCGTCTGTCGCTGGAACATGCCCATGTTGAGATATGATGGATGAAGAAGAATGGAAAGAAGCTGAAAGAACTCTTGAAGAATATGGTTTTGAAACTCGAAAGGTCTCGTTCAAACCTTACTTCATATAGACTGCTTCGGATGCTTCTGTACCCCTAAACTGAAGAGTCTAAGCCTCCATCGTCGAACAGCAAACTTCGAATGCTGCGAGCTGATTACGGGTACGTCTCCCGCTTACTACAGCGTCAGCGTCTTCGCTTTGGACGGTATTGGTCACAGTTGTGGAGGTGAGAAGTGGTATCGATCTGGTGTTGTGCATTGTGGGGGTTGAAGACATAGAGGAATTTATTCTCTCGCTGGGCGCAAGGACTCCCTCGGTTGACTCCAGATACAGACTAGTAAGTCTTGTCCTGGTCTGAACTTCGGTACGAGTAAGGTGCAGAACCAATTGAGATCCGGTAGATTGTCACCAAGAAATTGTCCAAGATCAATTCGGCGCTGACAGGGAGAGAAAGCTTCGGGATTCGATCTTGGAGACGTTTGTTCTTCAGACTTCTAGTGTCTTGGCCATCGTCCAAGCTAATCTAAGATGACTCGCGCAAGGTTTATACGGTGGATACACTCGATCCTTTGAACATCGTGAAATTGGGGAGAGCTACTCTGATCGCCTGCGAATCATCTCAACGATTGTTGAACCGAGGAGTGACAATATCCTGCGGGGAGTTGGTGACTGAACTGCAATTGCCACTCATCTTGGAGCAAGTGAACAGCTCGGACAGATGGTAATGTCAGAATAACATCTCCTCGGCAGAAAACTGTAAAACCCGAATAAATGCCATGGAGTAGAAATAAATGTCATGTTAAGGCCGAAGCGAGAGCAACAATGAGGCTGACCAGAGGATATTTTCGTTCGTCGCCACATAAACTCGGTAAAATCATCCAGGTACCCTGAGGTCGTACCCGTCCTGCAGGAGCTTGAATCATCACACTGCAGGAAACGGAAAAGAAGCTCATTCGTCGCAGCCGCGTAAGAAATCCTTCTTCTGTATTACTCAGCAGACTTTTCATCTGTGCTTGCGATGACATAATTAACCTTAGGCCCCCATGTTCGTATTGCATGCATGAGATCGTCTTTTCCTTTGATGCGTCCCTGTTGTTGGTACTTGGCCTGAAAGTTTACTTCGTTAGCGATACGACCCTTGAATAATGCAACTCAAAGGCCCTCTACGTAGACCGAACTAAAATCAACCTTACACCACCAGATCCGTTGTGATAAACCTATCTCTGTGGTAGATACGAAGCGTATGTTTATCAGTCCCCTGTTTGCATGTGGTAAAATACTGGCCTTGACGGTCAGCTTAGCGCCCAGTCTCACAACATTTGGCAGTCGTTGCTCTACCCTTCTTACAAGTTCTTAATCGCGGACGAGAAGAGTAGACACAAATGGCGTAAAGCAAGTCACAGCGCAGGTCATAATTCTTCTCACGGTAAGGAGCTTCTATATATTTCGGAAATCGGAGGCTTGTTTGCGTCTGTTAAGTTGGACCTTTGCAACGGAAATGCTCATGGTGTGAGCTGCAAGACGATTGAGGAGGGGAAAGGGCGCCGCAACCCTCCATACATTATGCCATTCAGTAGCGATCCAGAAGCTTTTAGAAACTACCAGTCATTTGGGTTTTCAATTGTGGTTTCTTCATATTTGCAGAATTTCGAGGCCAAAGTTTTTTTTTCATTCTAAATAATTAAGAATGCTGTGAGGCTTGCTCTGAATTGAAATCACTTCAGGGCTTCCTTTCGCTTAATGCCGCATTGTGTTTGTTCCTGGAACTAGTAAACTCTTAATCTTCTCAGTTGGAAAAACGAGGGTTTTGTAATCTATCTCCTCAATGGAATGCAGGATGTCATAGATAGATGCTCATCTGTCAGAAATTCAAAGCTATCGCCTTTCGCTATTGTGGCTTACATGCGTCGCCCAAGTCATCATCATCTCCGTCTCCATCTTCCTCCTCCTCAACAACCCTACCTTTCCCCTTATCATCATTCTCACGCTCGCTCTCCACATCCACATCCACAACAGCGACCCCCTTTCCAGAAAGAATCTGCTCCCTAACATCCTCGCTCAACCCCCCCTCCTCACCAATACCCCTCATAACCCAACTACCCCACAACACAAAGCTCGCCCAATGATACGGGCTCCCCTGCTCCTCCTCAATATGGCACTTCAATCTCTCCTCCAAGGTCTTCTTCCTCTTGCATACATTCCGCTGACAAGCTCTCATTTCTATGATCGACCTCCTAAACGCACCAGCGACATCAATCAACGCTTTACTTTTCTGCTCGACGAATGTCTCGCGGTAGAAATGAGATGAGAAGCGCGATGCGTCTGAGGTTTCGAACTTCCAGAGCGTAGCGACGATGGAGGAAGCGCCTGCTGCAAAGAAGGCCGAGAGGAGACCAAGTGCGTCGTCAGAGGCGGAGATGTGCTGCTGGCCTGAACGGCAGCCCATCATCACCACAAGTTTAGCGCGGATTTGGGTCGCGAAGGCATCTTGGAGGTTGTAAGTGTTAGTAGGTCTGTCTTGTCTTAGATGCACGAAGGGGTTTAGACTTCGTTGGATGGATGAGGTGGGGCCTGCTGAGGTCTCAGGCTCAAGTTGCAGGTGTTGTTTGATTCCTGTTTCGTTGACGTGGGTGTGGAAGTGGAGAATGTCGGGTTGGGACATGTTAGAGGAGAAGGCGGAGTGGGTTAAGGATGCCCCGGAAATGACATTTGATGTCATGCTAATGGTTGAGAGTTGCGTTGAGATGTTCGTGAGAGAGTCTTTGATGTTCTGTTCTTCTTTCTCGGCGTTGGCACTCTCAGCACCCCATCGCCCGAATAATGTTGCTGTGGATGGTGGAGAGGTATTTGAATCTATGACCCGCAGAATGCATTCCTTTAAGATGAGATTGCTGGGAGTGTACACGATGGGGTGAAGATCGATTATTGGTCTGTCACCCCTGTCTGCGTATGGTAGAGCATGTAATGGTACGGAATGCAGTTCTTGGGAGGGCGAAAAGACCAGGAGATCTTCCTTCATACAGGACTTGGCAATGGCTCGAACTAGAGGGTAGAGTGACTTGAAGATCTCCGAGGATGCCAAGTTCTGTGGAAGAAACTTGCCATCAACTTTGAGATGTTTGGTGACCCATTCTTCAACCATAGCGACTGTGCAGTCGGGGATCAACTCCAAGATGCATATTTTCTGCTTGGTGACATTGTATCCTGTTATGAGGAAGTAGTCGTGGTACTTCATCCAGTCGATCAGAATCAAATTTGATGTCGGCCCTTGTGAGAGTTTGCATATCGAGGCAAGCGAATGGAAGTCCTCTGGGACAACTTTGAGGGTTCTGTGTCGATGATCTAGGAGAGGCTGCAAAATGGGATTGTCTGCCATTTCTCCCTCCAGGTCTTGAAGACGATTATCTCCCATAGCCTGAGGTCCTTCCTTGATGAGTTTCTGTTCCTCCTGGTAGTGTCTCAGCGCACTAGAATCCGCTTCGATTGCCTCAAGATATCGAGCCGGCACCAGTGTCGAGAAGGATTGACGGTACAGGATATTGGCTTTGTATCTCTGAATGAAGGTACATAGTGCTGATCCAACTGGTTTTTTCTGAAATGGTTCTAAATCACTGAGAATATAGCAGAATTCGATGGCCAATTCGCGGCTCTTGCGGGGGATGGGACTAGAGGCGAGATATGCTAGATTTTGGCTGGATTCGTAGGGAGAGGCCATCACAAGGCGCTGTGCTGTCTTCATGCTGCAAATCGTTAGCAATTCGCCAGGCCCATTCAAATACCCGTGGATAGAATCCCTAATTCCCATCGACGGTCAAGAAAAAGGTGTGTTCCACATGGAGGGGCAAATGTGGGAAGACTTGCATCAAAATATCAGTCATGGTCATAGGCAGCAAAGCATCCTCCTGCAAATTGATGACAGTAACAATCTCCCGGTAGACATAATCATCGAGATCTGCAACACCTCCACCAAGACTCTCCCACCGTTCATTGAGCAACAGCTTCCTCGCTCTGCCTTCGGCAACAATACTTCGCAGTAGATCGACATTTGCTTCACAAACCCTCATCTGTGCTCCAGCCAATTGGCGAATGGCGAGAAACTTGGTTGCTGCACTTTTCAAGAGTGCTCGACCAGCTGGGACTACATGCATCCAGTGCTCTGGATCTTCTTCGCCCAGAAGTGTCATGAGTTTTCCTGCTTTCAGGTGAAACATCGCGAGGCTCTGGAAGTCTTGAGAATGCGCGGTTGATTGGCCCATTGAGTAGATTCGGATAGCGAGTTCTTTATTACAGACGTACGTTGCGACTGCTGCAAGTGCGAAGGCAAGTTTGGGAAGAACTGTGTGAGCCAAGTATATAGGGAGAGCTTCGTAGAGCGCAAATGCCAGCCGTAGATGCGTGATCATATGATCGACCAGACTGGATGGATATGGCTTGGGGATCATCTCACTAGCTCCAGTATTTGTTCTACCAACCCGTCCAGCAAGGTTGGGTATGAAAAGTGCAGCATCAATGAACCGATCGATTTCGTCACATCTAGCTTGCGCTGCCTCCCATCTGTCATACGACTTTGGAGTTAGCCATCCAGGCCAGAGAACTGCGAGTCCTTTGAGTATCTCTTCCGGATTAGAGGCATGATTTGCCACTGCTTCCGAGTAAACATGCAGCGCATTCAACATCGCACGTTGATGGCTTTCGACATCTCCTCGCTGGGCCGTGAGCGACATATGAAGGAGGGAGTTGAGAGCTGCTTCAAAGAAGTTTCCGACGGAGAGATATGCACGACTGAGATTGAAAGACGCAAGGAGAACCAGAAGGCTACTGTGAACAGCGACTGATTCATCATTCGCAATGACTCGTTCGGCATCGTTGATTGACGCTACGGAAAGACTGTCCCCAGCATATTTGCGGAGATTCCACCTCTGGTACATGATATTGTCTCCAGCTTCTTTGGAAAGTTCACGAAGCGAGGAACGTTGGTGAAGTTCCCAGTTATATGCTGGAGAGTCTTTGATGTCATAGTTGACATTGCATCGACGAAGCTGACGAAGTCGTGTGAGGTCGTTCCGTTGTCTCAGGGTGTTGTACAGAGTTTCAACTTCAAAGAACGGGATAGATCTTCCTCTCATTTTAATCTCCAGAAGTTTGACATCATACATACCAGCATGGGGTGGCAGATCTGTGAGATCGCTAAGTTTTTGATATGTCGCAGCTGCCAATATGGCCATTAACGAAGCCATTTGAACTCCGCTGTTCTCACTGCGAATTTCTGCTTCAAGCAAGGTTGCCGCAGCCAAAGTATCTGGAGCATGAGTCTTTGCATCAATCATGGCCATTGACGACGTGAATTCCGCGATCATGGGCAATGCGATTGATGCGGTATGGACGTATTTCGCTATACTGAAGGCATCTTCCATATCGAAATACTGGTCACGGATCGTTCTCTTTAGCATCTCAAGCTCTGTCAGGAGGACTTCCCATGTAAGTGGGGCGAGACCACTGCTGCCAGGTAGGCTAGATAACTGCTGCCGAATGGCCTTCAATCGTGTAAGACCTGCTTCTCTGGACATCGTGTGCTCGAGATCTCTACAGGTTGCGAGAACAATTTTGTGGTAGTAGAGTTCCAGATAGACCTGATTTATCAATGTTTATTTCGGGAAAAGACTGGAAATGCTTACCAGTAATGAGGGATCCTCTCCTGCTAAATTCCAAGTCATCAAATGCTTTTCAAAAAGATCGGCAGCCTCTGCCAACGCAACATCCCATCTTCCACGAACGAAGCATCTGAGGTAGTTCGATACCATACAAAGCAAAGCTCGGGCTATCGGAGCCGATTGTCGAACATCTTTCATTACATGAATGGCAGATGATACATTCCCAGCTTCAATTGCCGAAGAAGGTTCGTTGATTTGAAGGTTGAAGTTTACCAACTCCATCTTAGCCACGCCAGAGGAGCATGCCATTGCCTTTGGAAGGTAGCCTTGCTCCAAATAAGCTCGCTGCAGTTCGAGTGCAACGTGCACATCATCTTCGATTTTCTCATGTAGTGGTCGGAGTATCGCGATTGCTTCTTCGTAGTTTCCTCTGACTCTAAGATTCTGTGCCTGAAGTAGAGATTCCGCGCGCCGGTGAGTTGGGGGCCACGAAATGGCAGTACTCGAGCTTAAAGTTGCTAGATTTTCGGTAGTTATTCCGGGTAGCTGCGGTAGAGTTAAATTTAGAAAGGACATCTGCCACGAGCGAACTTACATTCTTGTAACCAACTTGCCACAATCTCTCTCTAATCAAATGATCCTTGGACAGGAATGAGTGCCAGGAAGGTTTCTGGCTGCGTTAGCACATGCTCGGGGAAGTTAACCGTAGCTTTACCATTTTGTCAAAATGACTTGAGAGGTCGCTCATCATGACTGGAGAAGCCAGGTCGTCATATGCTGAATGATTCCTAAAAATGACGGAGAACATCGGCCACAACCTTTCTATTTCTCGGTACCTATCAAGTGTTGTATCTGGCTTCAGTTTAGGGACATTTGGTGGAATTGTGTCGCGACCTGTATGATCCTGGCTACCCGTGGCGTCTGATTTCTTCCTGCCAATGCGGAAACCCCGAAGCCTATCTGCAATACTCTTAGTTGTTCCCACCTGCGATGGCGGCTCGTAGCTCGATGGGTGGGGTTGTTCCTCTGCAGCATTATACAGTAACCTGCTCAATTTCGCCTGGTCGATGTAGGGATCCAGAACGGTCATGAACTGCAATGGTATGGTGTACGTGATGTAGTCAACCATATTTGGTGCCAGACCAGCAGCAATAGATCTCCAATTCTCTGCTTCTCTCAGGGGAAGGATATCTCCCGGACCATAAAAGGCCAATTTCTGATCGTTGAACTTCTCGAGTTGCAACAACAAACCATGCAACTGAATCGAAGCCTTTGCACTCTGTACCCGTGCATCAAGAAGAGGTTTCATACTGACGAGGAGGAGTTCCCATTCCCCTCTGCCAAAAGTTCGGGTGTACCAATCAACAGGGTAGCCCTGCATCTCCATCAACATTAACCATTCTGGTGAGCCTATGTTGGAGCTACTCTGCAATGCAGCGATGGTCTGGGCACGGTTGAACTCGCGAACTTCCTCGAACCCAGCAAAACAGTGGAAGAACCATGGGAAATACGAGAAGAATTGTTGTGAGGTTTTGGAATTGCGGAACAGTTCCAGGTGATCGAGATCACTGCCATCGTAATTTGGTGCAGACAGTGGCCGAGTGGTGATTTGAACGAATTTGTGATTTTTGTGATCTTTCTTCAACTTCTCGAATTCCGATGTCTGCAAACAGTCGACACAGATATAGAAGTCTTCGCACTGGACACAGTGTTGGAAGCACCAATGGACTTGGTCGAGGTATGGTTGGCCTGCCTTCTTTCTCTCACATATCTTACAGACGATTGGCATCTTGAGCTGTTCCCATGGTTTGCATGATTCAATGACTTCGACGAGATCGATTGTGTCTGCGTCTAAGTTCTCCCGGAGATCGGTTCGACTCCATCCTCCTGTTGCCCAGTATTTGTTCTGTTGAAGGGGCTTTAGTTGTGGTCCTTGGCCCAGAGGGCCGTCAAGCTCGATGCGCTGCATTTTTGACGTATGTGGGGGAACACTGGTTGACGATTGCTCTCGGAGTGGTTTGATTGAAACTACGTCCGCCAATATTTGAATGGGCTACAATAAACTAAGGCTTGAAATACCCCACGGAAGTCTCAGCGGCTGCGATGTGATAGTGGAGGAAGGCTGCATATGGGGGCTGAAACGATTTGAATTTGAAGTGGCTGTTTGGCTGAAACTGGAGAAAATAAAAATTAGACTGTGACTCCGCATGCCTTACAATTGCCGAGAGCTCGTAGATACTCGCTCACTTGAGTAGAAGCTGAGACTGAGAATCCTAGGCAGAGCGACGAACCAAGCAGACAACTTCATCCAGGAGCCTGTGCTGAAACGCAAGGAGAAAGAGGAGAAAGATGATATTCGTCTTGGTATTTCCTGCTGTGAAGATATACTCACTTTCAGCTCCGTCGGCTTGCATCCTCCAATGCTACTCACAGACAGACTCCTGAGTCCTGACAAACGGCGTGAAGACCTAAAGTGACAAAAACGTGACCCTCAAACTAGCGCTGCTGTGATTGGCGGCGAAGCTGATCTCAAAGTAAGATAACTCCTCAGTCAAGAAAGATGAAGAATTGGGAGTTCACGACAAAAAAGCGTTTCGCAAGAATAGCTTCAGCTCGTGGTTATTTCAAATCAAAGTATCAGGAAACTCAACATTCAGCTGCGGCTGAACCCAAGCGCTCACCAAACAGCAAGTCCAGCCGAGACCAATCATGTGCGGGCCGCGCCGATTTTTGGCGCCCACTCCTTTTCTCCTGGGCACTCCTCACTCACACTTCTGACATCGTGACACGAGTCAGTGAAGATATACTATCTTCCTCCCGCCCACCTTTCCTCCACTCCACTCCACACGATCGGCGCTGAGGTTTAAATCAACCACCGCCAAGCGTTACTCTATTCGACGATCATCTCCTTCTTCATCACACCACATCACATCATATCTCAGAACCCACATCGCCTTTCCTCTAGACGATCCGATCATCCATCGTTCAAAAACTACTGCACCCCGCCAAGATCCACCTCCAGTCCACAATTCCCAGAACCACAATTCCGAGAACCACAATACTATCGTTCGGAACCCACAATATGGCCGATCTGAAAACAGACCCAGAATCTAAAAGCAACGACCTGTCTCCATCAACCCAAGCCCCAGACTCCCCCTCACCCTCATTCTTCGCAACCCAAGATGTCGAGCTGTCGGTCTTAGACGAACCGCACCAACTCGGCCACGGCGACACAGAACATATCGCCACGCTGCCGTTCCGGAAATGCAGTATCAGCACGAAGATCACGGATCTGAGACGGTGTTGGTTTAGGGATGGGAGGGTGGGTGGTGGTGAGGGGGAGGGAGAGGGGAGGAGGGAGGCGTGTGTGGTTGTTTTTGAGCTGGAGTTTGGTGATCAGATTAGGGGAGCGGGCAGAGGATTACGGAGATGGGGGTTTGGGTTTTGGTGGAGGAGGTTGATGAGGGTGGGGAGGCGGATGAAGCAGAGGTGAGTGGAAGATATTCTTCTGCCTTTGCGTTGATCCTATTTCATCTCATCTCATTTCATTGCATCTCATCTCACATTGAAATCCACCCTTGAAGTGGAAAATAAGAGATGAGATAAGACGAGACGAGACGAGACGAGACACGATAAAATACAATTACTAACCAACAACCAGACCTCGCCATCTCAACCCACCACCGCCTTGAACATCCAACCCACCCACCAAGTCCCCTCCCCAGACCTAGCAATAAAAGCCATCTACCCCCACAGCCTAACCGGCTCCCTCACCGAGCTCCACAAATCCAGCACCCTCGCCGCGGAGCTCACCCCCTCCGTGAACTCCATCTCCATCGGCACCATCGGCCTCACCCGCTCAACGTCCCACACGGAGCCGCACTGGGCGACATACACGTCCTCCTCGGCCGGCTCGCAAGGCGTGAAGTTAAACCTGAAGGAGAACGAGGTGTTGAGGAGTGGCATCCCGGCGCGGTTGAGGGTCGCGGTGCTGATGAGGACGGATGGGCTGCCGTTCGATGTGGTGGTTAACTTTAAGGGGGCGGCGAGGAGTTGGGGGGTTAGGGTTGGGGGGAAGGCCGTGGTGCGGGTGGGGAGGAGGTATCTTTGGTTTAGAGGGGGTGGTGGAGATGGGGAGGTGGGGTTTGAGGAGGATGCGGATTCCGAGGGGTTCAAGGAGTGGGTTAGGAGTAAGACGGGGAATGCGTGGGCGGAGAGTGTGGAGTGGGAATGAGTGAGTGAGTGAGTGAGTCGTAGTTGGTGAGTAGATGGGAAGGAGTGCGCAATCTTTGGACGAGAGAAGCGAGTGAGAGTGGACGTAAGAAGTCGCTGGTCAGGTCGGTTCAAAGCTTGCTCTTCAATTGCGTTGCTGTTGCTGAAAGAACTCCGGCCGAAGAAGAAGGAGAAGAAGAAGACTCGCCACTAAGTACAGAACGAATTGGTATATGCACATCAAGATCATCATCAACATCAACATCAACCCTTCTCACCCCTCTCCCTCTCCCTTCCTCCCTCCCTCCTCACTTCCCCTTCACTCCCTTTCATTCCCCATCCTCTTTTTACCCCGAAAGAAAAAGAAAAAGACATCTACTCACTCCGCATCCTCGACATCCGCATTCCCCTCCCACCCCCTACACATATCCACCGCCTTCTCCCAGCGCCTAAACTTGCGATCCTTCTCCTTGGCCGAGATCTTCGGGCTGAAGATCGTCGTGCCAGCCGTATTGACGTTCTTGAGCTCTTCAAACGAAGACCAGACGCCGACGGCGAAGCCGGCTGCGATGGCGGCGCCGAGCGCAGTGGTCTCGAGCATGCGCGGTCGCTCGACGGGGATGCCTATTAGATCTGCTTGTGTCTTGGGGCGGTGTTAGTGTTGGACTTGGTGAGGTTTGACCCCATGATGGATTCGGGAGGGGCAGAGGGAGGGGGAAAGGGGAGACATGCCTGCATGCAGAGATCTGAGTTGGTCATTCCACCATCGACTGCTAATTCTGCCAGGGCGTGCCCGCTGTCCTTCTCCATTGCGTCGAGGATGGCTTTTGTTTGGAAACATGTCGCTTCGAGGGTTGCGCGGGCGATGTGGCCTTTCTTCGTGTAGGCTGTGATGCCAACTGAATGGTGGTTAGTATGTTTTCATTCGAGAGTCAGAATCTCCGGGAGGAATTGTTGACAGGCAGGAGAGAAAGTGGCTTACAGATCGTCCCTCTCGCATCATCAATCCAATACGGTGCAAACAGCCCACTGAACGCAGTAACGAAAACACAACCACCGTTATCCTCAACCGTCTCGGCCAGAGTACTAATCTGCTTCGACTCATTGATGAAGCCAAAGTTGTTCTGCAGAAACTTGATACTGGATCCCGCGACTGCGATACTGCCCTCAAGAGCGTACTGAGGCTTGCCATCGAAATCGTATGCTACGGTACTGAGTAAGCCGTGTGTGGAGATCACGGGCTTGTCACCGACGTGGTAGAGTAAGAAGCAGCCAGTGCCGTAAGTATTCTTTGCTCTACCGGGAGAGAATCCCTTCTGGCCTACAAGCGCTGCTGATTGATCGCCTAGACAACCTGTGATGGGCACACCGGATAGGACGCCCGTGGTGAGAGTCCCGAAGGCTTCTGGGTCAGATGACCTTACGATCTTGGGCAGGTTGAGCTTCTTCATGTCGAAGCGGAAGAAATCGAGGAGCTGCTCATCGTACTTCAGCGTGTGGATGTTCATGAACATGCTACGTGAAGCATTCGTCGGGTCCGTGACGAAGATGTTCTTCTTTGGGCCGCCATTGAGACGATACGCAACCCAGGCGTCGATGGTGCCGAATGCGAGGGTACCCCGCGCGTAGGCGTCTGCTACTTTGGGCTCGTTCTCGATGAGCCAGAGGAGTTTGCCTACGGAGGGGTAGGTAGAGAGGGGGAGGCCGCAGATCCCTTGCAGCTTGTCGGAGCCGAGACGCTGTTTGAGTTTGCGGACGAGAGCTTGGGTGCGGGTGTCTGTCCAAACGATGGCGTTGTAGAGGGGCTCGCCGGTCTGGTTGTCCCAGACTACGGTGGTCTCGCGCTGGTTGGTGATACCGACTGCTTTGATGGAGCGGGCTGAGTGGCCGTTGTCTTCGAATGATTTGACGGCGCCCTCGATGCAGGTCTCGATCGAGGTGATGATCTCAAGGGGGTCGTGTTCGTGCCATCTGATGAGTTGTCAGTGACTTGCTGACGTGTTTGAGGAGGTTGATGTTATTTTGGAGGAGGGGACTCACCCTGGCTGAGGATAGTACTGTTTGAACTCAACTTGGTGTGAAGCAACTGGTTCTCCGTCTCTGTTGAAGATCAAGAATCGCGTACTTGTGGTACCCTGATCAATTGATCCAACGTACGCCTCATGCGGCGCAACGAGAACGGGGGAGTCTCCAGTCATTGTGAGTGAGTGAGAATGAGAGATGAGAGATGAGAAAATGATGATGTTGAGGAACAGAGAAAGGGAGCTCTTGTGTGGAGGAGGAATATAAGGGATCTGGGGGAGGGGAGCTGGGGTAGCTACCTCCAGCTTCTTTTATCTAGACCCCGCATTTCATGGCTGGACCCCTGGGGGAGGAGCATGTGATTGGCTAGCCTAGAGAGACAGAGAGGATAGATAGACCGAAGTAATTGCTACAATGGGAGATACCCCGAGTAGACGATCGCTAGATGGGCACTAGGCCTGTCAGCTAGAAGGGGCACTGGTATCAGGTGTAGATGAGGGGTTCTAGAGGCAGGTGGTGGCGGGTTGATGGGCGTTAGACGTATGCAGCAGAGTAATCTGGAACAGGTGGAAGTGGTGGACATGGTACGGGTGGTAGAGGGTAGAGGAGGAGGTGGTGGAAGTGCATGCATGGGTATGGAGCTGCGTTTCTAGGCGTAGTTCTCGGCGATACTAGACGCCACGCCTCTTCCCCTCGGTGAGAGACAAGGATCCAACATGACGGAACGCCGTCCGCTGCTTAGTTCGCTTGGGAATGGGATGTTTAATACCCTTGTCATGTTTTATTTGGACTGGTGGCTTGCTCGGAATGTTTGCTCCCCCTGCACGGTCTGGAGGGGGGTCAATGATATCTTGGCATCGACGGTACTTGGACATCATTTTCATGTGTGAGGCTTTTACTGCCTGTGAGACTCGTGGCTTGTCTGATAAGTGTACTACCGGTGCTTCCTCGAAGCCTTGTCGATGTCCTACCTACGGAGTACAATATGCGGTGCACCTCTGACAACTACCCGTGTCTGTCACATGTACCTCACTGCCCGTGTATCTACGAAGTACCTATGCAGCTGCAAGAGAAGAGATTGTCGGGACTCCAGTCGGAGAGAAGGACGAGGGGAAAAGGGAATCAAGTGACACTACCCGTATTATCGTATGACAGTAAGAAACCCAGCAGTATCCGCAGTGTCCACTGTGTGTTCAGGAGTGGAAGCATAGCTTCGGAGAAGACTCGATGAGGACAAGGTAATGAATGGCCATGCCAACGAGAGACTACTTTTCTTGTCGGGTCTGTCAAGATCTTGGAGTCCCCATACTTATTGGTAGAATCATCAGCTTCTCCACCAACCTCCCAGGCACATGTCTGATTTTGACGTTTCCGGGTCAGACGGTAAGAATTACTGGATTTTTGTTGGTGAATGTTGGCGAGTGAGATGGTGCTGCGCCTCCGGACCGAGGATTTGGGATGAAACTAATAGCCGAGGGGTGAGAATGGACGTCACTTACTGTCAGAGGAATGAGAGGGGAAGGAGGGAAGGAGGGAAGGAGGGAAGAAGGCAGGGAAAGCGGAGACGCTGAAAGCTGTGCAGACGAGCTAGAAGAGGGATTCCTCGGTCGAATTGGATAATGAGGAAGAGGAAAAGGCAAAGGGTTAGAATAGAAAGAGGGCAGGGGAGGAAGGGGAGGTCGGGGAGCTAAGGGTGGGGTGGAAGTGAAGTTGGAGCCGGAGCTGGAGTTGTACAGTTACATACTACCTAGAAGGCGGTCGTAGAATTAGTCAGCTTATTCTTTCAAGCGGAAACAGACGGCCTGGAGGGGACAGCAGTGGAGAGTTGAGATGAGAGGTGAGATGACCAGTGAAGGCTGGCTGGTGATTGAGGTTAAAGTCAAAGTCAAAGTCGAGGTCGAGGATTAGTACTGTGTGATAGAGTAGAGTAGAGCGGAGCAGGTGCAAGGACGGATCCCGGTGTTCGTCGGTGCCGGCAAAGTCGGTCATTGATTATTTGCCGTGCCAGTAGGTGTGTGTATGTAACCTGGGTAGGTACATACTGTACCTCAGGTAGGTTAGGGTAGGATAGGCAGGCATTCTTTGCTGCTGAACTCCCGTGAACTGCAGTGACTTGCACCGAACTACACTGACTGACTGGCTGACAGACCGACTGACAGTACAGTACAGTACTGGTCCTTTCTCTAGAGATAGATAAAAAGTACATCCCTCCTCCCCTCCTCCCCTCCCCTCATCCCTCCCATCCCTCCCCTTGCCTACTCTACTCCACTTCACGCCATTCCACGCCACTCCCCAGCCCAGAAGCCCTAGCCCCCAGCCCAGACCCGCTCTAACCCCGGATCGGCACAGCGGGGAGAACTATCTGCCTATCTATGGCCCCTAATTAGGCCTAGAAGTAGCCTCCAGACCCACCCCCAAGTGAACCAAGTGAGTGGTGCTAAGGGTTTGTCGCTCGCTAAACCGCGGCCACGCAGCCACATCGCGCCACCCTGCAAGCCCCACAAGCCTCTTTTTTTCTTTTTTCTTTTCGCTTTCTTTTTTTTTTATCTTTTCCGCTCACTGCAGCAGCTCATGTTTCAACCTCCCTCATCCTCACCCAACTACTCGGCCAGCGCCCACCACACCCTACCATCCTCACCCACAGCACTACACACACGAGGCTGAAGGGCCTCGAACCGCAGTGTAGTGCAGTGCAGCATGTAAGTCGAGTCGCATCGGATAGGGTGCTGCTGTCAGTCGCAGCGGGGCACTGCCGAGCAGACATGGTACAGTACTCGTAGGTACACGTACATACCTGGTACAGTAAGTAAGGCAGTTCGTTGCTTTACCGATGTACTGCCAGACATTGCCCTCAATTGCATGTGTCCCATGTATGTATGCAAGCACGCACTTCCTGCTCCCTATTCCCTATTCCCTTCTCCCTTGTCCCTATTCCCTATCTCCTCCCGGCTGCCCCTCTTGCTGCTTGCTGCTCTACTCCTTCTCCAGCTCCTACTCCGTACCTACTTCTGCACCTCATGCCCATCCCATCCCATCCCATCCTGATCCTTCGGGATCCCCGGCCTTCCTTGTAGGTATGGCCTGCATCGCATCACATCGCATCGATGTATTTAATTCTCTAGCTGCAGCCTCCCCTCCCCTTACCCTGGCGTGTTCCGCTATTGGCCAGGCTAGCTCAGCACTGCAGAAGCACAGCATCGCATCGGGGAGTTCGTTAGTTCATTAGTTCATTAGTTTCATGTTCCTGTTCTTGCTCATGCTCATTCGGCCCCAGGCAGTAAGGAAGGGTACTAGGAGCCCGTCTCGTCTTCCTGAGTTCAACGGCCGCTTCTGGGGAGACGCCGGGAGGCAGGGGTACAGTAAGTTTGTACTTTGTAAGGCAGGACTGTCTCCCAAGACGGCAATGGAGCGGGGAATTGCACACAATTCATAGCTTGCTTTACGCCTCCTACACTCTCCATGCCGTCCCTAGGTAGGCAGTAGGCCGCAATCTGGCCAGCCAGCCAGCCAGCCAACCTCCTTGTCCCCTGTCCCTTGTCCCTTGCCCCTTGTCCGTTCTCCCTTTTGTCTTTTGCCTCTCCCGCTTATCTCCTATTTCGACTACGCTATGCTACACCCGTCCGCCCGCATAGCACGACGGTTCCTGTCCGGACTTGGAATGGAATGGAACAACGGCTGATCAGATCAAGTGCCACAACCCTGTCTCGGTTCCATTTCATCACTTCTGTCTGTTGCCGCACCGTTTTGTAATGTCTTGTAATGTCTTGTACTGTACTGTAGCGTATTGCACTGCATCATACTGTGCCCGTCCTTCGTACAACCCCGCTCCCCAGCAGTAAGCGCATCTCAGCATCTTATCGTCATTTCAGCATATGATCTCGGTCGAGTGACCGAGTATAGCGCTGACTGTGCCGCTCGGATTCGAGGGAGAAGAAAGGCAAAGGGGGGCCCATGGCATGGCATGGCACGAAACGCGGGGACGACATCGAAGCGTAAACCACTAGCAAGTGGCCGTGGATGACGGCGTGATTTCAAACGCCAAGTATCTTCCAATGGCACCCTAAAGCGAGTAGCTACAAGGGAAAAGACCAACGGATTCTTTCTATTCGCCAATCGAAGAGGCGAAATCTACCTAGAACGATTACCGACCCTACTTACCCCCCTGATCTCAAGAGGGCCCTTCAGAGGGCGAGAGTATCTTGGTGATGGTCTCGGGAGCTCTGGTCTGTGACTACTCCTCTTGAGGATCGGACTTCTTGCCGCTGCATAGACAACTGCCTTTTCGGGTTGGGCATTGATGCAGAGAATGTAGCTGTTTTTTTTTTTTTCTTCTCATTGCATTGCCGTCGTTTTGCAGAGTGGAGTTTCAAATCTCGGGTTGGCATTTGGTCGTACGAGACTTGACCTAACCTCGGCATCAAGTCTATCATACCTGGAGTAATCGTATGAAGAAGGTTTACTCGATGTCATCTTATCTTCTCCCTGTCACTAGCTGGTCTTTTTTCGGGTTTCAAACCAGGTTCACGACCGCCTGGTATCACTAAGTCGTTGGTGGTGCACTGTGTGGTTGGGCGGAATGGCGCCGGTGATGCTTCTACGGACGCCCCCTTCGAGTCAAGATTGGCGCCGCATGTCACGTTGCTCACTTGTCAGTGTTCGATGCTCTAAACAAGTTATCCTGGCTGCTTGCAGAATCTCCCCGACGACAAGGAAGCCAGCAGACGATGTTCCCGCAACGCTAGAGCTGGGTGGCCAGATCCGTCTGGTCTCAATCATCCTCTCGGGAGCGCTTTTGCTCGCTATGCTGGCGCTGGCGCTTCTCCTCACCCCATCATTCCCCCGGCTACCATCGAACGAGATTCGCCCTCGAATCTTGCTAGGTGCTTGAAGGGAAGATCGGGGTCGGTACATTTCCATTTGAGGAAACGCTCTTCCCCCTGGGTGAAGTGTGATGCCTAACATGCCACGGCAGCTACCAACGTCTGACACAATGGATCGTTTCTATATCTAGTTCCGGATCTTCCATCTTCTTTACATTTCAACTGTCGATCAGCGCTCGAAGCAATCAATACCAACTACCCCTATATTGCCTTCACAATCTTTGTTAAAGTTCGACATTCCTCTCGAAACTTTTCAACACGCAACAGCAAGCCAAGATGGCAGACACGAAAGCAACCTCTATGCCCAGTCCAGCGGTCTCCCACGATGAGTTCGCAGCTCATCTCAACGACCATGCCGAATCCTCCCACTCCGCACACAAGGACGTTCTAAGTGAGAAGGAGATCCAGGAGGCATATGGAGAGCACGGTCCTGGAATTGATCATGACATCCCTCAGAAAGATGCTATTCCAGCTCGGCCTGACCTGTGGTGGAGTCGTGTGCGTCACAACTTCCGCGAACCTCTCTCTGAGTTCTTTGGTGTTTTCATCCTGATCTTGTTTGGTGATGGGTAAGTGTTTGAGGCACCTCACGATTTAAACATTCTCGGCTAATATCCAAACAGAGTCGTTGCTCAAGTCGTTCTCAGCCGTGGCGCAAAGGGAAGCTACCAATCGATCTCTTGGGGATGGGGGTACGTTACTCTTCTCGTCGATAGAAGTTCACAAGCTTAACAGTTTACAGTATCGGTGTCATGTTGGGAGTCTACGCATCAGGGGTTAGTAATACCTCCCTTCGTCTCATCCGGGTTCCCCGCAGACTCGGCATTCGAGTACATCTACTGACAGCCATATAGGTCAGTGGCGCACACATCAACCCCGCAGTTACATTCGCAAACTGGTTAGTCTATCTTGTCTATTTCTTGCATACGCCCCTCCTCCTCCCACTTTCATTCCCATCACGAATCATAATGTGAACGAAAAATGGAAGCAGAAGGGCCAAGAAATAACCAGACCGAGCTAACACCGAGATACCAGCGTCTACCGCAAGTTCCCATGGCGCAAATTCCCCATCTACATGATCGCGCAAATCCTCGGAGCCTTCTGCGCATCGGGCGTCGTCTATGGTAAGCCGATTACCTCTCCCCTGCTCTCCATACCAAGCTACCCCTCTTTCCTCCATCCCCCTGCCCCGTTCGTTCAACGGGTTCTCGCTTATGCGAATCCTTGAACAAACATCCTTGACAACCATCCTCCACACGCACGCTCGACTTCCTCCGCCCCCACACCCAAGACCGAGATAGAGATAGGATAGCAAGCTAATGTTTTTACCTCCTCTCTCACAGCAAACTACAAGTCCGCCATCACGCAATACGAAGGCGGACCCAACATCCGCACCGTCGGCCTGGAGAACAGCACAGCCGGCATCTTCTGCACGTACCCGGCCGAGTTCATGACGCGGACGGGCATGTTCTTCTCCGAGTTCATCGCGTCGACGATCCTGATGTTCTGCATCTACTCGCTGCAGGACAACGGCAACCTGGGCGCGGGCAACCTGACGCCGCTGGGGCTGTTCTTCGTCATCTTTGGCATCGGCGCTTGCTTTGGGTGGGAGACGGGGTATGCTATTAATCTTGCGAGGGATTTCGGTATGTGCAGTGCTTCCTTTTCCTACTGCTTGCTTCTTGAGGACTTGAGGTGTAGGGTGTATTGGGATGATTGCTACAGCTAGGGAGAGTGATTGACGATCTTGGAGTACACATGTTAACACGATTCAAATACAGGTCCTCGCCTCATGTCCTTCGCCCTCGGCTACGGCCACGAAGTCTGGTCCGCAGGAGGCTACTACTTCTGGATCCCTATGGTAGCGCCATTCTTCGGCTGCTTGTTTGGCGGCTGGTTGTACGATGTGTTTATCTTTACTGGTATGTCGTCATTCTCTCTCGTCCCTTCCAAACACTACCCTTCTTTTATAAATGGTGTGCTGACTGTGTGCGTGAATAGGCGATTCACCGATCAACACCCCATGGTGGGGATTCAAAGCTATGCTCGGCATGAGCTCGAAGAAGACTGGTGTCTCGCACGTCTGAGTTCTATGCTTGTCTCTCGCACAGTGCGGCGTTTTGGTGGGATAAGATGACGGGAACTGAATGTCGCATGTTGGATGTTGGATGCTGGATGATGAATTTGACGATCATATGATTTCTCAATGCGAGGGAGTTTGGATGAGGCGGATGCAAGGGGAGAGAGAGAGATGAGGGAGTGTGGGAGTGTGGAGTTTTGCCATGGAAAAGCTACTCAGCTGCAAGTGCGATACATGCCTTTGGGGGTTTAGAGAATCGGGGGAGTGTGTTGTGGGATGGGCTGGGAGAGGAGAGAGTAGTTAACCATGCAGGCGAGGCGATCTCGGCGTACGTACACACACGATTGAACGATTCCGTTTTTATGGTCTGGACTCTGGACTGGCTCATCTGGATGGTACAGGACGGAGATAAATCGACTTTTTTTTGATCACGACTCGTGAGAGGGGGTGGGCGTGAATGGGATAGATTTTAGGATGGGTACGTACCGATAGGAGACTAAAAAGACAAAAATAAATGAAGTAAATAATTATACCACATGCAGCTGTATCTCAGGAGTGTGGGATATCTCTAGCGCGTGCACGAGTCGCGTACGGTAACAATAGAGTAGGTCAGGTTCAGGCAACGTTAGAGGAGTTTGCTTGTAGATTGTGATTGTGATTGTGATTAAGAGGGGAATTGGAATTGAAATTGGAAGGGGGCTGGATGTATATACGGTGTGCGGTGCTGGTGTTGAATGGTGAATTGACGGTCATTAGATGTGGTGGAGGTAGTGGAGGCCTTTTGTGATGTCTCGCCGACGACGTGTCGAATTTTTGGGAATAGGAGATCGATCGTGGATGATAGGAGATGGTATCCCTGGACTGGCAACTCGCTTGCACATTTTAGCGCCATAATTTCAGGTGGCCGCATCGAATGCAGTTCGATAATTAAAAGAATTCTAAGAAGATCAAAGGAAATTAAGAGTTTAAGATAATGCTTGTAGCTTTCTAGAACACTTTTTAGAAGTCGTGGTAGCTGGGTTGTGTTGTTGCGAAAAGGAGGTCTCCTTTCGAATGGCGCTAAATTGTGTTTATGCCAGTCCACGGGATAGGAGGGAAGGGGATGCGGTTGTGAAGATTATTGGTTTGAGAGGAAAGGCAACGTAAAGGGAATTGTAAGAGATTGTAAGAGATTGGAAGAGAGGCGCGACTCGTGGCGGGATGAGTTGGATCCAACTGGGTTTAATGTATTACTTGGGATGGGATATCTGGCGAGCGAGGGTGTTCGTTCTATGCTAGTTAATTACGTGATCAATCTTGCACGAGATGAGATATTTTAAAGTTTATTTGCTGCCTTATTTGCAAATTTAGCGTTGCAAATCTTATAGAATAAAGAGAAAAAATGAATAAATAGTCTTCGTATTCTCATGTTCAAATGTGAGTGCTCTTTGCATGAAAATTTTAATTAAATTGGGCAGTGTTTCAAAAAGTGAAAGCGCCTCCTTCAATTCCTCGTGTTCACGTGATTTCCCGCCGCCTTTGGCTCAGACTGGCTCAGGCTCAGCCTCCACTCGGCTCGGCTCGGCTCAGCTTCGGCTCATGCCTACCTGCTCAGGCCAAACCTCACGCGATTTAATTCTTGGAATCGTATAAAGGAGGCAGTGCACACGTCTACCCGACTGACTTCTTCTCCTTGCAGGTGCAAGCAGTCTCACTCTACCGAGAGTCCAGGAGATGGGTGGGTGGGTACCGGCATTCCCTTTCCTCGCTCGGTCCCTTCCCCAATGTCCCGGCACTGATGCAAATCGCAGAATCTGCCTTGTCCGAGTGACTCGTTTCTGATGAGTCTCACCTCATACTTCGTCCGTACTTGGGGCAATTAAACGCTTATATGTCCTGCACTAAACCCAAACTGCATAAGATTGCAGTATCCCTTCGAATCTAAAAGAGTTATTCGTTCATTACCCTTGTTAGCGCAGAACCTAACTAAATTAACGTTTATTGCCCCGAGTCTGTACGTGGCCAAGATAACGTACTTTTACAGGCTGTGCACATTGCCACAGCCCTGTGGAGTGGAAATGAAAGATGATTCGCCACAGAACCCCTGATTCTACAAGCATTTCTGGGAGCAGCACAGACGAGGCGAAGATATTGTGCCCCCGTCCATCCTAGAAAATCCTTCAAATCTTAAAGTAGCGTAGTCACCCAAGCCGCCCCGGGCTTACCCTGCGTAGTTGACTCCACAGCTCCAGGACGATGAATATACAAAGGAGAGGGCCTCCACAACGATTCACGCATGCAGAATGTTTGTTCTTTGTAAAGAGTCTCCGTCGCTGGCTCTAATTGTAACAGCTGCCATGCCATGTAAGCACTCTGGGCGGACAAGACCATCCAAGTTCAGCAGCCATGGTCTGTGAGCCGTCAAGCAAGTATCTGCATCCACAGGGCAGAAAAGCAAGGGCAAAATTCCCTAAAGTCCGTACCGGATGTCTGACATGGTGCGTACTACTTACTTCCTTCTGATACATGTATGTACTGTACTCGAGTAATATCTGATTCTAACTTGGCTCTTGTAACAGCAAGTAAGTATTTCGTGAGGACCCTCGGTTTTCCTCACCGCCCCCTTAGTATCTCCACGTCAACTAACACTGGCAAAGAGCTCGGCATAAGAAATGCGACGAGGCGAAGCCCACCTGCCAGCGTTGTTGGGACGGCGGGTACAAGTGCGATGGCTACCTCCAAGTCGAAGAACCACCACCATGGAACCAGCGAAACCCTCTCAGCAAGTCGAAGTCTCAGGCGCTAGATGCTTCGAAGCGAGCCATGAACTTCCTCTACCTATCCGACCTTGGGGCAATGCCGGGCAGCCAGCGCGAGAATTCTATCTTCTTTCACCTCACCTCCTGCACCGTGAAGGACCTAATAGGATATTCTCCCTCCCTAACCCATTTCTGGTGCGGCTATGTGTTGCCATTCGGCCACATGGCGAGCCACGTCAGGCACGCTCTCATCTCGCTCGGCGCTTCACATCGGTCGTTCCTGTTGAAGGACTCTTCCGATATCAGCCTCTCCGAGAAGCAGAGTTACGATAGATTCGCCATTCAGCAGTACAACAAGGCAATATCTGACCTCACCCCGATCATGGCCAATCCTTCTTCACTCGACCTCCAGGCCATTCTCACCTGCTGCCTGATCTTCGTCTGCATAGACAACTTGAACGGTCGTTATGCCAGCGCCGTCGGGCACTTGCGGGCGGGCTCTGACCTCCTCTACTCATTACAGGACTCGGAAGCCGCTTCCGCTGCTGAGGGAGCAGGTTCAGCCCAAGCCAAGAAGCCCACAAATATAAAGTGCGATAACAATGCTCTCTGCGGCCTCTCTGACATGTTCGCGCGACTCGGTCTCGACGCGTCCCTCTTCGTGGATAGCCGGCTTGTTCGTCACCGAAGCTTCTCTACTTACGGGCTGGTGACGGATGACGGCAATCATGAGCCTTTCCAATCTTCTTCCGCAGCCCGTGGCGAGTTACTCAAGTTTGATCTGGACATCCAATACTTTTGGTACCCGGCTGATGGCAGCCACTGCCCCATGGGGCCGCAAGATGAAGTGCTTGGACCGGGGGAAGCCGCATCTGACACGATGACTGAGGAGCAACGTCAGGAGTTCCAGAACTTCTGCAATCGGTTTGATCGATGGACGAGCCGCTTCAACCTATATCTGGAGAACACCAACCACACATCAGTTTCCGAGGAAGAATTCAACGAGGCGATGGTACTGTCGCTACACCAGAGGGTATGGTCGGCCATATTGAAGCAAGGGCCGTGCAGTGATGTTCCTTTAGATCGTCAGGACTTTGAAGGCATTCTCAACCAAGCCGAGCTCGTCATCGCCGACAGTACCAAGGCGCACCCCATCTTCAGCTTTGACGCCGACACGATCCCTCCTGTTTCATTCGTGGCTGCATTCTGTGACGACTCCGACCTGAAAATGAGGGCTATCACAATGTTGAGAACTATCAACCGGAGTGAAGGTGTGTGGGACAGCAAGAAGATGGCTGATATGTACGACGCGGCGCTTATCGATGGGGGGTGCAATGAAAAGACGCCGTCGGATGGATGTACGGATTTTTGGGACACTACAGGGCTTGGACAAGATCTGTCCCTCCCAGCAACCCCTCTTTGCACTTTTTGATTTTTTGGGACGAGGCGTTTAGAATACCTTTTATGGGCGTTAATAGAAGCATTGGGGAATATATCATTCTAACTGAAGAATACAGCCATCAGTACACTGTGCAACTACTAGGACTATGTGTGCGATGATTGCTGGGGTCTCCTGTTAAAACGGTATTATCAAGGAGTAATTAATTACCTGAGGCAAAGGCCAGGAGTGAAATTTCACATTTCAGCTAGCTGGAAACTGAACATCTCCTTCATACAATTGAATTCCACCATCAAGTTGCCAACTACTACTTCTAAGGGAGCGCGCACCTAGCCGAGGCCAACTCAAGTTTGATGTGGCAGTTCTACCTGGTCTGGTCCTCAAGCCAAGAGGGTGAGAGACCTGGGTTGGAGGGCCTAGATGCACTCGCCACGTCTGATAAATTTATAATGATAACTCCTCAGAAGCCGGCCTGAATTAATACTGATCCCACAATTACTTAAATGTTTCTTCACGGAAATGGCGCTGGATGGAGATGTCAGTTTTCGACGTCTAAATTAGAGGCATCATGCACGGGCGTGACGTGGCATATAGTCAACACTGAGCTTATTGGACCAAGTTACATATTAAATCGAACGCCCGCTATCAGACTATCACTAGATTATGCAACACCAAGCTTACACCGAGAAACTACTGAAGCCCGAGCCCGCTAACCAATGCGGTTAGGCCGCGTCCCATCGTACGGGAGCTTTTGGATCGCAATGGTCGCGTTCAAGATCTCGACCTTGGGGTCAAGCTGGCACTGCAAACAAAACTTCATATTAGCATAGGCTTTATCTAACTCATCTTCAGCCGAAAGGGGGTAGTAATAGCATACCGAGTCCACCGAGCACGTCGCGTGTTTAGCGCCGAACTCTGTAACAGAGCCATTGCCCCCCGAGTCTCTGTTGATACGGATCTGCTGCGTGGTAGCACGCGATGGATCTCCCGGCAGGTAGTTGAATGGCTCGATGGTCATGGCCGAGTGGGCGGTCGAGAACACGGTGTTGGGCAGGTCGCCCGTGTGCGGCATGTGGTGCATGCCCAGGTTGAACCAGACAACGCTGTCAAGTGAGTAAGTCGATGCGGACAGAGACGGGCAAGGAGAGGAGGGCTGCTTACAGGTCTTGCTGGTCGAGAGATTCGCCATCCAAGTACTTGGCGAAGTCCACTGCTGGGTTGGCCGGGTCAAACAGGTTATACGGGTTGGATGCGCGAGCTTCGGTGTCCTTTTGCTTGGTCACGTAGAAGTGGTGGTCGGCGTGGTTGGCGGCGTTTTGAGTGACGGATGAGTTTTGAATCGTAAGAGCAGCGACGCCGGCAGCTATCATCGTGTAGTCAGCACATTAGCATGTCAATAGTAGCCGCTCTAGGGCCAACATACCGGGCATGAACCTGTACCCCGGGGCTTCGCCATACTTGTTCTTGGCGTCCTTGTTGACAATAGAATACATTGAGTTGCCGTTGGGGGACCAGTTGATTTTGGCCTCGTCCTCGGTGGCAATGAACGACTTCTTAACCTTCATGGTGTTGCGGGGTTTTCCGTCGTTCCAGACATAACTACTCATGATTCAGCCTTGACTTCACAATTGCCAGGTGAACGCTTACGTCTCAGTGGTAGGCACAAACTCGACCTTTTGCAGAGAGTTCTTCTCGCCCAAGATATCAAAGTCGGCCTTGAAGGTGAGGACGTGGTCGTGCATGGATCCAGACAAGTTGTCGTAGATATTGAACCCATATTCTTCATTCTTGGCGGCGTAGGCGGCCTGGATGTACCCTGACGCTCTGACTCCAACGGTCATAGAGCCATCCATCCGAAACTCATAGGTTGTCTGGTAATCGTAGTTCCCTAACGTTGTGACCGAGCGAAGCTTGAAAGCAATATTCTTGGTGATGCTGGTAAAGCCTCGGCCTGAGTGCCTCTGAATGGGCAAGTCCTCAGTTATCTCAAACATGCCTGTGGCAACGTTAGCAGAAATGCCCGCTCAAGGGGAGATGGTACTGGACTTACAGATCCCGTTTGGTTGGGTACCTCTCGTAGTTCCGTCCATGTATGTGGTGTTCAAATAGGTGGAGTAAGCTGGACAGTCATAACCTGCCATTCTGTGAGCTCGTGTCGGGGTTGATACAAATTGGAGAGTGTTCTTTACCATTTACCAGGGAGACTATGCTGGACCCGAACCCATATTCTGTGTCGAAGTAACTGAACATGTGAGCGCGTGATGGGTACCTGAACTGAACGACCTACCATGTGCCAGATTGGACTGGATCGATGCCCCTGCAAGAATGAATTAGTGTCTTTCCGCAACAGCTATGGAAGTAGCTCCTCACGCATAATGAGCAAGCGCTTCCTCCATGCCAAGCTGGGAAATGTAAGCTTTCAATTCCAAAGGCCAAAGGGGGGCGAGATGCAAAGTACCTCGTAAATAATTCGCTTGCCCTTGTACTTGATATCAAACAACCTGACCCCCTTATCGCTGCTGACCGAGACGTAGAAGCTGAAGTCCACTAAAAGATGGTTAGCCTGGATTTTTCTGTGTGATGTTTGCCGGAAGGAGACTTGGACCTACTCCAGGACACGAAGTTCTCCGTCGTATCGACAGAAAATCTCTTGGCTCCAGGCTGGACGGAGACCGGAGGCGGGAGCTCATCGAACGGCAATGCATCCCCAGCTTTTACGAGTTGTGCCCACGAGCCATCAACAACCATCCCCAGCTTCTCAAAGCCGGGTTGTGTCGCGGCCGTCTTGAACTCATCAATGCTTCTGTAGAAGATGTTGTTGTACAGCCAGCCCGTAATCTTCCATTTTGAAGGATCGCGGCCGGTCCGGTCGGTTCTCACATAGAGTCCTTGCGGCAGTATCGTGCCTGTGTTAAAGAGACTAGTCGAGGCCCCCCTCAAGCCTTGCCACACTGTGACCTGGCCGTTTTCTTCTCGGATAGGCGAAACCGTTCTAAAACCGAACTCGTCGCCATTCTAATAGAAAAAACAGTCAGTAAGAAATTCATTCTGCACTCCCATCATGAACTTAGCATAACATACCATATTCCATAGGATTTTAATGATGTCGTTAGCTTGCGACTTGAGGATACTGCTGAAATTGGCTGAGCCGTCCATGTCATACACGCGAAGTCTGTTGTCAGGCTTGCGGTTGGACAAGAAGTTTAGTGGCTGAGCCTTGGTCTGGTTTCCTTGCGATAGAGGCCCGATCATGTACTCTTGAATGTAAGGCTCCATGGAGGTACCGAATATCAAGGTTGCACGGGCGTAACGCGGAGGAGCAGCTCCCTTGCCCGCCAGAAATGGGAGAACATCAGACTTGTTGGGCTGCAGAAGATCGATGTCTATACTATACACAACATTAGCCTGGTCGTAAGGGAATAGGGCGGGGGAAGGGGTCCATACAGAGAGTTGTCCCAACTGAAAGGCACCTGTGTCAGCAAAAATATGCGAAAAAATGTGTTGGGAAGTCTACCTTCCGCCATCGAGGGTCAAGTTCAACTCCTTGGACTTGTAAAGAAAGTCGATGGCATTGGCCATTTCTTGGTTCGTTAAGCCCGCCCAGATATTCTTAGAAGGGGCCTCTATGGTGGGTTGGGTGACCTTGCAAACGCCATCGCCGGCTTGTCGTGAGAAGATGTTATGGTGCTGCGACTCGATGGGCGCACGATGTTCGACAACATGTCCGGAGACCGTGGCAATCGAGGCCAAAGACCCGAGGAAGGGCAGAACAAATGAAGTATCTCGTCGCATTTTCAACGACACAAAGCTCTGGACAAGTGATGCTGGCAAAGGAAGGATTTCTAGTGTATTGCGATGATTCCAACATCGTGTAGACTAACGACGGAAAGCAGTTGATGTTAAATACCTTTCATGGTCATCGAAGTAGTTTAAGTTCTCTCATGAACAGACGTCGCGTCAAAGCATCGAACTACAATGGGCTAGCTTGAAATTAGAAGGAAGTATATTCAGGCCCCGACCCGCTGGCTATAATAGGCTATGGCGGAAAATGCAAGGCCACGCGGTTGTTGGGCTGGGAGGTGATGACGATTACTCTGTTGATAATTTCCCTCATTTAAACAAGATAAGATTTCCCCTTCCCCTGAATAATGTTATTCGGCGGAGATATGTGGGTAGTTAGCAAGGCAGTTTAGCTAAAAAAAAAAGATTTGGCTTCTTCGACCCCGCCGTCTGTGATTGGCTATAGCGGACAATGTCAGGCTGTGCGGCTACTAATTAGTCTGCAGTAATTGACGATCACCTCCCTTAAATAATGTTATTCGGCGGAGATATATCAGTCGTGAGCCAGGGAGGTGGGTCAATGAAATCTACTGCTTCCTTTGACCCGCCGACTGTAACTCGCTCTGGCGGATAATACTAGGCCTTCAACCACCAGTCTGCGGGAGTGGGGCTGAGAGGCAATAGTGAGACTAGATCAATGGCATCTAATTTCTCGCAATTTTAACATCGATCGACTTAAATAGCTGTACAGAGGAGGCTTAGTATTTAGCATATCTTAAAGGCTGGAAGTTATTAAGTTGAACTTGTGTGGTGAGCCTTTTTTACCTGTAAATTTGTCCTCTCATTCATAGCTCCGGTTACTAGCCTATATTACCACGGGTGGACGTATATAACCTGCGAGGAGGTGGTTAATTTTTTTTATCTTTATCTGCCTTTGTTTATTAGCATTTCTTTTGGCCAAGAGCCTCATTTCGTAAAGCGAGGTGTGTGTGGAGACAAAGTAAAAGTAATTTTAATATTAGTCTCTTCAAAGAAGTAAATGTAAAGCTTTAAAGTAGAGACTTAATAGATATATATACCTTTAGATTCCCTCGCTCTCTTACCTCTTCTCTTTCTTTTTCTTTTCTTTTTCTAAGTACTTTCCCCCTCGTCCTTTTATAATCTCCCCTCGTAGTCTTTTTACTTTCTCTTTTCCCTTGTAAACTTTCTCTTCTCTCGTAATCTCTTTTATAGTTTAAGCCAAGAACTAAAAGCTCTTTTCTCTCGTATATGATCTCCCTAGCCTCAGCACATATCACCTCACCCCGGCGGTGAACTCAGACCGGCAGGTCTTATCCAATCGTTTTATATAGGTTCGACATAAGTTACTCCTCGAGGTAACCTCGAGAAGTGCTTTCCTAGGGTGGAAAGTTGCATGATAAGTCGACGCTGTTATTGGATAGACATTCGCACTGTAGGGACGGCGCAAACGTTTGATGGAAACCTGAAGGTATACCTTTTGTTGGCCAGGTCATATGGCATGAAAGGAGTGCCAAGTGCAGGCATCCACCGTTGCATTCCTCAAGTAACTATTGCCGTGAGGATCGCGAGAATGCGATGGCGAGAAGAGAGACGTAAAGCCATGCTCATGCTCGTACCTTAGTCAATGTGGTGCCCTCCAGGGGAATTATCGCCGTCACGGCGGTCAAGAAGATCGAATTCAGAGTAGCAAATAAATCATTCTGGCTTCCAATTGGCCGTGCCGTCAAGGCTTTCAACTGCGGCCAGGCTATCGAACCAGCTATCATAACCCTTAATACAACTGCCGTACCGCGCCTTATTACGCGGCCCTGCATAAGCAATGCCTTGCTCAAGGAAAGTATCTAGTGGCGTTACATATTAGGGTGAGGGGAGCGCCAAACGCATACTCCTAGTATCTATATATTCGTCCATTAGGCTCTTTGAAACCGTACAGAATCGTCCATCGATTGTTTATGACAGAGCAGTATTATGTGTGTTTGGTACAATTACTTGTGATAAAGAGGAGTTAAAACGAGTACTCGATAGATCGATACGTGCTTGTATAATTACGATAAAGTTGAATTTGCACATTTTGGTAAGTAAGGCCGTTTGGCGCGGCTCTTTTGAATAGGATCCAAAACTGGTATTTAAATAATCCCTGACTTATTTTTTCTAATTTTAGTTGAGATTCCAATACCGAACTGCCTGGTATCATGAACCAATTTTCCAATTCTTGTGTCCTGGATAGAGTTAGTAAGCTTGCTTCTCTTGCTCAGGCGCTAATCACCCTCGGCTCACCCTCGACCCAGTCGACTCGCCTGAGGAACATGAGTAAGTATTCTGAGTAGCTCGCCTGAGCACCCTGAGCAGCTCGCCTGAGCCGGCCTAACTCTCCCCTCTGCCCTGAACTCTAGCCTATGATGAATGGGATGAATGCAAGTTTATCGAAAATGCATCTGTGTCTGTATTGTAATCTTACCTTCTGAAAGTGTGATATGTTTTATTCGCTTTGTAGGTGCAATAAGTAAGTATATTCTCTTACTATTTTGTTGTAGCATTTTTTGGTCTTATGCGAAATGTGGAGAGGTTCCTTCAGTCGTTGGTTGTTGGTCGTGATCTGGCTGTTCAATTGAATGATGTAGGGAAGGATGTTTGGGAGCGAGCGAAGGTAATAAGACGGTCTCGGAGGGAATTTCCCTCCATCTATTATCATCTCTTACTTGCACCTGACAATCATCAATCCATTCAATATTGTGTTTCAATCATTAGGTTATCCCAGCAGTCCCAATCTTTCTATCATGGCGTTTGCGGCTGAGGAGCAGCCGATCACCGCCCCAATATGATTGGGTGATCGAAAGTTGCGCCTCGGACAAGATGAGGCGACAATATTCGTCAAGCGACTGGAACATCCAAGTACAAGCTTTAACCATCATCTCATCACAGTTGAGGCTCTCCATGCTTGATGTTATCAATAAGGTAACCTTCATATTGCCCTTATGACGAAGTCCGGTAATGCGGCTGCTAGACGCGGAGACTTTGGAGGTCGTCGATGTGCGCGTGGATGCCATCCCTCCCTATGCGATCCTATCTCACACCTGGGGCGACGAAGAGGTCACTTTTCACGACTTGCAGCATGTTAGAGGGCATACGTCAGAGTCTCTCGATGATCGTGGACGTGCAATTTCCAAGAAGGAGGGCTTTCTAAAGGTGAAAGATGCGGCAGCCTTGGCTATTACCAGAGGCCACCCTTACATCTGGGTCGATACTTGCTGTATCGATAAGTCGAGTAGTGCCGAGCTATCTGAAGCTATCAATTCCATGTATCTGTGGTATCAGAAATCCGAAGAATGCTACGCCTTTCTCTCAGACGTCAAGTCGGTTGAAGAGGAAGATTGGTCAGCTCCTGATTCAAGTCTACGTCGAAGTCGGTGGTTCACTAGAGGATGGACTTTACAGGAATTGATAGCGCCGAAAGTCGTTTACTTCTACGACAAGTATTGGACTTTACTTGGGCGTAAGGACGGGCAGACTCCTTTCTCGAAGATCATTCGTGAGGTCACAGGAATTGATCGGGAGGTTCTGGATAGGAAGATTGATCCTCTCCAGCTCAGCATATCTGCACGCATGAAGTGGGCATCGCATCGACAGACCACCAGGCTTGAAGATACAGCATATTGTCTGATGGGACTTTTCCAAGTCAACATGCCTCTTCTGTACGGAGAGGGGAACCGTGCCTTTACTCGACTCCAGGAAGAGATTATCCAACGCTCCGACGACCAGTCACTTTATGCATGGAACTCATTCGATACTGCTGAAGAAGATCCGGATGCGTTGTCTGGTCTTCTTGCAGTATCTCCTGCGCAGTTCAAGAACACCGGGAAAATTCAACCTTTGCCTCCGTCGCCGGTCTATCCCAGCGCACCATCTGCTATGACAAGTCACGGTCTTCGTGTCCAGCTATACCTGAGGCCAATACTTGAAGCCGACGGCGTTCCCATGGAAGAAGACTTCTACGCGATCCTGGACTGCTTCGTTCTTGTTGGTGATCTGTATTTGTGTCCCGTTTTACGAATGAGGCGACTTTCGCAAGATCAATATGCCAGACTTCAAACCAAGTCGCGGAAGCTCCTTCCCGCTCTTCAAGCTGAACTTCCAGAGTATGAAGGCTACAGAACCATCTATGTCAGGCAGCAGCCGTTCTACTATCACCTCCCACAATTTCGGGTGTCGCCTTTACATGTGGCTTCTGAGGATCCAGATGAAGGTCGGCATCATTACGAGCTGGTAGAGACATTTCCTCATCGTCAATGGAACTCAGCTACGATGACGATGGAAGTAAAGTATTCACGAAAGCTGCAGGCGATGGGGGTATTCCGCTTCCAAGGCCCCTCCTCGCTGGAGAAGAAGGTGGACCTTGTAGTTGGGCTTCGACGCCTTGACGCCATGAAATGGGAGGGCTGGTGTTTTTAACGCTCGTGTAAAGAGGATTCTGTTGAGACCACGCTTTCTGTAATCAATGAAAAGATTACGGAGCTGAGGAGAATAAGATCTTCGGCCATCTCCTCGGGGACGCTTCGAGAGAAACTTGGCGATGATTCAAGACTGATGACGGATGCGACTGTCGAAGGTGTCCAGCTTCAAGGGCGCTTGTACATCTCAATATCGATATCTATGAAGCCGGAAATTCACACAATGGCCGAAGGGCTGCCTTTGAAAGCCAAGGAAACAATCACTTCTGAGCCACAACCACGTCGTAGTCGATTCCCTGACAGCCAGGTTCAAGCTTTGACAAGCCTTTGTTCTTACGACTACACGATAGACTCATTCAGAGCTGCTGGAGCGTCAGACACGGAAGCAGTGGCTGTTCGAGGCAGACCGCCATCCTCAAGCAATCTACGAATCGGCGTTGAGGCTTTCATGGAACCACTACTCACATTTATCAGATTAATCAGAGACCGAAAAGCCAATCCTGATTTGTTCAGCACAACCTTTGCTGAAGACCTAGCGCTGGCAGTCTTCGAAGGCAATGAATCCGAATTGGATCGGCTGTTAAAGACTGGTGGTTATATTGACGCATACACATCAGATGTGTATGGCCTTGGTCCTCTACATTGGGCGGTCGTAGGAGGTTCTATCGACTGCATTCGCATACTCCTACGCAAAGGTGTCAGCCCACTTTCTGTTACTAGAGAAGGCTACACTGCTCTTCACATCTCGGCTGCTCTGAAAAGGTCGGTATGGAAGGCTCTCAAGGCACATGATAGTTCGTCCGAGGCTCTCGACGAATTAGCAAATCATCGCACCAAGGATCATCTTGAGACCGCACTGCATTTGGCGGCGACTTACTGTTCAACTTCGGAAGAGGGGATGACATTCTTCAACGGACTCTGGAATGATTTAGTGGAGCATGCATCTCTCTTGGCTCGGAATAAATATGATGAGACACCACTTCACAGAGCTGCAGCCTTCAACAATGTTGGAGTGATCGAGGCGATTGTTTACTTGGCACGGGACGACATAATCGATGTTGTTGATCAATATGGCCGATCGCCTCTATGGCATGCTGCTGCTACTGGTTCCTGCGATGCCATTGCCAAACTCATTGCATTAGGTGCAACTATCGACCTGACGGACGATATGGGCAGAAGTCCTCTCCATGCAGCTTCTCGGGGCGGATATGATGAGGCCGTAGAGGCTTTGCTACATGAAGGTGCTCGGTCAACAACAGCAACCTCAATGCTGGGCCTAACTGCACTGGATTACGCGGCTATGTTTGGGCATGTCAAATGTCTGCAACATCTGCTGTATCTCAGCTATCCGATTCATTCACTATCCTTTTCTCAAGATGCTGTACTCGATCCACAAAATCATGCTCTTAGCATTGCAGCATCTTGTGGATGGCTGAAATGTGTCGAATTTCTCTGCCAGTCTGGAGCGTATCCGTATATATCAACAGGTTATTACTTTAAGCTGAATGAATCGAAAACTTGCGCATTTGTGGTTGAAGAAGAGGGAACTGCAGCTTCAGCGGCAGATAAAGAAGGCCACGAAGAAATTGTCCATTACTTCAATTTCTCGGAGGCCTGCAAGGGTCAACGCCAAAAATTGTCATCTGGCATTAATTCTGAAGGCGAGCAACATGAGATCCGCTACGGAGGACTGTCTCCTGTCACTAGTCACGCCACAGCCACGTCACCCATCACAGACACTCACGACTCTGTGTATTCACAAGATCCACCTACGTTTGCTCCTCCGAATTCTCTCTCCCGGCCTGACTCCTTAATGCCTGGATCTGGTCATTCCAGCGCACTTCCCCAGCATTACCAATCCATCGAGTCTTACAGAGATGTGGATGTTTCCGCCACGATCCCTTACTCTAGTCGGGGATCTATCATAGGCAGTCACTCTGCCACTGTGCCTGCTTTTTCAATTCAAGCCTACCCACGGGCTGCGGCTGAACCGATTGATACTCCCCAATATCCACAATATCAACCACCCCCGCAGTCTAGCCATCCTCGTTTGAGTAGCAGCCAGACGCCATCTGGATACTCTCGACAAGGTGGAAGAGAAAGTCTTCAGAGTGAATACCACGATGTGCAGATCCCTGGACCTCCATTGTCATACCCATTGGCAAGCGGACGGCCCATATCAGTGCCATATCTACCACCAGGCGACGATCGCCGTCTCCCAGCACCATATCCAGCATTACCAACGACATATTCATCTTCCCGGATTCCTCTAACGCAGACATCACAACAACTAGCACCACAGTCTTCTTTACCGTTGAGTGTTCTCCCCTCGTCACACATCCAAGAAGACCATCAACAACCCCCATCACAACCCACAACAGTACATGAGCATATGGTCCGCATGCTCGGCTTCCTCGGCCACGGCGATTTTCCCTCCGATCCGTCCCTGGTACACCACGATACATATCTCAACGGTCCCGTCTCCCAGTACCGAGACCCAGAAAATCACGAACAGGCCTATCCAATCCACGAGCTTCCACCAACCGAAGCACCGAGTCGGAAAGAAGTAGAACAAGCCATCCTATCCAATCTAGCGAGGATGCTAGGCTGGTATGGAACCATGCTAGCAGGCACAATCCCGACGGACCCACTACTGCTACACTACGAACCCGCTATCCAACATGAGGTCTATCAAACGCGAGACAGCGAGGGCTCAGCTGCCGTAGATGGCGCGGGGTATCCTATTTTTGAGATCGATGCCGGTCTATCCTATGGTGAGAAAATAATGCGTGATCATGAGTTTTGGGTCAAGAAGATGAAGATGAAGGGCGGGTATAGGTTTGATTTCAAGGATTTGCATACGAGTCTTACGCTGGGTATTCCTGGCAGCCGTGCTACACTTACGGCGCCTTCATTTATGGAAGTACGTGCTAATCATTATGGAAGTTGGGACCGGTTTTAAGTTGGGGTTTGATTCTAAGTTTGATTCTGGTTTTGGCAGCATGATATCCCGGCTTCTTTCAATCCCTTACTCTATTCATCCTACCTTGTAGATGTAGCAAATGTGTAACTCCTCTTTTATTATGTAGTATATAATGCCTGAACGCATGTTCCTCTTGATGGGAAAGACTGATGAACGGAAGGGCACTCAGATGTAAATGTAAGTTTCAACTTGATGCTGATTTTAGCACGAGATAGGATAAACTGATTTTGGTATGAAGACCAGTACTCAGGTTTCAGGGTTATTCCTAGTTTGTATTTTGAAGCAGAGTCACAACAGCAAACTTGATAGTTGGGCATTATTCGACTCAGTATTTCAATCAAGAAAATACCACCTTCTAAAATTCACCTCGATTGATACTAATCACGTCTTAGTCAATTACATGCTCTCACCTTGCGTTCAGGCTACCAGTTCGCTTGGTGCAACCATGCCAGCTGATATACATGAATCTCTTACACCCTATTGTTTGTAGAAATCCGGTCTGGTGCGATCTTGGCTTGATAGGACTTGTATGGATCTACCAATGCTAGCAAACTTAGGCATGACACCTTTCTGGGCGCAGTATCACCACTATGCATAAATCTCCCAGTGCTACTTAGCCCTTCGTGTGACTGCTCATAGACAGTGGCATCACCGTTCCATAGAGCTCCACCTCTGTGGGCTGCTACCCAGCTGATCCTTTACAAATTTTGCCGGTATGACTCAGGTACGCTCACCCCCATCTCAGGTTAAAGCAGCAGTTGCTCATGTCCAGAGACTAAAACGGAACCAGTGAGAAGGAAATTTGATCTTGAGTTTATGGGTATTGCTTTTTAGATATCGAGTTGACAACCGATTCTCAAACATTACGCGAGCTTAATCCCCTCTTCTCTTCGCCTAACAAGATTGCCTGAAAATGAGTTCTTTTTAATGAACCCGAAAGGGAACATCTGTCGAGAGTTAGGTCAGAATAATGACTGTAGAGGTGCACTAGAACACTTTGGGGTGCCAATGACGGGTAGTAGTGGGAGGGGGTATCACATATCTGAAGAGTAAAACTTGGCGGAAGAGGGGCGGGGGGAAAAGATGTATTAGACAGAACATATATCAGGTGTTCTCTTCTCGTTCAACCTTCAAGTGTTGGTCTCTGATACGTGAGAAGAGCTGGCTCAGTCATGTGACAAAGAAACATCTGGGGTCCCTCCCTACCACAGTACATAGGGAAAAGCAATGTATGGAGGGCCAAGCAGCAAGGTGTTTGAAAGAATAATGGAAAGGCAAGCTGAAAGAAAACAGAATCGAAACAATGGGCAGAAAGAGAGAGATTAGGACTAATGATATACCGAGACTGCAGTCGTAGAAATGGAATAAGTCAATTCTTGTCCAGTTTCCTAGCCTCGGTCTAGAGTTATTCACTAGGAATTATGACGCTAAATCAGTTGCTGATTAAATTGTTTATTGCGGAGTTTGTAGTATAGAAGCTTTGGTTGGTAGTGAGAAGGTCTTAGTCGGCTGCATGCGGCTGCTGCCTTCACCCATTGTCAAGGATGCATTGGTATAGCTGGCCATTATCGGTCTATTATCTGAGGAGCAAAACGGCTTTTTAATATTTGGTTAAGAGCTTCTAAAAGACGGATCCAGAGATAAAATAAGATGACGTGGCATGGCCAAGTTAACTGTAAAGTGATTAATTTGGAGGGATTATTGCCAAAACTTTGACCAAAATTAATTGAAAAGGGCCCTGTCTATAACTACCCTGGTTGGAGATCAAATGCGTGAGTGGATAGTGTATTAGTGGGTACTGCTCAAGTTGCTCTGGCTGCTCTGGGTGAGGAAAGGTTGAGCCGAGGGTAATTGGGTCACTATTAACCGCCCTTGGGGTGAAGAAAAAGAAAGTTGTTTTCAACTACTACTGTAAAGAACACATATCACTTGACCACCAAATCAATTTCACAGCAACTCGTGCCTCGTTATATTAGCAAATTAATCACTTTACGTTCGCCTAGGGTAAAGTAAGTTTAACGATAGCCAGGTACAAAGCAACAAGAACAGAAAGGATACGGAACCTTTAGATCAGATTCAATACCAAATTACAGAGGGAATTTACTTCACACGGAATTTACTTCACACTTACGTCTCAATTTAGTCCTCCGGTCTGTAGAGCTATGCTGCCCTTAAATCTTCGCAAGCTGCAGTAAAGAATCGGAAAACCGACAATCTCGTGATACCAATACTGATTTTGCCCTCAGTCGCCATCAATGGCCAAACTCACGACTTATATTTAGCACTCACACAGCACAGTTCCGGGGAATAGTAGAACGAAAGTTATTCTGCAGTGTTGAATGCGAATGCGAATGCGAAAAGCCACTTCGACATCAGCAATCCCAAATAGGGATTTGAGCCCCCAACTGAACCTGTCACCTGACTCAGACACAGATCTAAGAAGCTTCACAATACGGACTAGTCCCACTTTATGCCTGAGGGGTAAAAATTCCAAGCTGCAATAGCCTATAGGGCCATGGTCTGCTATAGTACAGTTCGTGGTAGACTTTTGAGGGCGAAAATTGTTTATAGTAGCTTAAAAACGAGAGGTGGAAGAGAGTTGTGCTTACTTCTATCATCCGGTGTCTGTTTCCTGGATCAATCAGAAATCCAGACTACTGCAGTACCTAGTCGACTTTGAACATTGTAACGGTTATGATTGGCTTAAAAGACGAGACCAAGATAATTTGACTTCCTGTAGAGCAATCATAGCACGGCTCTGCCACAGCCCATCTCAGTTTCGTGCAGACTATAGAAGCTCGGATAATCACATCTGTGGTGGTGAATTAACTATATAAACTGGCTCGCGATCACCTGTAGGCTTCATTATCCTACATCTTTTGATCTCTTTCTTCTCTTGAGTGCCAAATTCCTCACAGGAGTACCAGCATTTTGTATTTCCTTGCTCTTTTATTTCTCTTTCTCCCTTTTTTCTTTTTGTTAAGTACTTTTCTTCTTTGTACGCCTTTATTATTATTATATAATTTCCTCTCGTAACCTCCCCTCTAGTCCCCTCTCGTAGTCTCTCGTAGTCTCTCGTAGTTTTCATTTGTAGACCATTATCGTCTCTCTTTATAGTCTCTCTTGTGATTTAGGTTAAAAAAACCCGCCGAAATCGAAAAAGCTTATTCCTTCTTTCCCTCTTTCCCTCTTTCCCTCCTTCCCTCTTCCCCGTATGATCTTTCTCTTGGTCTCACCACGTACCACCTTACCCCTGCGGCAACTCGAGACCTGTCGCCCTCATCTAATCGTTTTACATGGGTCACTCCTCGAGCCTACCTCGAGATGTGCTTTTCTAGGGACGGCGAATCCTAGTGTACCAATTCCATGGTCGGTCAAATGGATGCCTCAAGTAAAACATGATCTGATTAAGTAGTAAGATTACTCTTCCGGGAAGTGAACAATTCATTTCCTGGTCTTTGAACCAAGGCATTATTATTAGTGATAGCTGTGTGGATTTAATCCTCAAATTCCACGTAGGTGGGTCGGGTTTCGCGTCCCAGATCCACAACCAAAAATAAATGCGCGAATGCGAACAGACATTTCCTCTTTCGGTAACAGAGATACGAGCACCCGAGCCGATCCTCAAGCTGTTTAGATCAAGATTACTAAGTGCCCAGTTTCTGATAATTCTATCGTATTAATTCTCCAACTTTCTTTCTGACTCCCAGTTTCTGCCGATTTCTCCAGCTCTCAGTTGCCAAAAAAGACTATTTTCCAAGGGAAAACACATGTACAAGAGCAAGCAAACAACTATCCAGATCAAGATCATTTATCCGCAACCCAACATTCCAAAGATCGAATCCCAAAAACGACATTATGAATAAGCAAGATGGACCGTTTGGTCCCGTTGTCAATGGCACCATGATTGTATTCTTTGAGTACCGTCCCAATAAAGCTGCAGGTTACAGTTTTACCGCGCTCTTCGGACTTCTTACTCTGGGACACCTGGTATTTATTTTCTGGCGGCGTGCTTGGTTCTTCATCCCATTCTTCTTTGGTGGTCTTGGTAAGACAATCAATTCCCAAGAACTTGGCCGAAGATAAAGCATCTCTGACTTCACGCAGCGGAAACCTTTGGCTACTATGGCCGCGCACTCGCCTCCGGTCAACCCAACATAGTCGGACCCTTTATCCTACAGAACCTCCTCATCCTCGTCGCTACACCATTTCTCGCTGCAAGCGTCTACATGAGTCTGGGAAGAGTAATCACTGCCCTCGATGCCAAACGCTACGCCATCATGAACATGCGGTGGATGACATCAGTCTACGTCCTCGTCGACATTGGCTGTATAGTGAGTCAGTTCATAGGAGCTGTCATACCAGCTTCGGGGGACCCAGAATCTATCAAGGAAGCGAGGATTATTCTTTTGGGGGGCTGATCACTCAATTGGTCGCTTTGTCTCTATTCTTATTCACTTCATGGCACGCGCATGTCCGTATCAGGAGGGATGCTCCAGAAATGATACAGAAAGACTCTCGATTGAGGTGGCAGAATCACTTCAAGGCTATTGAGTGTGTCGCTCTTCTGATGATTGTGCGGAGTTTGGTCCGGACGATTGAGTATCTTCAAGGGGAGGGTGGCTATATCATCACTCATGAGGTCTTCTTGTATGCTTTTGATGCGGCACTGATGGCTATTGCCATGTTGGTATTCTTGTTTGTTTATCCGGGGAAGCTGCTTCAGGATTCTCGTCAGTTTAGGAGTGAACAGGAAGGGAATTTTCTGCTTGGCGAATCTTGAGTCGAGGTTGGCAGACTGAACTTTGGAGGGACTAGAGTAGAGAACGATTGGATTACTGCAGAGCAAGAGATTCACTTCCGGATACATCACAATGTTTACACAAACTCTCTTCAAATATTACATCCATAAATTGTCAGTGCGCGTTCGCAAGACAATTTAGTGAAGCGTCAAAGTCAGACTAGAACGTATTTAGAAAAGTACAAGCTTTTGTTACTGCTTTTCCCAAATAATCGGGATATCAAATTCCTCAGTGAATATTTCCACACCTTGCAGTACAACAGAAACCTTCGTCAAAATGCTTACCAGGTACGTTGCCATGTGGCTCACGAAAGCATGCATAATTGAAGTGATGTTTCACATCCAGCGTTGCAGGATACGAGGTACGATATCCAGTTCCATATAGGAATTTCCTACCCTATGAAGTGGATGTCTATTCTTATTGATCACTGCCAGTACTCTCGCCCCTCAATAAGTCGTTCTATAGCCCGCCGTCTCACAGCAGCCAACTACGCCTCCTTAACTCTTCAATTATCTCCATGACCCAACTCTGGCAATTCCATGTGGTGGATCTATTGTCCACTCTCCATCTTTGTATCATGCGGCGGACTCTGTTGAGGTGGTACCAAGGGATTCTAACAACGAAGATTGAGACTCGATGAAGTCGAGCCCTATGCAGGCGAATGTTGAATCTTATTGGTGCAGCGTAGTAACCTCTTCCACCAACATCGTCACGCACCTGAAAGGTGCTGCTGCCACGTCTCGGTGTGATGATATGTATGGCCCAATGGTGTGGATCACGGGGGTCGGTCGGATGATAAACAACAACATCAAATGTTGTCTCGAAATTTGCAGGGTGGTATGGGGAAATTGAGGAGTTTGGGGGTGAGAAGGTTCGCCGGCGTGACACCCGCAGTGTCATCGGGAATTGAATTTGTCGAGGCATGACTGTATAAAGACTAATTAATGTTTACAAGTATGCAGAGCCCGGGTATTGAATACTGTAATGTTGGTTATATAGAAAGGAGACTAAGATGGTTTGTTTGGGTATACATCCTGGGAATCTGAAGTTAGTGATGGAAAGAACGACCTTTAGCCACAAACTATCTGTTTTAAATCTTGTCCTTTACAAAAGATTAGCTATAGTCAAATGAATTAAGACGACTTGAAATCCTGTCGAAGAAACCCTGAATCCTAGCGTTTAATATCGTACTGCTATTTCTTTTATGTAAATAAATCGCTCTAAGTACAACTTGACTACACCACTCCGCGACACTAACCCTAACCGTCGCTTAGGTTAAGAGTAAATTTAATACTATTATTACTTTCAAATACTTAATATTATTTCATAGATTAGTTTAAATTCTATTAAAAACATGTTTTAAGACTTCATAGATATAATTTCCGTTATATATATGACGATTTAAAGACTCTGGATATTTCTGGCGATTCGGCTAATCGAGCTTAACCAAGACTAGACGAGACTCTAGATCTCTCTCTTTGTATTTAGTTACTTTTGATGTCACATTCAATTATTGAATAAGGTAGCAGAGAGCATATTTAAGGAAAGTGGCTTCCCCAAGGTAGATTTACCCCTACATTTGTCCAAGATTCTGGGAGGTTTTTATTTGGAGTTATATCTACATTATTCCTTCGTGAAGCTAGACTCCACGACACGGATAAATGATACAATGTCATCCACTCCTTCGGGCTCATTGACCCAATGCCCTCCATCTTTGTACTGTTTCCACGAAACCATCATGCCGAGTTTTTCCAATGTCGTGGATAACTTCTTTCCATTGGCAATAGGGACAACATCATCGTCCTCAGAATGTGACAGGAATACCGGAGTCTCGAGCACAAAGGCGGAGCTAGGATTTGGAAGGGGTGATGTCGATTTTGCTTGACCTGTCGGTGCGTTGAGGAGCTTCTGGTTGTAGTGCAGTCTGTTCCCAACTGTACTCCATGCCATGTTGTCTGCCATAGTTGTGGTCGTGTCTGGCTCAAATGGAAGCCAGCTGCTGAGTCCAACGAAGCCACCAAGCCGAATTCCGCCATACAACAAGGTGTGTATTGCGGTGGCGCATCCTTGACTAATTCCACCGAGGATAATTCGGTCAGGTGAGATCAATGCAGACTCAGTCCTTATAAGATCAAGAATATCTTTGACACTTTCTCTCAATCCATCGATTTGGATCTCGTTATTTTCCATGTGGTTTTCTACCGACCACATATCAAACCATTGAGACATCGGGGCTTCAAAGCGTGCCGAGTTCCTGATTTTCGAAGTCGGGAAGACCCATCTGGTTGTTGGAAATATTTCTAGCAACATACGATCGTCGGAGGCCTGACTCTCGAAGAATTCTTCCGCAAATTCGGATGCAATACTGTCCCGGCCGTGGAGTAATATGATTGTTTGGGTGTGATCCCCACCAGGGGGGGCGACAACGTGTGGAGGGTTCTCCATAATAAATTAGGAAACTTTTTTTAGCCGAGCCAATTGGCTTTGTAGACCTCCGATGTAGTGATTTGTGGGCCTTGAAGGCGAAGTTATTGTGTCGGGGAAGTTATAATGCTCAATGTTAGAAGATGCGAATTATGCGAGGTGTTTGATAAGAAAGAAAGAAGAAAGTGGCAGCTTCCTAAATCCTTTTGATCTATATGTGGTGGGCGAGCGATTATAGTTAGGCGCCGAAGCGAAGCGGACGATTAAACGGAGGGCCTGGACCTGAAACCCAGAACGCTGTCACGAGAGTGCTGAGTGGGATAATAACGAAAGCACGGGATTTGGATCTCGAATTCTGGCAGGTTTTTGAGTATTAGAGAAATAGTTTGTTACTCTTTATTTTCTATTTCTTTCTTATAGAGTCATTTATACCTTATCTATTTATATATAATTAGCATAAGCTAGTAAATCTTGTTCTTGAAATCATTTTAGCTGTTTAACTATTTTTGTTAATGTCGCAATTTCTGGGCTGAGCGACGATGCATAATGGAGCTCACAGAGGTCGAGCTTCAAGTACTTGAAGTCGAGGCGACTTACTAGTTAAAGTAAAGCCATTAAGAGAGATAAAACTTCAACCTTGCTCAAAACAAACTGATGCCTATAAGACTTTTGCTCCATGAATCTATTCGTTATCACCCTCCAAAACAATGAAATCCACCAATGCACAGAGATGGAGACTTAGAGACTCAGAATAGAAGGGAAAAGTAATTCTCTCTTTAGTAATTAGCTTTGTATTAAATTTAAGTATTACCAACGATCCTTTAGTGCCTTTCCTGCTATTCATTATATTATAATCACCTCAGCGTGCTAATGATCATTGTAAATTTCCTATCCGAAGAAGTAGATGTCTATCCTTATTGATTAGCCTGCAACACGCAACCCCCGTGTTCAGACAATCTTCCGTCGCTACTCTTGATTCTGTTCGTAATCTTACAGGCTCGAACTGTAGTATATACTTTGCGCCTTGATTTACGACCATGGCTTTACGGACCCGCCGAGTAGGCATTCATACCACACAATTACTTATTCTGAACTTGCTTTTCGAGCCTGGCAGTCATGTGTTCGAGGCTATAGCTTATTGTCTACATTCCACAGCTACTGATGACCGCTTCAATCAAAGTAATCGCGACATACTTGCCTCTCTCATAGTCATCACCCCCATGCATATTCGGCACATGGAAAAACAACACCTTTCTCTCGCCTTGCGGTCCATACTTCTTCCAGAACCACTCCAGACTCGCATAGTAAACAAAACCACACACATAATTCCCAACATCATCACTCGTTCTGACATCAGCAATCGCTTTGTCTTTCCCCTTGGACTTTCCAGCAGTCATGCTCAGATTTGCTTTCCACAACCTCAAAATATCTTCTATATCCAAAGTAGATTCTAGCCTCGTCGGACTCTTTCCCCAGACTTTCTTCGTCTCAGCCCTCGTGAAAACCTTCCTCTTTTCATCAGGAATCTCATGATATCCATCTCTCTCGGCACTCTTTTCAAGAGCAAAATAGTCTCGATCGGCTGCGAGACCCATGTGGATGACAACATCTGGTTGATGCTCCTCGAGGATTCTGTGGACTTCGAGGAGGGAGTGATATTCTGCTTTAAGAGGATCTGGGTGGACGATGACGCGAACGCCGTTGATCGACGTTGGGAGGAGAGAGGCAATTTCCCAGGATGGGTTGGTTTTGATGTCGAGGAATTGCTGGGCATGTTAGTTTTCTGGGGTTGGAGTGGGGCGGGGTAGAGTACACCGAAGCCGGTTACCAGGACGGTGGGTTCGTGAGCGTCTGTTTCTGTCATGTTGACTTAACTAGTGACATTTCTTGTTCTGTTTCACAGATTCGAATTGCATGTTTCTATGAAAAGTCGTGACTGAGTCATCGTGGAGTGTCAGACGGAGCTGCATCCCACTACTTTTAGGGGCTCATCGCCAAATAAGCGAAGCCAGCTCTCGAAGATATGAAGTGACGATTGAGGGGAATGTCATTTTCACAACTCTGATCATAATATGTGTGCAAAATTCCCAATAACTCGTTGACCCTCCAGGACGTCGATTTGATCCATCTCATTCAATATTCCATCCTACAGTCATTGCTACTAGGCTGCTGTTGTTAAAATTGTTTACCTCTGGATGTCGGTGTCAATACTCTATCGGCCCACATGTCTGAGCTCAACGCACCTCACTACCTTCAATCGAACCGAGTATTAATTTCTCTCTTCATCCACTGATAGATGCCGAGAAAGATGGAAAAGCTGACCTGGAGGGGATGTCACGTGCCCAGCCACTTTTCGCGCAAGTGTGGCTGTGCTTCACCGTAAAGCCTCAACTTCGATCGCCAAAGTCCACGTCACTTGCACAGACAGTAAGACGCGTTCAATTGGCTGCGAAGAGGTAACCTTCCGCACTACAATCTTTGCTTTGAATCGAGGTGTTGCATTTGTGCGGAGGACGAAGCTCAGGAAGTTGAAGCCTGAGCTGAATGCAAGTGCAGCAAGCCATCTCGAGCTGAGAGTTTGGCACAAAGCCAAATATTGAGAGGCTTTTCGCAACGTAGATGCAAACACATCAGGGCAGGCTGCGTTGTTTATATCGCCTCTGTATGGAAGTTCCTCGTCACGGCTTTCGCACTGCCCGCCAAGTGGTGCTTGGCAAGCTCCAGAGCATGTTTGCCGCTCAGCACTGCCCTGCATAACAGCCTTGTAAATATTGCCACCGGCACTCATTTGTGAGGGTTGCGGTAGATCACCAGCTTGTTTGGCAGTGGGAAACGCAGCCTGATTACGTCTCTGTACGCCACGGCTCTGAATTGTTTGGACAGTTCACTTCCTCGTCATGGCTCCATCCCAGCTATCTAGTTGATAACTAGGGATTGATGCAAGGAAGCCTAGCAAGCCATGTGGCTTTCAGCATGTGCGTGTGCGGCTTCCGGGCGTGTCGAGACGGGTGGCAAGGCTAGGACTTTGCGACTGGTACTTAAGAGAGAAGGCTTCGCAATCATTCCTGAACATCTATCTATCTTTCACAATCTGACCTGAAAATTGCGGTTGTGTTGCAGCACGAAAGACACGAGTTCGCAGTTGTGAAGATGACGAAACAGTAAGCAGGCCTCCAAACCCCCCAAATCGGATATCTCACAACTAACACGTGACACAGTCCTATGTCTGTCGGCGCAGCCGTAGACGCTCAAGATTTCGCAGGCGAGCAACAAGGTCTTCTCGATCTCATCGATAAGCTCCAATTCGCTCAACTCGATAATGTCAAACTTCCTCAGATTGTGGTGGTGGGAGACCAATCAGCCGGCAAGAGCTCAGTTTTGGAAAGCATCACTGGCACGCCGTTTCCCAAAGCTGCTGGAGCTTGTACGAGATTTGCGACCGAGATAAGGTTGAGGAGAGCGAAGGAAGAGAAGTTTGTGATTAAGATCATACCCGATAGGACTCGTCCAATGGCAGAACAGAAACGACTTTTAGATTTCGGAAATCACGTGGACAAGACTGTTCCTTTCGATGTTCTCATGAGCCACGCTGTCGAGCAGATTGCACCAAAGAGCATCCCTGGAAGATTTGCCACGAGAGATATACTGGTTGTTGAGAAATCTGGACCGACAGAGCCTCTTTTGACTCTTGTCGATCTGCCTGGTCTGGTTCGAAACGCAAACAACGATCAATCCGAAGCCGATATCAAAGCCATCAATGACCTCACGGACAAGTACATGAAGAGTTCTCGAACGATTATCCTCGCAGTCGTGGGTGGAAACGGAGACTATGTACAAGCCCCAGTCTTGAACAAGGCTCGAAAATTCGATCCCACTGGTTCTCGAACAATCGGCGTTCTCACCAAGCCGGATTTGACGGAATCGATTGGTCTTGAGGACAAATTCATTGCCCTGGTCAACAGCCAAGACAAGCACAACGACTTCAAACTGGGATGGTATGTCTTGCTCAATCCAGGACCCCGAGATGTAGGGCAGGAATGGCCTACGGCTGAGGAGCGGAAGGCGAAGGAGGATCAATTTTTCACGAGTGGAAAGTGGGCGTCACTCTCGCCAAACATGTGTGGCGTTGCAGCTTTAAAGCAAAAGCTCAGTCAGCAACTGCAAAGACATATCGGCAAGCACGTCAGGACATTGCGAGATGAGATCTCGAAAGCACTTGAGGAGTGCGAGGCAGAGCTCAAGAGTATGGGCACCGGCAAAGACACCATCGAGGAGATGCGCGGTGAACTGATCGCCCTTTGCTCTGACTCGAGCGATCTGGTCAAGCCGGCTGTTGACGGGACATTCAAGAATCCTCCTGGCAAATCGTTCTTCCCCAGGGGGGTTGATGCCCGTGGAACACCTGCTCAGAAACTTCGTGCTCGAGTTGTCGATGAGAATCGTCGATTTGCAGCTCGTGTGAGATTGATTGGTCACAAGCATAACTTCACTCCTGGACCTGAGACTCAGAATCCTGTTACGAGAGTGATGAAGGGGACCATGACAAAAGCACAGTTCGCCAAGAAAGAAGTCGAACCTCTCATCCAGCAAAACACCGGGACCGAATTTCCTCTCGATTACAACCCCCGCCTCGTCTACTCTCTCTTCCAAGAATATTCCGAGAACTGGCCAAGACTTGCTCAGCAACACAAGGATAATCTAGGAGTTATCTGTAGCGAATTCTTGGCCGAAGTTATTGATGATGTCTGGCCTCAACGGATGCGAGAACCGCTTCGCACAGAATTCTTGGATCAGCAGATGAAAGATATGTTGGACAAGTCCCGGGCTGAGGTTGTGAACTTGGAGAACGATCAACATCTCGAAGTTCAACCATATGATCTGGAATATACCGAGCGAATCAAGCAATGGCGTTCTGCTGCTCCTCCCGAAAGTCCATACACCGAAGCGGAAGAAGTGTTGGAGAAGATGCTCATCCATTATGAGGTAAGTCAAATAATTTCGAGTTCTAGACTCTTTTGCTAACTTTTTTTTTTCTTTCTTAGCTTTCATCCAGAATATTCATCACAAACGTAATCACCCAAGTCATCGAGCGCCATCTCCTCCAGGGACTATACGGCATCTTTGGATCAGTCAAGATCTACAACCTCAAAGATACCCAAATCGAAAAGATCGCAGCCGAGAACAAGGCCACAAGAGACAAACGGATAGCTCTGAAAGCTAAGAAAGTCGCCATCGAAGAAGCAGGAGATATCTGCGCCAAATTGTCTATGCGCAAAGAACTTCGGTCTTACGAAGAAGACGATATCGACAGCCCTAGCTCAGACGATGAAGATATCCCTACGCCCAGCTCCTCGGAGCAAAGCCGTACTCAGCGACGAGTACACAAGCCTGTTCCAGAACCTTCACAGCCGGTACAGCAAGCTCCTATACGCGCCACCCCCACGGTAGTTGATGTTAGCACTCCGGCCACGAATTATATCCCCGCTCGCGAGCCCCGCGAATACGCATCAACATCCACTCCAGTTCACACAAATAGCGATTTCTCACGGACGCCAGGAAGCTGGCACGATGGACCAGCCGACCACTTCTCCGCTCCAAACGAGCCTCAATACCCGCCTCCTCCTCCACGCCGACCTGACAAGCAGCGAATCGACGATCCATTCTACCCTGTCTCGCCACCTGATTCGGGAAGTCGGAGGAATTTCGCCAGTGAGGATACGAATGGGAATGTGAGTGGTCATCGTACCACGACTTCGTATCCAGAAGCTCCGGTTAGAGCGCCGAGCACGAATAGTATACCACAGCAGCAGGAATATGATGATTATGGAGGGCTGGACCGGGGAAGAAGACTGCTAGATGGTTGAAGGGGATGAAGAACTAGATGGTTTGGTAGGCTTGCAATCTATGTTTTTAGCCGGCATGAATTTGGATCTCGGATTCTGGCAGGTGTTTTTGGTGTTAGAGAAGTTGCTTGTTAGACTTTGATTTTTATTTTTTTCTTGCAGAGTCATCTATACCCTATTTATCAATATGTGGCATGTAACCAATAAATATTCTTGAAAATCCACCTAGCTGTTCGACTGTTCCTACCAATATCCCAATATCCGGGGTGAGCAAGAAGGTATGCATTCCAGATTTCATAAAGGTCGAACTCTAGGAGCTAGAGATTTGAAGTGACTTTACCGGGTAAGTCGAAGTCGTTGAATGACCCAAAATCAGTAAATCCTGCCAAGTCGCATATTCTCCAAGTTCAAAATAACGCTTCAGCTTTGAAGTTTCCCGTGACCCAACAATTCCTAGAATCACAACTATCGAATTCCTCCCAAGCTCGAAACCACAGCACTAGGATCTCTGAACATGTATCTTCCCTCACCAAAAATCCCCAAATAACACAGAGGTTCAACCAAAAGAAGATTTCCGCAACGATAAATGTAAGTTCCGGTGTCTGTTATTAAGTCGCGGAAAGCTAAAAAGTCAATAGTGAAAGGGATGGGATGCTGCCGCTCCACCCAATGCCACGCTAGGGATGCGTTCGACGTTACTCATTGCCATTTCCCATCGCAAAGTAAAGCTCCCCTAAGAGGCAGCTAGGAGCAGGAGCAGGAGGTATAGTTCTATAAATGGTACAAAGTGAGCATCCAGCTTGTCAATCAAGACGGTTCATCTCGAGCGGAAAAGGGGTGGAAAGTCGGACTTCAGGAGCCGAGGCACCGACCTCACGTGTTGGGAGCGCTCTGCCTTTTTATAGTCCATTAAGTAGCGCGGGACACATGTTTTTAAAATCGTCGAGTCCCCAACACTTACTTGAGCACAAGTCCAACATTCAAGACGTCGATACTTGCAGTCCAATTGTGACATACCGACAAAATGGCCGCCCCTCTCACTATAAAAGTGAGCAACCGTGGTATATATGCCGAGTCAAGCGCTTCTTTCCATTGCTAACCTTCTCCTAGTTGCGAAAAAACCAATTAAGAAGCTTCCTACCAATATCGAGATCACCGACAAGACCACACTACAGGATGTCAAAGAACAGCTCGCAAAGAAGGCTGGCGGCATGGACCCAGAACGATTGGGCATCTACGACGCCGAGAAGAAGAAGCTCCTAAAGGACCGCAAGGCCCTGGTTTCCAGCAACCAGGATGTAATGTCAGGAAAGGAGATATTGGTGAAAGATCTGGGTATGTACTGAATCTGCAATCACAAAATCGACACTAATGAATATGCAGGCCCTCAGTTATCTTGGACAACAGTGTTCATCATCGAATACCTCGGCCCTATCCTCATCCACCTTGCATTCCCTCTGCTGCTTCGACCATACCTCTACTCCTCGGCACCTCCTCTATCCTCCTCGCAGTACTTGTCAATGGCTATGATCGTCCTGCACTTTCTCAAGCGCGAATACGAGACGATTTTTGTACACAAGTTCTCGCTCGCCACAATGCCTTTGCTCAACATCTTCAAGAACTCTTTCCACTACTGGGTCTTGTCTGGGCTTAACATCGCATATTGGATCTATGCACCATCTTCATACACCGCGAAGTCCTCCCCCACAATCGATTACGTCAACTACGCTGGATTGGTGCTGTATGTCTATGGTGAGGTCTCGAACTTCATCGCACATCAAACATTATCCAACCTACGCTCAAGAGGGGGAACCGAGAGGGGCATACCAAAGGGCTATGGATTCGGACTGGTCACTTGCCCCAACTACTTATTCGAGCTGATTGCTTGGACTGGTATCGCGCTTGTGAGCAAGAGTGCTGCGACAGTTATCTTCAATGGTATTGCTTGGGCACAGATGCACCAATGGGCTATCAAGAAGGAGAAGGCGCTAAGGACGGAGTTCCCGGATAAGTATAAGAAGAAGAAGTACGTCTTGTTGCCAAGCCCAGGAGCGGTTGTCAAGCATTTGCTGGGTTGAAGAAGCTTTGGTTCAGAAACCAGGATTCACGGATGAGTGCATACTACAAGGGTGACTACCAGGGATGAGATTGTCGCACAAAAGGCAATGGCTTTGCATTAATGCTGGTTTCTTCAAGCCACCAATGCTTCTGCCAATGATATGGGCACCAGAGTCATATATATGAAGAGCGAATTAGAGCGCTGGTTTCACCACTGTTTGCTGGTTTTATAATTATGTCCTGGATGTAGTGTACTCTATTTTGTAGTCAGCTTGTTCTCATCTCCTAAGCTTTCTCTTGTCACAAATTTTACGGGATTAGTGGCCGAATCTATGAGAAGTCTTGGTCGAATGCTTCCTGCTCGGTATGACGGTTATCTAGAACGACCCAAGTGGTTCTCAGACATGACCAAGGGAGCGGGCTTCCTTTCATTCTCTCTCACCAGTTCCCAACAACGTCAACTCAATCAAGTCCCTCTTATCAACCTGTGCCACCCCCAGAGGCGGGTTAAAATCGTCTCCAACAGCCAACCCCTCGACCGCTCCTTCGTATCCATCGTAAAGCAGAAACCAATGCGAGGCTCAAAAACGACGAATCCCCTGAGATCTCGCAAAACTAGTTGCTTTTCACATATTGGCTTCGAACATCGCCTCTACGTGAGGGCCTGAAGAGGCGTCAGGTGCTGTAAGCAACTCCTTGGGTGCCACAAAGACGTATCCGGATTCTCTCTTTTCGGCTAGCTCGATGGTGGTTTCTAGGAAGACTCGAGCACTACCCTTCTTTCGATACTCCATCAACACTTGGACGGTTTCCACGACGGCGAAATCAGCATTGTTGAGCTCTAATTTCTCAGGCCTTTAAGGGTGGACCACGCAGCCATTTTGTCTTCACTCTTCCGCGCGCGTCGAAATTCATGACTGAAAGATCTGAGCAGTCTTTGCCGGGCCCGTCCATATTGCTGTAGAAATCTTGTTGTACTCTTGACCTATCAACTCAACGGCCAACGATTTGTCCTAATGCTCTACCGTCGTATAGATAGGTCAGAGTCATGTCTCTGATGCCCTTAGCGCCGTTTGTATCGAGGTTTACTGAAAAGGGCAGTCTTGCGTCGGTCAGGTCTGTGATATATGGAGCTGGAATCTTGAAGTTCTCGGTGCCTTCGGGCTCGATGTACTCGCTTTCTGATTCCTCCAAGTTGGTGGTGACCTATCATTTCTTCTTCGTACGTGGTGGCCGTGTCGTCGGCGGTGGTGGGTGTTGGGAAGTAAATGAAGTGTGGTCGATGGCTTTTGCACAGTACCAGGCACAATTCTAGACCTCAAAGGGAAATTTGACTTGATAAGAATCAATTCGAGCCATTGAAGGAGAGATTAAGAAATCGGCGGGCCCTATGGCGGCTTAGCTAGTCAAATGACCGACCGTTCAGTAATGCCGGCTGTGTCACTATTGCCATCCGCAGTTCTCCGAATTTTCTTGCGAAGTCTGAGATCGACGTAGCAGCACACTATTGCCCACGTTATGCCAAACAGACAAAATACAACAAATCCACCCAGATCCTCGAGTCACTCGTTCTTGTATTTGCAGCTCAATAACATCCGTCATCAACTACATAAAGACTCTGTCTTTCAGCACAAGGTATCGCTATACGCTTTTTCAACAACATCAAGCACCAACTGTCATGTTTTGAGCAGATGTCAAGTCCCTTGAGCTAGTTCCAACACTCTAACAACATGCTCCGGAGACCACAGCCTAGTCCTGGCCCATGACGCCCTAACTGTTGATATCTGGCTTCCTCACGCCGAAAGTGACCATGGCACTGGTACCACTCACGAGTAATGTTCTCCCGAAGCCTCTCAGCTTTCAAATGATTTTCCTACATGTACACTGACTGACCCGTGGACAAAGAACAAGTTGTTTAGTCCAGCCATGATAGCGTTAGGTTTGAGGATGGCTGTTCGATTTTGTTGCTCCAGCAAACCCACTATCACATTTCCCTGAATTGACTTCCCTGCTCATGTGTTTGTTTCCTTCCTTGCCTGAATTTTGGTTTTTCCTTTCGGTTTCTTCCTTTTTCCACTGAAAAAGGGTAGGCAGCCGTGGACGGTTTTCTCTGGACATATAATGAATGCAGCCTGGTGCACTGCTTTCTGCGAGCTTGCATCTTGTCATTCTTTCGAATCCATTTCAAGCTGCGCCGAGTGCTCGTATTCTAGGGCATTCAGCATGTCAAGTGCCGTTTGTGTTCCTTTGTCCTTTCACGCTTACCTGCATCCCATCTCATTCCATCTAATCTAATCGATCTCTCGCCCCCGTCCGCTCAATCCACTCTGGCCTTCCCCTCACCCCCTCTTTCAGCACAGCACTGCATCGGCCCTACTGCCCGTTCCTCTGAACACAAATGACAGCTCACGTCACCACCTCAAAATGCAAAGCCCCGATCTCTTGTCCCGTCACCCAACCACCCAACCACCAAACAACAGCTGACAATTACACCTCCTTTGATTGGCCAATGACCAAACAACAAACCACAAGCGAAGTTCAGGGACGACAAAGGAAACTCATTCTGGGATGTCAGTCTTCCCCGTACATTGGCTCTTTGACTGACTCTAAGCCAGATGAGAAAGTAATGTATGTCACTGCAGACATGCTGCAAGCTGCCGCTATATCGCCTCTCACGGCACCGTTATCCTTAAAGATGGAGTGCGTAGCCTTCGATGGGCCGTGATGTGCAACGTATCTTCCCTAAATCTCACAAAATCAATTGACATGACTAGATTGGTCAATTGAGGCAAACGGCAACGTCACCGCAAACGAACCTCAGTACAACAAAGAAGTGGGAAAGATCCCGTTTGATTTACCTTGCCTTGACAGGAAAATGTCTCCAACAGAAAAGCAGGGGCACATGTACAAGTACGACCTACCATCGGCTATCCCGCCGCCATTGGGTCTTGGGGATTGCGATCTGGATACACGGGGTATTCCACTGGGCTTGATTCATGCGGAGGGCAAAATGGCGGATGTCCCAGGATCACAATCTCCTGCGCAAGACAGAGACTCGGCTTCGAAATTCTTGCCTGGAATCTCGTCGACTTCGACATTGCTGGGTCAGCACACGAATCGGACTCGGTACTCAGGGGTCACGGAAACTTCTACTCCAGCTACATCTGCATCTGGTAGGTGTGGTAAAATGGGACGGAAGAGCAAAGGTAGTGATGAGGAGGAGGGTGGTGCTGGTGAAGCTGAGAATGGAGTTGTGGGCGATGGGGGACACGAGGAGAAACATACGAATTATGGGCCGGTGGTTAGGGATATTATTATCGGAGGGGCGGATGGGTTGACGGTTCCGTTTGCGTTGACTGCGGGGTTGAGTTCGTGAGTTTTTTTTCTTTTCCGTCTGTCTTTTGCGGTGGGCTTTCCTTTTCGTCGCCACCATTCTGGTACTTCGGACTGAGAAGATGCCACAGTCTCGGCTCAACCAAACTCGTCATCATAGGTGGTCTGGCGGAACTCTTTAGTGGAGCCATTAGTATGGGCTTAGGTGCGTACTTGGCTGCGGTGACTGAGCGCGACCATTATCTTTGCGAGGAACAGCGCGAGAATGATGAGGTGCGCGATAAACCGAATGAGGAGAGGGAGGAGTGTTATGGCATCCTGGAGAAGTATGGTGTGCCCAGGGCGACGCTGGTACCGGTGGTTGATGCGTTGGCGAGTGATGGGGCGCGGTGGGTTGAGGTATGTTGTCTATTTCGTTTCCTTGGTGTGAGATGGTAAAGTGGTTGAAAATGGGTGAAAATGGGCGAAAAGTGGATGGCTGACTGCTGTGTGGTGTAGTTCATGATGGATTTTGAGTTGAAGCTTGAGAAGCCGAATATTTCGAGGGCGTGGATATCGGGTGCTACGATGGGGCTGTCGTATTTTGTCGGTTTGTCTCCCTTCTTCCCACCTCATCTTCTTCCTTCATGCCTCGAAGTCCCGCTAACATCCCCAGGTGGTCTCATCCCCATGATACCGTACTTCATCATGTCATCCGTAACGCACGCCCTCTTCGTCTCAATCGCCGTCACGGTGCTGGTCCTTATCGTCTTCGGTTTCGCGAAAAACTACATCGTCATGAAGACTTCGAGGGCGGGATTCTATGGTGCGGCGCAGACGTTGTTTATTGGTGTTTTGGCTGCGGGGACGAGTTATGGGATTGTGAGGGCTCTTGACTCAAAGGGTGAGACGGGGTTGAACTGAGTTGGTTGGAATCTGGAGGGTTGAGATTTAGAGTTTGATGAGAACTCCCAAACGAGAAGTGATGGACGGCGTTGTGCTCTACTCATATCTGTCCTGTGCGGCCAACAGGAAGTCAATCTCATCTCATGTCCGTCGTCCTGGAAAGCATTCTCTGTCTTCAATACGTATGCATAGTGCATGATGACTGTAGGTGGAATGGCTTCATCTGATCTCCCTCTCAGACTAGACAAGACTTATCTGGTGTTTGGTATCTGACGCGGGCCGGTCCTATGGTTTCCAGCTCATCAGTTGAGTTGAGGCGTCGTTCTGACAGCACGCCGGGATCTGTGCGAAGATCGTCAAGATTTCTCGTGTCTCGGAAGCGAAGAGACCTGTAAAATGGCGTTCGAATTGTTGTTGTTGACTCTCCGTATTGGTAGGCGAGAGGGCAGGGGGCAGCATCCACGACCAAAAACAGGTTCCTCTTTCGGCTTCGTATCTGTATTGAGTCGACAAACAAATCCATGAGTGTTTGCTTGTTCTCTGATCCGGACCACCACTTCCCTGTGCATCAGAAACCTTAAGACGTCCAATAAAGCCGATCTGCAATGCGAGGTCCAAGCCCGTATTTGAAACCCCGTTCTCGCTTATGAATGGCTAGGCTAGCCCGTGGTGATGGTAAGACATTTCTTGAAGAAAAATCACAACCATCATGAAGTCCTTGCGAGGCCAAAAGCTGCTGCTCGCTCCCTTGCGAGATGGAAGCGGGGAGAGGGTTGTATATTTAGGATGTAGCTTCATGAGCTTCATATCATGTCAAGATGCAGCACTCCCTTACCTTACCTTACCTTGCCACGTGTCGGTACCTGAGTTTCCAGTTCCTACCCCTGATCCTGATGATCCTGAAGGCTTCTAGTGTGCCGCTAAGATTGGGCGCTGATAACGCTGCGATAGGGGCGGATGCAACAGGAGCAGGTATGTACAGTACTGTAGATAGAGACAGGCAAGGCAACTCACATATTTGAAAACCTTCAACAAGGCGCCATTTGTAGTTGTAGAAAGTCTTAAACTTGCCGGTTTATGGTTTGGCTACTAAGCACGTCGTGATTTGGTTTGTCCAAGGATTTGTTAAAGTTCGGCTGGGAATATCCATAAAGTCGCTGCTGGGCGGCACCAGTGCGGGATCGGTCTAGACAGACACACCCACCAGACAGAAGCAACCCTCAGGGGCTCGAAATAATTGCCAGGCCAGAGGAATAATCTGTGCGCAACAGAACATCTCGCAAGCACCACCGCACCCAGCCAGCCAGCCAGCCAGTCAGTCGGCAAGAAGTTTGCTAACAGACTTCGACAGTCTCTGGATATCTGCGACTTCATCTGGCTTTTGCATTGGTGGTTGCAAATACCCTCTCACCTTCCCCTGGTTTGCGTCTGTTACGGTCCCCGAATTCACCTTTACCAGGTAGCTCCACCAACACCACCATCAACCTCTACAAAGTAACCAAACCCTCAATTGCAAACCTCATTCCTTGCGCGAGAAGAAACAGATAACCGCGACTGGCATTGCTCTCCATGAATCACATTCCATTGCAATAGCTACTCTCAAGTCCATCTGCCATCGTGGCCCCAACTTCGAGCTATGCCCTGGCAACCCCTCCCACGCATCGCCTTTGCTGTCGCAACCTACCCCTTCACTGCCCAAGACGCCGCAGACCTCCCCCTGGAACTCGGTGATGAGCTGTACATCATAGAACAAGGTGGTAGAAATGGCGACTGGTTCCGCGGATATCTCGTTGCGCCGCCGAGTCTGCTCGCGGGTCTTACAAGTGTCAAGGGTCAGACGCTTGAGGCGCGCGTCTTCTCTGGTATATTCCCGCGCAGCTGTGTAGAGGTCAGAGAGGTCCTGGGCGAAGATGAGGAAGACTCGGATATTGAGGAGGAGGAGGAGCAGGAGGAGGTGCCGACTGTCAATGGCAGGGGAAGTACACATGTCAGCGTTGATGCGGATGGAAGTCCCCTGGCCAGTCCAAGAAGTATACACCTGGACAAGAAGCTACGAGTGAAGAGCAATGGAAGACCAGGTAGAACGACAAGCAAGAACAAGAAGAAGCAACGCTTAACGAATGGATCTGCGCTGTCCTTAGCCGTCCCTCGCGACCCTAATGCACCGAAACCTCCAGCTCCTGTGCCCATGCTAAAGATTGGAGACGAGACTCCCACGTCTTCTTCTGAACCGCTGGTCGACGAGATCGCCTCATGTCTGCGAGAATGGCATTCGACGAATCTGCACGAGCTGCTGCTCTCGAGACAATACCCGCTACTGGACAAGATGACAACCTTGGTGCAGACTTTGGATCTTTCGAGAAGGCAATTCCTGCACAACGTACTGACGACGCACGAGATGGGCGCCCTGCGGGAAAAGACAGTCTGGGATCTGGTCAAGGGGAATAAGGTGTTCAATGGCGAGGTCATAGTACGGGATCCTGCTGAGCGAGGCAGAGTCCTAACGGGCGACGACTCGGCGGTGGAAATTACAAAATTGCAGTCGATGATGAGTCTGCTGGAGGAACGACCACAGCCCGTTGCGAATGAGAGCCTAACCTTACACCACTTGCTGATCGACGTACGAGCTTTCGTGGGCGCCAGCACGGAATCTACCACGCTGGTCTTCTTCCTTGCCTCGAAATTACCTGGACAGACTGCGATTGCATTGAGTGAGAGCTATATCGTGGAGGTTCCGCCCAGTGGAGCAATGACAAGTCTGGCAAAGGCAGGACAGATGCGGACTCTATTCACCGATCTGGCTTCTTCTGATATCGGGGATTCAACTGCTGCGGACAGTGAGCTTTACCTCGTGGTCAAGATCCAGTCAACACAGCAGGTTATTGGAGGAAAGCCTGCATCTAGAAGCGGACTGAGCTCCCGAGACGGTTCACAAACACAGAGGAGCGACAAGCCACCATCAACTGGAGGAAGCAAGTCCGGAAGAAGAAGCTTGATGTGGGGTCAAAAGTCGCAGAGAAGTGCTTTCTCTCGAAATGCTCCTATATCCTCGAAACTCGACTCTCTTACTGAAGGTCAAGAGAGTCGGGATGGGCCGCCAAGTACAGCCGAGTCGAAAGGACCATCAGAACGGAAATCCGGGTCTGTGAGTCGAATCGTCAACAAGACAGTCAGCATCGGGACGTTGAGGATCAACTCTCTCATGAAACAGGATGAGGAAATTGAGCAGGTCGTTCCCATTTGGGCTCCAGCTACTGGATTTGGCCAGGACAAGGAGGAAGGTGAGGGCTGGGAAGAAGTCATCAAAGATCTGTTATCAAGCAAATCCGGATATTACGTGAAGTCCAGACGAGCAGAACGGCTACAGGTCCACCTCAAGGCATTCCAAAGCCCAGATGCAGATGGCCTGATCAAGGCGACCCCCACTTTACTTTCTGGAATTGTCAAGACGAGTAAAATGGGCTTTTCAGGGGCTCCGACGAAAGCGAGATCCGATATTTACGTTACCATCGATGAAGCCTTCCTCCCTCGCCACGCGCTCATCTCACGCGCGATTGGCAGCGCAACACCGCTCTCCTCAAACATTGTTGGCTCTAATCTCCAAATCACCCTGGAAGTCTGTCGTGCAAGCGGCGAACGCCTCGAGAATTGCATATTCCCATCCTCCAATTCGGAGACTCCAGTGTCTTCATGGGAATCTACCGCTGCCGAAAAGGGCGATGCTTGGAACCAGACTTTACGACTCGCAATTTCTCCAGCTGACGTCCCGGGATGCCATCTCGCCATGACACTCTCTGACGCTCCTAACTCTCCATTCGCAATATGCCACCTGCCACTGTGGGATCAATCAGCATTCATGAGAGATGGACATCATTCGTTGCTCTTGTATCGGTATGATGACCAGACCAGTACTGCCAAAGGACGGGAAGGCAGAACGGGGTATCTCAACATACCGTGGAATGCGAGAGGGAAGGACGATGTGAGCAAGGATGAGGCTGTGACTGGGCCGATTGCGACACTCAGAGTACAAACTTTCCTCTGCAGTACTCGATTCTCCCAAGACAAGGTCCTGCTTGGACTCCTCAAGTGGAAAGAGCAGCCGCCAGGAGATGTGCAAGAACTTTTGAAACGATTGGTCTTTGTACCTGAGATTGAGATTGTCAAATTACTCAATGACGTCTTTGACGCCATCTTCAGCATTCTGGTGGAGCACACTGGAAACGATGATTATGAGGATCTCATCTTCAGCGCTCTAGTTACGGTTCTTGGCATTGTACACGATCGAAGATTCAACCTTGGTCCTTTGGTTGATCACTATGCGGAGAACAAGTTCAACTATCCATTTGTTACACCATGTCTGGTAAGATCCTTTACGAGACTCCTTTCGAACCCCGCAGATCCAGATACCTCCAGGAAATTGCGTGCAACCTTCAAAGTTGTACGGCACATTCTCAAATTCATCACCCATGCTAGGGGACAGCAGAAGGCAAAAGAAGCCGGTATTGGAATCACCAGCACCTCTCCTGGATTCACCCGACATTTGAGGAGTATCTTCAAAGCTCTAGATGGACTTATGCGAAGCAACGCCCCCATTCTGGTCGGAAGTCAGACGCTTGCTGTCCAGCATTTCCATACTTGGTTACCCGAGCTCACTGGTCTACTGAGTAGCGAAGAAATTCTTCACATCGCGATTGACTTTTTGGACTCTTGCTCTCTGGTCAAGGGCAAGCTAGTGCTCTACAAGCTTGTTCTGATCATTAATTACTCTCGACTTGAGCTGTTCGCGAATCCGGAACAGAGAGAGGCTCTCAGTGCCAATACTGTTCGATGGATTGCGCCACATTGGGGTAAGACAAATGAGGTAAATGAGCAATGGAGAGAGCAGATTCGACTATGTTGCTCCATCCTCTCTACGCAAATCAACAATCTCGGTCCTGAGATTCCAGATTACATCCCGAAGATCATCGATTCCTATCTCTCCATTCGCGCGGCCCCAAAGACGGAGAAGACCCGCCTCTCCTTGCTCTTCCCTATGACATATCCATTCCCCACGAAGCCGATCACTGGCAAAGTTCAATTCGATGAAGTGCTCATGGAGTTATCAGCTATCCTCTCTTCGGTGTCAACATTACCTGCTGGGATGCAATTGGATTTCGGTGATGATGAAATGGCTTCTGTCCTAGAGGACATCTTGCACGTTCATCAGAGCATCCTAGAGTGCGAAGCATTCCCCGCGAATTGGCTGAGTGTTCACATCTTCCACCATAAATCGACTATGAGAACCTTGGAGTATGTGGCTGGGATCTTGCTCGAAAACTTCCTACCTCATCCGGACGATGCGGAGTCCTACAATACGGAAGTTTGGAAAGCTTTCTTCACTGTTCTCCTGAAGTTGGTTGGTAGTGATGCTCTTGCGCTGGAGACCTTTCCAGAGCAGAAACGCCGGGCTGTGTGGAAGATTGCAGGTGATGTTCGGGAGCATGGCGCTGATTTACTTCGGCGTACCTGGGAGGCCATTGGATGGGAAACAAGCTCCGATGAGCGACTGCGATACGGTCTTGCAAAAATGGGCGGATACCAAGTTCAATACGTCCCTGTTCTTGTTGGACCTATCGTTGAGCTCTGCCTTAGTGTTCATGAAGGTCTTAGAAGAGTCGCTGTTGAGGTTCTTCAAACAATGATTGTCAGCGAATGGACACTCAGTGAGGACCTCTCTGTTATCCAGACAGAGATGATTGATTGTCTCGACCGACTGTTCAAGTCCAAGCCCTTGACTGAAAGCATCCTTCAGAAACTCTTCATCAATGAGTTACTTGGCCTATTCGACCCCCTTGCGCAAGTCAGAGACGATTCGCTATACGCTGGTATTCGGGAACTCATTGCTACCATTGACGAGTTTCTGGATCTCCTCGTTGCCGTTCACAGCACAGATGTCACTGGCGAAGCCTCACATATGATCCATCGATTGAGGTTGATGGAGTTCTTGCGAGATATGCAGAAAGAGGAGATCTTCATTCGATATGTCCATCAACTTGCCCAATTACAGGCAGATGCCCGAAACCCTACCGAAGCAGGTCTTGCTCTCCGTCTCCATGCGGATATCTACGAATGGGACCCGACGAAGATCGTGCCACCGCTTACGGATCCCGAGTTCCCTGCTCAGTCCCAGTTCGATCGCAAAGAGCGCATCTACTTTGAGATCATCCAGTACTTCGAGGAAGGTGAAGCGTGGAGCAGTGCATTGTCCGCTTACCAGGAACTCCAGACCCAATATCAAGACAATGTATACGACTTTCCCAAGCTTGCTCGAACCCAGCGCGCCATTGCTACGATCTACGAAAACATTGCCAAGGCTGACAAACTTGTTCCCAAGTACTTCCGCGTCACGTACAGAGGCATGGGCTTCCCACCAAGTTTACGCGACAAAGAGTTTGTGTTTGAAGGCACGCCGACCGAGCGGACGAGTACTTTTACCGATCGCATGCAAGAACAACATCCCTCTGCACAGATTGTTACATCTGGTGATGTGGAGGATGTCGAGGGCCAGTTCCTGCAGATCTCAGCATTAACACCTCATCGTGATCTCGAGCATCACGTCTTCCAACGGGTTCGTATCCCGCAAGTGGTACGAGATTACTTCCTCTCTGCACATCCACAGGTATTCTCGGTCACAAGCAAGAGAAATACAGCAGGTCCGGTACAGAATCATTCTGCAGAAAAATTATTGTACAGAACCGCCGAGGAGTTCCCGACTATCTTGAGACGTAGTGAGATCGTTTCTATTGATCGCATAAGACTCAACTCTCTTCAAACGGCTGTCGAACGCATCATTCGGAAGACAACCGAGATGACGATTGTGGAGAAGCGGGTTATTGACGGCGAAGATGATATGGCTCCTCTTCTCATCGACGCCGTTCAGATCTCGGTCAATCCTAACTCAGACACAACTGTAGCCCACTACCGCGAGCTACTACCAGTCGCAAATGAGGAAGAAGAAATTCAAGAGATTGAGTTGAGTCCTCTGCAGAACGCCCTCAAAGTTGCACTCATCGATCACGCCGTAATGATCAGACGCTGCCTAGCTTTACTTACCAAGACTCCCGCTATTGGGGCTATTGAGCGGGAATCCGTCATGCGTAGTAAGTTCTTCTCACTGCAGACCTCATCCACATGCTAACAACTAGGAACAGACTTTGAGGTCACGTTCGCCCCAGAACTGGCATCCTTCGCTTTCCCTCAACAAGCCAAATCACCAACGCCTACACCAAGCTGGGCCATCGCAAGCCCAGTCCTGAGTGACGGCTCGCGGCGTGAATCCCAGATGATGGGCCATGGGATGGCTCTTCGCCTCCCGAATAGTAACACAAACGGTACTATCATTTCGACAGACAGTGGGCTCCTCGACACCCCTGGCGCACGAGCAGGTCGCAACCGTCTCTCATTCCTAAAGCGCCAACAGCCCCAGTTACAAACACAAATCCAGCCTCCGGAGCCCATGCTAAACGGCCTCTCGTTGAACGGAGTCTCCCATCAGGACTTCCCAACCGCACCAAGAGGAAGTACTGGTGACAATGACGACGATGTATCGACATCTTCTCGCTCCCGTTCGAAGTCGCAACCCAGGTCCAAGAGTAAAGAGAACCGACGTTCCTTCTTCGGCGGCACGTCCGCACTGGGTTCTATAGGTCGTGGACGCGGCCGGGGAGACAAAGAAGAGGAGAGCGAGTGGATTACACAGAGTGATCTTGCGAGTCAGTTTGAGCCTGGAAATGGCAATGGGAACGCAAATAATGGGGTGAATGGGAGCGGTGGTGGGAGGAGAAGCTCAAGCAGTGTTCGTCCAACTACAGCGAAGAGTTCTGGTGGTACGATGAGTCGTGATGGGAGTGTGGGAAGTAAAGTTGGGAGTGTGAGAAAGCGTTTGAGTCGCTTGACGTTGGGGAAGAAGACTAGCAAGGCGAGTGTGCTTGTGGGAAGTGTAGCTGAAGAGGACTGAGTCGATTCGTGCCTTACCAGTGCGCAAGTTGGAATGCGAACATTGGGCTCTTCGAGAGGATTTGGTATAGGTTGTTTCGGGGAGCTGGATATACCACGCAGCGCCGTACATACGATGTGGGATCACGGTCGCCTTTTCTATCTCATTTTGTGTCTGTTTTTGTATTTTTCGAACAAGCGAGCGAGCGTGGAGCTGGGCTGGTGGGAACTTTCTTGATGGGGCTTTTTTTGGGCCGGAGGGTTGCAGAGAAGTCGGAATGCAAGGGATGGATCGATGGATGGATCGATGGATGGATCGATGGATGGACGGACGGATACCCGGTTGTCTTCTTTGTTTATGTGTGGATCTTTTTTGTAATACGTCCGTCTGGGATTCTTGTTCAAGTTTGAGGAGGTGATGGGAGATGAGAGATAGGAGATGTGAGATGTGGAGTGGAGCTGTGTTGGGGTGAGTTTTGGTTTGTATATAGTACAGTACAAAAGCCGGGTGGGGGCCCGAGTCTCATGTTGAGTAAAGTAGATATCTAGGTGATGAGAGATGAGAGAGAGGAGAGGGGATGGATGTATAAATGAAAGTAGATGAGATGAGCTGAGCTGGGCTTCTAAACGTGTCTGTTCATATGCTAGTGTGATGAGGTGAGTGCTGTCAGTCATGCTTCGTACGTACATAGCACACGTCTTCATCTTTCTTGATGTATTTCCCAGTCTCAAGACTTTCTTCACTGATGAAGCTCGTCGCTCATGTCATTACTCATTACACACTGCCCGCGTCTCTACATCCTTTCCTACCACCCACCGCTTGCCACCCTCGATGTAATGTGTAAAGACTCGACGATTACAGGACACTTCTTAGATCGTGCCGGTTTTTAGGAACATGAATGGCGAGCATGGCATTCGCGTCTGTAACGATTGTAGAAGAGGAATTATGTTCTATGTTATGCTATATAGTGGGTTTTAGATCATTGTTTCTAGGTCTTAAGATGAAATTGATGTTGTGCTAGTAATGGGATGTGGTGTTGGGGGGTTTGCGGATAGCCCGGATAGGAGAGGATGGGGATGGTGAGAGGATGTGGCGGTAACTTACTAGGTGATGGTGATTGAGAGCATGACAGTGGTGATCTTACGATTGATATTTTGCTGTCTGATAAACTTTGAGCATGAGGGGGTTGAGAATGATTAAGAAAGGAACAACCTTTCAGTGACCAAGGACTGCGCTACTTGATATTCACAGGTCATTATATCTCATATACGACAGCGAGTCTACTCTCCTCTAACCCAGATTCTCGGAATTTCTTGATGAGATTTTTCTCTTTGGTGCCGTGTCTATATGGTAAGAAGATGGTACGGGTTTTCAACCTCGTCACTGGTGGGTTGGAAAAGAGGAAATGTTTTAGGTTGGTTTGGAACGAAAATTTACGCTCGTTTGTGGGTGAGTTGCACGATACTTTCTTGAGCCCAGAGATCGTTGTTTGCTGACCGACTGAAGTGGAGTACATCTACCACTCATCTTCCATTGCTTGCTAGACTCTGTACACAAACAGCTAGGGTCATGTTGGTTTACTGTTACACTTTTCTTGGATACTGGGTTCAGTACGCATTGTATTGGAAAGGAAATCTGCTTTTGGTATAGGTATTATTGAACTTTGGGTGGGGGTCTGGACAGATGATGGGCATTTCAAAGGAGAACCAGGAGCGTTTAGGTAGAAAAGACAGTGGGAAAGTAAGTGGCAACAAATGAGGTATTGACAACGGAATCTCTGCAGATTTTTAGTCGAGTTCACGTAATGCTTTGTAACAATGATCTCTTAGTCACTAATTAGCTTTTATGGCTTGAATACCGAGAGAAGTGGCCAGAGATTATTACTTAGAGGCTGGATATAATAGACCAAGGTGCAGCTTCGAGATCATGAGGGTCACAACCGTGATTCGCTTCTTCCTACAGAGATCCGCCAAGTTGGGGAGCGGTAATATCGACTTGAGCTATTAGTGGGTGAAAGATAGATTGGACCGCATTGTTTGTCTTGGTATGGGTTTAAAAGAACTAGGGGTGGTTGACAGGTGAGTTCGCAAACAGACAGAATCAATAGTACTTGACAACATCAAATGGCACGACAGTGATTATCGAATAAGGTCAAGGTGTCTGCACCAGCTCACAGGACAGGCACAAGAATGCAGGTGGGACTTTTATGAAAATTACATCCTGAACTACAAATATTTCTTAAAATCAATGATACCAGGTCATTGAAGTGAGGCTGACATTTCGGAGCAGCAGGTGGTACTGGTATGTGCGTTGATGGCTTGAATTTTTTCGCTCCCAATATCGATCCCAAATTACATACTATTGAAATTTAACGTACTCAAGTACACCATTAACTTGAGCGCTGCTTCCTGAATCTCATTCATAATTACCCCATCCATAGACCACTCTTTATGACTGTGCCCGACGGAAGCGGACTTGCACCCCTGTTCCGCTCCTGTTCTCAATCGCAGTATGCAACTTTATCTCACCAGGGCCTTCCATGTTCTCACATTTATCAAATTGTTGCAGAAATCGGACGATCAAATAACTCGCTTCCATGAATGCAAATTGTTCTGTTGACATCCAAACATTAGCTCGCTTAAGTTAAAAGGGGAAATTGATCAGGATACGTGAAGCAGGGGTAACTCACGACCAAGACACTTGCGCGCGCCACCACCAAATGGAACCCATTCCCATCCAATCTTTCTCCCCTCCCACCTCTCAGGTTTGAAGTCTTCAGCATCTTTACCCCACAAGTCGGGACGGTGTTGTATCGCATACAAGGGAATTAGGATTTGGATGCCTTTGCGGACGAAGATTGGTTTGGAACCATCAGGTCCACCACCACGAGGAAGTGTCGTATCCCTCAGTGCGATGCGCTCATTCATCGGAATGATTGCTACGATACGGATCACTTCATGCATCACCCATTGAAGGTATTCACACTTCCTCAGCTTTGTGGCATCCATGTCTTTGACATTTGAGTGGGGTCCAAATTGACTCAGGACGATATCGCGAAGCTTGTCGAAGATAGACGGATGCCTTGCGAGGAAGTAGAAAACCCATCCTAAAAGTGCGCCCGTGGGGTCTCGTCCGGCCATTAGTGTATGTAGCGTCTCGTTCCTCAATTCCATGGGATTTTGCGTCTCCTTGGCGAGTTCGTCCAGCAGCACGAATTTGCGGCTTCCCTTCTCCTCCATGGAAAGGACATCCTTCTTGCTCTCAAGCCTATCTAGGATCATTTTGTCGATAACCTTGTGAATTTCTGCGCAGTGCTTCTTCATTTCTCTCATTGGCATCAGCCAGTAGAATTTACCCAGCGCCCCTCGCTTATCGACGAGATGTTTGGCGGCGCCGAAATGGTGACTGAAAGCTGCGCCATCGATGGTGCCTTTCGTTGCACTGCCAAGTCCAGCTATGGCAGCTTGCGAGTTTACAGACTGTCCGTACAGAAACTCGGTTGAGGTGTCCAAGGTGAAGTAGAAGAAAAGCGGCTGGAGATCCACGGTCGAGGTCCAATTGTCTTCCCCTACTTTGAAAGTCTGGAGTAATGTTTGCACATGTCTTTCCACAAGATGCAGATTGGAGACCTCTTCCTTGGAGAATTGCGGGCGTACCAAAGCTCGCGAGTGTTTCCACTGTGCGCCTCTGGAAGTGAAGATGCCCTCGCCCAGTAAAGGCATGAAAGCATTGGATCTTGTCGCACTGATATCGTAGTCTCCCGATTGGATGGAGAACATTGCTCTCACATTCTCAGGGTCGCGAGTGACAAGGAGCTCATAATCTAAGATCGGCACGCGCACTGTATGGATGTCTGTCCCGACCTCGTTCATGGCGGAAACAACATATTGAGGACCGCGATCTTCCTTCGTTGCCTTGATGGATTCCTTGAGACGAGAGGTGCCCAGAAGGTTATTGCTGTGGAGAGTGGGGGCAGGGGCACATCCTCGTCGTTTTGACTCTGCTTTGTATTTCTTGGTTTGGATCTTCGAGGAGATTATCTTGGATAAGATGAGAGTAAAAAGAGCAAGCGTAATCCAGCCAAAGACAGACCGCAGGGAAAACAGCATATTTGCAGCTGGCAAAATTGAAAATGGTAGAGATGGCGGGCAGTTACTTTCAGACCCAGAGAGCAGAATTTCAAAATCATCTGGAGACCCCGCGTAGACTTGTCAGAAAATGGGAGACTTAAAATGTCATGGCTATCGCAGGGGATCGTTCGCAGCCCTGCGGGCACAGGAATTGACCCAAACCTGGGCTTTAACCTCAGATCCGCGGTGACTGACCGCCCGTCGTTATTCACGAGTCCCTGCGAATCAAAGGAGAGTCTGGACTTAGGATCTTCATCTTGCATCAAACTATTTTTTGGAGAATTTCAGCTCTCTGAGCCGATCACCTTGCGTCATCAGAGTTCCAATACTCAAAATCTTGGCAATTGTACGGAGGAGCTGGTACACTGCTGAGAAACTAGCCGAAAATCCCGGATGAGGCTATCCCCGAGTCAGTATATACACTTGACGTGAAAGGTTGTCTCAAAACTTACAGACAGATAGCGGCCGCCAGGAAGCCTTTCGTTTTACTTTCCACAACCACTAGCTGCCGACCTGTTAGTCTGGTGAATGCAAGCCATTGGTCAATTATGTGTTGAAGCTACGACGCTGCAGTCCGCGACCGTCGTCCTGTCAAATCGGAGCGAGTGAAATGACGGTAAGAGTAGTATGTGACGATCATTTGCGTCAAAGCTACCCGACCGAGTTATCTTAGAGCCTCCAAAGTTAGTACGTTTTCCAAAAAGAAAATGGCAAAGAAGACCGATCGACGCTGATGCAGAGATCACCAACTAGCGAGCCGCGTCGGAACTTAGGAGTATCGATTGCTTGGACTAACATCGAAAAGCGGAGCCTCAAAGCGGGAAGATGTAACGATGCAGAATCCCTGTGCGTGCCGTGTCTGCTTTGGGATATGACATGCAGGATAAGGAATACTAGAATCCGGAAAGGGTGAACAGATCCAAGGCTGAAGAAGAAATTAGGACGTCAGTGGCGTGCAGGAAGATCTATGCAGGAACATATTGACAGCTCTATGAAAGGAGAAATGATAAACTGTTTCTAAGGATTTTCTGCCGTCAAAATAATCTTAATATTCTGGGAGGATTTGTTTTCTCCTCACCTTCCTGTCAAGCACCTTCAAGCAAACCTCGCTCAACAAGATAAACATCACTCAAATCTTCTCAATCATCATCAGATTCTTCTCTCCCACAAGCAAAATGCTTTTCCTTCAAATAATCATGGCGACCTCCATGGCCACTACCTTTGCTCTACCCACTCCTGCCGTGAGTAGAAGTAACAGCCGCTGTTTCATCTTGACTGCGGACTCCCTAGAACTACCTCTGACAATTGACAGGAGACGAAGCGAGATCTCATTACGCTGGATCTTGACCCAAGCATAAACATCGATTTGTTGAAAGACTTGTGTCTTGGAATTGCAGTTTGCAATCCGGTGACAGTGACGGATACTGGGAAGTAAAGGGGGGGAGTGAAGTTGGCAGAACTGGGAATTGGTGCAAGGAGGAGGGTTGTATTTTACTTGCGATTATGTGATATACCTGTTTGATATACTCGAGCGAACCGTGTAATAAATAACTTGGATAGTGATTCAAGGAACCCATGAAACCCAATTTCTTGCGATCAAGCGCCTGAAGTCTACCGTGAATTAGAAAGAATAGCGGTCAAGGAAAGTCTCAAGGATGTGGCATGGCTCAAACAGCAGAACAGTGTTGAATTACAAATGGAAAATTCGACACCGATATCAGGAAACTTTCTCACGTGAGCAACACTAAAAGGGATCTGGTCACATTAATATCAATCACACATTAGAGAAATTCTGTTATTTTCCAAGCCAGCAAGATAAAAAGCTGTTTGCATAATATGACATTAGGATCTATCCACTCCTGAAATACATTGATCCAAAAGAACAGTTCGACGATCTCTCAACTACGACCGATACTGCAACTACAAAGTCTTAACCTTCAAGCTGACTCCATCCCTCGGTCTCAGAACTAATCTCCACATCTTCAAGCTCTCAGGATCCTCAACGCTCTCATCCATATCAAACTCATACAGACTCAACAAACAGCAGATAATAATCTTCATCTCCGTCTCAGCAAACTTCCTCCCAACACAGCCCCTGGGGCCCTGCAAGAAGGTCATGAAAGCATTCGTAGTATATGTCTCTGGGAGCTTATCCCAACGATCTGGGTTGAAATCGTCAGCCGTGGGGCCCCAGTACATCGGGAGTCTGTTGATCGCATTGGCTAGGACGTAGATAACTGTTCCGCCGGGAACGTGGTAATCGCCTAGCTGGTCATCGGCAATAGACTCGCGGACGGTCATTGGGATGGGTGGGATGTAGCGTAGTGACTCGCGGCATACGTTGTCTAAATACGGGAGTTGATCAGCGTCGGCTTTGGCGAGGGATTCCGCATCGTAGCGCGTCGCCGGGTCGAATAGAAAGGGCATGGACTGCTTGATCTCATCGCGCAGACGAGACTGGATCGAAGGATATTTCGAGAGAAGGTGTAGCGTCCAAGCCACACCTGTTGCTGTCGTGTCATGTCCCGCGCCAAGGAAGGTCATGACTTGATCGCGCATGGTCTCGAATGAGAGGCCTTCCTCGCCAGCCTCCTTCTGTTTGAGGTTGTCTTTGGAGATAAGCGCGATGATGTCCTTATGCTTAGTGTGTGCGGCAGCTTGGCCTTCCTTCTCGGTGATGATTTCGGTCGCTTTGTCGAGGATAATGGTGCGTGCTGATTCCATGTCGCGGTTCATCTTCGCGGGGATGTATTTGGTGCTTGGGATGAATGCTTGGAGGCCGTGGAGGATGCGAGAGCCAATGTCGAATGCAAAGACCAAACGGTAAGCTTCTCGAATTGGCGTCTCTGGATTCTCGAGTGAATTGATATCCGTTCCGAATCCAGCTTGCCCAATGATATCGAGGGTGGTGCGGTTTAGCCATTCGAGGACCTCGAAGCACTTGGTGGTAACATGTGCTTGTTCCATTTCCTCCTTCCAAAGACGAGAAAGGAGAAGAGCCTTCTGCCAGAAGACTGGGGAGAGAGCGCGAATAGATCCGATAGAGAAGCCTGGTGCCAGTGCTTTGCGTTGATGAACATGGGCAGAGCCTTCAGCTAACAAGACACCCTCGCCCAAGATGCGCACCATCCAGAGCTTCGCTCTTACAGGCTTGGGGTAGTTGTATGGATTCTTGATGGTCATTTGGTGGATTGCCTTATCGTCTGCCACTGCAAGACGCTCAGCACCAAATGGGAAGAAGTAGCGAATAATTGGGCCATGCTCTTGATGCCACTTTCGTTGAGGAACACCACATTCTGTCGTTATGATTTCGATGAACTGACCCCATAATGGGTACCCTGGGACTGTGGGAACGTGTCGAAGCTCGGAAATATAGAATGGGTAGATATACGACTGATATGTGGCTACATAGAGCGGAATGGTGGCAAGATATACGAGGGGTAAGACACCAAGAAGAGAATAAGTAGAAGATTTGGATATGAGGAAGGCAGCAATAGTGCCAGCTCCAACAACATGGAGCAGACTGATTTGGAAAGCCATGATTGAAGAATGATGTTGGCAAAGGGAAGATCAGAAATGATGGAGATGTGGTCAGAAGTGTGAGGGCATGCGTTGATGATATGTTTTGTCAAATACAAGTAAGGGATCCAAACAGGCGCCAACAAAATTAACTTTCAAAAACTTTTATTCGGCCAGTCCAAATCCAAGTCAACGATCGTCATCGTCCGCATTAGCCAGCTTGGGATCCAGCTTCAACAAAATATTCCAAGTACTAGCACAGGGGTCCTCATGTTTCCGACGCAGTCTGTGCTAGGAATCAATGGTCGACATAGCCAGGAACTATCTACCTAGACTCTTGGAGAGCTGGATGGAGAAACAAGGACTCGGGTCTTGATGTTAGGTATTCACACCATATTAGATAAGATCACCAAATCGTTGACAACACACCATAGGAATAGTAGTCTAAAATAACTGTGGTCGCCGACCATTGACTTCAAATGGGGTTTTGCCAAAACGCCGGCACTTTACTGGGTCAGAAACAAAGCTCAAGGTTTCGACTAGCAGCCTTTTTGGGTGATAGATGAAAACATTTGGGATAAGATCGACCGGTACATCCGAGTTGATGTCGAGTGTCAGAAAAATGAAGGACTATGCTATTTCAATGGCCTTTCTTGGCTGAATAGCCTACGGTAGGATTCCTATCAGAGTTGGCCTAAGGTCTCTTTCCCTGTTTCCTCAATCCGTTCTGAGATACTGAAATCCAAGAGGAATTTCTTTTTAAGGATCAACAGAGAAGCAGGCACTATAGAATCGGTAAAGTCAACCGATAGCCAATCACTATTGTCCAAGCGGGTTGCTACATTATTGTGCGCATGCGGCTCGATACTAGCGGCCCCCTAACAATATATTTTTGGTGAAAGATGAAAAACTCCTTGTTAGGGCTTAGACTACCGCGCATTAAACCCACACCAGCTTTTCCTTGAGATCTCCTCCAGGGATCAAGTCGGTGTTACGTTGATCACTATGCGGCTGTAGGGGTCTAGGATTCCTCAAAAAACCACCGTCATTATCAAGTATCGGGAAAAAGTGATCGCCAGTCTTGAGGGCATTTTGTATCCACCAGTCTTTGAGATATCATTTGTGAAACTGGGATGTTCCACAGAAATGGTCATCTAAGCTTCGATCGTCATTGTTGATTGAGGAAGTTCCATGACGGAAGTGGCTACTTTTGAAAAGGGATCAGACTGCTGATACTGTTCTGGGTAAATGATCATCTACTTCAAAGAGGATCATTATCCCAATGGCTTGTGGGTTCCAGGGATCATAGCTGATAAATTCTGTCAGTTCTTAAATATTTGTAAACAAAAGTGTCCCCGACTTCTTCGACTTCACGAGAGACTTCACAACGCACTTACACCATTTGACCTCTTACCTGAATCTTCAATACTCTATTCAACCATGTCTCATTCTCACGGGCCTTCATCTGGCAATCCAGCTGTGATTCCTATCAGCTTATCACCATGGACAAACTTCGACAAGCTCTGGACTTCCATTATGGGCTATCCAGCGCAAGACTTTAGATTTGTCCCAGGAAGGACGCCCTTTTCAACCCTGAAGGAGACCGTTGCTATGATTATTCTCTATGTTGTAGTCATTTTTGGCGGGCGAGAGATAATGCGCAATCGTGAGCCATACAAACTAAACGGACTCTTCAAGGCGCACAACCTTTTCCTTACGGTTATCAGCGGGTCTTTGCTCGTGCTATTCGCAGAGCAGCTGCTTCCAACAATCTGGAGACATGGTCTCTACGAGAACATTTGCGGCGCAAGTGGGTGGACTCAACCACTTGTTGTTCTCTACTATGTGAGTTTTCCCCCCTCAGACTGGCAACCACGGAGACTGACGATGTAGCTTAACTACCTCGTCAAATACGTCGAACTGATCGACACTGTTTTTCTGATGGTCAAGAAGAAGCCACTGAGTAAGTATTTGATATTCGAAACATGTATATCGCTGAACTGATATAGCTTTCCTTCACACCTACCATCACCCAGCGACCGCACTTCTCTGCTACACACAAATGATCGGACACACCTCCGTTTCTTGGGTACCAATTACCCTGAATCTAACGGTCCATGTGGTCATGTACTGGTATTACTTCCAGAGTGCTAGGGGAATTCGAGTGACTTGGAAGAAGTGGATCACTCGTCTGCAAATCACTCAATTTGTGATCGATCTGGGTATGTACCCTTCACTCGGAGATCTGAACAGCTTCTGATACCTCGTCGCAGGCTTTGTTTATTTCGCTTCATGGGATTACTTCACTAGCACATATGCTCCATCACTGCCACACGTGGGTACTTGTGCTGGTGCGCCATTCGCCGCCATTGCGGGTGATGTAATTTTGAGCTCATACCTCGTCCTCTTCATCTTCTTCTACATTGCGACGTACAAGAAGATGTCGAACAAGCGATCAGCGGCCAAGATTGCCCGGCAGACCGAAGTGAAAATGGAGAAATCCGAGTTGCCGACGATCAAGGAGACCGCCGAGATGGCCACACAGGCCGTTAAAGCCGCTAATAGCGGTATGCACAACATCAGCCCAAGCGGACCATTTTTCTGAGAGTCTGCCGTAGGACTTGCGGAACAGATATCATGAAGTCAGACAGACGAGTCTTTTGGCCACGATTGGGATATGGATGATGATAGCGGGGTGCCAAATGAGCCGGACGGTATAGGAAGAGAATGATATCAAGTGTGATGTAGTATAGAATTGCCTGGAGACTTCTCCGTTCGTATCGAAATTAAATAATTAATCGAAATTCATCTTAATTCTAGAAGATAACAACTGGTCTTAGCTCTAGAAGATAGCAACTGGATCATACCGACTCGAAATTTGCTCTCGATCATTGCCTGTTAATTAGAAATGCGTATTTCCCTGCCAGACTTGGCATCTCAACATGGCCACTGTATGCCAGCATTTGAAGGTGTCTGAAACTTGCATCATTCGGCCCCATTGAGCTCCCTCGCTGGTGTCGGAACATGTGCCTGATAATTAAAAGTGGGCAACAGTACAGCAATGTTGACTCAAATCCGATTGGTAGATTCGACATGCAGGCGAGTCAGTACAGGGACAGCAAATGCTTACCGAAGGATTGCGCGTCGAAGTCAACAAGGAGACCCATACCATCCCAGCCCAGCCCAGCCGTGTGTGGAATGAGCGTTGTGATTGGGATAGACAGTGATATGCCAGTTGGAGGGATCGAGAGACAAGGCGAGTCCAATGCGAGTGAGTGCTGGATGGGTGAGGTTGTGGTTGTGATAGAGTCCCGCAGCTAGAGAATCTAGCCGCTTTAGCGCCGGTCGGAATATTTTAATTATGGTAAATCGGAGCGAATGATGTGACGCCACATCCACTCGCGCTCTTTTATTTATCCGAAGGATTTACGTACTGATTGGCGTCTTAGCACTGACACCGAAACAGGCAAGGCGCCACAGATAGGGACGACATCCTATCCCACGCCATCCAGCCGCCTCAGATCTCCAAGCCCACTCCTGTCCGTAACAGGAGGTTCAACTGAGACCCTAGGACTTACTCTATAGCACAGAGAAAAGGCAATGGGCTTGCCTCTATTCAGTGAATCATCAGTCTTTGCGATACTGTCATAGAGACTCACAACAGAAACCTCACTCCCATGGCCAAATCTTCCTACAGTCCTTAAAAATTGGACTTGAGGCAGTTTGGGACACCGGTTCAGATGAACCCCCACCATTGACGTCTTCCTGATCTCGATCGATCGCCTTCAGCCCAGACTCTTGGGCTCTTCAGCTGCTAGTGCTCCTTTGCAATTCGGCTATTGAGCGATCCGGTTGCTCAAGACCGCTGTCAACTGTTCTATCAGGGTCTTCAGCCTCAATATCCAGAGGCTCGCTAATGCTGAATTCTTTTTTAAGTCTCTCTCCTAGTTTCTGTTTGACTGCTGTCCTGGTGGTTAGTTCAGCCGACCTGATCTCAGCTGTACCTTAGCGGGTTTGTAGACTTCCCTGTCTTTATCATACTACCAAGTGTTGCCGCCGCAAGCGTTCTATTGCATCACCAAGCAATTCGTCCGCAGCCAACGAAAGTTCCGGGGCTATTTCATTTCATATTTAAATATTCTTATCTACTTTAGTATTTCATTCAAAGATCCTCGCTATACGTCATATACTTTCCTCTTCATATAACCATCTGCTCAAATTTATGTTAGCATTCTGCCGTCTGCTTGGACTTACTGTACTCCTTCTGTAGCCCAGCACTTCTGTACGGGATATAGTGGCCAATTGAGCAGTTATTCGACTCCCCTATCCCGGTAATCATCAAGATAGGTTGCCGCATATGACCCGTGCCCACTACGGAACCCATACACCGACTGCCTCACTTTTGCCCAAAAGGCCCCAGTGGTGGTAGATTCTCCTTGCATCTCTCAGAAGTATATAGGATCAAGCATTTTGATTGTTTGCCGTCTCTCTGATTATCGCTGATCATCTCCTTGAACAGGCATCGCATCATCTGTTAGACTCCGGTGGTCCACTTAGTCAAAACTCCAAGAACTTTCCTCGTGTCAGCCCAGTAGGTTAGCTGCGAGAAGGTAATCCACCAGACATATGCTTTGCGCATAGACTCTCAGATTTCGCCACCTCGGCCAATTACTCACGGTCAGTATCTATGATCTGCAGTTTTGTGGAACTGCTCAAGATGTGCTGGCATAAAGTATTTGACATGGATGACGTTAGGGAGCGGTCTTCCGGTCTTTGGGAGCATTATCAGTGCAGTCGTTTGAAGTTTTTAGGGTTGTTGCTGTGTCAAATAATATCGGTGACAGAAACTACCTCTTCATGCCTAGGGATTGACATTACTTATCATCTCTCTCACTCCTCGAACGCGCGTTGCCTTGTCATTTTGCATATCATCCACTTTAATTGTGCTTCGCTCTATCCTTTGCAGCCATCATGTCCAATCTCAACAATTCACTTCTATATCAGTCTTCAGTTCTGCTGAACTCGAGTGCATCTGGCAGCCTTGGCAATTCCAACTTGGCTGCCAGCAACGCGTGGAGTATCTTGGCTCAGATATGGTCCTTTATCACACTTTGGAGGATCTTAGTCATTATTCTTCTTGTTGGAAATCTGAAGAACGTACCCTTGATATGGCATGTCAGTATCCCCAGTATCAGCCTTCCTTCCTTCTCTGACAGTTGTACAGTTACGGATTGTGAACGCATTCAGATTTTGCCTGCGGACCCAACGACCCAAGGTCCCAGTCACATCAGCGCAACTCTTTCAACCACTTATTACCACCTCACATGCTCCTATAATGGAGATTGATTTCAATCTTCACAGTAAGTCTACTCAGCCATAATGCTGTCTACGACTGTCTGACACATTCTCAGAAACTAATTCGTCTTATTTCTCCGACATTGACATCGCCCGTACACATCTCGTCTGCACTCTCTTCTCTACCGGGATCGAATACATGCGCGGTGGTACAGCAGCAATCACTGGATCTAAGAAGCCCATCTTTGGTCTAGCTCTGGGGGCAGTGAGCTGTTCTTTCAAGCGTGAATTGAAGCCCTACGAGCCATACGAGTTGTGGACTCGTGTGTTATCGTGGGATGAGAAATGGATATACATCGTCACACACTTTGTTCGCAAAGGCGCAGTCATGCCGAACAAGTACACATTGTACCCTCAACAGAACTCAAGCGAGGAAGATATCAAGCGAAGAAACCGCACATCCAGAGTTGATAGCGCTGATTCCAACGAAGCTGTCGTCGCGACAGCTCTGAGTAAATGTGTCTTCAAGCAAGGTCGGCGTACGATCTCGCCAGCGTTGATGCTGCTCAAGTCTGGCTTGCTTCCTTGCAAGAGCCTGAGTGAGGTACTTCCTCAAGAGCCTGTACCATTATCTCTCGACTCATGCGCCTCTTCAGATTCGGGCGTCGATATGGCTGAAGGCAAGGAGGACAGCGATCTGGACCTGATTGAGCTTGAGCGACAACGCGGGATGCGAGTGGCATTTACACTTGCTGCCCAAGGACAGAGCGCATTGGAGAGAGAGTTCACGGCGGAGAGCGATGCGCTTGGAAGGCATACTGACGGCTCTGGGATCACAGGAGTTGTCTCAACACTTGCTCAATTGGCACACCTGAAGAAGAAGCAAATACTGTAATGCTTGGAATTTTTACTTTTTGTGTTTGGAGCAGCCAAGATATCCAGCATAGAGCTCGAAAATAATGTTTATTCTCCTATCTGAATCCCTGTTCCTCTCGGCAGCTCAATTCTGAATTCGATTCTTAGAAACAATAGACTTTCTGCATCCTGAATTTTCTTCCAGCTCCGGGCCATACGTTTCCACCCGGATCTCGAGCGTGCATACTCCCATTCCAACTATAGGCCAAGTGCGCCACTAAGCGCATGGACATTGGCTGCATCGAGACACTAACTTGAGGCTCGACCGCTTAGCATCGACAAGGACATGGACATCCTGATCTGCATGACCTCACAGCACAGACGATCATCTCGATTGAAAAATCCTTCTCATCCACTACTGTATCCCTTATCGAATAATCGAACACGGGATGGAGATCTGCACAAGGGCTTTCCTCCGTATTTGATGATGGCTAGTACACCAGTTTTTGTCATGGTGTGGGCTCTTGCTACGATGGCAGCGTAACTAGACTTGTTCAGCTTGCGGCCCCTAGGTAGTTGCTGGTAACAGGTCTCTGTTCGACATCGACATGTAATAGCCGGCTGGATGACCTTCCACCCCCCGCACTTTCATCAACCGTTGAGACAACATTTCTTTTGTTTCTTACAACTATTGAATATTGATCTCTAATCACGTCCGTACACGTAACTATCAATAATGAATTACATCTTGACAGAGATCATTCGCCATGACAGAAGAAGAAGCCCAGCAAAATTCTCCTCAGGAGCCGACAACAACAACTCCACCCAGTGCGCATGTGAACCACCCGAACTTACACAATTTCATCAATGAGGCAATCGAAGCAACGAATCCCTCCCTCCGCCATTTGGCGTCTCACTCCTCGCTGGGCTCACAACTTAGCCGGCATCGTAGTCGAGGCAGTAGAGCAGATTCCGACGTCGGCTCCGCGACAACAAGACGCAGCAGGATCCGTCCTCTCAGCACAAATTTCGAAGAGCAGCGCCACCCCGGAAAGTCAGCTCTCAGTATCACGAACACGACAAAGCCATTTGAGCCCGACTTGAAAGAGGACAGTACTTTGTTGATGGCTGTGCCGGAATGGAGGGGGCATAGGGCAAGTGTTGGAGCTTGTAGTCAAGCTTTTGGGAGTGATGATCTCACATTGTATTCGGAGGTACGGACGAGTAGGCCTAGTGACAAGCACACAGAAGTTACTAGGGGTAATGATGGTAGAAAGACTATTGATCAAGGAGAGCAAAAGGCCGCAGCGGCCATAACAGTTGATGAGGAAGATGAGACGAATTATCCTGGGCCGTTTGGACTTTTCATTCTTATCACTGGAATTGCTTTGAGTGTGTTTCTTATTTCACTTGATCGAACAATTATCACAACTGTAAGTTTTGCTTCCGTGTTTCGAAGCCATTACCGAAAATCTGACTCCCCATAGGCAATTCCATACATTTCAAACGAATTCCAGTCCTACGACGACATCGGCTGGTACGGTTCCGCCTACCTCCTGACGGCATCCGCATTCCAACCCCTCTACGGCCGCATTTTCGGACTTTTCAACATGAAATGGGCCTATCTGAGTTCACTGTCTATGTTCGAACTCGGAAGTCTGATTTGCGCGGTTGCTCCTAACTCTGTCGCCTTGATTATTGGGCGTGCAATTCAGGGACTTGGGAGTGCTGGCATTTTGACCGGAAGCTTCGTAGTCGTGTCGCATGCCGTGCCGCTTCATAAAAGACCCCTCTTGACTGCTGTTGTTGGATTGATGTAAGTTCTCTCTATACTTATTTCTCAACTCCCAAAGCTAACGATAACAGGTTCGGCGTTGGAGCCACGGCAGGCCCTCTCCTAGGAGGTGTTTTCACAGATCTGGTCACTTGGCGCTGGTGTTTCTATTTGAATCTACCAGTCGGTGGAGCTACATTTATCTCAATGGTGTTCTTCTTCCATCCCCCAAAGAAACACGCTTTCATGGGAAAGTCAATCTTCTACCGAATGCTCGAACTAGACCTTCTCGGGAACGCAATCCTGCTCGGCGCATGCGTCATGCTCTTTCTCGCACTTCAATACACCGAGCAACACATCTCATGGGGAAGCGCGAAGGTTGTCGGTCTACTCACGGGTTCTGGGTGCACATTCATCCTATTCTGCGTGTGGCAGTGGTGGAAAGCCGACGGTGCACTCATGCCGCCACGCATTCTGAAACAGAGAACTGTGGCCGCCTCGTGCGCTGCTGCGTTCTTCATTTACTCCGCTATTCTCATCCATACTTTCTATCTACCGATGTGGTTCCAAGCCATCAAGAACGATTCGGCTATTCACTCCGGTGTCAACATGATCCCTTATGTGGTCGCTAACGCCATATTTTCCGTGCTGGCTGGAACCTTCGTCTCCAAAAACGGATACTTCACTGTCCCAGCCATAGTTGGGATGATGATTGGGACAGTCGGGGCTGGGCTTCTCAGCATAATCAGCCAGCGCACTTCCTCATCAATGTGGATCGGCTACGAAATCCTCGCTTCAGCAGGAATCGGTATGGCGATTCAACAAGGTTTTACGGCAGTTCAGATTGTTCTCCCGCTGGAAGAAGTAGCCATTGGCACCGCTGCTGTTGTGGCATTCCAATCACTCGGTGGCGCAATATTCGTATCAGTCGGTAACACAATCCTGCAAAACACACTCATTGCTGCACACATCCCTGGGGTGGATATCCAAGCGGTGATCGATGCCGGTGCGGCCGATTTCAGGAACTACGTTTCAGCTGAACACTTGCCCGAGTTGTTGGATGTGTATAACGATGCATTAAGGAAGGTGTTCACAGCTGCGATTCCAATGGCGGGGTTGGCTGTTGTGGCGTGCTGCTTTTTAGAGTGGAGGAATGTGAAAGATCAGAACAAGAAGGATCTTGAGAGTGCGGCTAAGGCGAGGGGGAAGAGGGAGGAGACTGAAAAAGCAATCTTGGAGATACATAGGCATAATGCTGTTAGTGGGACGACATTTGGGCATGGATCTAGGGAGTGAATATCTAATGAGGGATATCATGTCGGCGTTGGAGTAAGGATATATTTCGTCTATAGTATGGAAGTCTATTGTTATTTTTGTAGCTTATTTGGAACACCCTATGATTTTGACGAACATAATGTAAGCTTTAAGCATATTCTCGTTCGGAATTATTTGTTCATCAGTGTTCCTCTGATTAATCCAACTGTTGTTTATCTACACTTAGACAATTTATGGTATTCGTCCAGAGCTCAATTACCAACAGAACACGTTCAATTACAATTCTGTCACGGATCATTTGTATTGCAGAATTAAAACAGAAATATAGACACGCACTCGAGGTGGGAAAAGGGATTTTTTTTTCTTTTTCTCCTTTTTTTTGGAGGACGCCTGGGAAGCGAGGTTTCAGAAACTGACAACAACATTATCGTAACACTCTGGGTTCTGAGGGTTGCCGCATGACCTCTCCAATGCATCATACGTTCTTCAAATTAGTCTTGTCGTGCATGGTTTATGGAAGTGCATCACATTTATTCGTTCAACAGAATATTCGGAGTTTATAGTGATATCTTAACTCTCCTTCTGTCCACCCGTGTTATATAAAACCTACAAATTCGACTTAGCAACACCATACTTTTCTTCCTTGGACTTTCCAAAGTTCCTCTTCATCTCCAAAAACAAAGCTTCGGGCCTCAGCGTATATGGTGTCATCCTTGCCAACCAATGCAGCCTCGACAGTGATTCTTCTCCCCTCTTTCTTGACTACCCTCCCTACGCATCTCACAATTTCTGGCGTGAAAAGAGGCTTCTTGAACTTCAAGGTCATTTTAAGAGTGTATGTGCCATTGTATTTATATTACGGTCAGTTGATTCATCTTCAAAGATGAAGTAAGGAGACACGCACTTCCAGATTGCTCCCACGCAGAGGTCCCCATCACTTCGTCAGAGATTGTGGCAATGAACCCGCCATGACATGTCTTAGTATAGCTGTTTATACCGCCGCCCAAGTCGAGGAGTGTTGATATCTCAACTAATGGGCTTCGCTTGTCTTCTCCAGGTTTCAGCTAACCCTTGGCTCATTTGGGAAGCTTGGAATATGTCACGTATGCTCGTACAGTCGTTTCTATACTCAGAGTCTCTTTGAGGAGCATGCCTTCGCCATCTAGTTTTGATCGAAGGTCTAGGATGGCGATGTGGATGATGGCTTTGTCGGGAAATAGCTCGTTACACCAGAGGATATTTTTGAAATGGCTGAGTGGGTCTGCAATGTGCTGCCCGTAGGCAGTGTCTCTAATTTCGAAATTCATATTTGATAGAGCACTTTAGATCTCAGCACATTTAGACATGCGGAGTGATCTTGAGGAATGACTCTGCCCTCGATGATATCAGTCATCGGTTTGACTGAGGCAGTAGTGCCAGCACTATAGAAGGAGATGCTCCACGCAATGGCATACCCCAAATAGCAAGATTGATGGTTATCAATCTATGCCCGTCAACTGCCGGTGGGTATACGTGGCGATACCAAGGCAAACTATTCCCGCTATGAGATGATCACTGTTACAATTCTTGTGTCTCAACTTGAGGCCAAGTAGTAACCTGCATGTCTCGTCACACAGCAGTGGCCGCATCCACGAAATCGCTGAGAACTTGATACAGAAGTAGGTGTACCAACGTCACTCAGTATTCTAGGTCAAGTAATATTAGTATTATTTGTCAATAATTACTCGTCCTTATTCCATTCGAGTTCTCTCCTGACTCGGAGGTTTCTCCGTCCGTAACTTTCAAGTCATCGGAAGCGATCCGGAAGTCAGGCATTCCAAGTGTCGATCTCAGCAGTTAAAAGCTTAAACATGCACTTATTCCCCTTCTAGTAAACCCTGCATGTTACAGTTCCCTACTTTAGAGAGTTATTTCCCAAAATGGATAGGTTAGAGCTTTAGGAATGATCGACTGCCGAGTGGCTGTGGGATCTTGATCCCATTTTTCTCACTTGATAGCTTGGTCAGCGGGTCCAGCAGCCCTGGTCAATAATAAACTCGCCATATAATGAAGTGGAGGCCCCAAGAAATTTCTTTTTAATAAACGTCAACCCTTGCTTCAGTCATCATGATAGTAGTAGTGAGGGTTACAATGGAGGAAGTCTCTACGAGCCGCTGTGGATTTCCTTCGTATAAAGGGATGGGAAAGATAAACAACTCGTCTGAAGTTTGAAAGGGATATAGCTTTTAAAATAATTATAACTGGTCTTACTCGTGTCCGTGAGCTCGAGCTGCGCGAGAAAGGAAGAGAAATATTCCGTCGGGGTTTAAAAACTTTAAATAAGTTAAATAAAATTAAGATAATAGGAAAGGTATTATAATAATAAGTCGAAGTACGGCGTAAGGCGTAAGGCACCAGGCAAGGAGCCCAGTAACTCTAAGAGGTTAAGATGTAACGTAGAAAAAGTGTTTAATTCTTTTAATTTTATATAAAGGAGAAGTCTTTTATATGGGCTCTAAAGGTTATATGCTTAGTTTCCCAAATGACGCCTCAGGCATTATTTCGTAGCTAAAATCGTCGTATTATATCCGTCCTTAATCACAATAAGTAGTCGCCTCGACTACTTTCGTTTATTTATAACTTAGCTTTTTTAAAGGAAGAAAAAAATATAAAAATATAAAAATATAAAAATATAAAAAAGGATATTTTTTAAAATAAAAAAGAATGACGCTAAACTTTTCTCATTTTAATTTCATTTTCCGGTCTTTTTTAATAAAATAAACGAAAGAAAGAGGATTAGCTAATTAATAATATATTTTGACTTATACTCCGAGCTTATAAATTCTTTTTGCCTTTTTTCTATAATTTAGGCAGGAATTGCTTTCATATTATGTTTATTTTTCGCCTTAAAAGTGTAACGACACTAGTCAAGAAAGCGGTGTAAGAGGTATATAATAGTACTTTAGCTGAGGCTATCGAGAGCTAATAAGTTTAATACGAAGGAAATAAGAAGATGAAGAAAGAAAGAAGGAGTGGAAGGAGTATGAGTTTATATATATATAAGTTTTTTTAAAATCCTTCTGGTATTAGTCTAACTCGGCATAACTTAATTATTTTTAAACTTTTAAATTCCTTAATTTATTAAGAAGCTTTTAAGTATATTTATTATTATATTACTTCTTTTTTAAAAGAGAAATTATTCTTAATCTTTAATTAATCGTAATTTAATATTATTACGGTATTAAGGGCTCTTATTCGAGGTTAAACGAAGTTACGTAAGCGTAAGCGAAGTCTTATATAATAATAAATAATATATTATAAAAAGGCGAGCTTTTATTTATTTAATTAATAAAATAAGCGTCCGAATCTAGTCCGTTACTTATTATATTATACTGCTTTAGCGCTATCGATTTATTTATTTATATTAGCGTATATATATATTAAACTTTTTAAGAAGTTAATTCTTTTTTTTTTAATAATATATTTTTTTATAAGTTATTTTAAATTATCGATTTATATTATATAATTATTAATACGTATAGCTAATTAATTAAAATAAATAAATAATAATAAATAAATAAAATCCTATGACTTTTATAATAAAATTTAAATTCTAATTATAATAATGCTTTTTTTAATTTTATTAAAAGCTTTAATAGCGGCTTACTGTAATTATTACGTGTGTTACGTACGCCGGATGGCGAAAGAGCCGGGCTACTTTTATTACTTTAATAAAAGTAGCTTAAAGAAATATACTTATTATATTACTTAAAAAAGATTTTGCCGCTTTATAAGTTAAGGTCCGGAAAACTTCTAAAACGAGTTTAATATTAATACTTTTGACTTTTTTAATTTCTGTAATTTATAAGCTTAGAATATAACGCGTTATTAATAATTATTAATAATGCGGAAGTTTAAGTTGCCGCTTCGTCGATTAACGAGGTATTATTTATAGCGATCGCAGAAGCGCTTAAGATTATAAAAGAGTTAAGGTTTACGGTATTAAAGGAGACTCGGGCTCTTTATTATATTATATTTAAATAATTAAATAACGTTTTTATAAGTTATTAAGTTTATTATAAATAATATTAATATTTAATACTTAAAAGCCTTATTAAAGTTTTCGCGAGTCTTCGCTATTTTAATAGTTAAAATAGCTTGCCGTAATAATAATATTAATAGTAAGGAAGGAGAGGAGAATAAGAATAAGAATATAAGTATAATTCGTCGCCGCATACGTTATAATAATATTAAGCGTAAGGCGGCTATTATTATTATTAAAAAGAAAAAGAAAAAGAAGAAGTTTAGCTTTTTTTATAAAGGATTAAATAATAAGCTAATCGAGCTTTTATTAAAAGAAGAAGAAGACTTCTTTAATAAAGATTAAGAAGTCTTATTTTAAATTAATTTTAATAATCTTTTATAGTTATTATTTTTTTTAAATTCTTATACGAAAGTAATCGTTTATAATGAAATTAATAATTAAGTCCTTATTAAGGTGCGGTCGTAAGGCCTTATTAATATTTTAAATTAAAAGATAAATAATTATTAATTAATGTCGTCGTTTTATTATTTTAAAAAGAAGTTATAATTTATTATTTTTTAAGTAATTATAATTATCTTCTTTTAATTTTTAAGCTTTAAGTTATTTAAATAAGTTCTGAGGTAGTCCTAGTTTATTAAAATACGCCGTATAAAAATCTTTTAATTTATAAAGCGATTTTATTAAATCGGAGGTATTATATTATTATAAATTAAAGTTATAGCTTAATTATTTTATTTAATATTTAAATACGTTATAATATAATTTAATATTAAGAATTTCCTCGATTTCTTATTCTTTTTAACCCTCGATAACCTTTAAAAGAGGTTTTAATATCTTTTAACTTAATAAAGAATCTTTTAAGTCTTTAAAAAAGAGTTTTAATATAAATACGTCGTATATTTAAGAGTTTATAAGTAATTTTAATTTATAAAAATAGCTTACCTTTTTTAAAATCTTAAAAAAGCTTTTTTATTAATTTATAAGCTTACGACTAAAACGGTAACTCTTAAGGTTCTTAATTAATAAAAAGACTTTTTCTCCGACTTTTTAATTAATAAGTTTTTATTTTTAATTTATTACGTAAGCTATATAATCTTAAGCGACTTATATATTTCCTTTAATAATTTTTCACGCTTATTTTATACGTTAAATTAACTTCTTTATATTAGCGTAATTAAGCTTTTTTAATAAAGTAATAGCCTTAGGCGTCTTTTAGTTTTAGTTATTATATAATTTTATGTTGAATTTGAGTTAATATAAAACTATATTAATAAATTTATAAAGTAAGAATATTTGAACTTTATTAATTAAAGATATTAACTTACTTTAGATATTTTAATAATAAATAATAAATAATTTAAGCTTTTAATTAATATAACGATTTATAATCTCCGTTTATTCGTTTGTCTTCTTATAATAAGCTGTGAAAAGCTTAATTTTAACGCTAATAATACGACAGAATTCTTTTTAAAAGAAAGAGATAAATTAAGCGCCGCGGTTAGATATAATCGTCTTCGAAATATATCCGAATCGGTAAATTTATTAAATAAATAATTAAATAATATTATAAGCGTTAATATTTTAATAATAAAAAATTATAACGGAATCCTTTTTACGGTGGTTAATAAATATTAAGATTCGGTTAAAATCGTATTTATTTTTTAGAAAATCCTTATAATTTATATATAAGTATTATATAAAGTATATAAAAATAAGTAAAAAGTATAAGAACTCTTATTATTTAGTTTATTTAAAGTAAAAGTATTAATAAACTTTATAATTTCTTATATATTAAATATAATCTAAACTTATTCCGAATTAATAATACTTAAAAGTAAAGAATTAATAAGTTTTTTTTTTACTTAAATGCGTTATAAACGGCTGATTATAGGCCTCTCGAATTAGTTTAATATATAGCAAGGTATTTCTTTATATATATAAACGGCTTTTAAAATATAAGAGTCCGTTTATTATTATATAATCCTTAAGTAAGGATTTCCGTTCTTTTATAAAAGACTTACGGTTATCTTAATAAAGCTTTTTAATAAGATTAAATAAAGTTTTAAATAGTTTTAAAATTAAATTATTAATAACGTCTTCTGTTTTTAAGAAGAGAAAATAAAAAGAAATAATATTAATTACAAACTTACTTATTAACTTTATATTAATTTTAAGATTAAGGCGATTAAGCGCAAGTAAAACTTTAAATCGGCTATTTAATTTTACTTTCTTTTAGACTTTTAAGTCTTATTTTCTTCGGCTAAAAATATTAGTTTTTTAATTTTATTTACTTAACGTATATATAATTTAAAAATTAAAATTAAATAAGAATTCTATTTATTAAGCTTATTTATTTATAAAGACTTTTATTATTATAAAATACTTTAAAGATTAATAATCCGAATATATTCTGAGTTTAATTTAAATAAATATAAGTTTAAGACGTTACTTATAAAATAATTTTATAATTGCATAAAGTTCTTTATCGTAGATTTCTTAATTAAGTTTATAATTATTTAAGACGTAAAAATAAAATCCTAAGAAATATTATAATTTATTAATATATTATTAAGAAACTACGCTTATAATTACTTTATTAAAAGCGTCGGTTTTTAGTCGCGTTAATAAGTCGAAGTTAAAATAATAAATCTTTTATATAATTAATAATTAATTTTATAATTCTTTAAAGGCTTTTTTATATTCTTCCGTTTAATTCTAAGAAACCGTAAATCGAGTAAGCGTAAAGAAAGGCTTCGCAATAAGTTTAAAATTATAAATAAATTATTAATAAAAATTATAAAAACTTAAGAAAGATTTCGTTATTATAATAATCTTTAAGTATTTTTAATTCTATAACGGCTTTATCTTTTTTAAGTCGACTTTAATTCCTTTTATAATTATAATATAATTTAAGTATTTAATATAAGTAACGTAGAATTCACACTTCTTAATATCGACTTATAAGCTAGCTTTTATAAGCCGTTTTAAAACTATTTTAACGTATTCTTTATACTTTTCTATTGATTTTAAATAAATTAAAATATTATTAAAATATATTATATAAAAGTCGTTTAAATAATTTAATAATACGTCGTTTATATAACGTTAATACGTATTTAGTTTATTATAAAATCTAAAGGATAATACTTTATATTTATAAGTCTTATATTTAATATAAAAAGTCGTATACTTTTCCGACTCAAGGTTTATTTAAATATAATTAAATACAGCCCGAATATTAAGTTTAATAAATACTTTAACTTTTAATACGCGAAAGAAAAGCTTATCGATTCTTGGTATAAAATATAAGTCTTTTTGCGTTAACGTATTTAAATAATAATAATTAATATAAAAACGCAACTCTTTATTACTTTTTTTTATAAAAAAGATAAGAAAAGCGAAAAAACTTTAATTTATTTTAATAAACTTTTTATTAAAGTTTTTTAAAAAATATTCTTTTAATACTTTTAATTCTTTTATTAATTAATAATATAAAAGAGAATAAGAATTAAATAATAAAGCTTTTAATTAAATCTTATAATTGTAATATTAATAAAGTAATAAAACGTTTAATTTTGTTTTAAAAAATACTTCTTTAAGAAGTTAATATTACTTCGAAAATCTTTCGGCTATAATTTAAAAGATATTTAAATCTTTTTTTTTATATTTTTTTTATAAGATTTAATTTATTTTATAAATATTAATTATAAAAAACTTAATATTTTTATTTTTTGTATTAAAATAAAATACGTTTACGTTAATTTTATAAATAAAAAAAGAAATTCTTTACGAAATTATAATAAATTTTAAGCGACGACGTAATTATAAATAAAGCTTTTTTACTTTTAGTTTTCCGACCGGCTTTAATAATAAAAGTTCCGGAGCTATTTTTAACTTTTATTTCTTAAAAAAATTCTTTAATAACGTTAATACTTATATATAATTAATAGTGAATTAATAATATCGTCGTTTTTAATTAATTTAATTTATAATTAAGTTACGTCGGTTAATATTTAATTAATAATAATCAGTAGTTTTTGCTTTAGCTTTAATAAAGAGCGATATAATTAACTCTTTCGTCTAGCGGAGAGTTTATAAGTATATAAAGGATTATATAAAATAATTATTAATTAAATCGAGTTTAACGCGAAAGCGTTTTATTTATTTAACGCTAATTATTATATTTTAGTTTCTTAAATTAAGTATAATAAAAAAGCAATTATATACGCGTTTATTATTTATTATTAAATAAAGACGTATATAATAAAAAGCGTAGCTTTATATAAAATTCTAAAAACTATAAATTAAAATAATATAAGAAAAGGGTAAAATCTTTATTCTTAAAGCTTCCGAAAAGCGTATAAAAAAAGTTTAATTCATAAAGAAGTAATTGTTTATTTTAATATTTATTAAAGCGGAAAATATAACGTTATATTTATTTATATTAATAATATAAAAGATTAAGAATTATTTTTTTCTTATAAAAAAGTTTAAATTAAGCTTTAATAAATTATATTTACGTAAACTTAAAAAAGAATCTTTTCTTAAGCCTTTTCGTTTTTCTTTATTTATTTTTTTAATAACTTTTTTTATTCTTTTCTTAATTTTACGCTTTTTTCTTCGATTCTCTTATTTACGAGCTAAACCTTAAGAGTTTTAAAATAATCGCTTTTATAATAATTAAATTTACCGTAATTATAATACTTAATTAAATTATCGCTTATAAAAGTTTAAAGCTTTAAATATATAAAGCTCTAACGCGGTGAAAAAGAAGTAAATTATTATTAAGGAGTAAAAGAATATTAAAACGAAATAAAGAAAGATTAATAGGCGAAAGTAGTTTTTTAAATAAGCGTTTAAACGGAAGAAATAATTTAACCCGAATTAAACGGCTTCCGAGTCATATTCGAAGTACGAATTAAAATAAAATTTAAGTTAAATATACGATTTCAGCAGTTTTTTAAATTTAACGAAATAAAATAAGAAATTATTTTATTATAATTATTTTCTTAAATTAACTTAATAATAAAAGTCTCGTTTTATAACTTAAGAAAAAGCTTTTATTATATATAAAAAAAATATTTTAATTTAACGATATTATTTTAAATAATAACGCTTTAAAATCTTATTTTAAACTTAATAAAAGTCTTCTTAAAATAAGAGTTTATATATAAATTATAAAAAATAAACCGGAATTCGTTCGCTTTATAGCCGGTTAAAAAGTAAAATTTTAAGAATATAATTATTTTCTTAACGGTTTTAAAGAAATAAGTTTTTAAAAGATATTAAAGTTTTAAATAAAATCGTATTATTTTAGTAATTAATCTTTAAACGAAAGCACGACGAGCTCTTTTCGTTAAGTAAAAATTAACGTTAACTTTTAAGCAATCTTAAACTTATAATAATAAGTATACTTAGGAGCTTCTCAGCGAGTCAGGGAATCCAGGGGTTCAGAAGTAATTAAGTCATGCCGAATCGAATTAATATTAAAGGAGTTTCAGAGAAGCTTATATATATATAAATTTATATTCTTTTTATTTTTTCTTTCTTTTTTTATTTTTTTATTTCTTTTATATTAAACTTATTAGCTCTCGATAGCTTTAGCTAAAATATTATTATATACTTTTTATATTACTTTTTTAATTAGTATTATTATATTAAATAAGAAAATTACTTCCGTCGGAAACGGTTTTATAATATTTTATTAAAGATTTAATTATTAATATTTTAAAGAATTAAAATTTTAGAAATCTCTTAATAATTAAGAATTAGAATTTAATTTAATATTTCGCAATTAATAACGCTTAAAGCAATCTTCGCTAATTACGTTTTAAATAATCCTTTTTATATAAAGGCCGTTATAAATAAATTTTAAGAAAGTATTTTCATTATACCCGGAACTTTATTATTTAAATATAAAACCTGCTTCAAATCTGCTTTAAATCAGATACTTGTTTCTATTAAGACTTATTATATCTTAATTAATTATTAAAGAATTTATTAAATTAAATCCTTTAGCTATTACGATCTCTTTAAAAGCGTTTCTTAATTCAGAAATACTTACTGCTTCGCTTCTTAAAACTAGCGTCGTTACTTAAAAGAATAAAAGTAAAGCTTAAAATAATATAAATTATAATAACCTTAACGTTTTAAAAAGATTCTTTTAAGCCGTTAATAATCGAATTAAGAATTAAGCAAATAAGTAAAAAGAACTCTAATTTAGCCTTATTAAAATTAAAATTATATTCGTAGCTCTTATTACTCTTCGGCTTAATTCAGTACGATTTGATAATAATCCTAAAGAAGATCTTATTTTTTCCAAGCTTTCCGAATTATTTTAAAATCGCTTATAAACTTTTATTTCTTTTTTATTTTAATTAATAAAATTTAATAAAAGTTCGTTAAAAAATTATGCTTTTCTTATTCCCGGAGCTTATTTAAGCTCGTTTCGGCTTCTTAAAATTCGATTAACGGAGAAGATTATTTTATTAAATAATAACTTAAATCTCTTGTTTAAATAATAATATGCTTCAGTTTAAGACCGCTTAAAAGTTAACGCTAATTTCTATTTAACGAAAAGAGTTTATTATACTCTCGTTTAAAGATTAATTATTAAAATAATATAATCTTATTTAAAATTTTAATATTTTTTAAAAACTTATTCTTTTAAAATCGTTAAGAAGATAATTATATTCTTAAAATCTTATTTTTTAATCGGTTATAAAGCGGACGAATTCCGGTTTATTTTTTACGATTTATATATAAATTCTTATTTTAAAAAAACTTTTATTAAATTTAAAATAAGATTTTAAAGCGTTATTATTTAAAATAATATCGCTAAATCGAAATAATTCTTTTATATATAATAAAAATTCTTTCTTAAGCTACGAAATAAAACTTTTATTATTAAGTTAATTTAAGAAAATAATTATAATAAAATAATTTCTTATTTTATTTTATTAAATTTAAAGAACCGCCGGAATCGTATACTTAATTTAAATTTTATTTTAACTCGCACCTCGAATATAACTCGGAAGCCGTCCGGTTTAAGTTAAATTATTTTTTTAATTTAAACGCTTATTTAAAGAATTACTTTCACTTATTAATCTTCCTTAGCTTTATTTTAACGCTCTTTTATTCTTTAATAATAATCTATTCCCTTTTTACCGCGCTAAAATTCTATATATCCAAGGCTTCAGACCTTTATAAGTAATAATCCAGTTAAGTATTATAATTATAATAAATTTAATTATTATAAAAGCGATTGCCTTGAGACTCTTAAGATTTAATTCGTAAACGAAGAAATCGAGGAAAAAGGCGTAAAATTAAGAGAAAAGTAAGAAGAATTATTAAAAAAATAAATAAAAGAAAACGAAAAGGCTTAAAGAAAGACTTTTTTTTAAGTTTACGTAAATATAATTTATTAAAACTTAATTTAAATTCTTTTATAAAAAAAAAGCAATTCTTAATCTCTTATATTATTAATATAAATAAATATAATATTATACTTTTTGCTTTAATAAATATTAAAATAAATAATTACTTTTTCGTAAATCGAACTCTTTTTATACGTCTTTTAAAAGCCTTAAAAATAAAGATTTTACTTTTTTCTTATATTATTTTAATTTATAATTTCCAGAATTCCGTATAAAGCCACGCCTTTTATTATATACGTTTTTATTTAATAATAAATAGCAAACGCGTATATAATTACTTTTTTATTATATTTAATTTAAAAAACTAAAATATAATAATTAATATTAAATAAATAAAACGCTTTCGCGTTAAACTCGATTCGATTAATAATCGTCTTATATAGCCTTTTGTATATTTACGGATTTCTCGTTAAATAAAAGAATTAATTATATTACTTTTTATTAAAGCTAAAGTAAGAATTATTAATTATTATTAATTAAATATTAACCGACGTAATTTAATTATAAATTAAATTAATCAAAAACGACGATATTATTAATTCGTTATTAATTATATATAAATATCGACGTTATTAAAGAATCTTTTTAAGGAATAAAAGCTAAAAACAGCTCCGGAACTTTTATTATTAAAGCTAGTCGGAAAACTAAAAGCAAAAAAGCTTTATTTATAATTACGTTATCGCTTAAAACTTATTATAATTCCGTAAAGAATTCTCTTTTTTATTTATAAAATTAACGTAAACGTATTTTATTTTAATATAAAAAATAAAAATATTAAATTCTTTATAATTAATATTTATAAAATAAACCGAGTTTTATAAAAAAAATATAAAGAAAAGAATTTAAATATTTTCCGAATTATAACCGAAAGACTTTTAAAATAATATTAATTTCTTAAAAAAGTATTTTTTAAAACGGAATTAAACGTTTTATTATTTTATTAATATTACGATTATAAGATTTAATTAAAAGCTTTATTATTTAATTTTTATTTTCTTTTATATTATTAATTAATAAAAGAATTAAAAATATTAAAAGAATACTTTTTAAAAAACTTTAATAAAAAGTTTATTAAAACGAATTAAAGTCTTTTCGCTTCTTTCGTCTTTTTTATAAAAAAAAATAATAAAGAGTTACGTTTTTATATTAATTACCGTCGTTTAAATACGCTAACGCGAAAAGACTTATATTTTATATTAAGAATCGACGAGCTCTTTTCTCGCGTATTAAAAGTTAAAGTATTTATTAAATTTAATATTCGGGCCGCATTTAATCGCATCCAAATAAACCCCGAATCGGAAAAGTATACGACTTTTCATATTAAGTATAAGACTTATAAATGCAAAGTATTACTTTTTAAACTTTATAACAGATTAAATACGTATTAACGCTATATAAACGACGTATTATTAAATTATTTAAACGACTTTTATATAATATATTTTAATAATATTTTAATCTATTCAAAATCGATAAAAAAGTATAAAGAATACGTTAAAATAATTCTAAAACAGCTTATAAAAGCTAGCTTATAAGCCGATATTAAAAAGTATGAATTTTATATTACTCGTATTAAATACTTAAGTTATATTATAATTATAAAAGGAATTAAAACCGACTTAAAAAAAGTAAAGCCGTTACGGAACTAAAAATATTTAAAGATTATTATAATAACGAAGTCTTTTTTAAGTTTTTACGGTTTCTATTAATAATTTATTCGTAACTTTAGACTTATCGCGAAGCCTCTTTTTACGCTTATTTAACTTATAATCCTTTAAAATTAAACAAAAGAATATAAAAAAGCTTTTAAAGAATTACAGAATTAATTATTAATTATATAAAAGATTTATTATTTTAACTCTGATTTGCTAACGCGACTAAAAACCGACGCTTTTAATAAAATAATTATAAGCGTAGTTTCTTAATAATACGCTAACGAATTATAATACTCCTTAAGATTCTACTCTTACGTCTTAAATAACTATAAACTTAATTAAAAAATCTATAATAAAGAACTTTATATAATCGTAAGATTGTTCTATAAGTAGCGTCTTAAACTCATATCTATTCGGACCAGACTCGGAATATATTCGGATTACTAATCCCTAAAGTATTTTATAATAATAAAAATCCTTATAAATAAGCAAGCTTAATAAATGAAATTCTTATTTAATTTCAATTTTTAAATTATATATATACTAAATAAATAAAATCAAAAAGCTAATATTCTTAGCTAGAGAAAATAAGACTTAAAAGTTTAAGAAAAAATAAAATTAAACAGCTAATCTAAAGTCTTATTTACGCTTAATCGCTTTAACTTTAGAATTAATGCGGAATTAGCGAATAAGTTTATAATTAACGTTATTTTTCTTTATCTTCTCTTTTCGAAAGCAGAAGACGCTATTAATAATTTAATTCTAAAACTATTCGGAACTTCATTTAATCTTATTAAGAAGTTTTATTAAGATAACCGCAAGTCTTTTATAAAAGAATAAAAGTCCTTACTTAAGGATTATATAATAACAAACGGACTCTTATATTTTAAAAGCTATTTATATATATAAAAGAATACCTTATTATATATTAAATTAATCCGAGAGGCTTATAATTAGTTGTTTATAGCGCATTTAAGTAAAAAAAAGACTTATTAATTCCTTACTCTTAAGTATTATTAGTTCGGAATAAATTCAGATTATATCCGATATATAAGAAATTACAGAGTTTATTAATACTCTTATTCTAAATAAACTAAGTAATAAGGATTCTTATATCCTTTACTTATTCTCGCATATCTTATATAATACTTATATATAAATTATAAGGATTTTTTAAAAAACAAATATAGTTTTAATTAAATCTTAGTATTTATTAATCGCCTCGAAAAGGATTCCGTTATAATTCCTTATTATTAAGATATCGACGCTCGTAATATTACTTAATTATTTATTTAATAGATTTACTGATTCGAATATACTCCGGAGACGATTATATTTAACCGCGGCGCTTAATTTATTTTCTTCTTTTAAAAAGAATTCTGTCGTATTATTAATATTAAAATTAAGCTTTTTATAACTTATTATAAAAAAACGAATAAATAAACGGAAATTATAAATCGCTATATTAATTAAAAGCTCAAATTATTTATTACTTATTATTAAGATAATTAAAGTAAGTTAATACCTTTAATTGATAGAGCTCAAATATCCCTGCCTTACGAATCTATTAGTATAACTCCGTATTAACTCAAATTCGGTATAAAACCACGTAATAATTAAGATTAAAAGACGCTTAAGGCTATTATTTTATTAAAAAAGCTTAATTACGCCGACGCAAAGAAGTTAACTTAACGTATAAAATAAATATAGAAAATTATTAAAGGAAATATATAAGCCGCTTAAGACCGTATAACCCGCGTAATAAACTAAAAACAGAAGCTTATTGACTAAGAAATTAAAGAAAAGGTCTTTTTATTAATTAAGAACCTTAAGAGCTACTGTTTTAATTATAAGCTTACAAATTAATAAGAAAGCCTTTTTAAAATTCTAAAAAAAATAAGCTACTTTTATAAACTAAAATTACTTATAAGCTTTTAAATATATAATATATTTATATTAAAACTTTTTTTTAAAGACCCGAAAGACTTTTTATTAAGTCAAAAAACGCCGAAACTTTTTCCGGAAATTATTAAGGGTTAAAAGGAATAAGAAATTGAGGAAATCCTTAGTATTAGATTATATCGCAACGTATTTAAATATTAAATAAAATAATTAAGCTATAACTCCGATCTATAGTAATATAATACTTCCGATTTAATAAAATCGCCTTATAAATTAAAAGATTTTTATATAACGTATTTTAATAAACCGGGATTACTTCGGAATTTATTTAAATAATTTAAAGCTTAAAAATCAGGGAAAGATAATTATAATTACTTAAAAAATAATAAATTATAATTTCTTTTTAAAATAATAAAATAACGACGTTAATTAATAATTATTTATCTTTTAATTTAAAGTATTAATAAAGCTTTACGACCGCATTTTAATAAGGACTTAATTATTAATTTTATTATAAACGGCTACTTTCGTATAAGAATTTAAAAAAAATAACGGCCACGAAAGACCACCGAAATTAATCCGAAATAAAGCTTTTTAATCTTTATTAAAAAAGTCTTTCTTTTCTTTTAATAAAAGCTCGGTTAGCTTGCTATTTAATCTTTTATAAAAAAGGCCAAATTTCTTTTTCTTTTTCTTCTTTTTAATAATAATAATAGCCGCTTTACGCTTAATACTATTACGACGTATACGGCGATAAGTTATACTTATATTCTTATTTTTATTTTCTTTTCCCTTTTTATTATTAATATTACTATTATAGCGAGCTATTCTAATTATTAAAGTAACGAGAATCCGCGAGAACTCTAATAAAGCTTTCAAGTATTAAATATTAATATTATTTATAATAAATTCAACGACTTATAATAACGTTATTTAATTACTTAAATATAATATAATAAAAAGCTCGAGTCTTTTTTAATATCGCAAACTCTAGTTCTTTTATAATCTTAAGCGCTTCCGCGGTTATTATAAGTAATACTTCGTTAATCGATAAAGCGGTAACTTAAACTTCCGTATTATTAGCAGCTATTAATAACGCGTCGTATTCCGAGCTTATAAATTATAAAAGTTAAAAAATTAAAAGTATTAGTATTAAACTTATTTCAGAGGTTTTCCGGACTTTAATTTATAAGGCGGCAAAATCCTTTCTAAGTTATATAATAAGTATATTTCTTCGAGCTACTTTTATCGAAGTAATAAAAGTAGCTCGGCTCTTTCGTTATCCGGCGTACGCAGCGCACGCAGTAGTTACGGTAGGCCGCTACTAAGGCTCTTAATAAAGTTAAAAGAAGTATTATTATAATTAAAATTCAGATTTTATTATAAAAGTCACGGGATTTCATTTACTTATTATTATTTATTTATTTTAATTAATTAATTATACGTATTAGTAATTATATAACGTAAATCGATAATTTAAAGTAATTTACGGAGAAGTATATATTATTAAAAGAAGAAGAATTAATTTTTTAAAAAGTTTAACGTATATATGCGCTAATATAAATAAATAAATCGATAGCGCTAAAGCAGTATAATATAATAAGTAACGGACCAGATTCGGACGCTTATTTTATTAATTAAATAAATAAAAGCTCGCCTTCTTATAATATATTATTTATTATTATATAAGACCTCGCTTACGCTCGCGTAACTTCGCTTAACCTCGGATAAGAGCTTTTAGTACCGTAATAATACTAAACTACGATTAATTAAAGATTAAAGATAATTTCTTTTTTAAAAAAGAAGTAATATAATAATAAATATACTTAAGAGCTTCTTAGCGAGTTAAAGAATTTAAAGGTTTAAAGATAATTAAGTTATGCCGAGTCGGATTAATATTAAAAGGGTTTCGGAGGAGCTTATATATATATAAACTTATACTTCTTTTATTTCTTCTTTCTTTTTTTATCTTCTTATTTCCTTTATATTAAACTTATTAGCTCTTGATAGCCTCAGCTAAAGTATTATCATATACCTCTTATACCGCTTTCTTGGCTAGTATTGTTACAAAACTAAAGCACGTTATTATTTAAACGAGGAGTTTAAGTTATTATTTAATAAAATAATCTTTTTTATTAATTAAATCTTAAGAGGCCGAAACGAGCTTAAATAAGCTTTAAAAATAAAAAAGGCATAATTCTTTAATAAACTTTTATTAAATTCCACTAATCGAAATAAAAAAAGAATAAGAGTTCGTAAGCGACTTTAAGGTGGTTTGAAAGGCTCGGAAAGAATAAGATCTTCTTTAGAATTATCGTTAAGTCGTATTAAATTAAGCCGAAGGATAATAAGAACTACGAGTATAATCTTAATTTTAATAAGACTAAATTAGAATTCTTTTTACTTATTTACTTAGTCTTTAGTTCGATTATTAACGGCTTAAAAGAGTCTTTTTAAAACGTTAGAATTATTATAATTTATATTATCTTAAGCTTTGCTTTTATTTTTTTAAGTAGTAATATTAGTTTTAAGAGGCGAGGCAATAAGTATTTCTAAATTAAAAGGCGCCTTTAAGGAGGTCGTAATAATTAAAGGACTTAATTTAATAAGTTCTTTAATAATTAATTAAGATATAATAAGTCTTAATAAAAACAAATATCTGACTCGAGGCAAATTTAAGGGAAGGGTTTTGTATTTAAATAATAAGGTTTTAAATATAATGAAAACATTTCTTTAAAATCTATTTACAGCGGCCTTTATATAAAGAGGGTTATTTAAAGCGTAATTAGCAAAGACTACTTTAAGCGTTACTAATTATAAAGTATTAAATTAAACTTTAATTCCTAATTATTAAGAGATTTTTAAAATCTTAATTCTTTAAAATATTAATAATTAAATCTTTAATAAGATATTATAAAGCCGTCTTTAATAAAAGTAATCTTCTTATTTAATATAACGATACTAGCTAAGAAAGTAATATAAGAAGTATATAATAATACTTTAGCTAAGGCTATCGAGAGCTAATAAGTTTAATATAAAAGAAATAAAAAGATAAAAAAGAAAAGAAAGAGTAAAAGGAATATAAGTTTATATATATATAAGCTCCTCTAAAACTCCTCCGGTATTAATCCGACTCGGCATGACTTAGTTACCTCTGAACCCCTGGATTCCCTAACTCGCTGAGAAGCTCCTAAGTGCACCTATCGTCACAAAAAGTAAGAGACTATCACGATCTGAAGGATTACGTATATCTTGGCCCTGAGGCTCAGCAGCCTGACTGTATAAAGAAGCTAAAATTAAGATAAAATCACGAGGACTAGTAATCACGTAATATATTAGCTTAACGTACTTGTATAGTAAGCGGGTCATGCAAGTAAACGGGTCACTTGAAATCCTATACAAAATACGTCTGTGCACGAAAAATAACTTTTTATTTTATTAATAAAAAAACCTTTTAATTAAAAATTAAATAAAAAACCTTATTTAAATAATACATACCGGAGATATTAGACGCTAGTTTATTTTAATTAGTCATTCGCTTAAAATTACCCTTGTATTCATAAACTTTTTAAATTTTCTTTAATAAAATTAAAATTAAAATTAACTAACGCTTGAAATTAAAAATACAAACTATTTATATTGTAATACTATATATATCTTATTTTTATAAGTTTTTATTAATAAAATAAAAAGTTATTTTTCGTGCACAGACGTATTTTGTATAGGATTTCAAGTGACCGTTTACTTGCATAACCCGCTTATTATACAAGTACGTTATTAAATAAGTGTGGTGTAGAAGTGGATTAAAGCACTGCGAGCAGTTTTAATTAAATTCCACGCGTCAGTATGGAGCCAGATTTAACCCCACTATCTTTTGTGATGAATGAAATCCTCAGATTGATACCTAAATATTCAGGTTGAAGCGTTCAGGTTACGTCACCGTTAACGCCGCAACACGATTCGAGTATTTCGAACCTCGATAACGTCCATACCAAAACAAGACCCTTATACATCTACGCACTATCGCGAAACTTCAGAACACCAAGCCATCTACCCAAGACCTCCACCCTAAGAGCTCTCTCAACTTCCGGCAGCCACCAGCTGGTCAAACCATTTACATATGCCCCCTCCACCCAAGGGGATCACATCTTCCTCACAACTGTGCGAAATCCGCGAGAGAGACCTACAATAGAACGCAGCACCAGAGCACATAGCCGGGGCCTCTCTGAAGGACCTACACCACTCCTCCCTATCAATTTCATTCCATCACGACTTCATTTATGTACACAGCTGCAACTTTCGTTATTATGGCGCAAGTCGACGATAAAGCCCGCACATAAAACGTTGATATCCAGGGGGAATTCGGACGATTATTATCAACCTACAAGAAGCACACTACTTCCAACAATACTATCCTCCCTCTACGAACGCAAGGATAGGCAGGATAGATGAGGGATTAATATGAATGATTGGGGCAAACAAGATGAAGACAATTTGGATGGGCGCAGCAGACTATTGGTCTTGATGGTGGTATTTGTATAGGATCTGGACTTGAAACATTCGCATCGGTCTCCCCTTGCAAACGCCGGAACACGCAAGAGGAGGAAGTCCTCCCTCGCTAAGCAAACATTTCCCCCATTTCTTTAATAGATATTTGACAAGAATTTGCAACTAGAGTAGAAAATAAAAACTCCTGGAGGGGACAATAGGTGGTCGTGGACCTGCGCAAGGTTGCAGGGTTCAAGGGTTTGGACGATTGTTGGATGCGCGGAGGGCTTGACTAGTCTACAGTAGTATTCAAGAACTGGAATGGTCAGATGTCCTTGCTGCTGCCCTGGCCACTGTGGGTGGCAATTACCGCTTAAGCACTGACAGGAAACCCCGAGGGGATGGGATCTGATACTTAGCATTGCGGCACGGGCCTAGTTCCCCAGCCGATCGGTTCACGCCGAGATGCAAGAAACCAAAATGGGACCATCGGCATCAACACAGTGTGTCTGACATCGGGAAGTCAGTGTTTCCCGTGTGTCCCAATCCTGACTCTACTTTGTGCATCCCTCGCATGGCGGAAATAGCCATTATTGGATGTCTGTGCGCATTCTCGACCTTTTCCATTACGAGTTAGTCAGGGGAGAGTTCGACACACTATTGATGTCTTCCGGGAATTATAATTGGCTGTGCTAGTGCGCCATTGTCATTCTGACAGGCTGCAGCTTTTCAAACTCAAGACACATAATATGATTAGGTTTACCAACCCAAGTATGGGGACCAAAGAACAAACACCCGAGACCTCTAGCATGCCTTTAGCCGAGCCCGGGGCAGGTATCGGCACTTCCCAAACCTGGCTCATGGGTTTGTCCTACAGTATGAGAAAAGCCTTTGCATACCTCGCCTGGATTGTGTCTCTGACTGCTTCAGAAGGGCGCTAACATGGTACAGTAGATGATGGCTTGTGAAAGTGATACTGTAGGAAGAAACCCTGGGTATACGCTACAAGTTGGACTCTAACCAATCTTTCGGGTCTGCGAGTCAGGGACATGCAGGGGAATCTCCGGAGGTGCGGCAAAGCAGCAGGGCACTGAGCAGAGACCCTGGGGAAGTGGACCCAAGCGGTCCAGCTTAGACAGGTAGAGAGAAGAGAATAGGGAAGGGAAAGAAAATGAATAATTCCGATCGCTAATACCTAACACCAACGATGGCTGATTCCGTGGCTGCAGATTGCCTCATTCCACCAATACTCGCGACCTAAGCCTCCGATTCTCAGGCCGTCTTGACCTTAACTCTATCTGGCCTCTGGCTTTCTTCGTACGACCAAACGCGACGCGACCTGCTCTCCGGAATATATAGTGGTGCTTGCTTCCCCGCCAGGAACCAGAATAGCTATCTAGCTGGGTTTGCTAGCTAGGTATCTATTAGCTCTTTGCTTTCAAACGGTCCTGGCTATATTTTCGTCGCTGTCATGTCGTCCAACTCAACTACAACATCGAACCGCGAGCATGAGACTCAGGCTCCAGAGGCCACCGCCGTGCTCATCATCTGTCCAGCCATTGCTGCACTTTTCGTAGCAATGCGCATTTACACACGAGTTATTCTCGTCAAGAAATACTTCCTCGAAGATTACAGCATCGTTGCAGCCCTGGTATTTACAGCATCGCTTTCCTAACCTGTAAGTCTAAACAAGACTTCAGCTTATATGATATATGTATAGGCCTGCGCTGTGATCGCTTCCGTGTTTATGGGAATCGGTAAGGCATCTGTCATCCCCATCCACATCTCCACACCCACAAATAAACTTCCAAGTTCTGGCTCGCAATGTGGTATCCTTGCTCCTTAACGAGGCACTTTGGCTTATACCGTTTCCAGTGGTTCTTAATGGGGCTGGAAGACATATAGAGTTTGTCACTAAAGCTGAGCTCACTCGCCTAATGAAGGTACGTATAAACATTTCCCGTGCTTTTCTTATTACTTTATGCGATATCCTGTCCACAGACGAGTCAAATCCTAAAGAACTATAACTAATAATTTGCTGTAGGCCGGCATCGGGACTATTCAGTTCTATATTTTAGCGCATTTTTGCCTCAAGTCATCTATTTTACTCCAGTATGTTCGAATTAGTGTCATGTCTTTCGAAAGGCGTTTATGCTATACCCTTATCGTCGTCAATAGTTGTGGATACCTTGCTTTAACTATTGTCCACCTATCCCGTTGTAGGCCGTTTAAAGCCAACTGGACCCCCAACCTCCCGGGGTCTCGGTGTCTTAATAGCACTGCAGCCTTTTTTTCAGGACAAATTTGGAACATGATAATGGACTTTATTATCCTCCTTGCCCCGCTTTTCATTCTTAGGCATATGACTATCCCTTCGCGGCGGGAACGGGTGCTCTTTAGTATTGTTCTCGCATTTGGTGGAATGTAAGTTACAAACTCCTTTTCTTTCCCTTATCTCGTTATAACATTGGGGAATGATATGGTTAGCTTATATTTTGCCTCGTTTTTTAGAGCTTGTATCATCTCTGCCGTTCGTCTCAAGACCCTTTACCTATCCACAACTTCTACCGACCCCACATGGGATAAAACCCCCAGCGGATTCTACGGCCAAATTGAGCTGAATCTTGGTATTGCCTGCGCAAGTGTTGTGACTCTAAGGCCACTATTCCGTCGGCTCCGGCAGCTATTTTCCAGAAACAAGTCCCAGCACGCGGAGTTGGAAGGGCAGCAACAGAGGTGCCGGCGTCAGGTCATCTTTCCCAACAAGACCCCGATGAGTATAGACTCTACCCAGGTTACTAACGACTCCCACTCCCGTGATGTGGAACTTGGCGGAATGGACAAAGACCGTAGTCGAGCTGGTTCGTCAGTAACAGCCGGTGAGAGGGTGGAAGGTGCCGAGCCTGGAATATCAGGGGAAAGTAGGCGCTCAAAATAGGGTTCTTTCCAGCTTGTAAGAGTATAGCGTGCTTCTTTACATGAGGATTTTCATGGGGTTAGCCAATGCCTAGGCGTCATTACATTTGAAGGTTCTCTTTATTCAACAACTGGTTCGTTCTTAACATATAGTCAGAGAAGAGGCGTGTAAAAATACTTTCTAGGAAATGCTGCGACTCTGTTGTGATTCAAGTTGGATTCCGGACGTTTGTGGAGTATGAATTCGTCGCATTTCTTATCGTAGTCCCTATCGTATTTAGCCCAAGTGGTAACTTTCCGAAACCGCCTTGAAATTTGCCTTGTTGAGGCTTCATGGGGCGTAGTCAAACGATGAGGCTGAGGCGACTTAAGATTTTCGTTTCTGACCACTCAGACACAGAGGGTGGTGGTCTCCGATCCCACGATTAACCCCGGCGCTGTGCCAGGGGTGCTTTGAGGTTGTTCCCAACGAACCCTAGATTGACGGCTGCCACTCTGACACGGGAATAAGGGGGACGCTCGTGCCTTGGGTGTGGTGTGGTGTGGTGTGGTGTGGTGTGCGGTTTGGATGCCTAGGTTTGGACTTTGGTGTTGGTAGGTCTACCAAATGAATTACGGAGGGGTGGCTTAACATGCCTGAGCTCGGCTGAAGTCGTCCTGAGCCAAGTTGTGGTCAGCGTGATTGTACATCGTCTGGATTAAAGCCTGGACTCCGTCAACCGCGCCTAGTTATGTCCCTGAGCACCGGTCCTGAAATTTGGCGTGACTCAAACGTTTTTTGCAAACAAGAACGAGAAAGTCGCTATAAATTCAGCAAGTGGTTGCCGCTCAACGAGAATCTGCCGGATTTGAGGCTATGGCTATGTAGGCAGCTGGCTGCCAGCGTGTACCCAAGGCGTTTCCGCATCAGCACAGCCCGTCACTTCGGCAAAAGCCCCGTTGATTCCCCATCGAGTGGCCTCTGATATAAAGGCATTCCTGGCTCCCAACCACTGAACACAACTTCTTCGTGAGCGGACTAGAATTAAGCCTGTGGTCGCAAGAGTCTCAATATGAATGTCTTTGATTTCCAGACCCACTTGGAGGATCCGGCAACCTTTGTTGAAGGAGGGCGACTGTATTGTCTAAATGCTTCATACGCAACCCAGGTTCGCATTTTCACTACCCGTTCAAATGTGCTTTCTAAGGAACCATAATGGAATCACCTGAGCCTACAATCACTGATCAAGTTGTTCTTGACACTGAAATTGAAGAGTGGATTAAAAATCCGCCATGTGCTTTCGATTCAGACCTACAGAGGCAGGGACCGACCCTAAATATCCAAAAACCCTCTCTACGAATCATCGCACTTGAAGACCCGAGACATTTAGAGGTGGAACAGACAGAGGGGCCACTTCTTATCAAAAAGGAAATTTACAGTTCTATCGTGACAAATTTCAACCTATCTCCATTATTTCTCAGCACTGCTCTCAATCATTGTGCGGTTCAGTTCAAGGTTAGTCTCGCTCCACATACATGGAAGCCCGGACTCATCCAATGCAGCACCATCAAGAGCCTGGAGAACTCAATCCTTGTCTGCGGTACATTATCCGAACCTACTCGACTCAAAAAAGTTCATACTGTCTTGGATTAACGTATCGTCCAAGCGATATGAAAACCACAGCGTTCCTTTCGGGATTGCGTAATGAGGGAATTCGGGAGCTTTTCGCACTAATCAAATCTCAGAAGAGGTTAATTGCTTCGCCAATGCTGATACCTGCTATACTTTCGGGATTTAACCTGACGTATCTTCGCAACTGTCTTTTCCATTGTCACACAATCACAAACAGCGTAAAGCACAAACTAGGTCTAGCTGCCAACGTCATGAAGCCAACCTTTCGCGAGCCGTTGGTCAATGACAGTCTGGAGCTATCGCAAAGCCTCACAACCGTGTTCGGCAAATTAGTTAGCGAAATACGATCAGCACTGCGAAAGTTTGCTTGAAACTTTTCGTGTTATAGATGAGGCAAGTCACTTATGTCTCGAAACGACACCGCAGCCATATAAAGTGATGGTCGGGGAAGCCACAGCCTCGGTTCGCACCCTGATTTTATACATGATTTGTTCGACAAAGTCATCGAAAGATTGGACGGAGCTTCTAAATCGAAGAGCACAGGGTTATGTTCAGACCGTTTACAGTCTGATTGCTCAACGTGATAACTCACTGAGCATACAACTAACAGAGTCCTCGTTGCGAATCGCCGAAGCTGCTCGTTTAGATAATGTTCTGATGAAATCCATCGCTGAGGAGTCCAGAGTCATCGCTGATGACTTGAAGATTGTTGCAAGAGAGAGTCTGCGCAACTCGCACAATGCATTCTATGGCTGTTGTCACCATGCTTTTCTTACCTGCTACTTTCATCGCAACACTCCTCAGCACAAGTTTCTTCAATTTCCAGTCAGATGGCCAAGTCGTGTCTCGTTGGATCTGGCTCTATATTCTTGTAACTGTTTCTATGACAGCATTAATTCAAGGCATATGGTTCTTAAACACGCGGAATGTAATGGCTGACAAAGCGGTCGGAGATTTGAAGAGTCATCCTAGCAAAGTTGAGCAAGATAGCAAGTCTGACAACTTGAAAGACTGTAGTGCTGGTTTCGTTTAGGCTTACAAAGAAGAGGAAAAGACAAGCACGTAGCATAATTAGGACCCCAGTTCGTGCGCAAAACAATTACCACATGAAATTCTACAAAGGCTTATATTCTAATTCCAGATTCCTGTAGAAATGCATTCAGACGCGGTACTGTCTATAGTCAAAGTAGATCAGCTCGAATCTCCCACCTCCGACTCAAGAAAGGCATCCGAACAAGGTTTTGCTTCTACTCAACGCTCATACAGATACGTTTTCTTCTTCTAACCTTGTCTACGCAATCATGGTAGCAGCATGTGTCTATTCCGTGCTCGATTACTCCGCCGAGCTCACTGTGCGGTCATTTCTCCATTCAATCCTACCTTTCTACTGTGTCTTTCTTAATGTGCGTATCGCAGTCACTTGTAAACGAGACACAAAATCTAGCATACTACTACATACGCAGTAATTATTCTTAAGTCGAACTAGTTACTTCTAAGTAGCAGGTCAGAGGGTGATTAATCATGATCTCAACATTTCTCCTAAGGAGATAGAAGGCTCAACATAAACTTCACTCCGTTAAACACCCTGATAAGATCGTTTACCATTGGCACTAGTGGGTAAAGACAGAAGAAGACATTCGTAGATTAGAGGTGGGTGGTGATTTTTACGACTTCTTTCGTCCTACCAATCTACACAAGCTAGATATTGTGAGAGTGAGTGACTAAAGACTTCTTGCAAAGAAAAAGCTTTGACAGTACCGTATCTTTGACCAGTGGTGGCCGCAGCGTGGTGATAAGTGGATCTCAAGGTGTTGGGAAGTAAAGCTCTCAAGTGCTTGTGCTTGTGCTTTAGTGAATTTGTTCCCTTGCAAGGCGTGCACCACATAATATCTTTCAAAGTCTGTCAACAAGTTCAGCAATAGAACCAGTCGCAAATTCAATTCCCTGCAATTCATTGTCCTGGCTTGACGTCCAGGACATGCAAACCATCAGCGTTCCACCAAATCCTAAGTTTTCCAAAATCTCGCTTCGAAAAGGGGTAGCGAGCCCCCTCAATTCAATCCCTCACAGCACCTATCTACCCCATAAACCACCGCAGACAAAGCCATGACCTAATCTCCACACATGAGAGACTTCTAATGTCCTCGAAGATACTCACAACATGCAACTTCGAATACCGGCAGGCAAGGTACGGCAAGCTAAGGAGGCGCTAGTGCAGGACCCACAATGGGGTGGTGCAGGATGTCAACAAAGCTGTTTTTTCCACCTCTGCTTCACGACTGTAAGCACAACTGCAACCTCGCAACACCAGAAACCAGCACCATGGATTGCTTAGAAGGTAACTCAATGTCCTGTACCGCTTTGAGGACATTCAAACTGACTTTTCCTAGTATTGTTGGCTTGCTTCACCCGCCGAGGCGTGAAGCCCTCCCGGGTCGAGATCCCGGATATCCAGATCCCCCCGGCACACAAGTTTCAGCCTGTGCTGGCGACTTTGGAGAGAACCAGTGCGTGGATCCCGCACTCGAGGGCGGGTACGCCTGGTAAGTCTTGTGTTCTCATGAGGACATTCAGAGAACATCCTGGAGATGCTCGGAAGGCGGTGTTGACTTCGTGGATAGGAACTTCCCGGGTTGGCACACCAGCTCCTCGTAAGCCCATTCCATGAGTTTGGATGTCCTCAAAGTAGTTGAGGACATTGAGAAAGCCTTTGTAAGGTTGGAATATCGTTGCTAACTTTAACTACATTCTAGTTTTGTCCCGTCCCGCAACACCTAGTCCCGGTAAGTCGATCCATGGACCTCCATTTTCAGAGTCCTCAATTCCTCTGAGGACATCAGATTCACTACCAGAACTGACTTCGATCCAGATCCAGCAACTGCACCAGCAAAGGTGAATCTGGAACCGCGTGTTCGACACCTCGCCTCGATCCCTCCGCTCTCACTTCCTACTCCCGTCCTCCCAGTTTCCACCTCCCTCCCAGTCACCAAGAACAGTAACAACCTCGTCGTCAACGTTCTTATAGAGATAACCTACAACAGCCCAATCTCCCCAGTCTTCACAACTAGTATCATCGCCGCCATGGCATCCGCAACACCTCACAACGCCGGACTCTCCCAATCCTGGATCTCGCCCGCCGCGTCCAACGCCGCAAAATTCACCCGTCTACAGACCGTAGCCAGCCATCTGCACCTGTCGAAGTCGCCGTTCTTCCCCAAGACAGCTACAGAGTATAATGCGCACAATGCGGCTTACGCGGGGGATTTGGCGCGGAAGCAGAGGAGGGTTTTGGAGGAAAGAATTAGGATGCTGGAGGTTAAGAAGAAGTTAGAGAAGCAAGGATGGGGTAGAGTGGAGGAGGTGAAGGTCAGCGTTTGTGAGCTAGCGTTTTTGTTTGAAGATGAGAAGGAGGTGAGTGAGGAGGAGAAGATGAAGGAGGTGGGATGGTATGTGGCATATAGTAGGGTGTTGGGCGAGAAGACGTGTTTTTGGGCTGGAGGTGAAGACACTTTGAGAGAGGGAAAGGTCGATGAGATACGAGGGATGAGAACGTTTTGGCCGGATTCGAGTGAGTTGAAGATGGAGGGTGAGACTAGAGCTAGGAAGACTCGTGAGTACCCTTCCTTGCCCCAAAATGCTGGTTTTCGATCTAAGTTCTGGAGATGCTGTACTGATGCTCTTTGTAGGCCAACGTCGATTTCCCCTCCCCCGCGTCGATCTCTACAGCTCAGGCATGATCAAACATTTCATTCCCCCATCCGCCAACCTCACATCCGCCGAGAAAAAGACTTTGATCGACCAGATCGTCGCCAAGAAACAAGCAGATGACATCGCATGGCATGAACGTCAAGTCGTTCCTTTCAAGCACAAATTGGATCGACTTCCTACCTTGTCTAAGCTCTGGGCTCAGAACGAGAAGACCGATAACGGCAGACCGTATCATACGCCTTCTGCTTCTGAGTGTGGTGATGAGGATGTTGGTGGTGCGGAGGACTTTGCGGTTGGTGCTGGACCGGTTGCGGCTGCGGAGGAATACAATCCGGGTGATACATTCTCTTCATTTTCTTCCACTGATGGAGAAGCTTTTGAGGGTAGTTATGGATACAACGATACCGCCGACCAGGGTCACAAGGCTGACGAGAAGGGCAAAGCATACAACTATGGGGATTGGGATGATGGCATCAAGACCAACGGACCTCCTCGATGGGACGAGCCAGTATTCGGTTTCGATGAGCATGGTAATCCGATCCAAGGTTATGGAGGTTTGGGTGGATATGGTCAGCAGCGTGTCGGTGGCATGCCTGGTCCATACGATGGCCGAGGTCTACCTGCCAACTATGCCAATGGAGCCGATGGTCCTGGTATGGGAAGGCGTCCTCCATCTGGTGGATGGATGTTTGATGAGGATGAGTTGAAGAAGAACAAGGATTGGGCTGATCTTCTTGATGAGCTTGATTGCGTAGGGGATGCTGATGCCTAGGGTAACAACTTTGAATTCTGGCCAGAGCATCGTGAATGCGGAAATCAATCATGCTTTCGATTTGATTGGACTGGTGCTGAATATACAACTTTTTCTTTGAGGCTTGATTTTCTTCAAATTGGTGGATCTTCATTCGGCGTCTGTAATGACTACGCGCGTTTCTGTGTTGGGATATGGCGAGGATCGTTGTGCTTCTTCTTTCATCTTCTTTTATCTGGACTCTTAAGCTTTCTCTGCCCTTTCCTATTCGAAGGTTTCTTTGACGCATGTTCTTTCTGCTTTTATTCCAACTCCATGAACATCCATGGCCTTTCAAAAATGTCAGATTGAAAGATGATGATATGCAAGAGTGCTACTTTTGACATATGTAAGATTAGGGCTCGATAAGGAGGCAATGGAATGGGATGATGAGTTCAATGAAATCATGCCTGCAGCGGTACAAAACTCTTCGCAAATTGCGAGACGGCCAACCAGGGAGGTGCGATCCCTTGAAAGATGCTTCTCAGCCGGTCTTCCGCTGGGATGCGAGTGACAAACCTGAAAGCGAGTCCGGCAAAAAACCCCCATCCCATGTGAACAGATAATCGCGAGTAGCAATAGTGATTACGACTAGATGACAGCAGTAGAATCCCGAGATATGTCATTCCCGCCACCCAAATATCCACAACACCACAAACGATCATCAAGTAACCGCAAACACATTCCCGCATCCTCGAATCGGACTCCGAAAATAGCAACGCGAGCACATGCAAACAGACGGCGCGAGAAACCCAATCAAGCCAAGAGATAAGAGAAGCCCTCAGACATCTGTCTAAACAAAGCCAAGCGAAGCGGGTCTGGCCGAGTTTGGGAAGAGCCTCAGATGCCACCTCGGGTATTCTTGCTGAAACCGGGAAGATCCTTGAATAGCAGCAGATAAAGCAGCAGGACAAATGATATGGAAGAGGCTGAGTTAGGAATACTGTAGAGCCATAGAAGTAGAAGGAGCCAAGAAGTTTTGAAGGGACTTGGAATATCCACTCGGCTGTTGCAGCACTGCTGGACGTTTCAACGATAACCATACAGCAGTTTTGGTGCAGAGGAGTATTGCTGTGCGAATTTCCATGCAGGCGCAAGTCTGGCATTGATGAGGCTTAGAATAGGCGGCCAGAATGATGGTATTGATGATAATGTCGATGGAAGACTGGTGGAAGGTTGATAGAAGGTTGGAAGTGGATAGTGTTTGGAGTTGGAGCTGCTAGAGTGAAGTATGATCTAAGAATATCCCTCCCCTCGCTCGCTTAGTTCAGTATCGGACCAGGCGGCCGCGTCCTCCGAGCTCCAGAAAAAGCATCCCGCAGCAGAACGTGGGATGCGTGGGTGGATGGGGTAATGCCGTTGTTTGGACTTACAAATTAATCACTTTTCAAGGCAATGCTAACCTACCATCCTCTCAAGCATACTTGACAGATTCATACGAACGAACTACGAGATCTGGGAGAGTGCCAGAAATAGTCATTGTCTCAGGCAGGGTGATCGCCGGAACATTTCTCAAGAACCCCTCATTTCCAAAGCCGCTTTAAGATATTCCGTCCATTTATCGTCAGCGATAAGCAGGGCATCATATCACTTCAAGCAGGTGAGTCTGGGCGGCGAAGGCGAAAGCGAAGGCCAAGTCAGATCAGACCAACATACCAACAGACAGATCTCAGTATCGTCTCAGCACGGAACACATCCACTCCAGCCTGCAATTCCTCCCAACAGATTGCATTCTCTCATCCATCAATCATCATCTTCTTGTCCATCCTTCAGCCTTCATCCTCTACCTATCCATATTACGAAGACAAGCGGTGTGACGAGACACGACATCCTGCTTCTTATCGCTGTTCGGTTCGGGCTCTTGCACCAATCCCATTCATCTTACCGGGTCTTTCCTTGGATACGGATCGTACTGTTGTCCGTAGGACAATCAACTGAAAAGACGAAGAAACCGATATCTGACGGACAAGCGACAGACACACAGAAATACAGGATGGCAGGAATCCCAGCAGGAGGTAATGGAAATGCCACGGTCCGGAGGAAGAGGGGAATGACTTATAGTATGGGAAATGTACGTGGACTTTCTTCTTGTGCTTTGCTGTCTTGATCTTGTCTGCTTGCCTCTTGTCCTGCATTGTGTGCTTTATCTATCATTGACAAATCCGCGGTCTCGGCATCGTGAACCTCATACCAACCAAAGCGAGCCGAACACGTGCAGAGCCCATGCATGAACGGCATGGAAGGCTGAAGCGGTGAGAGAAATTCTGTCCAAAGCGCATTGCTTGGTAGAGAAGAGAAAAAGAAAAGAAGGAGAGTAAAAGATCTAGACCCGGTGCCTTGTGCAAGTTTGAGACTCTTCCTTCCAAGTGGGATGAGAGATCCATCCTGATTAGTGGGCTGCGTAATCTCATCTCTGCTGCCGTCGACCCGACCCGGCTCCTCGGCGAAATGGACCACTGGGTTGGGTTGGGTTGGGTTGAGACACAGTAAAGTAGTCACCCAGACTTGAGCAGATCAGGAACACGGGCTTGGGGCTTGGACGACATGATAGTGAAAATATGGAAATGGAAAGCTTCCATTCCTATTATCTATTTCGGAGTCAGTCTCTTGTCTACACGAATATCGAAAGTTGAGAAAGAAGCAAATACTAGGGAAAGGGGGAAGACTGCCATGCAGAAGATGTCCCATGACCGAAGCTCTCTTCTCTTCTTCTCGTCTCCTGATGTCCGCGCATGATTTTCAGGAATAAGCCTCTTTTCCAGTACCACGATACCACGATACCATGTGTTGTTGTTCGTTGAGCTGCAGCTGCAGTGGATTGAAGTGTCATGATCCCAGCTGGCTGGCTGGCTACCTATTTGTGCCTCATGTCTCGGAACAAAGGACCCCTAGGAAGGGAACCTGCATGCAGGCGTTCAATGTACTGGTGATAGCAGATCCACGATGCACCTGACGATCGGATATTTTTTTTGGTTTTTCAAGGGTGGATAGACAGGTGGAAGTTTTCAAGTGAAACTGTAACTATTCGGAGTTTGAATTGTGCAGAGAAGTTCGGGTCTTGGAAATCCTGCTGCAAGTGTATGTTTCCATCTATTAATTTGTCCCTTGAATAAGATCATCAGCCCACTCTCATTGCCTCACCCCTCCTCCTCTCCTCTTCCCCTCGGCTGCTCCCCTCGTTGATTGCGGGGTTCGCTCGGCAAAGAAAAGAGTTCGGTCGGGGTGAACGGGCGTCATTGCAGGGTCCGTCCAATCCCTGTCAACCTCCAAAAAAGTTCACTTCATCTGTGGACCCGACTCTACCCTCTTCCTCCAAGTTCAACCCTCTCTTCTCCTCCATTCCTCTACACCAACAACACACCTCCCTATGCTTCAACCCCTCCACCAATTACCGCCTGAAGATATAAACACTTTGCACGCAATTCCCTCTTTAGTTGGCGATACCACGTCCAAAGCTCGCAGGCTTCGGCAGTGTCCGGTGCCAGCCGCGAATTCCCGTTCCCTCATCAAACCTCACGCGATCACCTCAACTCTCCTGTCCTGCCTGCTCTCCCTCTTCAATCCTCTGCAAATTCGTCGATTCTTTCGATTCTGATAAATACGTTCTTCCCTTCCGTCACTCACCGCATATTGGAAACGAGAGAACTGCAAAGATGGAGCTGGCACGTCCAAGCAGGAAGACTAATGGCAAGGGTGTCCAGGTTGAAGATACTCAGATCTGTGTCGTGATGGTGGGCTTGCCTGCTCGGGGAAAGAGTTTGATTGCGCAGAAGGGTATGTGATTCTCTGTTATGTGGAGGGGGCTGTGGCACGAATGGCAGATGCGAAGCTGGTAGAGGAGCTGCCGTTCCACGTCTGTTAGTGGCAGCTTTGCCTGCAACAAAAGAGCTCCCCTAGCCTCGCAGATGCCTCAATACCAACAGCACATCTCCCCATGATTCAATTGCGAAACCTCCATCATATTGAACCCAAGCTAACTCTCCCAGCTCAACGCTACCTCCGATGGCTCTCAATTGATGCCCGAGTCTTCAACGTTGGCAACTATCGCCGTAAAGATGCCGCTCAACCCTCCGCAGACTTCTTCGATGCCAACAACCTAGAAGGCGAGCGTATGCGTCGCGCAGCAGCCGAAGCTGCCGTCACAGATATGCTGAAGTGGTTCAGAGATGGAGGAATAATCGCCATCCTAGACGCAACAAACAGCACCAAGAAACGCCGGCGTTGGATCAAGGAATGCTGTGATAAAGAGGGCGTGGAGACATTATTCGTCGAGAGCAAATGTGATGACGAGGAGCTGATCATGAGCAACATCCTGGAAGTCAAGACTACATCCCCCGACTACGTTGGCCAGGATCCGGAGGAGGCTGCACAGGATTTCCGTAACAGGATTCGGAATTACGAGAAGGTCTACCAGACAATTGATGAGGATGAGAGTGATTTGACATATCTCAAGATCATGAATGTAGGAAAGCGAGTCATCATCAATGCTATCCAGGACTATCTCCAGAGCAGGGTGGTATATTACTTGATGAATCTGCATATCAAGCAGAGATCTATCTGGTTGTCACGCGTAAGTCAAATTCCCATTTTGCAGAATCTGGCTAATTTTCCCAGCATGGAGAATCTATGTGGAATGTCTACGGCAAGATTGGTGGGGATGCTAAGCTCTCGGAACGTGGTGAAGCATACGCCTTGAAACTCCCTCAGCTGGTCAAGGAGTCTTTCGATGTAAGTTCCACTTTCCCAGCTCGAATGCATAACGCTGACAATTCCAGGGCGACGACCACCCCCTCACAGTCTGGACATCGACCCTCCAACGAACAATCGCCACAGCCCGACACCTACCCCAAGAATGGAATCAACTACAATGGAAAGCCCTTGACGAACTCGACTCCGGCGTCTGCGACAACATGACCTATGCCGAGATTAAGGAAGATTTCCCCGAGGATTTCGAGGCCAGAGATCAAGATAAATACAACTATCGCTACCGTGGCGGAGAATCGTACGTCTAGACCCCCCACACCCCCACACTCCCCTGATCTCTGTTCTGTTCCTGACCCCCACTTCATCCAAGCCACTACTAACAAACACCCCCACAGCTACCGAGACGTCGTGATCCGCCTCGAACCCATCATCATGGAACTCGAGCGAAGCGAAAACATCCTGATCGTAACACACCAAGCCATCCTCCGCTGCATCTACGCCTACTTCATGAACGAAGACCAGGAGAAATCACCCTGGCTCAACGTCCCCCTGCACACTCTCATCAAACTCACGCCCCGCGCCTATGGTACCGATAGACAGGTCTACAAGGCTATGATCCCCGCGGTCAGTACGTGGCGTGGCAAGGGCAGTGTGGCGAAGCATGAGGATCCGTTGGAGGACACGACGAGTTTGGATAAGTAGGCTGGTGGTACTTGCTTATTCTCCTTTGGGGACTTCTTGAGTGGTTGTGGGATATGATGAGCTTTGTACATCTGCCCCGAGATATGGATCGGTCTTATTTGCTAGATTTCTTTCTTACGACTTTCACGCACTCAACACTGGATTTCAAAACGCCGAGGCTTCATATAGACGGACTGGCTGGGCCTTCCTGATATCGGCCGGGTTAAGCGGCAGGGATATGAGAAATGATGGACCATACATGGGTGGCTAGGACGCAGGCAGGCATTGCATTGAGTTACGTTGCATAGCGAGAGGTTGGCTGTTTGGCGTTTGGGTTTGGTCTTGGTCTGGATTATTACCTACCTATTTGAAATGGGTGCAAGCCATGGCTGGTCGTTGCTGAGGACCTATGTAGCTGAACGGATTGTGCATACTAGACAGGACGGAGGATAAATATTGGCTCAGAATGAACGCAGGATCTTACCTAATTTTCCACTCCTAAAAATCTGCTCTTCGTACCTACAGTGGCACCCCCAAGAGAAATCCTTCATTAATACGTACCATATATTCTCACGAAGCCTAAAGTCACCATTTCTTTTCCCTACTAGTCAGCAGCGACAGTCCACGTCCATACCCAAGCAGAAATAGCTCTACAGAACCCCGAAGTTCTTGTAACTGTACTATACATGCGTAGAGACATCTTATCTCTACAACGACTGTGTGCATGACCTATCACGAGGGTATTTTCCGCTACGTGGCAGCGTGGGAGGTCAGTTCAACTATATATATCCCCCAGGGAGAGAAAGATCCGGTACTCCTCTCCTCTCCACAGCAAGGAAACTAAACTCAGAAGCTCGAGATGCAATAAGACGGAGTTCGTTTTCATGTCAATTCAATCGAGGATAGTGCTCGCTAGCTAGGTCGGGTCGCACAGTTCTGTACGCCTTCTATGTATGTTTCCTTGACGCTCCTGGGAAGGAAGAAAGAGGACGTGCGCGGAGGGTAGAGAGGAAAGGAGGACTTCGGTTTGATTGTACTGCGAGTATGGTATTTTGAGATTATTGTATCGGTTCTTTTAGTCTTCGGGATGGCTGAGTAGGTTATTTAGTGTCAGGTGAAGCTTTTGCGGGTCAGGGGAGAATGAGAAAGAGAAAGAGAAACAAAAGCGAAGTGATTGTGTATGGCGAAGAGGTAAAAATCAATACATCCAGAAGGAAGTAGTTCTGAAGAAGAAAAGAAACAAAAGGCAGGAAAATTTACCGCCTGCGAGTTCAGAAAGGAATGTCAAAAGGATACATGGTATTTTTTTTCTTCTTCCTTTTGCGTAACACTTTTCGCTTTACTTTACTGCTCTTGAATAAGAATCTGAGGTGAACGCTGCATGTTAAGCCACTGGCTGGCTGGGATAAGTCAATGTTACTTTTATCTTAGCGTGAGAAGAAGTTCTGGTTGAGAATCGGAGCGAAGGACTTATCGACTTATCGACTTATCAAGAGGATGTTGATCTTCGGTTTTATTTCGGAGGGACTATCTTCTTCTGGACTCTCTTCTGCTCTTTCTGTCTGTCCTAAGGTTGCGCTCTCCTACAGGCTACAGTCCGCTCCAAAGCAAAACTAGTAGCGAGTGTTGGTGAAGGGGCTGCATCTTAGGCAAAGGACACAAGAGCGAGTATTGTGTATATGCAAAAGGAACGAAGGCAATGGTTGACCTGGCTTAGAACAGAGAAATAGAGGGGAGTTGAGTCTCATTCTGAGTTTCGTTTGATTATCTGCTATGATTATTTTCTATTTCATGAACTGTCAATGCATACTTCCCTCCCTAATCGTTAATCAAAGAACCCCTCTCCGCAATTCAAGGTAAAGTCTGATAATTGTTCGCCATCCGCCTTTCATGATTCTCGAGCTATACTAAATAATACATATCCTTCTCGCCCAGTTATGCTGTTTTCAATTTCGTAAGTTGTGGATGATAGAATGGAAGGAATTGGCTAGCCTATGAGACTACTAGTGGTGATACGTCCAGGCTCTCTGGGATTCATCAACTCCTCCAGAGTTTGAGAATCAAGAGCTCAGAGTTCAGAGGTTGCACACAAATTAGTCCTCGGTCAAGTCAATGATACCCGGCATCCACCCCCCAAAAGGTTTCTCATCATCCACCTTTCTGCCCTTCCGCTCCTTCAACATCCCGCCAAACTCCACCCTCGCATTCGTCTCTCGCTTGGCACTTCTCTGTCCTTCCACTACCCCATCAGCATTCCCGCCAGCCCCTCTACTGTTGTGCCGCGTACTCTGGTCCCTCTGACCACTGTTGGATCCAGTACCTCTTGGTGGAGCCATGGATCTACTGTTGCCCCTGGAGTCTTGAGGAAACCGAGATTTGTTGCCCATTTGATTGTTTCCAGACACAGATCGAGATGCAGATTCGTTACCAATGCTCCTCTCGGTTGGCCGATTGCCGTTTCGAGCTCCGCTGCTGCTGTATGACGAGACAGACATCGAGGTCCCCGGTCTGATCTGTCCCTTCGAGCCACGTCCACCACCAGAAGCCGTTTCATTCAACCTCCCACCACTGTCCGCTCCATTCGCTACCATCCTACCCTTACCCTTCGAATCAGCACCATTAGAAGATCGACCAGCTTCCTTCTCCCTAGCTTGATACTGCATCCAGGCTTTCTCAGCAATATCGGCTTTCTCTTTCCCCTTTCCCTTCCCGCCCTGCTTCACACCCTCATTCATCCACCCCTCGCCATTCTTCTCTCTCTTTTTCTCTCTCCCCCTCCCATCAAACCCCCCACCAATCCACCCACCCTCCCCCTCAACTTTTGCAACCCTGACCTCACCCTCATCATCTACCATCCCCTCACTAGCACCCATACCCTGGGCAATCCGCCTCAACAGCTCACCACCACTCGTCAAGAACTCAGCATCTGCTCTCACACCCTCCCTGTACCGCAATTTATTCCTCTTGACTTCCTTGAAGATAGTGTCGAGTTGTTTAGTGCCTGTCCGCGCCCCACCTTTAATGAGTTTGCCCATTAGTTCAGCGCAGTCTTCGCAGAGGAGGAGACCGCATCCTTCACATCCTTCACATCCTGCTCCGCTGCCTCCCTTACCGCCGTATTGTGGTACAGGCTCGCCATTCTCATCAAAAAGCTGCGGGGAGCAACATTTCAATACCGCGGCAGCAGGACAGATACTACACCACTTCGCATTCCTAACGAGCTCGGCACCCTTCTCATCCTCAGCCCTATAAGCATCAACGGCCTCGCTCCACTTTCCATCATTGAAGACACGCATGTCGATCTCGCCAGCATTGGGATCGAGTGTGCGAAGGCGATGGGCTGGACATTGCGTGATGCGGACACGTGCGTAGGTACACGCAATACACATAACGCTCTTTGAAAATCCAACCTCTGAATAGCCACCATAGACTTCCTCGAAGCCTTGTCCATCGGCGTGGTAGAACCCTTCGACTCTCCGCGGGCCTGATTCGGATGCGAGACCCCAGAGGCCGAAGAATGGGTTGTGGCACCAGGAGCAAGGGTTGCGGAGGAGCGGGTCGGGGACGTAGTTGAATGTTATGGGGTGGCAGAAGGAGGTCGTGATATGGATGTGAGCGATGCCTAGGGTGTGGCCAGTTAGTTTCGGTGAAGTTTGATAGAATTTGAATTTGCGTCTACGACCGCCGCCATGGTCAAGGGGTCCGAAAATGGATTGGTGGAGTGGGTGGGAGGGTGAGAGCTTGCCTTTGGCGATTAATTTCTCTGCTTTCCGCGTGTTCTTCTTCTCGAGCTCCGAGTATATGGTTTCTGTTAGTGTGTCTGGCGAGTGTGGCGTGCCTATACGGTCGTGAATTGGTGTTGAGGACTCGGATCTTAAGTTGTGTCTTGACGAGAAAGCGAATGATTTCTTGGTCTTAGACGAGGTTGGTGGAGGAGCTTGGAATTGAGGAAGTCGAGTCGTTTGAACGACGAATTTGCAGGCCTGATTCGCTTTGCGACATTCGCGACAAGGTCCAGGATCTGCTTTTCCTCGATTGGTGCAATTTATTCTTTTGTCACGGCACTGGCTACAGGCGACGTACATGCGCTCTTGGACCGTTTGTTTCGATACTGTGGTGGAAGCTGGTTTGGATTTGGTACGAGCTGGGCGACTAGCGAATCTTCTGATCATGCTGGATTGTGTGAGGGCTTCCGCACAGCAAGTGACGCCTTCTCCTTCGCAGGCATCACATGCCTCAACACCCTTGCCTCCATCGAGAGAATACGAGCAGTCTCGCCGTTTCTCTTTGCATCGCAAGCAGACTTTTTTGAACTTTGGGGGGACGATCAATACACAGTTGACTCCTGCGTCTTCACACGCCTCGCATGGATATTCATCCGGATGTTTCAATAGACTACAGTCGTCGTCGCCTTGCTCGAAGCAGCATCTACAGCCGCGGCGCTGAGGATGGCCGTCGGTAAGGACATCAATTGTCAAGCCATCGGATCTGAACATTTAGTTAATGCTAACTAGGGCAAAAGAGTAACTCACCTAGACATTGTAACGCCAAGTCTTCGAGGACGTTTTACTACTCTCTTCCTCCTTGATGGGACAACGTACCCAGAACCATCAGAATCGATATCCTCCTCTATAAACCCAGGTGGGTGCCCAGAGGTTCCAGCTGGAAGAGAACGAAGGTAATCCAAACCCTTTTCGCTCTTTAAGTCCAGCTTGACCATGAGGCTATATTGGAAACCAATCTGCTTGGTAGGTTTCTTTGATTGAGGATTCTCATCTTTATCAAGTGCATGGTTTATCTTAACTCGTTTCGCAGGCCTCGGAGGGGATGGTGGCGTCCTGCGTGCTTCCTTGGGGTCGTAAGTACCACTCTCATCCTCGTCTATGTATCCAGTGGCCCCTCCACGTAACTCCCGTTTAGTGGCTGCACGTTTTCTGTTGTTAATCAAAGCAGCAAGCTTCTTAATCCCAGAGGGTATTTGATGCCTCTTGAAAGAAGCAATGAATTCGTTTTCTGGTGCTTCGACTAGCTGGGGGCCGAAGTTGAAGGTTACAGGGGACCTGGTGTTGGCGGTTGCAGCTTCGTGTAGGGCTTGATCTTGGACTTCTTCATTTGACTGGGGTGCGCCAAACTTGAAGACCATTGGCTCTTGATCATTGTCTCCTTCCCCATCACTGGCTTCGGCGGGAGGGGCGATGGGAGGGGTTCTTGGTGCTTCTTTCCCTTCGTCCATGGTGCTGGTGAGCGGTGTCTATTAGACTGTGAGATTGGGGATCTGGATTTGTCAGTATACAGCAACATGTTTGGGATGCGGATAAGATAATGGCTCGGGCTGGGGCTCATTGAGAATGTGGGTGGTGATGAAGAATATTATGGGTGTGAACACCAACTGAAGCCCACCAGAAGGATTTTGGTGACGTTCCTTCAATACAAGGAAGGGTTCTGTTGTGAACTGGATGAAATGAATTGATGCACACCCGGGCACGGAAACTGAAGGGGTAAAGTTGACGTTTGGAAGTGGAAGCTGAGCAAGTGAAAATGAAACCGGGCCGAAGACGAACTGGAGTGGATGCAAGAAATGCGAGTGGGCTCGAGCGAGTCTGCAGAGGCGAGGCGAGTATACTGGACCTCCGAGCCCGAGGCAATTCACACCACAACAAAGTGACAGTGCGACCAACTTACATTAGAATTTAGACCTGAAACTCAGGGATATGAATCTTTGAATCTCCCTATGAGAATGCAATAAAGTACTGATGTGTAGTAATGCTTGATTGTGGAGATGTGGAAAGTGTGGTGTTAGTGCTGTGGTGAGGGGTGGTTGAAGCTCGCGAAGTAGGCTAGTCTACCAAAACCCACAACGAAGAGTGAAGCTGATGCCAGATGCCACAATGAGATACCCGGATGATGCCAAAGGACATTTTTGAACGAAATCGACATGGAAAGCAAATACCAGTCGCATTTTACTTAATGTTGTTTTGCATATGGAGTGATGGGAGGTGCAAGGAGACATCGAGGTAAGGCAGGGAATGACAGCAGTTGAAGGAGCGACAACGACGCTCAAGGACGAAGGGAAGTGCAGACATCACTTACAGCCTGATAAAAATTTGATTTCGAAGGTACCCCAGGCTTTTAACGTCTATATCACAGCCACCAGAGGAAAATTCCCAGCCGGTCTTAGGATCTTTGGAGGCATTATAAAGAAGAGAACGAAGACCACAAATCGCAAGAGCTCATCATAGTCTTAGAACAAAGCAATCTTGTGGACCAAAAAAACCTTCGGCAACTTGTGGTGAATTATGGAGTGTGCCTGACCTATGAACACGAAGGAAGCATATAACAGCGCGGCTTTGCATTTTGCTCTGAATACGATACGGTACAGGAAGGAGAGCAGTTTACAAGATGAATGACGCAGCAAAATCTATTACGACGATGGCACGCTAACATCCGAAGAGCATGACACTGGTGCCTCTCAGCTGATCCCAATCTGATGCTCTGCAAGAATTGAGATTGGCATCAAAGACACCCCTAAGGTCTCGCATCTAACTTAGCATCGGACCTCGAGTAATCCCTCAAAGCGACATGATCGTGAACTAGAAGGTGCCAAGAAGCAAACGGAAACGCTCGCAATGTATACAGTAAATTCAAACGCACAAACGAAAAACCCAAAGAGAGAACGAAAAGTAAGGTATATTTGAGAAACGAGGAGCAGCCGCCCATGTCTCCCACATACAAAGCCCCCTGCCATTAACCTGACGTGGAGAGTTGGGTGAGGCCAAGAACAAGAAGCTGCGAGAAGTTGATACCGTATCCCAATTGAACGGCCGACGGCCGAATCGAACAAACCGATGGGGACGATCGAGAGGAGCAATAAGATGCCACGAAGACAACCTTCTTCGACGAAGAAATGCGAATGGTTTCTCATTATTCGGCGCCATTCCTGGAGCTGAATCACTCCAAGTGTGCAAGGTAAGCCCAGCAAAAAACCACGAAAATCATGGAGACAGCATACTGCACCTTGAAAGGCTCTACTGCTTCATCAGGACGATCCAGCCGATCCAGGGTAACCCATTTTGTTATAAAGTCATGTCCCATAGCCGGTATCAAGAGGATGCCATATTTCAAATAAGGAGCAGCATCCAGTCCTATTTCCGCCAGTATTCCACGCCAAACCCAGGCAAAGCAACAGAACATCATCAAGTAGACCAGGTATACGCGGGTAAGAATCTCATCAATATGGACGAACTCGTCGTCTCTTTCCATCCAGTGTAAAATTCGGCCGTAGAAGTACGTGAGGCCGACGATAAAAGCGATATCAGTCCAATGGAGGCTGACCGATGGAAGGGCCCAACCGAAAGCCAGAAACCGTATGGCATTGAAAGCGGCATTCATCTTGGCCCTCATGGTCTAATTGCTTGGAAGAGTAGTTATTGTTTAATTCTCTCGTCGATGTCCTCGCAAGTAAGGAGTCCGGGATACTTGAAGTTGCTCTATTCGGTGGGAAGAACTGAATCCAGAGCGGCGTTGATTACTCTTGTGTTCCTGGAATGGGCCGATTTCCGAGGCCTGCACATATATGTACTCAGCAGTAACCAGTCATAAATGCATAAATGAAGATGTGTTAGTTTTCCCTGTTAAGAGCAAGAATGGCGATGCTTTTCTGGTGTTGATAAGATGTTGTCTCGATGATGAAAGGCGGAAGTCACGAATGGGACTAGCGTCCAATCGTTAGCGCATCGCTAAACTTTTCAAGTACATTTTCATTTCTCGTGTCCCATCCCTCTTCCTTTCCTCTCAACATCAAGCATGATTCGCAGTTGAAACTAACACTCACCCATCCTACCCCGGTGGCAGGATGAGGCTCCTACTTATCCGACACGGCGAGACCGTCCACAATGTGGCATCCGTCTAGTAAGGACCGCGATTCCTGAAGACCAATCCAGCTAACAAATCCAGTGCTGGTGTCACAGACTCTGCGCTCACAAACCACGGCGTCCTCCAAGCTAACCGCCTGGCAGCGCACCTAGCTGCGATCAATGTCAAGATCTCCCATATCTTCTCTTCGGATCTGCAACGCGCGTTCAAGACGGCTGAGGCCGTTCGCGTCGCTCAATCGCCTGCCCCGGCCGAGACGACCAAGTTAGAAGTCCTCCGAGAGCAAGACTTCGGATTCTACGAGGGAAAGTCGTTCATTGAGCGACCGAGAGAGGGAAATCAATGGGGAAAGGCGGCACATCAGGAAGCATATCGAAATGATCCAGGCTTCAAGGATGTAGAGACTAAGGAGTCGATGAAGGTTCGCTCAGACACCTTCATCGATACATACCTTGCGCCACTGTTGAAAGATGTTCCAGAAGATGGTACTGTGGCAGTTGTTGCACATGGCATTATTCTAAGCCATCTCTGGCGGGCTTTCTTGAAGCGATTCCATCCCTCAAAAGTCTCTGTCAGTCAGGGAAATGATACACCTGAGAATGGTTTCAGCTTGGAGCACCTCGGTGGATGGTCGAATACCGGGTACTTGGATTTAGAGATCAAGTCTACCGCCGCGAACGAGATACTACCGACTGCCAAGATGACAAAGCTTCCAGAGCCAGCTGCAGCATCCAAGCCATCTGAAGATACATCCGATCTACTACAGATGCCTTCTACCCCACCACCTACCATATCAGCAACCCCCCGACCACCTCCCCGGCTCCTTGACATGTCACTCGTGGTAAGAGCAGTGAACAGCAAGGAGCATCTTGTTGGTTTGAAGAAGACACGAGGTGGGATTGGGAGTCTGCAACATGACTCCAGTCAGAAGACGGTTGACTCTTTCTTCAAGAAGAGAAGAACAGAGTGAGGTAGCCCTGACCTCGCCCCTTTAAGAACAACGATCAATCAGGGCAGACACAATGGTACGTTGGGATATACTTTTCATTTCCTTCTCTCACAGTGACATGATGAAGAAACCTATTCACAGACCTGAACGTATCAATAATGCCGATCAAAATTTGTACCAACTGCTGTCTGATCACTACTCCAATTCTCACATTGACATTTCATATCTTCTTCTGGGCAGATTGCTAACATGTCTCAAGTTCCAGATTGCATCAAGCTTCGAACTCGCTAAGCTCAAGTCAAGTTGTGCCTAATTCACGATGCAAAGCAACGGAAAGCATTGAATAGATAGGTTGGTAATGTTCAATTAGATGATTAAGTAATTAGAATAATGAAACCAATTCACTCCATGCATGCTCCCAAACCAAATCACCAAACTCCAAGCTCATTCATAACCATCAAACCATAACTCATCACTCATGCATCTTCCCCATTTTCCTTACTCACATCAATGCTCCCTTTACTTCTTCACTACAAAACCAACCCCCCAACAACAAAGACCACCAGCCCCAACACACTCATCTCCAAGCCCTCCCTAGTCGCCGCACCAGTGAACTCCGGCCCAGCCGCCGTACTCGTCGCATTCCCTCCAAAGCCAATCGACGCAGTTGTCGTCGCTGGTCCCCCAACAACAACCAGCGTCGTAGCCGTAGCCGAACTTGTAATCAATGCGGATGTGGCGCTCGAGACAGCAGAACCGAGCGATGAAGCTGTAGCGGCTGCTGATGCAGAAATGGTGCTAGCTATTGAGTGCTCGGCTGAGATTATGGAGGAGAGGTAGGAGGAGATGCCGGAGCCGGGGGTGAATGTGCTGATGCTTGTTGCGGCTGTGGGGAGGGCGGTGATTGTTGATGTTGCGCTTTCGACTGTTGTTGTGTCGGCGCTTCCTGATGAGGATGGAGAGACGGAGGATGAGGGGATGAGAGTGGTGGTTGTGGTCGTCATGCCCGAGTAGACTGTTGTTGTGCTTGAGATTGTGGTGGTGGGGGATGGCCAGGCGGGGAGGACGAGCGAGGTTGACATCCCGGGGACGGAGAGGGTGGTGCTGTCTTGGGCGTAGACTGCGCTTGCAAGGAGGAGGAGGGTGGCTGTGAGGCGTGCCATTTTTGCTGCTGGTGGAGGGAGACTGGGATGTGGAGTTGATAGAGGCTGAGTATGGAGAAGGATGGAGATGAGGATTAAGAAGAAGGATGGCAGATATCGACAGAGATGAGATACTTATGTACAAAGTATGGATGCAGTGATGATATTCGAAACAAAGGAAGAGGAGGAGGTTGGGGCACATGAAATACTTATCCTGCCCTCCCTCTTTCTGTCCACCAACCAAGGTCGAAAACATGGCATCACATCACCACCTACTGGGCAGACATCGTGAGAGAGAAAACCCATTCCCTGGTCAGAGCCAGAAAAACAGACCAAACAAGGCTGGGAAATCCGCACACAGAGTACAAAATGCCATCATAGCTACCCCGCTGGGGGCAATATGCAGGGCTGCTTCCAAGCTCTGCAGCTCTCGTCTCTCACCGTGAAAGCTTGAGTGCTGTCAGGCTAGGGGGCGAGGAGAACTTCCACCTGCCCTCTTTCTCTCTGGACCGGGTCTTAACCAAGGCAGACACTGGCATTGGTTTGGATGAAAGCACGTTTTCTTCTCGAGGTCTCCACAAGCAAGCGACTTGGAGCGGCACCATCAGCCCAGCCAGCTTTGCTATGAAGGAGACGAGGACCAGACGGCAAGCCTAACCGTGACAGTTTCCATTTGATACTGTACTAGAGAACTAGTGATGGCGGGCACTACTCAAGTCCATCGAATCGTCAAAAGCCAAGGCAAGACGTCGAAAGACCAAAACCCCAACCTTGAAATTTCTTGATTCCATCCCTGCCAGCTCCGCCACATCACCCTATCTCGCGTCTTCCACCGATTGGCCAACGCCCCTCTCTCATTCTCCCGTTCTCTTTTGCGTCGATTTTCAACCAGTAAGAAGATGGGAAATATATTGAGGCTGGTGAGTGCCATTGAGTGAGGAATGTTTGAGGTGGCTGGTGAGGGGTAGGTGCGTCACGATGCAGGAGAAGAGGTGAGGTGAGGGCTGGTGTGGGTTGTAAGCGAGCGAGGTGTTGACAGGGGATGTTCCTTGGTTTCAACACAATGAAAACATTGTGAGGATTTAGACGAATGAGAGGAAGCCCGTGCACATCTCACCACCTGGTTTTTCGAAGAGAGAGAGAAAGAGAAGTATGATGAGCGAATAAATTAAGTAGAAGGCATTTGTGAGAATGTCGCATCTCAACAAGAAAATTAGGAAGACTACTGGAGGTGAGATGAAATGTTTGATTACTGTTTATTTACTGCCAGTCTGAAACGGGCTGGGATGAACATTTTAGGAAACAGACAACGATTGGTGATCAGAAAATGAGGCTGGACGAATTGAAAATATGGAGAGGAGTGATGCTGAAAAGACGTGGCGTGCGTTGTATGTCTTGTGGCTCGGAACGAAAGCCGGGTATGCGAGGTAGAGAAGCAGGTCGCGATGCAGGTCTTAAGAAAACAAGGCTGGACGAATCAACGCACAGAAAGCAGTAAACATCAACAAAACTTCATGCGCGCTTTTTTATTCTTACTTAGTAAATCTGGACATTTCTCTATCATTCATGATTCTCATTCCCATGTACCAGCCATCTCAAAAGCTACCAAATCATAACACTACCTACGCGTTTCTCAGGCGTCCACGTTCACAAAATTGAATGTCGGGACACCAGGAACAGCACTCTCCGCACTCTGGGGCAGGGTGTCAAGTTTCGTCTCTTCCCCAGCAAGGACGCCAGACTTTCCGCCCTCATCAACACGAATCACATCCACAACCGTCAAGCCAGCCGCCTTCTTAAGACCAGGCACCATATTCAAAAGGATAGCCACCTCATCGAAGGCCAACTTGCGAGAGAACACGACATCCGGCTTCTCGCCCGCAACAAGTCTCTTCTTGAGCGCTTGGACAAAAGGCATCGCCTTCTTCATCTCGCCCATCTTAGCGATCTTGCCATTAAGCTCCTTATCATTCGTTGATTTCGTCTCGGGGTTCCAGGCTTCGCGCACGAGATCAATGTATTTCTCCTGCCAGGCTGGGAACTTGGCTGCTGCGAAGATGGTGAGTTTCTTAGGCTTCTTGAGATCGTAGCCGATGTCTTTGCCCTTGGCTTTCTTCTTCTGCTGTGCAGCTTCTGCGGATGTGATGTTCGAGGAGGTGGCGCGCACGTATTCGCGTGCTGCGGTGAGGGAGGCGACGGGGGCAGGTACAGAGGGGTAGAGCGCGTTTTGGATGGTGGATGGTTTGTTGAGAAGTTCGAGCCAAATGTACTCTGACCAATGGGGTGCGACGACCGTGAGGAGGAGGGCTTGTAGTTCGATGAATTGGAGGACAAGGTCTTTGTGCATCTTGATACCGGCTGCGACGCTGGCTTCGCGGTAGAAGTCACGAGCGGTAGTGAAGTCGTAGAAGGCTGATTTGAGTGCGAGTTTGTAGTTAGTGTCCTCATAATGCTTCTTTGCCTCGTGGACAAGACCATTCATCTCGTTCTCGAAGAGTGCATCCAGGAAATCATTCTTGGGTCCTGTTCGGAGCTTATCTTGATCTTTGACTTGCTCTTCGCACCATTCGCGCAAGTTGAAAAGACGGAGAACAGTGGTATCTGCGACATCCTCTTCGAAATTGGCATCAGCGACTCCATCACCAGCGTCTGCCAGGGCAATTCGACTTGCATCAGCACCATACTTCTTGGTTAAATCGTCAAGAGTCATGAAGTTTCCAGTCGATTTGCTCATCTTCTCTCCGTTGAGTAACAAGTGACCATTTGCACGGATGCTTGACGGCCAATACTCGGGTGGGAAGATGGCAATGTGGATGTAGAGAAAGAATGTTAGATGGTTGGGGATGAGATCCTTTCCTGATACTCTGAGATCCAATGGGTACCAGTACTCGAACTCTCTTCGCATCGATGCAAGGACATCCTTCGAAATCTTGCTGTTGAGGATCTCGTCGTTGAGATCACGTCGGGCAAAGACATAATCCCAAACCTCGTCGGTCATCTGCTCTGGCTTGACATTGCCCAGTCCAGGAGTCTTTCCAAAGATATCGGCATGGAGATAATGAGCGATGGTGTAATAAGCCATATAGATTGTACTGTCACTCAAACTCTCCACCAAGAACTGAGGATCCCAAGGGAGCTTTGAACCAAGACCGTAAGTCCGAGCGCAAGCCCATTGATTGAGCCAGTTGAGAACACCGTCGAATCCGTTCTTTGTTTCTTGCGTGTATGTGTTGAGACCCTTGCCGTCTTTATTGTCCACATATTCCAAGGCGGTGGTTCTCCAGGAAGCCTCTCCGTAATCAAGGTACCACTGATCCATAAGTGCAACACAGCAATCATCTCCAGATCTACTGACAACCTTCTTCTCCGGTTCCGAGTATGCGAATCCGCTACCAGCATCCAAAAGTTGTTGTCTGACCTTTGGCTTGGCAACCTCTACTTTGTCCCCCTTGAACTCTCCGTAGCACATGATACCTTGGTAGAAACCCTCCTTATAAGCGAGCTCTTTGGCCTCTTCGAGTTGCTTGGTATCCTTTGGTGACGAAATCTTGAGCTTCTTGACCAAGAATGGCGCAGTCAAGTTACCATAAGAAGGCGTGTCGATGATGGGAAGGATCTCCAAGTCAACCCACTCCTTCTTAATCCCATAGTAGTCCGCCTTCTTAGCAAGTTCAGTGACAGTCGCGAAATCATCAGGACTGTCAGATGGTACGCAAGTAACGACTCCGGTACCCTTCGTTGGCAGAACATTGTCCATCGGAAGAATTCTGACTTCCTTGTAGATAGAAAGTGGCGCATTGACGAGGGTTCCAACACATGCTGAACCAACAATATCCGCAACCTTTTCGAAAACACCATTTTGGGGGAAGACTCCTTGGTATGCCATATTTCGCGCAGCTCGATCGGTGATAACGTAGAACTCCTTCTCGGAAAGCTTGAAAACACCATATGTGATTTTGGGCCCAACGAAACAGCAAGTCTGGCCGTACATCGTCTCGGGTCTAAGAGTCGCAGGAACGAAAAATACGCTAGCACCTTCGGGAATCTTGCCCTTGAGCGCCTTCTCGGCTTCTGGTGCCCATTCTTTGACTTCCAACTTCAACGCTGTGTATTCTTGTGGTCCAACACCCTCTCCCTCGCTGCGGTCGTGATCCATACAAGGCTGGCCATCCTTAGGCGAGTAAATCGTATATCTCTTGCCGAATTTGATCTTCTCCAACTCCTTGAGACGGTTCATCTGCCACCGGACGAAGGAGTCATAATAGGGGTTCGCATCAGTGGTAACGAATGAGCGTCTCCAGTCGATTCTGCACCCGAAATTCGTAAGATCCCGCTTGCACAACGGAGGGAAGAAGTCCAGCCAATGGTTCGTATCGGCAAACAAGTGGATCTCCTCCATAGGAATTCCCAAAGCTCGCATAATCTGGAACTGGTACTTCATCTTGACGACCTTGGACGCAGCCTTGCCCTTCTTCGCGGTGAACTTCGTGACATCCTCGTGGTGTGTACTCGGTGCGGGTGTAGCTGATGCATTTGCCTTATCCTCCGCCGCATCCTCTTCCGTATATCCTTCGAAATTCTGCCCGAACAGCTTGACCTCGTTGATGAGCTTGTCGGCACAAGCCTTGATCGGCATACCCGTACAGTGGAATCCGAGAGGGAACAACGCCCGCTTTCCCTGCATACGCGCAAACCCGGCCGTGAACTCGATTTTGCTAACCGTGAAACTGTGACCTGCATGGAGAGTTCCGTTCATGTATGGATATGCCATCGTGCCAAAGAACTTAGGGTGTTGGGCTCGTACTTCGGCCGCAGAAATCGAGTGGAGGGGTATTTCGTCGGTGGATGGAGCATTGGGTTGAAAGACACCATCCTCCTCCCATTTCTTCTGGTATTTCTTTTCGATCGCAATGAGGGTATCTCGTTTCTCGGTCTATGGTATTTATATGCATCATCAGCGTTCTTGCAGTTCTTGTAGCAAAATATTGCACTCCAGCCCACATGGCGGGGTACTTACGCCTTTCAATTCTTTCGTCTTGGAGATTGTCGCTGTCTCCAAGGCTTTCGCCGTACTCTCAACCGTAGCCGCCATTATTGCAGATGTGTTGAGATTCTCCCAGGAGTGGAGAGTCGGGTTTTGTGGTGTTGTTGAGTCACCTTTGCCTTTGGCTCCTGTTGACTCTTCGTCCCTCATCTCGTCTCACAGCCAGAACATCAAATTTAGAGTTGGTGGGGGTGGTGCAGGGGCCACTTTGAGCCTTGGATGTGAGGCGACAGCAGCTACAATGCAGCTGAGCTGCGAAGGTACATCTGGACCTCGAAGTATCGCGGGTCAACCTTGGAGCTTGCAAGAGTAACATCAACATCTTCACAACACCACAACATGTTTTCCACAGCGGTCCGGCGGGCAGCCCAGCCCAAGATTCCCTTCGACATCTACACGAACCCCTACAAAGCAACGAGATTATGGCCCCCCGATTTCTCCAAGATAGACAGGAAGCATCAATTCAGACTAGAGCGGAAGTACAAGCGGAGGGCGAAGCTAAAGTGGGCGAGGCCAAGGTGGACGAAGTTTGTGAAGATTGCGCAGATGGGCTCGATTGTTTGTATGTGCAGGGTTGTGTTTAGGAGAGGGGATTGGTGCTAATATCGGATATAGTTATTGCGGTTTATGGAGTGTTGTTTTTAGATTGGAATCAACAGAGTAATCCGGAGCATCAGCCTTTTGAAGGGGTATGTCTAGGGCTACTATGATGGTAAAAGAGATATGTACTGATGTTTGTAGATTCGGTCTTGGTTCTTTGGATTGACGGGATCTATTTGGACGAAGGACCAAGTACGGAGGAAACCAACTCCGGATGAGACCACACCTACAAGTACTACTAGTTGAGGAAGGCTATAGGCAGGAGTTCCTGTATGATACGGATGATTTGCGCACCAAAATGCAATACCTGGGCGTCATGAGCTGCGTTGGAACAGCCTGTTGAAGGATGGAAAGTTCCCGTACGATTGGATGAGACTTGACCATTTGCAGGCTGTCCTCGACTAGGGCGATGATTGGAAGTGTTTATGGAGGCAGATGGTCTCCTGAAATATGGGTCCATAAACTTGACGGAGGAATAGAGTCGGATATCGGCGAAAGGACTTGCCACGGATGGAATATCAGAAACAAAATCACCTCTCCCAAGAGGAGAAAATCCAACTTCAACCAAGACCCGTTTGTCAATTTCACATTTGAGATCCATGAATGGGCGCTGGACTTGGCTTCCTTTGTTGAAGTAAGCGTCCTGTTTCAGGCGCTCGATGAGTCCCGTGTAGATCACCTCCTCTGTTCCGATGCCATAGAATAGGCCATCCCCTTCCCCAGTACTGTGTCTACTTCACTTTCAATCTTCCTCAGAGGCCACCACCTTCCTCGAAGCAGGTCTCTTCCATGCGCGCCTCCCCCACGAAGACGCCCAATATGCCACGAGCAGCACCTTAAGCCCTTCCAAAAATATAATGATCCCTCTCCCATCATTAACCCCCTCACCTCCCCGCCCATCCAAACCCACTCCCACCGAGTCCGATCCCACCACCCCTCTCATTGACCGGCCTCTTCGCCACTCTCCCTTGCAATTTAACCCCCTCCACGACTTTCTCAAGCTGCGTCTCGACCACCACACCACCAACAACCATCTCACTCAACGTAGCATGCAACGTCTCGAAATTAAAGATCAGATCCAACTCGCACACATTCTCAAACAACCTGTCTAGCGCCTCAACATAGACTTGTATCAGATCGATCAACGCGAGCGGCGATTCCGTCGAGGTGGAGATGATGATGAAGTAGAGCGTGGCGTAGTGGCGGTATGTTACGAGCGAGGGGACGTCATTGTGTGGTGTGCTGGAGTGGGAGGGTGTGTGTGAGGTTCCCGAGCTGGCGAGGAGAGGGGGAGGGGGAGGAAATTGCAGGAGCCGCTGGGGCGGTGAGAGACCAGCGTGAAGATCTCGGAGATGAGACGTTGTTGGACGGATGTTTCCTGGTCGTGTTAGATTGAGATATCTGGAGGTGAGGGTAGGCTGGAGGGAGGAGGAGGGGTTACAAGTTGGGTGTAGAATTTCGTCAGGCGCGGTTGGCCTGCGTTGTTGAAGACGAGGACGGCGTTTATCATGGTGGCGGATGATTGTAGCCTTCAAGCGTTGAGGAGATTGTAGAAAGTGAAGTGTGGAAGTTGAGGTCGTGATATAGTGAGTTTGTTGACTAAATCGTGGTTGATCAATCAACGAGTGAGTGAGGCTGGCTGATATTCGAGAAGGCTGAAGCTGAAGACTGGAGCCATCCCGTCTCAACAAGCGAAATGTGGGGTAGCTGGCTCTGGCTGGAGCTCCGAGTAACAACCTGGAAGTCACTCCAACTCAACGTTCAATTTACCCAAGAGCTTCGCCCACTTCATCCGTCTGCATCGCCCATCGTACAACCCTCCCAAACAACCAATCGACCTCTCACCCGCCGCACCAAACCATCAAACTCCTTGACTGCAATATATACAACAATGGTCCGTCCAAACAACATCCTCAAGCTCTCGAAGCTCGTCCGTCCCGCCCGCACAGCTACCCTCCGAACAACAACAGCCCACCCCCTCCGCACAACCTGCTCAATTCTCCAGCTCCAGAGCTACAACCAGACCCTCGCGAGCTCCTCCTTATCAACTAGAGCATTTTCCACCTCCGTCCCAAAATTCAAGGGCCTCTCCCCCGAATCCGCAGACCCAACTCCCAAGGAATCAGAACCAGAAGCTTACGAGCCGACATCCTCATCCGCACCGGCTGAAATATCGATCGAGGAGTACCATCAGCTGTCGGATACGTATCTGAATGGCGTTATTGAGAAGCTAGAGCAGTTGCAGGAGGAGAGGGAGGAGGTCGATGTGGAATATAGTGTTAGTACTTTCGCGCTTCCCCGCTGTGCAAGACAAGTGTATCAAGCCTGGGAATATGCCCCATGGTGTTTGGGTCCTTGGGACTAGGGGTCTGCGCTTGATGTCACTCTCCAATTGAGGCTCTAATGTTGAATGATTCGACCTTGCTAACAACGCCCAGGCCGGCGTCCTCACCCTAGCCTTTCCACCAAACGGTACCTATGTCCTCAACAAACAACCACCCAACAAGCAGATCTGGCTCTCTTCTCCCCTTACAGGACCAAAACGATACGACTACGTCATGTTAAGTGAAGGACAGGATGCGAAGGAAGGGACTGGACGTGGGGAGTGGGTGTATTTGAGGGATGGGAGTACGTTGACGGAGTTGCTGGAGAAGGAGATTGGCATTACGGTTGAGATGGGAGATATTGTTGAATGAATCAGGGCTTGAGGAGAGGAGAGACGGGAAGGAGGGAGGTATGCCGTTAAGGGAAGGACTGTAGGATTTAGAGAATCGAAGGGCCGGAATTGGAATCTTGGATGGCTAGGCTGAGTCACCGAGGATCATGCTCTTGTCTTTCCCCATCCTCTCTCTACTTGTCTTCTTGTCAGTATCGGGAGGATAATTTTGCAGGCTTGCTGTCTGTTTATCGGAGGGTTTTGCTTCCAGACTATGTTTTTTTCTTCCACCGATACCAACAAGACTCGAAACACACATCCATATATCTCCTACTCCTCGTGTGAGTGCTAACACATATACCTACATTAATAACCTGCCTCTCTATAAACCAGATCAAGGCATCTCCCAAGTTGCAACACCTCTCTGACTCGGGTGGTTGCTCACCTGGTATCATAGATGGGTAAAGTTGAGTCCACATCGATCCTCACTTTTACAGTATTCGTGAATCAGACCTACCCTGAGCATCTGCGGACATAAAAACGACAGAGCGCCTCGGAATTTTCCAGGAAAACCCTAGATCCCTTTCCACATCTCTGTTCTCTCCATCTTCCAGTTGAGCAAGGACCTAGACTTCATAACTTAAACCCTGTTGAGACCCAAATCTAGATCCGGAGAATCGTTGAGGAATCGGGTCAAGATAATCGCAGCTTCGCTTGGGCAGACATCTCATCTCGATAAAGGAAGGAGATTAGAAATGTAGGAAATGCTTCCACCAAAACCAGGGTAGAGCCATAGTCTATCTTGTGATCTGTCTAGTCGTTGATCAATGGCCTTCTCGTGTTAGTCATGCACTTGTACAGTTTGAATGTAGAGTTCTTTCAATGAGAGTAACAGACGTCAATCCGAGCTTGCAAGTCAGTCCCGTGACTACACACCAATGTGCTGTGAGGCAGCAGAGATGCCATGATAGGAAGGTAGGCGCGTCGAAAATTGGCATTCTTGTCTGGCGGGAAACGTATTATATTTTTAACAGGGGATTGGGAAGAGGGATGTGGAACGAGAGTTTGCTCAAACCACTCACACGGCGGGCCGTGATTGGATATTACTATCTTAACTCCTCGTTGGAGACATGCTTGCACCAGATTTGGAGTTGATATTGGCATTGATTATCGATTTAGAAATTGGTAGAATCTTCTGCTCATAGGCATTTTCTCGGATGCTGATTTTCAGGTAACGAGCGAAGTGTGGAAATTTTGACTGAGTATTGACGTACCCGCTTGTGTTCCAGCTTGACTTCTGCTCACTTCCAAGAGACGCAATTTATTTTCATATCCGCCACTCATACTCCAGGCATTTCTGCTCATGTGTTGAGTCGCTGCTTTGCCTTTATAGATCCGTTTTTCTTAGAGGCAGTAACCCATACCCTGAGGGCTCCCACCCGTTTCTTTAGACAAGGCTAGGAGGACTTGCAACTTCCTGCGCGAAAAGGCGTCGGAGAGGTGTGAGATTATGACAGCGATCGCAACAACCTGAAAGTTCATAGTTCATAGGAGCTTCAATTGCTATTTTTTGCGCCTTGTCTACAGTAGACAGGTTGTCGCTCAAGGGGCCAATTTGTAAACGCTTGAAAATACTTTGAGCCAAATGATTGGAATGGTTTTGATACCTTCCTTACAGAGGATTCAGGAGACCGCAGGAGTCATTTGACTCTCGTGTCTGGCGTTTCTTCCCGCTCTTTCTGTCACCACGTGAGCGATAGCCGAGACATGAGCAAGTAGCAAGAGTAGTTTACTCTGGGATGGTCGACCCTTGACCAGGAGAAACAGATCGCGAGTGTGCTGCAACTCCAGTCAGAGAAGGAACTGGTTCATAGTACAGCACATTGACAGGAGACCGAAATGCTTGCACTCGGTAGCCAAATATCGAAGAATGGAGCGAACGTAGCACTCTCGGTTGGACCACGGGCGTCTTTTGTCGCAAAATGGGAGTTGTAAAGAGGACGAATATGTTAAATATGAATCGGTCTCGAAACAGGATAGGACGCACACGTCGGCTTTGAGATAACTGGGCAGCCGAAGATGTACCTTTCCCAAGACTCCTTTGAAGTTGTGGAGGCCTTGGAATGGGGCCAACCCTGAACAAGACTCTGCTGTTCTGGTTAGGCCTATTCGAACCTCGTCTCTGGTGTTTTTGGCTTGTCTCAGCTTGCTCCGTAAAACTTGTAGAAGATCGAGGTTGGGAGGTAGAGTCTGTTGGTTTTTGAACGTAGATATTGTTAAGAGTAAGAATAATCGCTAGGCAAGGCGAGGGGACGAGATGTTGCTTCACTCGATAAGAAACCTCTGCGACTTTCTCCTACCCGTCTTAATCCAAGTGGCCTTCTGAAACTCCAGCTGGTTATCCCCATACCGTCCGCATGTCTGCTCAATCTGGTCACGGTATCGGTTCTTGTTCCTTGGAGTGAAGTTTGCACCCAGGTGCGTTTCTAGTATTGGCGAGGCCAAAAGAATCGAGACTAGACGGCTGCATGAGCGGATGCAGGTCAGCGGGTGGGAGGCCAAGGTTGTTTAGCTCCGGGTGTACCTCCCTCGAGCCGCATGTATGGGGTATGTATTGTGAATATCGCCAGTACCACTCTGGACATAGTCGTACTTTCGACCAGTCGTACACATTTCCAGTTGCTGATTAGGTCGAAATCAGGTCTTGCGGGCATTACAAGCCTGCTTTGCAAAGGACTTGGCAAGATTACCAAGATGATGATGTCCCACCGCGAGGAATCGAAAATTGACCCTTCCATCCCGCATATCTGACGTAGTCTAGGACGAAAGCTTGCGGGCCTAATGTAACCTTATTATCCCCCACCGGCTTACCAAACATCCAGAGAGGCATACTACTGGCTCCATCGTACTTTTGACCTGTCCCTGATCAGTCCCCAGATCCTCCGTGGCTCGAGCATTTACAGATCCAGCTTTTGATCCATAGTAGGAAATTTAGGTAAGCAGATCATTCAAAATCGGTAAGATGAGTGCTGATGTGTGTCCGCATGGAAGGCCACAATCGTCGGTGCAGCGCTGGGGGGAACGCGGCACCGACGATTACTACTTGTCATGCCACCCCGCATGATCGATGGTAGCCTCACTTTGTTTCAGCCCCTGTGCTTCCCGCGGATGCGAAGGGAGCAAATATGAAAGTCTCCAAGCCCTTGTCCAAATCTGAATAAGCTGATGCGGGTAGGGGTACAGGCACTGCCTTTTGATTGGGCTGTATTTGACCATTTTAGGTCTAACATCCTCCGGTCTGACCAGTGGTGCAATTGCCACAATGTGTACGACAGTAAGGCTGGGGAGCCTCGTATACTTCGATTCGGCTTCCAGAAGGAGCTCGGGATGATTTTCAAACACTGTCTCAAGTCTCTGGATGGGACTTGTGTACAAGGGGGACTGGACGAACTCGTCGCGAGCGAACTCTTCCCGCAATACTTGTGCTACCCTAGATGCTTTGCTCCGTTTATGTACGTCGGAATTAATAATCTCAGATGTCAACGCGGTCTGACAGCGTACTGTAGCCGGGAATAATGAATCTGTAAAGATGAAAGAATTTCCCTACCTCTGTGCCTGTGAGGCTCAGTCTTCTCCTGCATGCAAGTACCAGAGCCAAACGTTGCACCGAAGGTCCGGATCTTATTATTCGCACCTAGTGTGAGTGAGAGAGAGACTTTGCCACCGCTCTTCTGTAAAAAAGCGTTCGCATTCGTCTCTGCGCCTTCCTATTGCAAAATGTCTCCGATGCAACAATCAAGGAATCTTTGCACGGATGTTCTGACTTCTGAGGGTGCTGGTAGGATTTCTGGGCAACAGGGTTGGCCCGTATTGCCTTGCATCCTTGTGTCGGGTTTTTCGGGTTCGGGTTCGGATTTCGCTTGCCAATTCTGGGCTTTGCTCTTCGTTGATTGATCACTGTTTACGATAAGCGAGCCCAGGAGTCTGGGTTCTCCACGCTGGTTCCCACGACTTTGCCTTTGGCTTGCAGATGGCTTGCAGATGGCTTGCATATGAGGGGACGGGGTGGTGATTAGGCCGCGCCAATTCCCGGGATGTGATAGGATCGAAGTACGACGGGAAGTCTCGATTGGATGATTATCCAGCAGTGTTCTGTACCACAGACTAGTTTCGGCGGTTCTGCGGTACGTGCCCGAATCACAAATGGTGTGTTCAGCATTCTGTCTGGTGCACAACATACCTGGTGATCACAGACGCTAAGCATGGGGTAATGTGCTATACGCTATGCGTTGTCCAAAGGTTCAAGCAGAAGCGCGCAATGCATGTTGAAGCGCGGCTTGTGTGAGACGAAAATGCAAAACCGGGGCTAGGAAGGGAAGCTTGGTGCTTTCGTGTGATGGTCTAGAGAAGACAGCGTATATGGTAAATCATAGGGATACTTCAATGCCAGAAGAAAGAAAAAGGTTGTAGCACAGAATGAGATCACGGAAGCTCAATCAAACACTGCGAGGGATACATGTCAAACACGCGTTGTTGATTCATGATACTCTGCTGGGTACAAGTGTGTCGCCGATAAGGATGTCAAGATAGACTTAGTCCCGCTTCGCGTAAGTATGCCATGGTCTTCTCAGCCTTCCCGGCAGGTCAGGGAAACTTCTGCAGTTTGATGCACCTCAACCCAGTCAGGAGATATGACTTTTACGCCAGAAGCGCTACGCCTCTGATTCGCAGAACATTGCGCCACTTGCACATCGTTGCTCGTTCATTTGTCGGGCTGCTTATCGTTGGAGGTCCTTTAGGCGCCAGCTTGCCGGTGCTTGGTTTCCTTCTATGTCTCCAGGGCTGCAACGTTGTCTAGGGTAGCCTGGTAGAAGGGAGGCATGGCGCAGATGTGCCTTTCCAATTCGTCCGGATATACGACTGGTCTGATGATAATATGCAGCTGCGTGGCAGATCGCTCAACGGTTGCTTCCGCGGAATTCGGTCCTCTATCAGGCCGCGACTGGGACTTGCGGGGTCTCGTCGATGGCAGTCAACTTTTCCACTTCGGGTTTTGGTAGATCGTCCTATCACCACACCATCGCATCAGTTCCATAATTCTAGTATCCCCGGCGGAGCAGAAGAAAATATTGTTCTCGATGAGCCAGCAACGCGTGTATAGACCTGCCAAACTCTTGCCTACAGAAATGCCGCAGTTTGATATCTCTGGGCTTCTTACGGTCTGAAGAGTACTCTGGCTCTCATCTCCGGCCCGGCGTGTATATGCTTATAAAGTACTCACCACTTCAAATATGACCCGAATCATCAAGCTGCAGCTGGGGCAGACTGCGATATCCTCATTTTCCCGTAAATCCGCAACAGCAATTTCGAACCTGTCCCCACATGGGCAAGGGTAGTGGTAGATCTCCAAGGCTGGATCATACGTCATGTCCTCGATTTCGATCTCGTCGTAGATGTTTTCGGTCATATTGGAACTTGCAGGGGAGTCCAGGGCGGCTGCGTGCGTGGAGGTGGAGCTGAAATGTCGTGGTGCAGGATGGATGGATGCTGTGCTGGTGTGGATGATGTTTGGTGAGAAATGGAGAAGCACCTCAGTTGAGTGTTGGTGGGGTAGAAAATATATTTCTGCCGCTCCCAGCGTTCACCGCCTCGCTTACTAAAATTGTTACTTTTACAAATACCTCATCGCTAAATATAGCGTTGTCTTGTTTTCCTCGTCTATTTTCGGATCACATCCCATTTACTCCTGTAAAAATTCATAACGTCCTTTTCAAACTTTATTTTGACGTATATCCTCATTTCTAGTGAATAAAGGAATTTGTTTTTGATCGTTTATCTGCGTTTAGAGTCCAAGCAAGCGCTGACAGGCGCTCATTTGTTTTCTCGATCTGGTTAGAGTTGCTCTTCAAGCCTGCATGCTTGGTCAGGCCAGGAGCGTTATAGGAGCCTATTAGTCAATCTCCTCCATTTTTGGCTCAGCCCTATAAGATCCCGACTCCTCATTTCGCCCCTGTACCTGCCCTTGCTTGTGCTGCTGTCGCCTTTATTCTATTCGTCGGAATCCGACCACTATCTCCGTCGTCGAATGCATCGGGGTGAAACCCCTTTCGGGAGCGATGACATGGGCTTCTAGAGAGGAGCTGCAAGATGAGCAGCCCAAAGTATATTGACTGCACAGCCTTGTAGACCCCATTCCAAATGCCACGGTCATCCTGCCGTCAAGTGTGTTTCATTCTCGGTCAAGGCGATCACAAGTAAGTCTCCGTTGATGTGGCAGATCAGGCGGTGTCCTGCATAAGGTGCATGGCTCATCTGAACACACGGGGGACGGTCTACCCGGACGCCGCTGGACGGCGCTGAACGGCACATAGGTTACGACTACCGCAAGCTACAAACCCTCCTCTTATAATGGGCATCGTTGTATAAGTCTATCCCACCTACTCCTCGCTTGGCATAGTCACCAATATATTCAGAGACTCTTCTAAGAACATCCTTTCTGTTTTCTCAACCACAATGGACGCTTCGAATTCTAAACCACCCCATCGGGCGAGAAAGAGAGCTTCCACACCTAGGAGCAAGACTGGATGCGTCACATGCAAGTATGTCATTCACACCGTGCCGCAACGGATATCTCAGTGCTAATACTCGGAAAACAGGATCAGAAGACTTAAATGTGGAGAGGAGAAACCCAGTTGTCATCGCTGCTTGAAGTCAGGATGGCATTGTGATGGTTACGATCATGTCGTCCATCTACCTTCTGCAGCACCCCTGACTTTGGCTCCCATCCGCCCAAGATCAATATCATCATCTTCCTCCCCTTCTTCGTCGCCGACCGTGTCATTGTATACACCTTCGTTAGCTCTTGACCTGTACGATGAAGAACAACGGTACTTCCAAAGTTTCATCGATGATGTCTCGATCCATCTACAAGGTCATGATACTTTCTTCTGGCGGGGTGTCGCACTGCAGGAATCCCAAACCAATTTCTCCGTTCGTCATGCCATCGTTGCCATTGGCGCCCTAGCCAGAAGTACCGACCGGTCTCTATGTGGTAGCCATCGGATGGACTCCTCTCATGGTCCACATCGAGAATTTGCACTTCAACAGTACGAGAAAGCCATCCAGGGACTTCGAGAGTCCATGAATACGAACGACCATTGGAGATGCATACGGGCTTCAGTAATCTCATGTCTCGTCCTTGCTTTCTTTGATAATTTTATCGGGAATGGCGGCTTCGCTCTTCAACACATCCGACATGCGCGAGATATCCTCCTTGCTGCTAACATTGTGGTTCCGTCCGTTGTCACTTCTAGAAATCGTGAGGAAGATCACATTAGCAGCATGTTTCTCCGTTTAGACATGCAAGCGTTGTGTGCAATGGGCATCGAGGACAACCGGACATACGTCGCACTCGAATCTCACAACCCCAATTTCACCCTGCCAGCGCGATTCACCAGCGTAGAAGAAGCGCGCAATACCAGAAACACGATTGTCTCGGAAGGGTATAACTTCTTTTACCAGGCAGCCAAGTATGAGACATTGGCTCCCGAGCAGATCCCCGAATCCATCCTACGCATTAGAGATTACATGATCGAGCAAATTCACCTCCTTCATAGTCTGTTGGACTCGTTATTACTAGAAGTAGAGCCAGATCTCGTCTGCCATCCACTTTCAAGGCCCGAGTCGCTGAAACTGTATTCCACAGTCCTCCTTGTGAGATTGACATCATGTCTCGGTGCGCCTGAAACAGCGTGCGACGCCTTACTACCTTACTTCGAGTTTCTCCTGGATATTTCGAGAGAAATCTTGGAGTACGAAGCAGCGGGGAATCCTATCATATTTGGTACGTACATTTTTTGTAAAGGATATTGCGTAACCATTCCTGTAGGATTGGGGGCCGACAGCAAGCCAATCCTAAACCTGCCGACTCTCAAGTCCTTCCGAAATATCAGTTTACCGCTACGGGATTCAGCTAACATAGCCTCAGACTCCGAAATTTTCACCCACGAAGTCCGCACCATCGCACCCCTCTTCCTCACTGCCACAAAATGCCGCTCACGGACGCTTCGACGGGAAGCCATCTCCCTCCTCCTCTCATCCCACCGCCGAGAATGGATGTACGATTCCTTGCTGGCTGGCAAGATTGGCGAGTGGATGATGGGTATCGAGGAGGAGGCGATGGATGAGTATGGTTGTATTCCTGAGAGCTCGAGGGCGTGGGGAGAGTGTGTGACGCTGGATTTGCAGAGGAGGAGGGCGGTGGTGAGGTGTAGGCAGAATTATTTGGAACAGGATGGGAGGATAGGTTGGAGGTGGAGGGAGAGGGATGTTTTTTGGTGAGGTAGGTGCTCCTCTAAGGCACTGAAGGGCTTTTGTGATGGAGGAGAGGGTTACTGTGGGATGGTCGAGAGGAATACACATGGAAGTTGCGGGTGGGAGATAGTACATAGTAATCAAACAACAACAGATAGCAACATACAAATGCCAGCACAAAATACAAAATAATCAGCGACCTCACTGGGCTAGAGCATAACCATGCACAGCTTCTTCCTACCTCCCGTGTTGACACGTCCACGTCTCACTTCGCGTCCAACCCGAATTGCAGACTGCGTACGGAATCTAGTGTGTGAGAATTCGCAGCATGTATCACATAAAATATCACAGTTTGCAAAGTTGAATACCAAACCTTTCCGTACGCTCTATTCACTAACCACGTCCAATTTATGCGTAATTCACCCAACCACAATAAAAACCTAGTGTCTCCTATGCATTACAGACTCAACATAGCTCGGTGAGTGAATGTCAGAGTAGTTGAGTAGAGTTGTACGTATTGGAATGGTAAGACCAGCATGCCTGGCTTCATCACTGTTAGCCCAGCCCGAACGTATAAAACCAACTTTCTTCAAAGTGCTTCAACGATAGACAAGCAGACCGAAGAGTACCATGGAGTAGATGTGTAGGAGCTATTTCAGCTACCCAAATAGGCGTGAAAATTAACAAGCTACGAGTTCAGGTTGTTTAATTACTCAATCGAGTGACTTGAGTTTTAGTATGCTGCTACTGGTGTTGGGGGATTTTTGTATGTTATAATCTACTGCCAAGCAATATACCACTATTTTTTGCAGTTTATTTGGTGACTTGTTCCCTATGGCGATACCATGCTTAATTTATATAGAGAAGTACTTAGTAAGTAAAAGTCACTTTGTTGGGTTCACTGGAAAGAATTTGATGCCGGACTATTAAACAGCGACATAGTATACTTCACATGAAACTCACACTAGCAGCTACAGAATTTGCTAGATATAGACTTTGAAGACGTGGAATTTTGTTTGTATCAACACCCCTGTTTAAGCGACAAAAGGAAATAGCTTTGCTCCCCAGCTCTAGTTCACCCCACTTTCAATTCACGTCACGAACTCTATCCTTCTTGCTGAGCAAACCATTTTAGAATTCCAAACAAAGCCAAGGGAGTGCTTTGGTACCTTTGTTTCCACAATTCACCAAAGGTGCGATCATAATTGGCGCAGAGCACACACCAGCAACCAGCACTAGCAAATCAACAAGCCTTTCTCGGCTGAGGGGTTCACAATCCGCTCCACCCCAAACACGCCACCATCATCGGAAGTCAACCAACCTCCTAAATGTGAAATCCTCTCGCGATCGCGACTCTCAATAATATGATTTATCCCAAGATTCATCTCACAATTATCTATTCCAACCCTCCAAGGATCAAACGCAAACCAACAATTTCGACAAGGACCAAAGCTGCTGCCTAAACCCTCGTCATCAAAACTCAGCCTCAACAAACAAACCAAAAAAAGCGTGTGCCGACTTCAACCCAGCAACCTTCGAATATCGAATGTAGAAAACCTCGAAGTCTTAAAGCTGACTGCTTATTTTGTTTTTATTTCGCTGGCAACTACGGCCCCAAAATGGCAGATGCACCTCCCCCATACTCGCCCAGCGATCCCCACACATCAGGATCAAATCAATTCCCCCACCGACAGAACTACCTTACGAACCTATCCCTAACATCGAACTCCAACCAGAATACTGTCGCACTCCCCCCAAACTACCCCGGCACAACCACCATTCCCCTCAAAGAACTCCAACGCGCTGGCTTCATCTCCGCATCATCCTACTTTGAGCTCCGCACCCCACCACAAGCACGACCACGAAATGTATTCTACCATCACATGACCATGCCCGCCGACGTACGAGCGAAGAACCTGCCGTTTCCGCAGCCGGTCGATACGTGGCTAGGACGGGGCGTGGATGCGCAGGATTGGGAGACGTTTGTGAGTTTTTTGTTGACGCCGTATTGGGAGGAGAGGAGGGGGAGGTGGAGGGTTTGGTGGAGTTGGAGGCTGATGTCGAGGGTTTGGGACTAGGGAGTTCGAGGTCGAGGGATCAGACGCTCCCTTTGATGGGAGAAAGCTCTAATGGAATCTCATCCCTGCAAGGGAGTCAGGGTAGAGAAGTGGAGCGGTTGAGAAGAGTAAGAATTGAAGCTGTCTCTTCGCAGTGGAATGAAGGTTTCTTTGCTCCTCGTGGGCTCCAAATCATCATCAATGTCAATGGCCCCCCAGCGACAGGGCCAACGGATCCAGTTGCACCGAGACGGAGTATCAGCACCGTTTTGCAGAAACGACCACCACCAGAAGCAGAAGAAACGCTTCTGCATCAAGCTGTGGGGAAGGGAAAGAGGTCACAGGTCAAGCAATTGCTTGATAAAGGTGGCGAAGATCTCGAAGCGCTGAACAAGAAGATTGAAACGAGTCTATTCAGAGCAGTCTCAAAGGGAGACAAGGATGTCGTGCAGTTGTTACTGGAATATGGCGCGGATCCGAATGCGAGACCGCCTGGTGCGGAATCTCCACTACATATCGCCTGCTCGAACGACAAGAAAACGATCGTGAAGTATCTGGTTGATACAAGGAGAGTTGATGTTGATGAACCGAATGCCAAAGGAGAGACTCCACTTTATTCAGCTGTGCTGAGACGGCAGAAAGATTGTATTGAGGTCCTGCTGGACGCGGGTGCGAATCCCAACGTGAGACCGCTTGGACAGGATAGTATGCTGAGTATCGCCGTGACGAACGATGCCAAGGCAGCTGTCAAATCTATCGTAAAGACGGGCAGAGTGAGGATAGATGAACTGAACGGAAAAGGAGAGACTCCGCTGTATGTCGCTGTGGGTCGAAGGCAGAAAGATTGTATCGAATGCCTTCTAGATGCAGGAGCAAATCCGAATGCTGCGCCGATTGGAAAGGATAGCATGCTAAATATTGCCGTTTCGAACGATGCGAAGAGTATCGCGAAGATGTTGCTGCAAAGGGGCGTGAACGTGGAGGAATTGAAAGGCGGAGAGTCGCCTCTCTGTAGATGTAAGAATTCCTCTTTGTGCCTTCAGACCTACACTATTGCCAGTTTCTGTAAGTACTGACATTTCTTCCAAGCCATATACCGAGGCCAAACTGCAATGGTGAAGCTCCTCCTAGAATATGGCGCCTCTACCTCGCCCCGAACAGCAAAAGGCGAAACGCCCTTGTCAATCGCAGTCAATCGCGGTGACAAAGGCATCGTGGCCGTCCTCCTCGACCAAGAAAAGATCGATCTCGAGACCGAAGACGAGAAACACCGTACTCCGCTCTGGACAGCCGTCTATCGGGGACATACCACCATCGCCGAGCTGCTACTTCGCAAAGGCGCATATGCGGGGAAGAGTCCAGTGGGAGAGGAGACTTTACTAAATCTAGCTGTCGTTCGGGGAAGTACATCCCTCACTCATCTGCTGTTGGAAAAAGGTGCGGATCCTGAAGAGAAGAGTCGATCCAATGAGTCGCCCGTTTTCCAGGCTGTTTGTCGTGGAGATGCTGCTGTGTTGTCTCTTCTGCTCGGGAAGGGTGCTAGTCCAGACACTCGCAATACTGCTGGAGAGACGGCTCTGCAAAGGGCGGTTTATCGTTCTGATACTTCGGCTGTGTCTTTGTTGTTGGGGGCAGGGGCAAATCCAGACTTGCAAGTTGTCAGTGGGGAGACACCTCTATATATGGGTAAGTCATGTTCTGAATCCTAGGTGCAGAGCTGTTGAGGCAACTGTTTGCATACTTTTCTGATAACTGACAACTTCCAGCCGTATCACGAAACAGCACCTCAATCGTATCCATCCTTCTTGCTCACGGCGCCAATCCAGAAGCTCGCAGCCCGAACGGAGAGCTACCTATGAGTCGCGCAATATACGTGAATAGCACATCGATCGTATCCCTCCTCTTGAGTCGAGGTGCAGACCCAGCGTCAAGAATGTTCAGCGGCGACACGATGCTTGAGTATGCGACAAAGAGGGGCAACAAAACACTCATCCAGCTGTTGACGAATTGTGGGCCAAGGGAGCCAGCCGAGAAATTTCTGCGCATGTAGCGGGTAAGGAGATTGCGGAGATGTCTCCTCAAATCCAGCATAGGGCTAACGGACATGCGGGAGGGATGCGGCATAATATTGAGGGCAGCTGGACACGGCTTGCTGGCGAGGTCAAGGTTGTGTTGAGTAGCAACTGTCCACAGGAGAAAGACTGGGGTGCTAATTGCCTTGCCACGGCTGCATTTGGATGGCCATATCATGATCTGGAACGCGATCACGAATATGTTGTTAGATACCATCAATGATTGGCAAATTTATACCCAGGTTCTTCTTTGAATGTCAAAGGATGGAGCTCGTCAATGTCTGTATGAAATTCGATAGCTCACGCTAATTTGAGAATAAAGCATCCGTAGAGCTATTGTCCTTCGCGCATGGGTTGAATCCATTGAGAGCGACACGGCAAAAATTTGGGGGTGGCTCATGTATCACATCCGAGCACTTACCGATAAGAAGGCACTATTACCCATGTAGAATTTGAGTGATCGCGAGACGTGCTATGAGCTCGTGAAATCCAACAATTCAAGAAATTGTTGATGCCGGGTCGTTGGTACAAAGTACATTCAGCCCTTACGAAGTTGTGATGTCCAATTCTGAGGGTAGCTCGGGACCCATTGAAGCTGCTCGACTCCCGGCATGCACATCAGTGAGTCTTAGACTCTAAGCAGATCTTCTTTCCAGCTGAGTTACCTAGGGGAAGTCGTACGTACTGATGGAAACCAAACTGTGAGGAGCTCAAAGTCGCTGAGCGGGCTGTCTCGACCCCACAGCATGGCTAGAAAGAAGGAGTGAGAGATTAACCAGACATGGATCGCAATGCAGCAAGAAACGATTTGGGCATAAAATAACCCGTGATAAAAGAGATATCACAACGTTACATGAGAACTACCGAAGTGCGATTGTGGGACATGCGAAGACTGAATGGGTTCGCGGTCCGAGGTAGGCACGTACGTGATAATTAAAAGCCACAGCGAATCGAGTGTTCGGAATCGACCAAGGAATCTAGGTATATCCCTAGTTCATGCCAAAGATTTCTTTTTTGATAGAAGTCAAAATTATTGATGGGTTCACACGCGTTGGGCGTGGTGTGATGCGAGGTAGTTTGGTCAACTTCCAAGCATGCATGTTCTGTGAGAGAATCGACAACCGAAAAAGAGACTTTGAACGCCCTCCGGGATATTTGTATCCCTACTAAGCTGAAAAAAAACCAAGAAATCAACTTCATTGGTCAGCCCGTAATATATGCGCCACGACGAGGAATAAGCTGTTATTTCGAGATCTTTGCTGTCGATCTCATCGTTGCACGGAGTCATGTCTGCTGGCTCAAAGGGCATCGTCAGCAGCACAATGGGCCCGATATGTTCTCACGCCATCGGTACCCTATGCTTGGGACATATCATAGGTCTGTAGCCCTCAAGATAGTGAGAAACTGGGAAAATGTCGACCCTCGCTGCTTGTTTGCTTCTGGTTTGCAAATCATAATTATTTAACTGTAGAAATTGTAACCGAGGCTGGCGGAGCAGTACGAGCATCGTGCCTACACGCTCGTTATCCTTTAAGCACATCATTACGATGCAAAGCTTTGATCGAAAGTAGAACAATGCCACCGGGCCGTGCATGAATAGAGTGCTCGTCGTGCAGAATGACGCTGGTAAGGCTGTGCGAGTTAGCTAGTAGGCCTGTTCCAGCAGCGAGCCCGAGTACTCGGTGAGAACTGTGGCTTCGGGAGTAGATATCCGCCTGGACCGCAATACGCGGGGTCCCGAGATGCTTTCGTTGAATGTTTGTGGGGCGAAAGGTCCTTGCTGACTGGGTGTGGAGCGCCCTGGCATGCTCATTTAAGTATTGTACCATGCCGTAAGCCTGAGAGCCAATTATGTGCTTCTATATGTATAGGTGGGTTCAAACCCATCCAGGCCGAAGGTTGGTGTGTACACTTTGTAGTATGTAGGAAACCTTTTAGCGTCTTGCGGCAGCCCCTAACCTGAATATGGCTTAAGCCATAGCCGGTAGAATTCATGTCTATTACACAAAACACAAACGCTGCTGCTGTATATCGTCCATCTCTATGCTAACAAACCTTACAGCCCCCCCTCAATCCACATCCAATTACAATCTTATTAGCGCTTGAACATCTTAATCCCCAAAACCACAGCCCTTAAGCCGCATAACCGCTCATTCTCGCTTGTGTTTACATCACGTTACGTACTCAGCTCATACAGAATCGTATACCTAGCAGCTTGTAAAGAACGGCTTGATGCTCTCAGCAAGCCCAAGAAAATGAATAACAGTGTATCCAACAGAGAGTTCAAGCCGCTGAAGAAAAAGCCTAATCAGAAAGCCACACCGCACGCCTAAGATGGAAGTATTGGCCGTGGCCCCCAACTCTCCACACCACTAATGGAAGAGCCTAACGTGAAGTAAAATATGATTCGTCTGCTCGTACCTGCAGGCTAAATTAGCTTGATGCACGAAGAAAATATAGCTTGTACTGAATGGTGAAGTGGAAGGTGCCTGAAGTGGAAGACCTGGAAGCAAATTCTGTTTGCTACAACTTGGATTTCATATCGCTCGGCACGTTACTTACCAAGTGCCGCGCCCCATCATCTGCGAGAGATCAGGTAAAGTGGTTACCGCCTTTAGAACGAATGAAATAAAGTTTCAGCCTTACATAGTCGAGATAGCCGCTGGGTCGAGGTGGTCAAGAGACTGATTGGTACTGGGCTTGAACGCTAATAACGCCTGCCGGGGAATATCCCAGCAACCTCGCTGGATACGACCGAGGAGTCTCTGTCTGTACCTAGTCAGCACGCACTCGCTCAGAACTCGGGCCTTTAAGAATGGAATCCGAAAAGGATGATCGTTCTTTCGTAGGGGCAGGAATCGAAGACGGAACATGTCTATCAATAATGGATCACTAGATTCGTGTGACCCTGCAAAGAGAAAGGGTTACCTAAGCTAATGTTTCTGAGAACTGGTGGAAATATCTAGACAACATAGCGAGCCGTCACGATGGGCTGTTAAGGCTCGGTGACCTCGCTTCTCGCGTTGGGGTCCAATAGGGTGGAGACCCATCAGGCTCTCTCCGCGCTTAAGGTGCTTAGTGCCACTCAATATTTGGAATAAAAGGGATTTCAGGGGCCGTAGGGCAAAGACTCTCCAGTAGCTGCTGGTCAAGCAAATCTGACTGCATGATCAGTGTGCACATTGCTTGAAACTCTAGATACCTTTAAACGTGATGTAACAGTCAGCTGGTACCTTGGCACATCGTATCTTTGCTCGATCTTGTAGTGAGATCTCAGAGGCGCATCGCGATAGTGCAACGTTCCTGGTGTGGCACAGCTCCGGCTGTGTTAAGGGCGCCGTGAACGCACGTTGAAGACGTTTCTTGCGAAAGCCCATCCGATATTCTCGGCAAGTCCAAATACCCCAGAAGTTTACCGGTTTCATTTATGATTCCGAGGCAGCCTGTTGGCATTTTAGTACCAAACATCTCGCAGATCTGACTTCCAAGATAAGTTCAGAATGGAGCAGCCAGCAAGACCGCCAGTGAGGAAGAACCGATCGTCTGGGAAGCATTCTCGCACAGGCTGCGGAACTTGCAAGTAAGGACTAGCATATTGATTGCTGAATCAGTAGAAATGCTGACTTAGTTCCAGGATTCGTGAGTAATCCAAACAGTTATACCCGTGAAGCTGTGGCGGGACAATCGCAGCTACAAGCTCGATCAAAACGCTAGACAGCTAGGAGAGAATTCTTCGACCAAGTACTGATGTTGCTACTCAGGTCGAGTGAAGTGTGACGAAGGTAAACCAGTAAGTCCGTAGTACTCCATCCCGATTGCTCTCCCTGACTTTCAGATCTGCAACCGGTGCTTGAAGTTCGGCATCGCATGCGATGGTTACAATCGTCAATCCAGAACACCGAGTCCAAGAGCAGGCTCTCAAAAGCCAGCAGTTGCTTTACGAACAAGAACGTCCTCTTTACCATCGATCTCATATGCAACGATAACATCGATATTCGGAAGCGACGAAGAAATGCTGTACTTCAGCACTTTCCGAGACCAGACATCCTTCCAGGTAACACCATTCTTCGACTCGGACTCGTTCCGTGTATTCATTCTGCAAGCATGCAGTGTACCATCGATCCGACTTGCAGTCATTGCGATTGGAGCTCTTGCAAAGTCATGCATAACTTTTCAGGAACAGAGGAGCTCGAAACCCGGACAGTACAAGGTGGATTGCAGGACGCACCATAGAGCCGCGATCAAAGAGTATTCCAAGGCCCTTGGGCTGATGAGGGAAGCAAGTAGTCAAGGTCGCCAGGGTCTAAGGACAACATTGATTACCACCTTGCTTATTGCCTGCTTCGAAGGTGCTCATGGAAACTACACCTTAGCAGACGCGCAGATCGAGAGCGGCCTGGCTTTGATAGAGAGCTGGCAGAGGTCTCATACATCCACAATTTATCGATCGTCTAGCTTCTCATCACCGGCTCCGGATGTGATCGACGACATTTTGATCCGAATTTTCGGCGGCTTAGAGATCCAGAGCGGCGCATTTGGCGTTAAGAACACGGTCGAACAGCACCGGTTGATGATGTACGATGGAGAAGAGACTCTCCAGGGCATGCCAGTCTGTTTTGAAAGCCTCGAGCCTGCGCGAGCGTATCTGGAAATCATGATCAGACGCCTTTTGCATTGGATGTATAGCGTTGATGTGTCACACAACACAGAGACAGAGGACAAAGTCCAAGGATGCAACAATATCCAGGGGGATATGTAAAAGAAGACTCCATCTATGGTCTGACATCCAACTGTGCCATACATCTTTCGACCCTCCAGATTGAAAAATTTCACTACCAGTCTCAGCTAGACAGATGGAATATCTCTTTCGAATCCCTTCTTCAGCAATCGACTTTTCTTGAAAGATGCTTGGACGCAACTCTGCTCCGGTTAGGCTTCAAATCTTGCGTGTTACTTTTGAACACTGTCGGGGGACAGACAGACATCTCGCTAGAAAGCGATAGGGTGAACATGGCAGATATCGTCTATCTTGCGAAAGCTGTTCTTGATGGTCTCCGAGCAAGGTCGAATTCCTATTTTACAATCCTCCAGGGCGCCATCGACCCGGCCAGACTCGCGGGATTGTTCGAAAATCCGACTCAGCAATCTCGTATAGAGGCAATTGGCATGCTCTTCAGATGGCCCCGGTGGGAGGGCATATCGGACAGTCTATTTTTGGGCCAAACAATGAGATGGGACCAGACAACTGAGCCGACCGAGCCAGGGTCCTCCAACAACACGCCACCCATAAGAGAGGATGGTACGGGAGAAAATTCGGGAGAATATATGCAGCCAATGGAGATCGGGCATCAAAGTCTCTTGACACCAGATGGATCTGGGAACAGGGAGAGGAGATGGACCTTTGTCTGAATCGCCTCCTCCACGAGTTGGAGCTGGAAAAGGTTCGCGAAAATCCTCTGCGTTGTTCGGCACGACTAACTGACACAGGCACTCGTTATTCAAGGAATCGATCTGCTAAATGATGCTGTCGAAGGCCAATGAAAGCGATACATGGAGTCTGAGGGCAAGAGGACCACTGAGCACGTGACGCGGGTGCCATTGGAGGATGTCCAAGAGTTCGTACTAGCCTGGCCGCGTTACCGATGCGCTTCCCGTCTCAACGATTGACAACTGCGAAAAGCTGTGGTCAATGGCGTTGTTCGTTGATGTTGAGGGCATAAAGAAGATGAAAAGGCGAGGAATGAGATTATGTTGGATTCGAGTTGGGAAGAAAGAGACATATGAGGACGTTATTTTTAGTTAGCGTGCAGCTAGCGGTTTGCTGACTACTCAGAATCTATTTCAGATGCTCCTCGCTCTTTTCTCCCAATCAACATGGCATAATCGGAATCGTACTAAGTCTTAGGAGCGTGAGAGGAAATTTCAATGCTTTGCCGCATCAACCGAAACAAGACCAAAATTAATGCTTGGTTTCTGACTCTCTGACCAGTGATCTCTGGTGTCTGGTAGTACTGGATTCTTGTCTGCAAGGCTGCGTTCTTTTCAAAAGTGCCTTACCTTCATTTTTTGCTACGAGTTCTATGACTGTTGATATTTCCCCCCCCATGCCCCGTTAGATTTCAGATCTAACGTACCTAATTTACACTGTGCGCCTGTCCCATATCGTCTTATCTCATGGCGGCTCTCACAATCAACGACTGTTGGTTCCTATAAAATTTTCCTGTGTCATCTGGTCGTGCGATACCATACCTCACCCAGCTTCTCAGCTTCGTCTCTTAGCCTTTCATTAATAGGTCCTGGAGGACTTGGTTCTAGATTCACCATTTCGCATACTCAAGTACTACCCATTCGCATCGGATATTTGCTTCTCAGATTTGGCTGTCCCTTCGTCACGGTCGTAACTCGTACCTCCTGCCCCCAACAATCCTCCTTCCTCCTACACCTTTCATAATCCGGACCTTCGAATCACCCATCATGATCTGTACCTCTTCCATGGTTGCCCTCTATCATCGTTGTCGTATTACCAAAAGTCTTTCTATCTCCTTTGACCTCCACACTCCACTCCGATACTCGACTTGTCAAGCCACCTGCTAGGTCCGCAATAATGGCGCTGATACAGATGATGAGCGCGATTTGGAGGATAACGGTGAAATTCCGGGATAGAGTCATTCTCTCTTCGGAGACCTTGTTCTTCAAAATAGATTGATTTGCTCCCCATTGGATCCGATATTTCATTGTCAGCTGAAGTTGATGGACTTGGCGGAATGATCCAGTCTCCGAATATTATTGTTTGATCCAATTTTTGATTGATTGCTAATACGCCTGTATTTGTTTTCTTCTTCATATGCAAAACTCTCACGGTACATGGGGCCAAGGCTGGAGGTTTCCAAGTCCAGTGTTCAATCGACTGATAAGCCGAATGTTAAACGTGTGCGATGACACACTACTTCAAATCACGGTATATTGGGCTAAATGAAGATCTGAGGTGCTGATCCGTGAGGTGGTAGTACTCGCGGGAAGAAAGGTGATGCATCGGGTTATTCCAAAGGCTGTTTTTCGGATCGGTAACTTTATGATTTCGCTCATCTCTAGACTCATACACGTCTAAGTTTAATTCAATTCAATCAATTCTTTTGGGTGGAAATCTTCACTACTTATGACTCTCAAATCAACCATTAAAAATACTCTATGGCAACCTGAGCGAATTCCCTCTAGTCTAAACGGTCAGACCCGAGCGATCAGACCACAACCACAACCATATTCCGTACTACTACTCTTTTTCGCACTCCCTCCCACTCGCACTAATCCTAGCACCTATCCTATCAATGCTTAATCCCTCTCCCCTATCAAACATCAAACAAACGAAACAACAAAAGCTTAGCGAAGCGAATCCTTGGCCTCGTTTCAAGTGACGCAGATACACATTCTAGCCGCTCCCGGTCCAGCCTGCAAGATCTCCAACAAGGATGAGACACTGAGTGGTCGCAAGGACGAAGGAGGAGAGATGAGATGTATATATTAACGGTCTGTCGCAATGAAAATGTATTATAATTTTTGGATTCTCGCGCTCTTGACTAGCGAAACAAAAACCGCAAATTCACAGTTTGATTTTCAATTCCAAGTTCTTTCGTTCGATCGATCAATCACCTCTCTGGAGACAGCGAAAAATCCACCCTCCAAAATGCACACCACCCTCTTCACCCTCCCCCTCCCACTCCTCCTCTTCCTCCTCACCCAAAGTTTCGCATACCCAGTCCCAGCAACACCCCCAGGAAACCCACCTTCGCTCCTAGAAGCGTACCTAGATTTCAACCGCGACCTCACTCAATCCCCATCCTCATTCCCAGGCTTAGCAGTAACGCATGCAACAATCCCATCGAACGCATTACCCGTGTCATTCAACGCCCATGCCAACGTACGGCGAGGATTGAATGGAGATCTGGAACCACAATTTCCACTCTCACTTCCTCTTTCATCACCAGCCAAAGAACAAGATGGACAGGGATCAACAAGGCAAAAAGAAGAGTGCAAAGCACCGCATTTATCGAAAGGAGAGACGAAGAGGTTGATGAGCGTCCTAACATCACAACTCCTCTCCCTCCACCGCAACGGCATCGCTTTCCCCTACTCGGCAAATACGCATTGTTCCACCGGCGTGGAACTCACTGCGCGAACAGAGGTCGCCAACACGGCAACGAAATCCAGATTCAACGCGAAGTTCAAGCTGGAGCTCACACCAGCACGGAGGGATGTGTATGGGATGAAGAGAGGGCATTTTGTGAGCTTGGTGGAGAGGATTGTGGGTGCGGGATTGGAATTTGGTGGGGAGGGGGTTGATGAGAAGGGGGAGGAGGCGAGGGAGGAGAGGAGAGGTATTTTGGAGGGGGTTAGTGGGGATGTGGAGTGGGTAGCGAGGTTTGTTGTTAGTCCTGTTTTGGAGGGCGGGTGTGTGGCTTGATGGGAGGGAGGGGGTTGTGGTGGCATGGGCAGAGGATATGATATATCTACGGTGGTTGTAACGTAATAGTGGAGGCTTAGCGAGCTTGTTCCAGGCGTCAGGATGAATAGATGATAGATGGTGCATGTGTATACCTCTAGATAGATATTTTGATTTGTATCTCAAATATCGTATACACTTCCACGAGAATTGCGCAACATATTCACAATCAAGCAGCGCTCAATTCAGCAATCCTCCTCTCAATCTCCGGCACTTGTCTAAGATGCATCTCCAGATCTTCCCTCTCATCCTCAAGCTTCAACCTCTTCTCAGCATCCAATTGAGTGAAGATATACTTCCCCTGCCCATCAAATTGTAAGATTTTGCTATGGTATTTCCATAAACTCCTGCGATGGCTGACTGTCATAAGTGTGATGCCTAGAGCTTTCGCGTGGTCGTACATGACTTTTTCCATCTCGAGTGTGACGGAAGATGTACATTCGTCGAGGATGGCGTATTTAGGGCGGTTGTAAAAGAGGCGTGCCATTGCGACTCGTTGCTGTAAGCCGCCGGAAAGGACATCTCGCCATTCAGCTTCGGCATCCCAGCCATTTGGGAAGGACTCGACTAGGTGGTCAAGATCAAGAATACGAAGGATGGAGAGGAGGTCGGCATCGGTGAGTCCTTTGCTACGCATAATGCGAAGGGAGTCGGGGTAGATAATTTGTTGACGGAGAGAGCCGGCGCTGAGGTAAGGTCTTTGAGGGACGTAGAAGACTTGTGAGAGAGGAGGTTTGTGGACTGTGCCACCGTAGACGGGCCAGAGGCCACCGAGGATACGGAAGAGCGAGGACTTTCCGCAACCGTTTGGTCCAACAACTAGGACGTGGTCGCCACGCTTCATGGAAAAAGACAAGGCTTTCACCAAAACACTACCGCCGGGTGTGATGATCGGCCTGAACTGTCAGCAGGAACCCAAAATCTAGGGATCTTCAAACTTACACATCGACGAATTCAATGTCCTCGCTCTCGATCACTTTCCCGCGTCCCCTCATCAGTTCGAGTTGCTCGCCGCCATTATCATCAGAGACAAGGGTTTTCTCGAAGCGACCGGCTTTGATATCATCCATGACATCCAAAAGGGTGGCAACGCGGGAGGTGTATCCTGCAAGTTCAGTCACCTCCTTGTACGAGAACATGACCCGACCAAATGCATCAGAGCTGGAGAGCAAAAGACGTCTGTTGGTGACAAAACTCTCTGTCCTGTCTCCCATCGTTTGAGCAGAAGCTCCTGGGATTTTGAAGAACACTGGAACACTGCAGAGCACAAGACCCAGAGCTCCCCATACGTATTTGATGATGAAGTCCTGTTCACGTTTAGCATTGAATCAAGTAATGATCAAGGAAGAAAGCATACCTCCATTATGCCGTGGGTAAAACGACGCCGTAATATGTCTTGACATGTTAGCTAGACATCATGGGAGTGAGAGTTACACTTACAGTTGACATGCTTGATCAAAGTAAAATATCCCTTGTCAAGTGTATCCTTTTCTGCTTCGTGGCCATTATACAACGCAATTTCTTCACTGTAATCTATTAATCTCGAGTGCTCGAAGCGAAATTCGCCTTCTAATCTTGCTTCGTCTGCCACATATTTTCCAAATGGGGGTGTCAATGCCCGCATAACATTCGCGGACAGTTGGACCAGTAGTGACATGAAAAAGAGGCCTAGTAATGTTAGCTATGCCCTTAAACCACCTTTGTTGGAGCCATACCTTCTCCACCAACACTCTTAGACAGAGAATAATTATATATCAACATATCCAATGTTGGTTTTGCCAGGTTCCCATACAATTCAGCCAGACTGTTTGAGAACTTCGAAACATCAACAGTAATCAATTGATCTGCATTCTTTATCCGATCGTCGAGGGCCGAGAGAGAGTAAAATGTCATATTCGAGAGATATTTGTCGTGGATGTAGTTTGTTAACCGTGTACGGTATTGCAATGAAAGTTTACACTGATGGTAGGAGAGCTATTTCAGGGTTAGCAGAGCTTCTGCGAAAAAGAACGCAGACATACCATGGAGTTTGTAAATGTTGCCGGTACAGCAATCACCATCCACCATACAATTCCAATCAAAAAGTCCTTCCCCTTTCCTCTAACTAGACTGGAAACGAGGGCACCATCCATAGCCGCAACCTTCAAGCTGATCAAAGTTCTAATAACTAAGAATATGCTGTGGCTGATCAACAACCGGAACTCCTTGCTCTTCCATCCCGGTATGCATATCCTCAGCAACCTAAACAGGTTCTTGAAGAACTCCCTGTTCAATTCCACTTTCTGTCTCTTTGTCGCCTCGCCACGTCCGAGGGAAGTAGATCCCCGCTGTCTCTTCTCTGCTTGTCTGATAGCCGCAGCTTTCTGTTCCGAGATGGCGGATCGTATGCGATTGAGGAGGGCGAAAAAGAGGGTAAGGTAGACGGTTCGAGATATCTTCGTGCGGTGTTTGAGGTAGAGGTCAGTGAACTTCGAGATGATGCTCTTGATTGTGCGATCGGGAGGGAGGAGTTTGGATTGCGCCGCCATTGTAGATAGTCGAGAAGAGGACAGTCGTGAATTGTGGGGAAAACCTGGGGAAGCTACTCGCTGCTCCGATGCGCAGCTCTTGGTTTCGGGATCATGAGATGGTCTTCGGGATTGAGATCATGTCGCAGAGCTACGACATTCTGAGGATAAGATTGTATCGACTTGAGAGTAACTTCGGTATTGTGGCGGGTGTGGAGGTTGTGGTGGAAGGTTGAAGGTTGAAGGTTGAAGGAGGAAGCAGAGAGACTTGGGACTGGACTGACTGGATTGTTGATGTCCGAGGCTGGACAGGGATCGTGTGCCTGGGCATGGAATTTCACATGCCACCAAAGTTTGTAACGCCCCCATGACTTCAAAATTTGGAAACGTAATATTACGGTCGAACTCCGTCTGAGCTTACTGCAATTCCATTTTTTTGCAACCTCCATTTGAATGAGCACATCAATAATGCGGCGTTTGTAGAGCGCATTCGGATAGGGAGATACCATTGCGAACTGAGCATGATCACGTGGTTATCGGAGACGCTGATGCTCCATTCCGCCGCGGCATCTCGAACAGAACTTCTCTCACACTCACTCGCACTACTGCAAATACCTTTCGCCCCATATTGATTTAATGGGCCTGATAGTATTTGACAAAGCCGTCTCTTCATCTAGGCAAGGACAGGCTTAGGTGGGGAATTCTTTGAGTGAAGCTGTGCCTACTTCATGATTTGTACTTGCACGACGCCCATGATACTTCTTTCTTTCCATATGAACCTGCTTTCTTGTTGCTTAGAATTTGCCTTGTCGCTTAAGAATATTCGGTCTTTATTGCTGCGGTCACTATGTATCCCATCATAGACCTCTCGCTCAACCTCTACATGGATGAAAGTACCATCAAACCCATTGTCACCAACCCAGCCACCAAGAAGAAACCAAAACCCCAGCTCTGTGTTTTGCACTGGAGGAAGACGGCTTTCCTGTCTTAAGCGCTTCATAATCCATATACTCGCAGTTCGCCCATGTTCCATTCGGTCCACTTACCTCCCCAACGGCTCTGCAATTTTCATAACGCAGTCGTTTATACCCTCCGCAAGTGCACAGAGTCAGGGTGTAGCACGTGGGGCTGCAACCTCAAAGAACTTCCCAGGCATGGGTCTTGTTCGCATTAGGCAGGTAGCAACTCATGTATTCGATATACCTGAGATTTCTGTCGTCGTCTTCGTTAGAGAGAGATGCGATATTGCACATGATTGGGATGTTCAGATTCGATGAAGGGGTGTAACAATGGGTTGCCTCCGAGATCTAGTCGTGTTGGATGTATTCTTTTCTTAGCAGACCTTTTTTGGGTTCTGGAATTTCCATACCCCGCTCTCGATTGCTGATGAGATGCGTGTCATGCTGGCTTTTATCAAAGTCCGATGGACGCAATGCTCGTGAGATTGTTTGTCTTTGATCTCTGATGAAGGCGTGCTTCTAGTGCATCAAGGCAGAGATGCCATGTTCAACCGGCTGTGCCCAACTCATGTTGGTGAAAGTGCACTCATTCGAAGTTGCTCGGGCGGTTTGTTTACCCTTGTCGGCAAATTGAAACTTGCTTTTGATTGGACGGAATACTTTTTCGTTAGCATACGAAGCTATTCATGAGCGAGTTGTTTACTTTAAGTGTTGATATCGAACGGGGCTCAATGCATCTTTACGGGCATAGCCTTGTATTCCCGCGATAATCTCTGCCTATCCAGGACAGGTGTGAGGGAAATCTATCTGCTCGTCGGGGGCTCGCATCTTAGCTAAAATTTTCCTGCAAATAGTCTGGCTACATACAAGCATCTCGAGGCCAAATGATTATGTATGATCACTTTAGGAGCTCTCATTGTATGGTTTTGACGGAACGAGTCTCACTTTATGGCCAGGAAAGTGATGAAGTGAGTATCAGGCTGGTTGGATCGAAAGACTCGCCAAGTTACTGTTCTCCATTCTCTTCTGGGCTAGGCATTTCGAAGCATTATCTTTTTACCTGGTTAAGTAAAGTCTGAAATGACTGTAGAGTGATACAAAACGCAGGAGTTTAAGTGCCTTGGACATGCCAAGGTTGTAGCGTCTACTCTCCGCCGGTTAGGTGATGGCCTTCCCAAATTCCTTCTGGCCAAGATTATGGACCTCGTTGGCTCAACTCTTGAAAGTACCGCTTTCTGCTACAGCACTTGTAATCGATGCTGGAGAACAGAAATCGACAATTACTCGCAGGTCTACATCATCCTTTCAAAACTGGTGGCTGGGCTTGTGAAGAAGGGGGTTATGGTGCTTTCATCGTTGTGGATGAAGGAGTTTGGCAAGTCACTTATACACTTGTAGAAAAAGAGCGGGTAGGTACCATTGGATTCAAACCGGTCATCTTCATGTTTGACGCCTATTGTGGAGGTCTAAAGCTTCACCTACCACTCCTTCTCAACCTCCTTACGGACATCGTAGCCATAACCCCAGTCTCTAATCTCCCGATCCGCAATACCATAAGACAGTTTCTCAGCAAAAAACCTCTCTCCTGAACTACCCTCCTCAACCACCCCTTCACAAGCCAAAGCCTTATCTCTAGCATCTTTCACCTCCCGGTTACTCACATGCAGCATATTCCCGGCATGTAAACTGGCATCCCTCACAGCTTCAGCTCTCCTCTTTCTGACCTTCTCAAAGACTTTCATCGCATGAGGTAACCCACTTCCTTTACTATTCATCAAAGCCATACACTCCGTGAACGTCTCCGCATCTTCAACCGCCAAGGAAACACCCATCGATAAGTAAAAAGCCATAGCATGCGCCGCATCACCCATCAGAACGAATCTCCCCGAATCTGAAACCCACTTCGGCAGAGTTTTAACTTGGTAAACCGGCCAGTTCTGCACCTCGGGATTCGTGGCAGCCAGTAACGCTTCCAAAGTAGGCGAGATATCCTTGAAAGTCTTACCAATTTGAGTTTTGTATTGCTCGGACGTCCAACCCGTCGTATCGACATCATCAGGATGCGAAAGCACGATATTCAGCATTCGGGCGTTCTTCACGAGGTAGGTCATTACCGATCTATCGTCTCCTGACCAGCAGTTGCAGTTGTAGTCGTTTCCGAGATCTGCGGTGAGGGGATTGGCCTTGAGAACTTCCACAGGGGCCATAAGTCGATAGGCTGCCCATCCTGTCTTCTCCTCCCACTTCTCCTCGGCATTACCCAGGAATGCTCCCCTCGCAGAAGACTTGATTCCATCAATGGCAATGACAAGATCGGCTTTCAACACCTCCCCACTTTCCGAAGTGACTTCCCCGCCTTCGAAATCATACCCGACGACTTTACAGCCCAGCCTAACCTTCACACCGGCTTTAACACCATGCTCATGCAAAATGCGATGAATGTCCGCTCGATGGATAACAAAATAAGGTGCACCGTACTTCTCCTGAAACTTCCCGAAAGACACGGAAGCAAGCAGCGAATCATCTGTATCTCGACGAATATTAAAGGAAGAAGGTAGGACGGCGTGAGAGAGGATGTCTGGTCCGAGGCCCCATTTCCAGAACGATCTTGTGGAATTGGGTGTCAGTTGTACGCCGGCGCCTATCTCTGCCAGTTGCGAGGAGGCTTCGAGGACGGTTACGGTATGGCCTGCGAGGGAGAGGGAGAGAGCTGCTGAGAGACCGCCTATGCCGGCACCGACTATGATGATTTCCATCGTGTTGAGAAGTTTTTGGTTACGAAGAAGAATGACTTGTAAATTGCGGCGTTTGCAAGAATGAATGATGGCTGATGGAAGTATATAGCAGAATAAATAGATATCGGGCGTGGGGTTCAAACGCAAATGCCGAGAAAGTCTATTTAGACTTTGACGGGTATGCTCCTCGGCCCGGTCCAGTAAGGATTAGAGTACCCGAACCCTATTCGAGCTCACTAGCGGAACAAAGAGAGTTTACTCACTATTTCTATGTGGCATGATAAACTGACGACTTGGGATAGACCATGCCTTCACTGCTGAGGTACTCACTGGGACGTAGGCGGTGATGACGCCAGATTCAATGTCAGTCAATGAGAAAATGCTAGGCTGTTTGGAGATTTACTTCCGGATTGGGAAAATCGTAGCCACGTGCATTATCGGACCACCGTTATAGTTCAGGTCAGATCAGGCGAGGAAGACTGGGCTGTAGGGAGCAAATTTAACGTTCCTTTTGAGGCACGTGTATACACACCAAAAAAAAATCTTAATATTTAGTCATCTGCCCTCCACGACATTTATAGTCCTATAGCCTCTTTGTGTATCTATCATACATGTTAAGAACTAACTCCTGCTTAAAATGCTCCTTAAAATCCATCGAAAACGTGCTAAGGCATCTCGTTTATTCCGTGTAAGAGCTCTCTTTCGGCTGCAAGGATCAGGACCAGAATCAGGTCGATTATGACAAGTTCGAGGCTGGTGAGATTTAAAGATCTTAGCTGAGTTATGAGTATTAACTCCGGTGATCTCGTGTTTGACTTCGAATGGGATCGGACTAATACGTTGCTCGAGGAGCTTTATGGCGATAATAACTAAGCGACCTGTGACTTAACATAGCCTCCACCGTTATATTTTAAGTTAGGAGGAGGGGTATAAGGTCTCGCGCGAGATTTGCGCTTCTTTTGAGGCCGAATAAGAGGCATTTCGAATAGTTAAAGATACGAGAGTTGTATTAAGAAAAGATATGTTTATATGTAAACAAAGCTATTTGGTAGGGTACGCACGTGCTTCAAAAGGAACGTTAATTTTGCCCCCTACAGCTGGGATCCTTGTTTATTTGATTGTTGTTGACGACCTGCTGTAAGCGACTGAGGATTAAGCAGGGTTCCAGGGGTTGCAGGCGCTTTTCATTAAGATACGCTATAACTAGGACGGAGGATTGTTCAGAACGCTGTTATTTTCCAGGACCCTCATCCCTGCAGTTGGGGAAACGGGTCTTGTCCGGCAGCTATTAGTTCTGCATACAGCGATAATGTCATCACATATTTGCATGAATACATCGGCGTCATCTCATGATTCTATTGAATGCTATTGAGTTGAGGACCTCTTCCATTTTCCTGTGTAAATGTCTACCTATGTAGAACAGTAGCATGCGCCTGGTCATCTTGAGCAAAGATACATCAGCTCTAATCTTCAAAGATGATCATACTGTCGCGTTCCAGTCTGCCGAAATATTTCACAGTCTAATTTTTGGACGCAATGTCGCGATGGGGACAAGTATTAAGGCATTGGTAATGTAGGCCGAGAGAAATAAAATGGCCGAATTTTTCTTCTAAGGTTGGAAGCTGGCAGGCAGTAGCAAGCTGCAAAATGCAAAACATCCCCATGCTGATGCAGAACGCTAACGCAGACTCCGAAGTATCGCTCAGAATAGTCATCAAGTCGTAAGAATTCGACACTCAAGCCATTACTTCTCCTCCCACGGCGCAATCAACTTCGGCTTCTTGCGTGATCCAAGTCCCATACTACTTCCATCACCACTTGCGTTGGCTTTTTCCTTCGCCTTAGCATCGGCCTCCTTCTTCATGGCTTGTGCTCTCTTCTCAGCAGCCTCCAAAGCTAGCGGCCTCAACTTCTCACGACGCTTGGCATTGCGTTCGACTCGTGCCTTGGCCAGAGCCTCACTGACAGGTCCACCGTGGACGAGTTCGGCCATGTTACGAGCGCTGGCGTCCTCCTGATCGGCACGCAGACGGACTTTGTCGGGGTGGTAGCTGCAGTGCCGGGCGTGAGCTGTTGTGCCGATGCGCATGATGTTCTCCCAGGAAGTGAGGCACTCGAAGCACCACTCTTGACCACAGCGGCCTAGGTAACACATCAGCACTTTTACATGTAGCATGGGCGGATTGGGGACTTACACTGCAAGTGGTCACAGCCATCGGTCTTGGTGACACCTTGGTTGCAAGCAGGGCAGATCTTAGAATTTTGGGAGAGAAGCTTAGCGGTAGCCTCATCTGCCTCAAGACGCTCGATCTGAGACTCATCACAGTCGAATTCTTCGCAGGAGAAGCCCTCATGCCATGGAAGCTTGTGGAATGTGCAGGTCTTGAAGCCGCAGGAGTTGCAGATCATAACTGGGTTCTCCTTGTAGGTTTCAGGGTTTACCTGGCCCCATCCACAATTTAGACCAAGACACATGACAAGACCAGGTGTGGCCATCAGGACTAGGTACTCATAGCTATATGTTGGTTAGGGAGTGTTCTTTTCAGGATGGAACTAAATCAGGTGGGGTGGAGACACAAACCGAGAGATCATAGCTGCAGTTCCGTACTTCTTGATATCTTCTGCTTGAAAGTACTCAGCACAAAGAGGACAGTAGATCCGACGGGTTTCGCCATTTTTGAGCCCAGTCTGAATTGTGTTGCGGATGCAAGAAATGCAGACGACCTCTTCATGGTCATGATCACAGGTGGTGGTGATCTTTAGTGATTCGGGGAAGTTATCAGCGGCGTACTGTCCCACACAGATGCAGCACTCTGTGAAACCCTCGGGAATCTCTCTCTCTTGGCCGAGGCCGTTGTGGTCGGAAGAGGCACCCTCATCGTCCTGCTCTTCATCACTCTCGTCTTCTTCTTGGCTATCTTCATCCTCCAGCTCCTCAGAGTCGTCATCCTCGCCATTTTCATCTTCATCACCACGACTGTCGCTATCCGAATCGTCGTCTTGGTCCTCGGGGGCGTTGGCCTCGTCAGTCTCGTCGGTATCAGCTTGAGTAGTAGTACCCCAGCCGAATGGTTGTTGTTGACCCCCAGCCTGAACAGCTGGTGCTTGAAAGCCACCAGGGAAAAGACCATATGGATTGTGCGATGCGAAAGCATTTTCAGCGGGATTCCATCTTTGACCTCCGTTGATTGGGGGACCTTGAGCAGCAGAGGGCCCTGGGAAGTCGCTCAAACTGCCACCTTCTCGAAGCCAGTCACGGATAGGTTGTGCCTCAGCATCGGGGAGAGAGTTCTCAAGGTTTGTGAGGGTCAGGTAGAGCGTAGATCGAACGTTAGGGCTTTCAGGGAGTCTGTGGTAGGCGCGCAAGATGTGCTGCATCTGGCGGTTGTCGTGCTCTCGAAAGGTGAGACCAAAGGCAGTTGAGGTCCCATCTAGGTTCAACATCTTGATAGAAGTAACTATTTGAGAATGATGAAGACTGTAGCTGTTAGCTTTGAATAATAAACAAGGGAGAAAGGAGGAGCCGTACTGGTGGGGTGGGGTGTGAGTGGTGATCCCTCCTCGAGACTTGAGAGAATTTCGTTGTGGAAATAGAAAAGTAAATTTGAAGACGAGTCAAGAGGACATATGCGCGACTTAACACAAATTTAAACGTGATGGCTGTCTGGTGAATCCAAATTCCAAAGTCTTTGTCGCTATTGCTGGGACTTCGAAGGTGAAGATGGCAGATTCATGATAAGCTGTCGTTGCCTTGACAAGGGAGCTAAGCGACGTCCTACACTAGGCGGCCAATGAGTCTTCTGGCCTTCCATGTACTAGGTACGACGTTGCGTGAACCTACAGTATGAACTTAAAAGAAACTTATGAATTATTTTAAATGTGATCATTAGCAACCAAGATTCCTGGTGATTCCGTAATCTCTGGTGCTCGAATTGTCCTTTAGCGAACGCTAAGTCGGTAGAGGCTTTACCTAATTTTGTGGTGGCCTCACACCAGCCGCAAGCTAGGATCCACAATTTATATGAACAGTGGGTTTCCTTAATTGATTACCTGGATCGTAAAAACTTGAGTCGGACAGTAAGGATTTGTGCAGGCTAAGTGATGGTCCCGTGAAGGATTCCACCATGAAGAATCACTCTCTCTGTCGTTCGGGTTCAGCTGATGAAGAGGAACGGCATCCAACCCCTTGAGCCCGCCCCTTCTATGGATCCACATAGATCATATTTCACACTAATTGAAATCTCGGCTAAGATGATTAGTGAGAACAATGAAAGCTTCAACAAAAGCAGAACTCCGTTGACTCCAAATCATCCTTCTTGTAAGCTTCACCATCCATCAAGCCATGAACATAACTGGAGCCAATAAACCGATACAGACCATCATCCACCGGTCTAATAACGTACGGGAGCTCTCCTCCATCCAAAACACAAACCACGTCCCCCGCTCGAACCGACCTCATCCCTTGACCAAGCCGTGAGTGCTCAGTCGTGAACATCCTCCACCCGTCTGCACGCGAATTGACAGCAGTCTCAATCTGCAACAGCTGAGTACGGAGAGGCTCCCGCGTCTCAGGAACAATGACGTCGGATTGAAAAAAGTGATCGAGATAAACCTTGAAGTAGGACGAGTATTCTGAAGGTGGTTTATCCGCACTAGCAGTCATGTTGAATATCATTGTCCGCCAAAAGGATTCGAAAAGGTTGTTATGCTTGCCTTCATCAACGGTATGGTACGCAATTATCTCTTTGCGAAGTGCGAGCCATTTCTTCACCCTTTGAATCCCGATGTCAGCAAGTGATAATCCTTCCATACCAGTGCACTGCACTTCGTCGAGTGGTGGTGCTGTCTGCTTGATGATGTCCACTACTTTACCCCAAGAGAACAGCAGATTCCCATCTTCAGATATGCGGAGTCTTGGGACAGAGTCACGACTAGCATGAAAAGGTAATGCATCTCCCATTCGCATTCGAATTAATGGGTTCGTCGCCTCCAGCCGAGTAAAATCGGGTACCCAGCTCGGTAGATCCATCGCACCAGATTGTGCAGGGGTATATGGAACGCTGAGCGGATACATACATCCTTTCTGGGAGAGGCATCCAATGACAAACTTCTTGAATACTTCCTCCACTGAAAGCGAGTAGTCTGGAGTCAGCGAATCTCCATACAGCTTCACGTCTCCCCCAAGTCCGAGCAGCGAGTATACCACATCCCGTGGGTCTGTACATTTGAAGTATCTTGTCGAGACCACCGATTCTAGGAGTGGTGCATGATCATTCTTCTGGGAGTCCCTCCGTATGAGACCCATGATCACGATCCCCGTGTGGAATCCAGTAGCTGCTTCGGCAGGGTCTAGGATATAGCTCAATGCGCCACTCTGGTAGATGCACCAGTACACATCTGACAACATACTCCATTGGACTGTTTGGAAACCGCAGACAACGATAGCTGATGGTGCTTTCGCGATCTCTTGGAGGCACCACCGTCGAAGAAACCATGGCTGCCGGATCAAGCGAAGGAAAGACACTTTCCACATGTCCTGTGTGCGCAGCAGATTTGAGAAAGTCGATGATCCTGGCAGAAAGGTATTTTCAAAAGATAATTCGTCGTATGGATATCCATCTTCAGTTTGCAAAAATATTTCATGAAGCTCTTTTACTGTTTGGAAGGTGCCGCTCAGGCTGTCGATGTCTTCGCCGATCCAGACTAGGACTTGGTGGGAATGGGAATATATCTCTCCCATCAGAGCCACCTGAAAGGACTTCTCGTCATTGTCTTGCTGATTGATACAGATAGCGTCTGCCCAGATAACACGGTCCACAGTTTCTGATCGTAGGTGGCGGAGAGCTTGATGAAGGCCTTGTCTCTGGATGAGCGGAGCTCTCAAATGGCTAAGGCTTGTATGACGCAACACACTTACTTATCGTCACCTTCATAGAACAGCCCTCACATAGAATTTCCTTCGTCTGAAATGAATCGCCCCAGACATACGATAGGGCTTCGTATTTTGGCTTGCTCTCGAGACTTACATGTTTCAGGTGGCAAGAGATCGAGTCTTCGAAAGTACCAGGCTCGAGGACCAGAAGGCGAATAGACGAGCTGGATTCTAACCTTTTATATTGATAAGAAGTCCTATGCTCTCTTGGCTGATCATGTTCAGAGGGCCCCTCCATCCCTGAAATAGACTTTTTTTTCTCAAAAGGAGAAACGCAGTCTCACATCTAGAGTTGGATAGCGACACGAAAGACGAAAACTAGAGGTAGAGAGAGGGAAGAACATAACAGGATTAGCTGAAAGATATAAATCCGAAAACTCGCATCATGCATGCACGCCACAATATTATTGAAATGCTTTATCTGGCGAAGTCTAGCGTTGCCCACCCCTTGTCAGCATTTGGATGCCTCTTCCAGAGTAAATCCGGAAATCGCCTAAAGTTAGTATATTCTTAAGAGACTCTTGACAATATCTATCATCTGAATACATGAGTTCACAGCTGCAGCAGAAATCTATGATTCGGCAGTCGAGTGGTGGCAATATATACTGGAGATTGAACAGCTACCCCACCCCGCCATTTCCGCCCCTAAATGCGGGGTCCTGTGAGGTACTTTACAAACCCCTCTTCCGAAACAAAACCTGTGCCTTCGGGTCTGGCACATTCCTATGCTGGAACTTGATACTCTCCGGCCTCGTTTCCCCATCCCTCAACTTGATATCGTATTTACTCAAAAGCGAAACGATAATTAGTTTGATCTCAGCACTCGCGTACCATCTCCCGGGACACGCATGCCTTCCAGCGCCGAAATGAAGCTGGGTATTGCTGATGCTCGTGAGCTGATGCTTGTTCTTAGCTTCGGAAGAAGCTTCTCGGAGTTTGTAGAAGTGTAGACCGTCGAATGTGTCACCATTAGGAAAAATGGCGTTATCTGTCGAGATAGCGTTCCCGGGAGCGAAGATGAGGGGTCCCACGGGTAGAGTGGTGCCGTCGTGCAAGATGATGGTGCGGAGAACTTTACGTTGAAATGATACTGGTATTAAAATACTTGTTCAGTATTTGAGGGAGTTCAAGCGGGGAAATATCGTGATCTCACCGAGAGTCAAATTGTTGCAACGAAGAGTTTCGTTCAAAAAACTATCCATCTTCTTCAGCTTCGCCATATCCTCCAATTTAAACTCCTCGCCATGTTCCGCCTTAACAGTCTCATACTCATCTCTCAGTCTTGGAGCATATTCGGGATATGCGGCAAGATTAAGAATAACGTTGGTCGTCAAGTGGGAGACAGTGTGGATAGACAAAGCTCCGATGGCAAGCTGTCCAATACCGAAGAAAGTGTAATTCTTCTTATCCTCTTTAGGGACCACGCCTCTCAGTCATTCAATGGCATCATTTGGTTTCTCATAGCCAGGATGGAGCTCTTGCTGCTCTCGCTTCTTGATGATCGGCTGCAGTAGCTCTCTAGCTCGTACGTTCTGGTGGCGACACTTCCTAATCTCCGGAATGAAGGAGCTACCGATGGGTCGAAGGAAAGCTGGAAGCATTTTCAACTTTACGGCTGAGAGGAAGACGTTGCGTGTCCACTGTTAGATTTGTTAGTGACTTTGGATATTGGTTCCAAGATGTGACTAACCTCCGAGCTGATATCGATCCATTCCTCGTTCCGATTCAAGCTTGGGCCGACGGACATCCTTCCCAAGATCATGCAAATCAATCTCAGAACGGTGCCATATGCAGTAACAGGAGTCCAATCTGGAATGGTTAGTCCATGCATGTTGATGCATGATTTTTGTGAAGTCACCTTGGCATGATGGGTATTTCTGCCGGAAATGCGGCATCAATCTCCTCTTGAATGTTTGGAAATACCTTCGCTAGTTTAATGCTTATCAGCTGAATAGTTTCAGAGAAGAAATGGTCTTTTGATTCCCTCGAACTTCGAGACTTCTTCACATACCCAAGTTTCTGTTCAGGTCGGAGGATATGACAGCGTCAACATGGTCAAGTATCTCGGGACCCACAGGAGCCATTGTGTATGCAACTAGCATGAACTATGCAAGATATGTTAGGCCCGTACACTCCATCAGTTCGACTCTTCTCGGGCTGGTTTATTGGTACTCACATCTCTCAATTGAGAACTAAAAGTATGGTCCGGCAACATTTTCAGCCCGTCAATGTATTTCGGAGGCAGAGAAACCTGCTCTCCCTGTGACGTCCAGACTCTGAACGGTTTATCGTAAAACTAGAGAGGACTAATCAGAATCTGTTGATGAAAGATGTGTGTGCATTTGCTGACCTTATGGTACCCTTCGCGAAGTAAATTGACACTGTCAAACATCCGCCGCCTGTTGAACGAGAGCAGCGCGTGGGCATCGTCGTCGTATAATGGAATATATGATCCGAGCTTGGAACGCAAGCAGGAGAAGATGACCCAGACTAAAACTGAGAATATTAATAATGTTGATACAATTGAAGCTGAGGAAGATAAGTAAATATCCTGGAACGTTATTTGCGATAACATGGTGCGCGGGATCTGGGCAGTAAATCCGATATCGACGTCCAAGGCCCCTTCATTTATATTGAGAATGCAGATGATCCAGCTTGAAACGAAACTGTTTCCAAGTCCTCGCCCGCGTTGTATCTAGCTTGCTGATCTTAGTGAAAGCACGATCGAACTTAAGCTAGAATAGGGTTGAAGGCGGCGTTTCCCTGACATCAACGTCGGCATCCAGCTGTCCAATCTGCCACCTTCTCTGGCTGGGATCAGACACTCTGTCTTGAGACATGTCCTATTGTACTTTTTGAATCGAGGTGTCAATCATTCTCCGAAAACTTGTTGTTCCAGGATCTCGAGAGGGATAGTTCGATGATAACTTTGACTGCTTGGAATTCTTCTATGTTCAAGCTTCAGACTTGACTATCCAATCCGCAAAGCTCCTGCAAATAGCGAGATCCTGGAAGTTTCTGTCGCTTCCCAGCGCCAAGGGGACGATCACTTCTTCGATCCTCCTCGCTTAACCCCTTTCAGCAAGCGAGCTCGGAGAGGCTATTCGTAAGTGGGCAATGATCGCGCCTTTTATTACCGAGCCTAGCTATTTTTGACTTGGGGTGCTTATCTGACTTATTGAGAGAACAGAAGTACAAATATCTGTGGTCTCTGGGGAAGCGCAAAGGTGCCTGCTCTCGAAAGATCTTTTCGAGTTATCTAAGTACTGAAGTTAGCGCTCTTGTTGGGGCATCTGGACCCTGGCAACAGCAGGGCAACTAAATATCCTCCCCTTTCGATATTGTCCTAAGATTGAACACAAGATAAACGTTTCGCCTCCATTGATAGAATGCCGAGCTGGTTATGGAGCCAGATCAGAGTCTTCTACAAATTTCTTCTGGTCGCAAATGTATTATGGGTTCGGTAGGGTTGGCTCTTACTCACGATGCTCTTCAACCGCTCCTAACTTCTCCCTCTAGACTCCCTCTACTCACCGAACTTTTGTTTTAGCAATGCATACTTCTGTATGTCAGAGAAAACTTTCTTCCAGCTTTCTCTTTCACACTAACGCGCGTTTTCCGCTTGATTCTCAAGATGCCGAATCTTCCTTTGCACGCATGATGCCTGTACAGGGAGCCCATTTGAGCGAGAGGACCTGGAATAGCCATGACCGAGTACAGTTTGTGACCCAAATCACGCATCTACTGCGGCAGAATAATCATGCATGATCGTATTCGAGACACTTCAATGACGGCAAGAGAGCCTCTTTTCATTTTAGCTATTCGACTTGTAAGGCCTTCGAATGGCAAGGGAGGTAAACACTATGCTGAGCTCGATCACGTGGTTCACCCCTCTACAGCCCCTCGGGTGGTCTTTCGTCCTTCGCAAAAGCCACATGCTTGTGTCTTTGACCAGACAAATGGTTTCCATTGATTCTCGTTGCGAGCGGTATGCATAGTTTCGAACCCGTTATCGGACGTTTGCGCTCACCGAATAGGGTGTGATGAAATTGGGTCTGAATCTACACCGACGCCGTGTAGCCACCATGCATGCAGCATGCGACCTATCGACCTTTCCCACGTATCACTTGCATGTGCTGAATCCAGGATTAGATGTTTCCCCGTCAGCCTTACTTTGTAAATCGGGTATATGGTTCGCCTTACCCAATTGATTTGGCATCGACGGTCCTCGATCATCCACCCCTCATTTTTCATTGAAAAGGCAAAGTCCAAGGGGAGTTGAAGTCAAGGGACAAAGAATTTATCTAGTAAGCTAATAATCCCTAAAGCCCAGGGAAAATTCTGACCTTCTACAGAGATCCATCGTCAAGTCGCTAGCATCCAGACGGCCAGTGAGTCAACCACAATGGCAAATATCATAGACCAAAGGCGATGTCCTGGAAACTTCATCCTTGATATCGCAAACACAGGACTTGGAGCCACAGCATTACTCTCTCGCTTTGGTTCCGGCTACAGAATCAAGAACATCGCCAACAGCATTTCCCTTTCCGCAGGTCTGCTATCTGAAGTCGGAAGGGATGTTAACAAGAATGAAGCATTTTTCAAAGACAATTTCGCGACAAAATTCCAAGGAGCTTTAGCCAAGTGTAAGAAAGAATATGAGCAGGCCATTGCAGCTGTCGAGAAGGTCGCTTCTTGGAAGAAAGATGAGACTAATGAGAGCGCCGAGGCACCACCCAAGAAACCATGGAAGAAACTGGCTTGGGGGCTGGGCATGACCGATGGCGAGTTCGGCGACTATGAAGATGAGCTTGATGAGTCGTACAAGGTTGCAATGATGGCTCAAGTCATCGTTCAGCTTGTCATTCTCCAGGTCAACGCACAGAAGTAGGTGGCAGACACGCAATTCTTCGCTAAGCAATATTTTCTAACCCCCGAATTGCAGGCGAAAGCTCTCTCCCTATGAGGAACTTCTTCTTCGACGAGTGAAGAAATCCATGGGTGAGTTCCTAGAGGTTCTTCACGAGACGGGAGTTGGCAAAGTCATGATGTTCAGCTTGAACGAGCCGATACATCCTGCAAACATAACTCAAGTTGTGCAAGCCGCCGAAGGCGAGAAGAAGGACAATGACGCATCAAGCATTGCTTCGCTCACCATTCGCAACCCAACGGAGATCAGTGTTGCCGCTCCATTGAAGAAAACGTGAGTCAATCAAACGACCAGAAACTTTTATGGATGCTGACAAACATCCAGACCAGGACCCGGTCCACCGCCTCCACCCGCACCTGTTGCCGGTCCAATGGGCCCTTTCAAAGCACCGGATATCTACGAGATCCACCGCGCCAGCATCGACTCGCGAGAAAAGAGATCAAAGCAAACCATATTCCGTTTCCTCGGCCTCCCCCTGAAAGTTAATCGTACAGAGACAGATGTGGTCTGTGCTTTCAACAAAGTTCCCATGTCCCAGGACGACATCAAAGCTTTCCTGGAGCGAAACAAGGATACCACGTCGATGAAGCCAGCGATCGAGAATCTCATGGACGTCCCTGCCCCTACCAGTACAGCTGTCTACACATACCTCGGCACGAAAGCAGATCCACGAGTATACCAGTCCCATACCTGGACCGTTGAATGCGTTCTCGCTTCGTCAATCGACAAACCCAAACCACGCCGATTCTGGTCCAAAAAAGAAGAGAAAGCTGCTAGCCATATCATAGTCCTCAGAGGTGAATCTGTAATCCGCTCATGGGGTGGACCACCGCCTCCTGGCCCACCTAGATTCCGAGGCCCCCCAATGCCTCCACCGCCTCCGATATCAAGATCGTTCTCGATTTCTTCTCAAAAGCGCTCGAAGCCAGCTGCTAAGTTTGAACTCTCGCAGCAGGAGACTGAGAATGTCATTAATGATTACCTTGCATCATTCTCCGTTCTCTATGATGGTGTTCCAGTTGAGGAGAGGGGTGCGGCTTTGAAAGCTATCGTGTTGCCTACTGAGGATGACTCGGATTATGACAGTGATAGCTCATCGAGCACGGGCTCTTTAGTTGACGACTAGGGACAAGATGACGAGAAATGATTTCACTTCATGCTATCTCAAGTCTCACATACTGGAATGAAGATCGTTCGAATACTTCAAGTCTCTTAGCTCTTACAAACGATTAAAGTAACATTCTCTTAGGTGTAAGATAGTAATCATTACATGATCATTTATACTAATATTGAATAATCGAACAGAACGGATGCTCACTTAAATGAGACAATCTTGCCAGCAATGAGAGATACCGATAGTAACATATTTCGCCAATGCACAAGGCAAGTTGCCAAAAGAGCGACCAACATCTACCTCACAGATTTCAAGACAGTAGGGCTCAAATCTTCTCCAAATTGAATGGGTGGAGCTTGAAAATCACTTGACCGAGCCGCCTTAATGTCATCGTTGGAGTTATTGTCTTCGGTGGGAGTCTCGTCGACATGTTGGCTACTATTACGACGACGTCTGCGTAAATCATCGAGGAATCTAACAACTGCCAAAGCAAGACCAAATGCAACGATGGCGATATCGATGCTGAATCCACGGCGGTAACGTGGCTTGTCATCTTCTCTAAAGATCTGTGCGCCGTAAATCCCAGCGATATTCGCGCCCATGATAACCCTTGGAGAGTGTTAGACCAGTCTTTTACACGACAAGGGTAAGGATAATTACATGGCCATTGCCAACGCTCGCTCTTCTGAGTCTGTGCATGCAAGTGACATCCAGGCGATGTTGAGGGGATGTGAGAAAGTTCCAAATGTCTGCGTCCAAACAACGCCAAAGTATCGTACGCCACGGTTGTTGATCTCGGTGAAGATGCGGTTGAAGACGTACCCGAGAAGGTGCATACTCAATCCACCCATGACTGTCTCACCACGCTTGTTACTACCACATGTTAGCACCCTTCCCCTATATTTAACCCCAGAACTAACTTACTAACGATCGGACACCCAACTGAAAGAGAATGATACCGGGATTTGAAGAAAGAGGCCGACGGATGCTAAGGCATTGCTTGTTAGGGCAGCGAAACCGAAGTCTCTAACGATGGAGGGGGAGTATGTGTCGAAGGCACGCTGAGGACCATTGTTGGATAAAGTGATGAGGAAATGAATCCATAGTCGCCAATTGGAGAACTAGTTGAAGGGCATTATTAAGACTGCCGTTGACCCAAAAATCACAAATGGATCGACATACCGCTTTCTTGAAGGCAGCACTGCCAATACGCTTCTTCTTCTTGCCTTTCATCGGATCATCGAGCAGAACACGGCTCTGCAAGATATGCAGCTCCCTGTCGCTGAAAAAGGAGAACTTGGGTAGGAAGGTACTGCGCGGTCTTTTGAAAGAGTCGGGAAGGAAAAGCCCAAGGATGCATCCGCTGAAGCAAGTGAAGGCACCCATGAGAACGAACAACCAGAACCATCCTGGCCTACCTCCCACACCTCGCATGTGAAGGATGCCATACGCGAGCAACTTCGATGAAGCCTGTCCAAATTGATTACCAAAGTAGAAGAACATGACTCGCTTAGCAGTCTCTTTCCGTGTGTACCAGGTCGAAAGAGTCCAAAGCCCACCAGGGATGAAGCCAGATTCGGTCACTCCGAGAAGGAATCGACTGGCAATGAATGATCCGTAGTTGTTTTGGAAAGCTTGGAAAGTGCTGACCGTACCGAAAAGGAAGAGTTGGAGGGTCAGCCACTTTCCCGGACCAACTCGATAGAGGATCATGTTAGATGGGATTTCGAAGAGGACAATGCCTAAGGAGAGCATTTGCTGGCCGATGTTAAATTGGTCCTGGGTAATGTTGACATCCTTGAAGAAGTTATCCGTTAGAGCGTTTGCGATGTTGCCTCGATCGAGTTCTGTGATATCATCATATGTTAGGAGACCTGCAACAGAAATGATCGCAATGAATGTGTACTTACGCAAGCAGAAAAAACCGAGAGTAAGCAAAGGCATGATAATGAAGTCCAACCTGGGCAATTACAAGTAAGTCTCATTCATCTGGGAACTTGCATGTGTGAGCATACTTTCTTTTCGCCTTCGCTTCCTCCTCTGCCGTCCAGTCTTGGTCCAAGTTGAGGACCTCCTCATCCTCTCGGGGACGAGGATAGTCATCCGGATTGGACAATTTCAGATCTAAACCCGACATAGTCACTATTTTGGCTTCTCCCGTGTTCGGATTGAATTGTTTTGTTGAAGCTAATGGTGGACAGTGATCCGTTCTTATGGAGCTGTCGCTCTGTGCGAAATATCTCTTTTTGGCATCACGGAATATCCTTTGTCGTTTCTGGGCGAAATGATGACATGTCTTGGCTTTAGCACGCAATCTGAGTACAAATTATAGAGATATGTTCTTAGGTATCTTGGAAGAAAGATACTTCAGCACTATTCAGCAGCGGCTTGCATGCCCAGTAGCTTGGGTCTGTCTTGGAAGGCGAGCTTTGGCGAGTTCCTTAGCGTGAGAGTCTGGGCAGGACTAGGCATAGATTGATGACAGGCTTAGGGAAACCTTGGCCTGCGGGAATTATGATTAATACTGAAATGATTGCGGTTGGATAGACTACTTCAACTCGTGGTGTGGTGTGTGCCGGAGCGTAGTGTAGTACTTTCGTACCAGGGCAACTGGGTATTTTCCGATCATTAATTTTAGCGATAGCAGGACAAATTATCGTCGTGGCTACACAGATGGCTCCACCAAGGGAAATATCTCATGTATCAACAAGGTAAACATCTTGCACTGCAACACGCAGCTTCTTTTCGCTTTCTTAGCATCAAAACAGTACCGTACAGCTGGTGCTAGACTTGCAGCAGTCAGTTGAGGGGACCTAATCACTTGGCGCAGCCGGCAGACCAGTACAGAACCAAGCCTAGAAATGCCAGGCAGTTGGTTCTCTTGGCCTCGGCTGGTTCCGCGCATCTCGTGGTTTGTGCCTAAGGTACAGTGAAGTCAAGGGTAGACAAAAAAGAAAGTGGATTTGAGCCATAATTATGAAAGACGAGGAATTGGCACTTAAGGCGTGATCTGGCTGGAATTGTAGTTGAAAAGGGTTGTAGACAGCCTTTGTTTTGACGCGGCCTAACGAATAATTCCATGGTTGTCCACTCCGGCCTACAAGCATGAATGTTGCATAAGCTACTTAGAAATTTCAGTACATTCTATATCAAACTAGACTGGGGAAAAGTCTGAGCTTAAGCAAAGGCAGAGGCTGAATTGTGGGACTGTAATGATTGTGGTTGAAGATTTCTCTTCAAGTCTCGCGGTCTCCTCCGCATGTCGAATTTGATTTTTTCCTTTTTACGACGCCTCACAACTTCCCGCATTGAGAAACACACCTCAAAAAACAAAGCAATGTATCTATTACTCGGACAGCAGTAACGCAGAATCTTTAATGAAGTTATGCCGTGTAAAAGGGATTTTTCACTGGAGCAAATCGTGGACAGCCAGAAGACAACTTGTGCTTGGTCGACCCACCATGTAATTAGAGAGTTTGTTGACGCAACAAGAAATGGATAATTCAGATGCCCATGACATACTAAGTTCTTCTCACTCATTCCCCAATGCCGGCGGCCTTGGTATACGTCTATATTAGTGAGGGTCCAATAGAGTGAGCGTTCGGTACTTAACTCCCCTCGCTTAGGAATTTAACCAGATTGCAAATGGGGAAACACATTTACAGCCTCGTTACCCCATTCAACCTTCCTAGAGCCCCACATTGATCTGAAAAGGCTAATGGTTTACCTCAAAGGCAAATGAATTCTTTAAATACTCCTGATATCCATTTTGCTCTGGCGGAAAGTAAAGTCCTTTACCACATTCGCGATTTTACTTCTCATGATGCTTGGACTATCCTCATTATGGGCATTGCCTGTTCTAGCAGGCTGCCTATCTTCTACGTTTGCATCAATCATACAAAATCGACAAGTCGCTGCAGCTCAAGTAGTCAAACTCGCGTCGACTGAGAATCTCGCCGTCCGACCAAATGGACATATCCTCACGACCAACATGAACAGTGCAAACCTCTACATCGTAGACCCCGTTGCAAAGACTTCCAAGACCGCTATTGTAGTCACTGGAGCTTCCGGATTGAGTGGGATTGTAGAGGTTACTCCAGATGTGTTTGCTGTGATTGGCGGTAAAGGGATCTACAAGGTCGACTTCACGGGAGCGACGCCGGTAGCGACTTTGATCAAAACAATCACCGAGGCCAACAATTTGAATGGGTTGACAGCATTCAACAACGATACTGTCTTAGTGGCCGATGCTGGCAAAGGTTCAGTTTTCCGATTCAGCATGTCTACTGGAGCATACTCGGTCGCGGTCACGGACCCTACGATGGCACCCTCAGGTTCAATTCCTTTCGGAATCGATGGCATCAGATACAAGGATGGGGTTGTTTGGTATACGAATATTTTCAAGAACAGCTTCCACAAAGTTCCTGTTGATGCGACTGGCAAAGCGACCGGCGCCGTGACGACACTCTGGACGAACCTAATGGGTGACGATCTGTGCTTTGGGCCGAATGGAAAGATCTACATTGCGACGAATGGGAAGAACTCGATCGTCGAAGTCGATCCTTCTGTGGGAAAGCCGACTGCTATTGCCACTGTTTCGGGCTCGACTTCTTGTGGGTTTGGACGAACTGAGAAGGACAAGGATGTCATCTACGTTGGTGGTGGGACCGGTGTCTTTTCTTTCACTGTCAAACTATGAGCATCACCGTATCCGAGTTCAAGACTTAGTTTCGGGCTGCATCACGAATACATTTATTAACTAGTGTAAAGGTTTTGTATTCGTAGCACATATTGTCGAGAGGTGTACTCTACATACTTGCGTTTCGAATTCATAAGCCACCTAGTAGCATATTGGTGGGCTTCTTCCTAATGTCATTGTTATAACGTCTCCCTGCGTGCCGAGACTCCTGTAACGAGACGAATCGCGGGAGGCACTTCAAGTTCAAGTGACTTTAAAATGTTAAACCCGTTAACGTTAAGAATTTTGTTCATTTTCATTTCACAGAATTATTTACCTCTCCTAAACACTTTTAGCTTATTCATTCCGGAAATCATTCGTATGTCGTTGCTGCTCTATTGAATTTATAAAGAGCTTCGTTTTATAACATAATACTACCCCTTAACTCATAACACTACTATCTAGCCTTTTTCATCTTCTCAACGCATATAGTAGTTAAATATAAACATCGAGATTTTATTAAAAGGCTTCAACCACACATGTAGCGGCCCGGGTACCCCACATTAAAGCACATTAGCATATAAGCTGATACCACATTTAATTAAGCGATCAAGGATCGTGGCGGCCGTGGAAGTGTGTTCATAGTAACCTCGCTAAACTTTGAACTCCATCTGCAGCCAAGTTAACTCCCTAAATGTGTGGCTGCGCGTACTTGCTGGGAAATCCTCTGATTCCTAATATCCACTGATTGTGAGAAATGGTTCTTTGCGAAGTCAGCAAAATCGGTCATCCACTCCCTAGGGTATGATTCTAACTTCACTTGTGAGTGATGTTTATTGCTTCTATCTTCGTGTTTCACTTAGAACAAACTTCTTCCATCAGTCAAACGGCCCGAGGGGAAATCGCTCTTGTTTCAAATTTGCTGGCAATTTCCAAGATGCCATTATAGAAGACAAAATCAGTTAAGGTTTAAAGAAGGCTAAGAGGAGCCCGGTTTCAGCACGCAAGACTAAAATAACTGAGCAAAGACGTTATGATGGTGAAAGAAGGCTAACTTAGGAGAGCAATTCCTCGCCGCCTTATACCGTACATGGGTTGAAAGGCTGCTTGTTAATATCATAATGGCAGGAGTTATATTAATATCTGGGTTCAATTTTCAGGCTCGAAGATAGCTTGTCAGAAAGCTTCCTGCCTATAGATTCATTTATCGTAAATCTTTCTATTGTAATTACTGTAAATGACTAGGAAACCCGAACTCGACGATTTCAGTAGTCCTTCATTTCTATTCTATATAGTGTCGACTAGATGTGTAAGTTCGTTTAGCAAAAGTCAAACGGTATTTCCCCCCCGCCTAGTATGTGTCAAAGATGGAGCAATCTCATTGAAGCAGATAATTGATCCTATATGCTAGAGGAGCTGTGGTCACAAGAATAATTTGTGCCACCTGATCGAACGCAGTGCAGACAAAGCCCAATAATGTTGTTCAGCATATCCAACCTCCAACAACGGTCTGCCCTATACTCTGGTGCAGCGTGCTTGTACGCATACCTACATGAAGTACTTGGCTCCTCAGGTATCGGATCAGGCATCTTTTCTGCTAATTCTATTGCCTTCGAAATAGAGATATTGAGTAATTGCCCTGGCCAAAGATACTTTCTCTCGAGCGACTTTAAATATGCATATGCATATTTACTTGTCCATCCACATTTGTGAACACACATCCCAGTCCCGTCATTTATTCCAGCTATGAGTATTTCAGCTAGTTTCAGCCTTGCAACGCTTCTTTGTCCTTCTAGCAGACCTTTTGGGTTGGCTTGTCAGTTACAGGCCAAAATGAATCGGTATGCTACTTACAGAATACCTTCCAAGTTATAGCAGATTCAACCTCCTCGCATGAAAGATCCAGGTAGGGACCACCGTGGTTGAGTATTAATTCTCTCGTAAGCTCTTTAAACGCTTGTGCGTTCTGGAATACATATGCCGCGGCAGTAAGAAGCATTAGGTCTCTAGCTTCGTTTTTACCAGGCAGAAGCTAATTTGCGCTCGCAAATTTCAGGACATCAACACAATCATACTTGTCCGCTGTGACGGCAACCTCTAGAACGTCGTCTGCAGCAAGTGTTCGAGGCACTTCATTGTTCCGGTGGTGAATGACGGCACAGATAACCTTCAGCGCATCGGCATTATCTTCGGGCAGTAGTAGTTCTACTGGCCTATCCCGATCGAGCATATTATGACCTTCCTTCCAGTCGGGCCCGAACATAGCGGAGAAGGGCTTCGAGGCCGCCTTGAGAAATAGTGAAAGAACACGAAGCTTCGCCTTTTCCGGCCCAACAACGAGAATCACGTCGCCGTCTGTAGCGATCTTGACAACTGTGCTTGGCTTTTTGCCTTTTGGTTTGTCCATGTTGGTTCCTGTAGCAATGCCGTAGATTTGGGCTGAGACTTATATCGACGGCAGGAGTCTATGTGGCGGGGCGTTGTGAGTGATGTTGATGTAGGAGAAGGAAGGAGATGATGACCTGCCGATAGAATGTTCGAGAAACATACAGTACCCATACACTACGCGCGTGATGCTGTACGCCACACATGTGACTACTGTAACCTACCATGGACTCCACCTCCTGCGCCCAACACCTTTCGTGGCTTCTCCTCGCCGTCAATCCGAGGTGTTCGTAAGGATGAGCTTGACGATCCTAGGACCTAGTAGAGCAAAACTCCAGACAAGTAATCGCAGCTCCAGTGGAAACTTTGGGAAGAGAGAGAATATGATGGGATTCTTTAGCCATGCATGTTTGGTGCTGTGCCGATGCTGGTTGCTGTATCGGGCGTCAAAGCCACAACTTCGATTCCCTCTATGCTTCATCTCAACGAAGAGGCGGTATTCATTTCGTGGTGAGAGAAAGCACTAATGCCGAGACATAATATTGTTTTCCTTAGATGACGTTGAGGATATTCTTAGTTTAGATGCCTCTGGCATGGATTCTTTTGTCGCGTTTCGCTCGTTTATGGACGCTGAGATCGCCTAGCAAATGCCACGATGACGGGGCGCTGCTGCCGTGCAAATTCACTCTAGCCACCATCCAAGTGAAGTAGGTAGGTGTGAGAAAGACGGATGAGGCTGGCAGAAACATCGCTCATTAACATCGTAAAAAACCTGGAACAGTTTACTTTCTTCCCCAACATGTTCAGAGAGAACAGCATGCCATCAAAACACCTATTGCTATTCTCGCGCATGAGAATTCTAAAGCCACCCGAGCAGTATTTTTATCTTCTAAAATTTTACAGTCTCAAAAGTAAGGTGTCACGCGACAGGCCTCCGAAGATGAGAGTACCTAGGTATAGATGACAACCTTTTGGCACAATAACTGCTTCAATATGGGCAAGAAATGGGAGCACTGCAGCGAAATAACATCAAACAGTTATTGTATGACTTCGACTCGAGTACCTTCTACCTGGATGGCCGTACGTATCTCATATCCAATGTCTGTGGATATCGGCTGCCCACTGTGTGAGATGATCCTGCTACGTACTAGAAGAAAGAGTTTGGGTTTCAGATGGCATCAAAATTGGAAACGCGAGTGCCACATACGTGAGAAAATGAGATCGTTTGCTTGAATATATGAAACTAAAAAGAGTTTCTTCCGCTGGATTCCATGAGGTGAGGTTGAATTGTGGATTGTTGGCTGGATCACGTGCGGCAACCCCAGCCAAGCCAATTGTGGAGTCTCGCTTAAAAAGCGCTAGTGAGAAATCCCACAGGTATTTTCAACATCGCGATCACAAACTTTCTGAACCACGACAACCCAACGACAACGACCCTTGACACTCGGAATCAACAGGTCAGTTCATACAAACTCTCCTACACCATTGCCAGCATCGAACACATACGGAATCAATCGCATCCAGAGTCTGCAGAGAATAATAATGGGAGATGGGGGGGTGGTCACCATAAGCGCAATCTCGAATCACCCTCTCCCACATCAAATAGCTCTGCGCAACCTCTACAAATCTTCTGTGGGATACTCTGGTTGTCAGCTTGGTTCTGCATGTCTACCATGCTCTGGCTTGTCCCAATTCCTAACTCCTCGACTTCAACGTCTGCGAGCCATCTGCTAACTTCTCTCATGATTCAGAAACCGCAATCATGGGTATTTCGAGAGATTCCAGACACAAGCGCTCTGCTTCTGGTGCGAAGCGAGCATATTACCGTGCGTAGTAGAAAGCCCATATGCCATTTGGCATATGTTCCAACCTGATCTGAAAGCTAAGACTTTTTACAGGGAAGAAGCGCGCTTTCGAAGCCGGCCGACAAGAGTCCAACACCCGTATTGGAGCGAAGAGAATCCATCTTGTCCGTACCCGTGGTGGTAACCGCAAGTTCCGTGCCCTCCGTCTCGAATCCGGCAACTTCTCCTGGGCTTCTGAGGGTATCGCCCGCAAGGTCCGTGTGATCGTCGTCGCTTTCCATCCTTCCAACAACGAGTTGGTTCGAACCAACACCCTTACCCGCTCCGCCGTCGTCCAAGTTGATGCCGCTCCTTTCCGTCAGTGGTATGAGGCCCACTACGGACAACAACTCGGTCGCAGACGTCAGAAGCAGGCCGGTGCTGAGGTCGCCGAGCCAGACACCAAGAAGAGCAAGTCTGTCGAGAAGAAGCACCACGAGCGTTTCGCTTCCCAAGGAAAGGTCGAGTCCGCATTGGAGAAGCAATTCGAGGCTGGTCGTCTGTTCGCCGTCATCTCCTCCCGCCCAGGACAGAGCGGACGTTGTGATGGATACATCTTGGAGGGTGAGGAGCTTGCTTTCTACCAGCGCCAACTGAGAAAGTAGAGAGGTTTCTGCTGGTTTGGGATTTGTATTTCTGTGGAGACATGGCTTGGAGTTGCATTTGCGGTCCGTTCATTGAGAACCTTCACGGCAAAGGGTCATCAGCAATTCAAGGGGAATACTAAAATCTTGCACTGCCTCGATTTTTGTTCCCATGTGCAACTTTCACAGCGTGATTCTTGAAAATTTGTTGATATTTTGTGACTTTCCTGCCATCATTTGACCCCTGTTCATTTGTCAATCACCCCGCATCACAAGCTTCAACATCTTCAACCTCAATTCACAACTCAGCATCCCCAACCATGAGATACGCCCATCATCTACCAACGACAGACAGATCAGCTACAATAAACCAACGGCTACGATCACATAACTAACGAGATCTTCATCCACAATGTCGGCCCACGCATCAAGCTCCTCGGTGCCCCCTCCTCTTCCCCCACCAACCCACCCATTAACGCATCCAACAACGCACCCACCAACATCTATCTCTCCAACCCTCCCCTCCTCATCTTCCTCTACTCGTTCTCCCAGTATGAGCATGACATCCCCATCCCTCCACTCCCCCGAAACAGCGCGGCAGATCGCCGAAGCGCGCGCCGCCCTCGAAGCTTCCATGACGAACATCGGATCCTCCCTCGATATAACCCTCCGCTCCCGCGCGCAAGACCTACACTCGAACTCAAAACAACTGGAGAAACAGCAGAAGGATGTCGTGAAAGCTACCGAGGGTCTGAGGAAGGAGGGCGATAAGCTGAAGAAGGTTGCTGATGAGGGGATGAGAAGGGTGAAGGAGTTGGGGAATGTGCAGAATTGGGCGGAGATGCTAGAGAGGGATTTTCTGGTGTTGGGGAGACACTGAGGTTAGTTGAGAGGGGGAGTGAAGGGAGTGGGAGTTATACTGAGAGTGAGGAGGGTAGTGAATGGGAGACGAGCAGTGAGGGGAGCAGAGCAGAAGAGGGAACAAGAGAGCCTGTCAGTGCTCTTGACGGGGAACACGAGGGGAAGAAGTTGGATGTGGACAAGATAATGGACGATTTACCAGCTGTCAGCATAGTGCAGCAAAGTATGGTTGATGCAGATGGAGATACGCAAATGGGTGACGTTGAAAGCGAGGTTAAACACAAGGGGAAAGGTAAAGATGTTGAAGTTTCCACGGACACTGTGAGTGCTGAACAAGTTGCTCCTCTTATAGCGGGATCATCGACAGCTACAACTACAACTGGCTCCACATCCGATCCTTCCTCGAGCTCGGTGCACACCACTGCGTCTGCGGCAAGTTGAGAATGTCAACGACGCTGAAGGTTTTTCCCCGAGACATTTAATAGGCTGTGAATGTTGGATCCGCCAATCGTCGCAATCACAAACTCTGTTTGGCTCCGAATTTGCATGTCTGCACTTAGATTCAGACGAGAGTTTTGGAGGCTACTTCTGCGATTGAGGCAACTTTGCATAACGAACGCCCTCCATCTTTCAGACCTGCCTTTATCGGGAAGTCTCCTATTGGTCTTTTCATCACGTCCGAATGCGTGTGTTATGAATTCAGTCTGGTTGCATCTATCTCAGGAACCATGAAATTGGTCTATGGTGTGAAGCTCAAGATATTGACGCTTTCACGACCTCATTTCTCTCCAGTCTTGTCGGATTAGGACTCCCGGTTATATCACGCACCACTGGCACAAGAAATGTGATTTCTTGTCCCTCGCCTCCAATACAAGTCTGATATTCACATTCACAATCACAATCATGGAGCTTTCCAAGGAGACACGACAAAGTGTCCACAAAGCGCAGCTGGATCAGGACGCAATGCTGGAATATCTGAACCATGATCCTCATGTTCTCGAATACTAGCAGCGACGTACCATCACTCCTCTTGTCGTTCTCAGGCGATTCACAAAGCCCGTTAACTACGCCCCAATTCAGTCGCCAGAATCGATACCCCTTTTTTCCTCCTTCCATAAATTTTCGGAGCTTCCACTCGAATTACGTACCCTGATTTATTAGTTCATTGTCACGGACAACCGAATAATTACGACTCGAAATCCTATTATGCAACCTGTGTGGCGTGGCAAAGACTGTCGTCTGCCGTTCGATCAACCAGGGGTGGTCGTCAGGTCAATCACGAAGCAAGAGACTTCTGTTTCCGTCGCTGTGCACCAATGCACGATATCACGAATATCTGGCAGCCATTATTTTTGAGGCCCCCGTACGATATATGTCGTGATACATGTCGAAAACCCTTGAATAGTATTGCAGCCGTATGGTAGTCCATACATCCTGCCAGCAAAGAAGATGGGAACTCTGATTCTCACGGTCGGAAGCTGGTTTTCTCAAACTATCCCTGCTACCGCCGCCGACATATGACGTGCCCTGTATCGGATCTTCCATTTTGTCGAATTCGAGATGCTGGCTCTCCTTATGTGGCCCGGAGTCTCCATGACAGAGGAATTGTACTCGTTCATTGGGAATCTATGGACAATTGTACTGGTGGACGCAGCAATAGGTTTTGGCGTATACAGAAGTTGGAGCGTCCAAAGGTCGCATACATGACGTTTCCTAACCTAGAGGAGATGGCAGATGCCGGCCTGATGTGGGACTGTTGAGTTTAGCAGAACTTAGAAAGCGAACTCGCTCTTGCCAGACGTTGGACATGATTAAGGTACACTGAGAAATCACTGTCAAAGGAGTCCCATCACGCGATTGTGTCACTTTCCTGGTCGAATTTGGCTGATGTGGTGGTAGATTAGTGTAGAAACACACCATTACCCATTTCAAGACACGTTGATCGGATATTATTCTCCATCCATCAATATCTCCTCCCCGAGTTCAAATGAATGTCCTTATTCTAGATCAGATCCGATCAACTGCACGCACTGGGCACTTGGATCTGCCCGATCGGTATATTGTCGCCAAGAACAGACGTTCGTGGCCACAATGTCATTCCCCGAGAGTGTTCTGGTAGTCTATGAAAAATATCCTTGAGGTATCACCCAGGTGCCAGGTCACTGCCACCGCCGAGAATAAATTCACAGCCATTTCATATTATGCCGTTGCCTGTTATTGATACTTGCCAGGTTGGGAAAATTTTGCTCAAAATTTCACATTTCAATCTATCAGCTGTATGAAGAGCCAGTCAAGTTCAGCGACTTGAGCAGGTGCCTATTCCAGTTTAGCCAGACCCCTGAAATCGTGTGAAAGGATCCAAGGAGATCTCAGCATGGGGGTTTGTTGCTTGTTGTTCCCCGCATTTTTAATCTACGCGCACTTTTATGAATATTCCGCGATCCCGGTTATATTTCTTCGAGAAATTTCATTTGGAACAGGTTAGCACTTTATGGCGCAAGTCTGGCGCAAGGTGGTACGCCTCTCTCTATGCTCTCAAAATTACTTCTACTGTCTATGCAGAATATGGACATTGAGATATCTTGGTAGATCTTGATATCTTCAGGTACCATGCAGATTGAATATGGAGTTTCCCAGCCTACAGCTTACCGCACCCCGCAAAACCTCCAAACCTACCTATTTCCCCCAGAAGTAAAATATCGTATCCGGCACTTGCAAATGTCGTCCCTACGAAATTACCGGCCAAGCGAAGGGGTGATCCGGACGTGGTACCGAAGCGGAGAAATCCCCTGTAGATTTGTCTTCTACATCTGCAGTCTGTGTGACCGAGTCTGGACCCTGGCCAAACAATATCGTGGTGACATTCTAGTGGACTACTCAGCGGCTGAAGTCTTGTCAATGCAGATTCTGACAGCTATACTTCAACCGAATACCTTGACATGCCATTTCCTTACGTGGCCATCCGTCTGGTCAGTGAGAAACTTTCGTTATATGTAAAATGGATGACTGCTGGTACTAGACTCGCTGGGGAGTTTCGTCTCGAGTGTTTCGCCTCCAAGACACGGATTTACGTTTAAAGCACTCGCTGGCTGCTGCGCAGCCTTTCCTCTCCTTCCTCCTCCTTCCCTGCCGAGCTCCTTACATCCATTCCGCAAGCTGAAGCTTTACCGCCAAGATGCTCCTGTCAACACTTCTCTGGGCATGTATCTACAGTACCGCTTCGCTTGGAGCAGTATTCAAAGTCGGACAAAAATTCCAGATAATCCTGGACAGCATACCGAATCTCGCAGCGTCACCGAAAGTCGTACCAGGCGATGCAGCAGTCTTCGATATTGATCTTTTCGATACGGATGCAGCTACCATTTCAGGATTGCAAAGCCAGGGAAAGATTGTCATATGTTACTTCAGCGCGGGGACTTATGAGCCATGGAGACCTGATGCGGGGAATTTTACTGATGAGGATAAAGGTCAATCACTGGCTCCAGAATGGCCCGATGAGTATTGGTTGAGAGTCAATAATTCAAATGTGAGGAAGGTTATGACGAACAGGATTCATCTTGCGGCGGCAAAAGGCTGTGATGGTGTAGATCCGGATAATACAGGTATGGAGTTCTGTATTTTACAGGGGGTTCATGAGCTTGAATCCGGAGATTTCACTAATTTTCATTTACAGACGGTTATGTACGAAACAATTTCTTTCGAATCTAACCCCATCTTGAAACTATTATAACCTCGTTTCCCGACGATGAAAGCCAATAACTGACTGACTTCAGCAAAACCCAAATAACACCATCAACCTTACACGCGGTGCTCTAGTCGAATACATGCGATGGTTGGCCTCCCAAGCTGCTTCCCTTAATCTAGCCATCGGTCTCAAAAACAGCATGGACATCCTCCCCGACCTGCAACCAGTAATGCAGTTCGCTGTTAACGAACAATGCGCCGCCTTTGGTGAATGCAATTCCTACAGCGCTTTCCTCGCAGCAGGAAAACCAGTCTTTCATATCGAATACCCACCCTCAGTGCCAAACATACAACCAGCGGATCGGCTGAAGGGGTGTCAGAATAATGGCATGAATGGCATGAGTACGGTATTCAAGAACATGAGTTTGAGTGGTTGGGTGGGATATTGTGATGGCAGTTCTGTGACGACTGTTACGAAACCTGGTGGTGGGACGAATCCGTGGGCGCCAGGGAAACCAAAAACAACTACGACAGGGAGAACTAGTACCCGGCCGACGACGACAAGACCACCTAGTACGAGTAGAATCTCGACAAGGACTTCGAGTACGGTTAGGACTACTAGTTCGGTTAGGACGACTAATTCGGTCAGGACAACTAGTTCGGTTAGGACAACTAGTTCGGTCAGGACGACTAGTTCGGTCAGAACGACGAGTTCGGCTGCGCCTACCGGTCCGAGTGGCTGTAGGTCGAAACATTGGGATCAGTGTGGTGGAAATGATTGGAAGGGATGTACTGTTTGTGAGGTAGGGTTTTCTTCGCTATTTCCCCTCCTTTGCAGGCTTTTGCTAATTCTCGTTGCCAGTCGGGCTTTACATGCAAGGGGGTATCGCCGCCGTACTACTACCAGTGCCTGTGAGAATGGTTAATGGGATTTCCTTCCTTATTTTTGGGCACTTGCTACTTACACTGGGCGAGGCTGAGTCGGAAGTATGTTGACGGGACTGCCAGTCTCGCTTGCCTCCGCTTGGAGGAGTAATTATCCATCAAAATAGAAGATAGGGACACCTCTAAATACGCAATTCAAGCTGTGAATAAATTGCGCTTTGTTTACTATCCCTTAAGACTTATCTCTAATACAAGTACGCAGTCTCCGAGCTGGATGCGGATGTGCCTCAACTTTTCGTTCCTTTTGCAGAATTCTCTGGGCCGCCTTTTCTTTCTCATCAGGAACTCGCCAAGCCAAAAAAAAAAATCCCAACTTCTCACATCAGATTGCAGATGCCCAAGATTCGCTCAAGAATTACATCCCCATCAACATTCTGAACCAGATCAATCTCGATATGACATCCTTGTAAACATCCCGCCTCAGATGCGCCCCGCGCCGTAGAGCTTGCGGCACGGTCCACAAGGCAGCCTATCAACACAGCGAAAAGGGTGACAAGCTGAAAGACCCCTGAAGCCTCGGCGACCACTCATCTGCTGGTCGTGGGATCTTCATCTTACAGGATCGTCATCTCACCATCATCTTGCTTACTGCACAACTTCGTGTGAGGCTCCGTAATCTCGTGTACATTACAGTGGCAATTTTTCTCTTGGGTTTCTTGTCGGGAGCTTTGGTGCGAATGGACATTCAATTCTTGACATCTCTATGCATTGCTAAGCCTCCATCGCATTTCAACCATCGGGATGGATCTCCGCTCCATCGACTTCGAGTGGCTTGCTGACCTCCAGAAATGTGAGCTTTCCTTCCATACCCTTATCAAAGGGCTATATCTAAGTGATTCATCTAGCCCAATGCTTCACGACCTGTGAAGCATCCAACCCAGCTAAGTCCACCGACTTCGGGTCAGAGGGGCACACTGCTTCCATCACAGACTGGCACGAGCTTTTGCAACTCACAGCTCCTGACGACACGTGCGGAATTGTGTTCGTGAGAGGCCAGTTCCCCAATAATCCCGATGCTATTCTTTCCAGATGTCAACGACGAGATGATTCTGGCAACAAAGGTACCTTCGGAACTCGGCTCTACAAAGCCGAAAATGTTTCGGAATTGGAGCTGGGAGAACGTCTAGCCCAGGGATGGGTGAATCTTAGATGGCCCTATACCAAGTATGAGCTGATAGAGAGGAACGATGAGTTGGATGTGAGCAGTGGGAGTTATGAGCAGATCTCTTTTGTGAGGGATGGGGTTCTAGTCCAAGTCATTCGGTTGAAGTGGGGTCATGAGAGCTCGTTGAGTGACTATGATTCTGCGAATGGATCCGAGATGAAGACCGTTGAATTGAAGATTGGAGGTGTGGTGCAATTTGGCTGTCCTTGCTCCAATAGGGGACCACCTGACGCAGATATTTTCCATTTGAGCTCGGGAAATGAACTGGTCTGCCTCAGTAACAGGTATCAGAAGAAGCTAGAGATGAATCTTTTCATTGATGGTATGCGACAAGACATCAGCGCTGCTTTGCATGGGCTTGATCATGACGAGGTCAGCGGCACGGAAGTCGATATTTCGTCTACTCATGAGATTGAACTTCGAGACGGCGAGCCGGTCATTATTGTCTCAACTTACGCATTGCGAGCTATAGATGCTGACCCCGCCGGACTCAGTATGGCGACGTTCACGAATCTAGAGGAACATCTTGGGACATGCAATACCTCTCTCAACATGACGGATCGTTTGTGGACTGCACTGTGTTCGCCGAATTATGAAGCTAGCGAGGCCGTTGACTTTTGTGTTATCGGTCGAGGCGTGGAGCAGATTCTTGGTGTTTGCTCTGTTCCTGTGCCTCAACCGTCCAGACACCCTGTCGACCATGACGAAATTGCTCTTATCCGCAATATCATGACCCCTCAGTATATCGATGTTCAAAGTAGCTTGTAAGAAACTTATTCCGCTCGATGGAGAAAATTACTGACATGGCCCAAGTTTCCAAATCCGCCTACTCGTGAAGGCCTACAACTTTATCGGCAGTCGACACATGGAACCAGATCTATTCGAGCGGCATCAACCTCTGAATGATATGCGTGCTGCCTACCTTAGCAAACTTTTACAATTCATCAGATCCAGTTTGGTCTGGCTGATCAACACCGACATGAAGCCTCGGCGACTACTACTTGCGCTCAGGAGTGACGAGCCACCACCTGATATGGAAACACATCCATCGAGGCGACTTGAAAGATGCGAACAAAATCGAGTACGTATGCATAGTGATCAATCATACAATCAGGCTTGCTATGCGACTCTTGCAGTCTGGTATGTGATGAAACATTGCCCACAAGCAGCACCAGATGACTTCAAGTCAAAAGTCCTCTTGCCGAAGTTGAGACGTGCCTACGAAGCGGTGCAGAAACGTGCATCACGAGATAAAGAGCCTACTCCGAAGAACGATGTCTTACAATGGCTTCACCTGAGCTGCCTGTTTTTGATTTGCAACGAGCAGTTTGGGGTAGACAAAAGTGGAAACCCTGTCGATGCGTTTACACTATCGGATCTCGATCGCCAAGAGGTTGTCAGAACACAACAGAAATTCGAGAAGTATGTCTCCCGCTTAAAGACAGCTCAGGTTGAGTCCTATTCCATCGAGCAGGAAGAACTAGATCGGGTACTACTCCTAGGGGAGGAGCTCGGTCTAGATGCCATCCCGACGCCGTTCACTTCAAGTTTGGCCACATCTCGCGCTCTACAGACTCGCAAGAGAATCTTGCAAAGGCAGCGCACGACGAGATTCAATGCAGGACCGAAGACGTGGAAAGGTTCAAGAGTGATGTCTAACGGTCCTTGGGAGCTTCTTTGCACAAACCACCAGGGGTTTTTAAAAGTAGCAGACGACGCCAGCATCAAGGCTGCTAGAGATAGATTGTTCGAATTCCTCATGTCGGATTACTCGTTCATGACTTCGTGGGATCGTGCTGACGGCAATATGGTTGGGAAGTGGTGGGATTTAGAGCCTGTCAGTGTGATTTGTGCTACCTTGATTGACTTAAGATTTGAAGGTAATGGATTCCCCGTCCCTGACGACTTTTTGCGATGTCCAATTACTCAAATCATGTAGGGAAATTGAAGTCTGCCATATCCGAAGCAGCGGCCGATGAATTGGGTCATTCTATTCATAATATTGAAGAACCACCATCCATTCAGAGGCGGAATTCGGACGCCATACCGGACCCAACACAGGAAGATTCTATTCGCGACATTCTTTTGCAGATGAAGAAACTGCAGGAGGACTCAAGTAAAGAGCACCTGCTACAGATGCGACAGCTACTCGTGCAGGAAGACATCGCAGGCAACGTCTCAGTGAAGGCTTTCGATTGGGTATCTTGTAAGCCAGGGAAGTTATATCATCCGGTAAGGAACTAAAAACTCGCCCAACACAAATCCAGAACTGACACGCAGTAGGATTGGTGGGTGCAATCTCTGCAAGACACACCGGACATGTATCAAGCAAAACAAACAAAAGACGTACCACTCCGCAAAGACGTCCGACGATATCTCGCCAGTCGCGAGCGCATGGATATCATCAACGACGCCACTTACACACCTGAGAACATCAAGAGCAAAATTCCGGCTGCGGAAATGCAGTTCCTGAGTGTTTTCGACCTACATCTCACAAAGAATTTTACTTTCAAATCCAGAGACATTACGCTGCAAAGTATGGTAGCTGCGGAACGACCTCACCTGCTTGAAACAGGACGACATAGTGCTGGGGAAGGGCAGAGGAGTCCACGTATTGTTGCCGTCAAGCAGGCCACAGATTCATATAACTACGATCAATTGGAGTCCTATCGCAGAAATTTACTTGGTCGACTAAATGATAGCGTGAGTGTTACCCTGCACCTAGTTTGAAAAGACTTGCTAAAACGAACAGCTGGTTGATGTTGGAGCCAAGCATCGTATCTTGTGAGTAGCCACTCCATAGCCCCAGATAAATATTCGAGACAGTCCTCGGCTGATGAATGAGCATGTAGATTCGCGGAGAAATGCACACCTGCTCTTGTCGGATCCTTTATATACATGTTTCATCCCGATGGACTTGACGCGTTTGACAGCTACTTCGGGTCCATCTCTAGGTTCACAGAAAGCCGAGAATCGACTATGTGGACTACAAGCATTACAATATCTCAGTGAGTGGTTTATCTCCTTAGCTCTCAGCCAGGAAACAATTTGTCCCTTACGGCGTTTTACTTTTTGTGTATGGAAGCATCACCACTAACAGAAATCCTTCCAGCTGGAGCATTCGACCTGTCAGCCTTTCACAAGCACATGTGCAAATGTTCAAAGAGAACAGAAATAACGGCGACTTCCCACCTATCAGTATCGCTAGACTCGGATTTGGGACTACACTTCGCAAGAACATTGCATCACTCGAAGCGAGTGATATTGTGGAAGAGCGATGCTCTTCTTTGGTCATCACTGGAGACCCAGCTGGTTATCTATGGATATGTTCGATCTGGTCTTCCCTCACCGATGCAGAGTCCATCACACCACCAATAGATGGTCTGCCTGGGGTATTGCAGAAGTTTATACATCAGCAGGCTTGTGGGAGGTGTTTGGTCTTCTTGATTTTGCTGGGACATCTGTGTGAGAAATTGGCTGGGGAGTATGAAATGATTCTTTCAAGGTTGGACATCATTGTTGGATTAGGTGTACAGACTTCCCCACTTTTGGAAGTTGGTGCTTGCTGACGATGTGGAATAGGAGAAAGTCCTGCTCGAGGGCCTGGAGTGGGGTACAAGCGAAGCCGTGAATCGACTGAAGAAGATGCTCTGGGGTCTTGAAGCCCTTCGTGTATTCAACGATAGGCTATCTGCATCATTGTCGCAGATACAGAAAGCTCAGGAGGCCATGGAGCGGGCCGTGAAGCAGGTATGAGACTAGGTACCCCTGACCCTAGTTACATGATACTAATTCCCGAAAACAGGAAGCCGCACAACAGCATGTCGATCTTCTGCAAGAATACAATAACGTCATCGAGGAATTTGAGAAGCGACATGGCATGTTATCTGATGTCCAAATCCGAACGCAGCTAAAAATAAGTCAAGTCACTGGACTTCGCGATGGTGTAAGCTTGCCTCCAGAAATCTTGCTGATAGGTGCAGTGTACTGACAAGATATAGATATCTACGGTTACCAATGTCGAAGATAGTCAGACGGCACTTCGAGATAGCAAAACTACGATCAAGCAAGGGAACAATATCAGAATACTAACGTATATCACCATCGCGTATCTGCCGCTTGGATTTATCACAGCAAGCCTCTCTGGGTTACAGTTCTCCCCGAGATTGCGTTTATAGAAAACCCACTGACATATCACAGGGTCTATTTTCAATAGAACATGCCACTTTCATGAATACTGCTGGGAACAACGGATTTGCGATTTTGACAGTTGTGTTTATCTTGGGTACTTATGCGTTGGCTTTGAGTTTGGAAAACCTTATCGATCAGTGGGAACGTTTTAGGCGGGAGAGATGGGGTCGCCCTACTAAGATCAAGAAGGGATCTGATGTGGGGGATAGAGAGGATGTGGCATCGAAGTTGTCGTTTAACGTCACGGGGAGCTGTTTTGGATTGAGGAGGAGGAGAGAGTCTGCGGAGAGTGAGGAGGGTGAGGAGAAGATCTCGAAGGTCGCCTAGAGTAAAACAAGACTCGAAAATCCATACTCTGGCGTGTACGTGATGTATTAGGCACCCATTGGCTAGCCGAGGCCTGCTTTTGTTGATTTTTACTCATGATCAAGCGAGGGAAATAGGGGGTGTCGGCACAGAATATCATATGACATGTTTCATCTAGGTATTTTCATACCATACCCACCAAAATAAGTAATAAGTGTATCAGATTTTGCTTTCCTACTTGACTAACTTAGAATGATCCAGTCCGCGAAACGGAAAATGAAATCGCCCAGCCCAAGCTTGCCTCCTACGAGAATTGAGAGGAAGGCTTGTGGTCCTGATACACTTTTTTCAAGCTCTCAACAGTTCCACTTCTTGGTCTTCCTTCATCAGACAACTCTTTTGGGAAGGTCTTTCTTGGACTCTCAGGCTGTGGCCCTCGAGTATCCACAACATCAAAAAACTCTTCTCTCCCCATGTCACGAGGCTCGGAAACAACATCAAAGTCTTCTTCGAGATCCAAACCTCTACTGCTTTCTGGACCGGCAATACCAGACATGCTTCGAGGCGGTGGCAAAGGCTTCTTCGTGGTTGGAGGGCTCTGTGGGGGCGGAGGACAGTGTTTTGGGAACTCTGCCCACATGATCACACTTGCATCGATGCAGGAAAAAACGTCGAATTTTTCTCCGTCGGTATCCCCTCGCTTGAATAAAGCAGGTGTGATGAATATTTGAACGAATTTATTGTCCGTTCTTTCGTCGTCGTCATGTGGTGCTATGCTTCGCATCGTGTATGGGTCAAACATGATCCTTGACTGAGGTTTGGAATCGAAGTAGTCTGATCGAGTCAGCTTGACGTTGCAAGAAGAACCAAAGACGCAAACACTCACTGGGTCCTCCTTGTTGGAGTGGACTTATTGGTGCATTGCTGTACGGTTTGGGAAACCGTAGGGACCATTGAGCCCTCTGGGTCCGAAGCAGTCTCACAAAATGAACAGCATCCGAGAAGATATTCAAGAGTTCGGAGGCCATTTTCTGTTGGTCATGTGGAGCGGGGCACCACAAGCCTGCAGTCGACATGACCTCACTACACAACTTCCACAGATACTCATGAGTAGAAGCTGGTAGATCATCGGAAGTCCGAGACTTCCACAATAAAGTAGCGCTGTATGCTCGCCAGTCATTGAAATCCCTGGGAGCAACAGCTAAATGCCATCAGTAAGCTGTTACATTAAACCAAGCATATAACAGGGGTTTTCGCTTACCTGTGTTAGCGAGCACTTTTTCAAGCGACCAAAGGTCGCCTGCACGAGGCTCTTCGAGCCACAAATCCTTGGTCTCGGCTCCGGGATACTGCTCGTCAGGCAACGTAGGAAACAGTCTTTCAGTCATGACCAATGCGATCCAACCCTGCAAGAAATATCGCCTCGTAGACTTGCCATCCAAGATCTTGCTCAGACCTCCATCATCAAGTCCAGGAGCAATTGTGTCGAACTGCTTTCTAACCTCCGGCTTGAGTGATGCAAGATTGACCGACTCCCCTCCACCCAAGAAACGAGATGAAGTCCGGACATTCTTGAAGATGGTAATGAATTGCTCTTGAATGACCCTGTCAAGTGCTTGGGGTCCAATAAAAAGCTCTTTGTCTTGCATCGCTAGGCGAACCCGAGTGGCAGATTCCTTCGTTTCATAGACAGCCTCGTGCTGAACTGACAATTCTTTCTCTAGCTTGCTGACTTTGGCACTCAGAGAGTCAGTCAGTCTTCTAGCTTCATTTCGCTCTCGCCGATATCTTTCGGTTCTGTCCTCATGTTCTGTCGATAGATAGTTGTCGGCATGGAAAGACGGCTGAGGCATCCATGCTGATATCTTGGAAAATACTGAGCCTCCTGAACGATCGTTTTGTCGACCTGTATCCTATTTTAGTTGCGTTCTAACAGTTAAGGACTTGGTACCAACTGTAATTATCTTGCGGCGGAGGACCGTATCTGGACTGATCATTCTGCATTCCCCGATTTCGAGCACTTGCTCCAGGATTTCTTCCACTTTCTGATTGAAACCCACGTTCCGAAGTATCGCCGGGGGGTCCTTCCATGTTGGACCGTGACTTTGGGAGTCCAGTAGAGCTTGTAGAAACTGAATCCATGATTTTGTATCCTGTACTGAGATCTGGCTTTATTGAGTTTGTGAGATTCTGGGAAAATCTTGTAACAAAAGCTCAGGGGTAGGTTCAGAAGTGAGCGGGACAAGAGGCTGACCTGATCAGATCTTCTGGATACCTGATTTCCTTCCTCAAGGTAATTCGTCGCGCCTCTTGCCTGGTCCTCAGCTTCGTATTTTCCAGCTCTAACTTGTGTGTCTAAGTGGTAGCACCACAGATGTGAAGCATAATTGTGGCTTGCAGGTGTGCAATGCGATATTTTGTCTAATTCGGCTTCAGGCTCAGCCGCACCTCCTGTAGTCTTCCTAATTCAGAAAATGTGCACCGGTGCATTTGATAACTACCCATAAAACTTGTTTGTAAGCGCCAAAAAAGCAATACTCGACTTCAGCTGAGGCTCCGCGTTTTCTTTCTTCTTATTCTGGACCATGCTGTGTCACCGGGTCATACACACACTGTTTCACTTGAACGCCCGGCACGATTTTACGAAAGCCAAAAAGTGCTCAATGTAATACATGACGGGTAAATCTGTGTTGCAGTTAACTAAACTTTACAGAGTCATTGGATCTGCTTCGAAAATCTGTACTGCGCAATATTGAAGGATTCGAAGCGCACCCGCCCTAGATTCAGCCTACAACGAGTATACACCTATCCGCTAGACTGATGTTCATATCTCTCTCGAAGTTTTGACGTGAATTAACTTAATGTTGAGTTGATTTCTTTCGGGGGCGTAGAATGGTAGGATGTAGATTAAGGTAGGACAGCACCGTAGGAAATATGAGAGGGCCTCATATTCCTCAACAACAACAAATAATGGATTTTTCTGTCACCGACGAGTTTCAACTTGCAAGACAAAAGACTCATGGCAGAAAATATTAAGCCCTTGTCGCCACGGTCCCCCAGTATTCATACGTTCCCCATCTTCAACTTTTCTACCATACGAAAGAGCTGTAGAGCCTTAGCCCTTGGATCCTAAGCAAATATCTCAGAAAGTTCGTTGAAAATCCCACCATCACCCTCCTCGCCGAGAATCCAGGATGAAAAAAGCCCCGTGACACTTGATGGTACTCCCACGAACATCCCCAGGATTGAAAGTGCAGCAGGAAGAAGTGGCATGATGATGCCCAGGCTCTTGCTCTTCTTCTTCCTCCGACCCATTTCAACGCTCATCTCGTCCTGCACCTCTTGTCCCACGTAGGCCTGAAGACTTACCTGGTCATGCCTTGCCTGCCTTATGAATGTCTCCTCTCTCTTCCTATCATCTTCCAGCTTCTGTCGCATTGCATTGCTACTTTCTCGAAGTTGGCGCTGGAGGAGCTCGATCTCCGCGTTGGATCTTTTGATCGCATCTGAGATGTTGCCGTTGACCAAAGCTCCAGCTGTTGTTTCGTCCAAACTCTTTCCTTCGTCCACCAATTGCCTTTGGATGTCAAGAACAACGTTGCCGCTTCCGAGAAGTTGACTGATCATTGCGTGTGCCGAGTCTCGATCGCCATAATATCGTGTCATCTTCGATCCATGGTCAAGCATGTATGACCAAAACTTTTCACGAAGCTGTGTTTCTCTTGCTGCCCCCTCATGCTCTTGCACTTTGTCCCATCTGGTAGACGCTAAGATGACATTTCTCAAAGCCTTTTCGCCGCATATTTCCCTGAAGACGTCGAGGGTTCGAACCGATGACCCCTGGTAACGATTATCCGTGATTCGGTGGAGGTAGATTATGCCTTTCAGGCTGACACCTAATTTATACTGTGCTGCGAGCAGCTTAGATATTTCGGTGAGGATATCCACATCGGTTCGCTTGCTGTCATCAAAGCCGGGTGTGTCGATCAGCAGAACCTTTGTTCGGCCGATCTCGACGGGAATCGCTTGGCAAATGGCAGTACCTGAAACTAGATTAGAGATGTGATCACGATAGTACTGATAATTTTGGACGTGATACCTGAGGTGACGGGTTTTCGAAATACTCACAAGAGTCGAGTTCGGCACTCTCCATAGCCACTTTTCTGCCGGCAAGCTGGTTGATCAAATAGCTCTTTCCAGATCCCGTAACACCCATGACCAGTATCATGTTGGCGTCACTTGGTTTTGAACTGTCTGCCATAATTTTAGATGAATCTGGCTTGTATTTGATGTTTTGAAGTGATTGAATAGTATTGACTTTGAGATGAAAGTAATAGATCAGTATACACGTTGATGGAGCCAGAAATAGAAGTTCTGAGTAAGTGAGACTTTGCGGAGTACGATGCACGAACGACTGCGGCCCCGGTTTGACCCTGAAAATCCACCTAGAGCCTCGTTGTGACCCTGAAGTCCTGCAGCGGCAGACACTCGGGACACTTGCAGGACGTGGCTGAGCCGAGTACCGCCACTATCACACAACGATCCGCCAATCGCGAAGAACCTCTGTATAAATACTAAAATCAACTGAGTATTTAGCCCTTCTTGGAACCATGAGGCTCCACATGTCTTAGTTGGCCTTCCATGTGTTGCGACTTGTCCACCTTTCCAAACAGCCACCTAGTCTCGCAATTGTGCGACAAGAAGAGAATGGGGTTACAGTTAAAATCCGGTAGGTCGAGACGACTTGAACAGCAAAAGCTGAATAGAAAAAGCAATCGCAGCTGAGGTACAGCATGGTCACAGATGGTTCTAAAATACTATTTACTGCATGGTGGCTGTTGGTTATTATCAGCTCGCGTGCATCTAGACAAATTGGAATGATGGGGGAGTTCATGATGAAACTCTTGTTCAATACTGCCTGACCTTCTGCTGTAAGGCTGAAAAGGGGTCTTTAAACTCCTCCCTGTCTTAATCCTTCAAAGAACCAATACAACTGCAGCACATGTAAAGACATCCTCCGTCGTCAACCCTACCCGTTTTCCTCAGTTGCTCCTACCACAGAGCTCCATGATTTCAAGATGAATAACAAGAGTTCCGACATTGTGATTGGAATCGATTTTGGTACCACGTAAGACCCTCTCGTGTCAGAGACGATGCATGTTGTAACGTGAATTTGACTCGCAGCTATTCTGGAGTTTCGTGGGCATATCCTGGGAGACGAGATGTCCGACTCATCACCAACTGGCCAAATCCTAAGACGAAGAACTCTTCTAACGACAAAGTGCCTTCGACTATTAGCTACTGCAACGGAGAAGTTGAGCGATGGGGCTACTCAAATCGCGACAAAGACGAGACCTTCAGATGGTTCAAGATCCTGCTTGAACCAAGCCACAAGTATAACGATGAGGTGAAAGAAGTCAAGGAGGCAAGCAGATTGCTGAAGTCACTAAACAAATCCCCCGAAGAGGTCGTCGCAGACTATTTAAAGGTTTTATGGAATTATACGATGGATGATATTAGGCAGGAAGTCAAGGAGGATAACTGGAAGCGTGACTATGCTCTAAAAGTTGTGATCACTGTTCCCGCCATGTGGAGCGATGCGGCAAAGGACAAAACCAAGAAGGCTGCTCTATTAGCGGGAATGCCTGACAACATTACCATGATCACTGAGCCTGAAGCAGCGGCACTTTCAATTATCAGAGACAAGGCAGATGAAGAATCTCTAGGTGTGAGTTTTCCCCCGCTATTCGCCATTCGCGAAGATTCAAAATCAATCATCTGACGAGTGGCCAGGTTGGAGATACATTTGTGGTGTGCGACGCGGGAGGCGGCACAGTGGACTTGATCAGCTACACGATCAACAAGCTTCACCCACTTGAGATCGAGGAGACTGTCAAGGGCGAAGGTGGACTGTGTGGGTCTGTCTACCTCAACATAGGCTTCCAGAACTACATCGAGACACTCGTCGGTAAAGATCAATACGCAGTATTATCTCCGCCCTCAAAACGAAACATGATGATGGAGTTCGACCAGACCCTCAAGCGCATCTTCAACGAAAAAAGCAACGAAGTGCATACAATTGACCTTTTCGGGGTGGAGGACGACCCCCTGAATGATATTGATGACAATACGATTGTACTCAAGAAGTAAGTCCATATCCCAGCAGTAGGGACATCTGGTTGACAATTTAGGTCTGCGTTACAGGGCATCTTCGACCATGTTTTCTTACAAATCGAAGCACTAATCGCCAACCAGATATCCCAGATCAAGAAGCAAAACAAAAGCGTTGAAGTATGTGCAAATTTGATTTGTCAACAAAGACATTCGCTGACCATAAAAGGCCATTTTGCTAGTTGGTGGATTTGGGGAAAGCAAATACCTCCACGATCGGGTCGCGAATTGTCATAAGTCAGATGGAACACACATCTTCAGAGTACAGGGAGCGTAAGTCATATCAGAATACAAAGTGAAACGCCTGGTATAGACTGACGATGTTTAGATGGTCATCCATTTGTCGAGGGGCAACTCTGGCAGGTCTGGAGGGGATTGGCGGTGCGCTTGGTCGTCCTCCGAAGGTTGTATCCAGGATTGCAAGATACAGCTACGGGTTCCCAGTATCAGTTCCTTTTGATCCATCTCGGCATCTTCTTGAAGATCGTTTTATGGACGACTCAGAGGGTATTTACAGAGCAAGGAATCAGATGATGTGGATACTTGAGATTGTTAGTGATATTTTTCGCGAACGTGAAGCGCAAATACTGATCCGAAAATAGGGCGACAAGATTGAAGAAGGCCGTGTGCTTGCTCGGCGAGTGTATGACAGTGTTCAAGTTGGATTCTGGGATGCAGGTGACAGAAAATTCTCGACGGGGTTATTCTGCTGCGAAGAAGCTAAACCGCCGCCTCGGAAAACCAAAAGTATGTACAAATAATAGATCTTTACTGAATAATGCTTTGTTACTGACATTCTTTCAGACGTCCATGAGTTGTGCGAGCTCCATTACAGTGTGTCGTGCACCAAATTGTGGATGGAACAATCGTACCGAAACCCTCTCACAGGCCAGAAATGGCGAAACTGTAATTTCGATCTCTTTATTCATTTGGGTAAAGGTTCCTTGGATTTTGTTGTTATGTACGGAGATGAGATTCTCGCTGCTGTGGAGGCTGAGTACAAAGAGGATTTCTAGATTGATTGGTGTTGATAGGATCAGTCATCAGCCTTGTACTAATAATTTTTGCGACAAAGTCTACACTGTAGAGTTATGTGACAAGGGTTCTATCTGATGAGCTCTGCTCTGTCACACCGGGAACCGAGATAGCTAACGAGGGCTGACTCGTAAATCTTCCTTCGCGATAATCTTCTACGAAGAATGAGGTCAGCAAGGAGGAGAAAAACCAAGCTTGGTGTAGAGCTGAGTTCAAAGAAACATTGTTACCTCTGAGATTTCTTTTTGAATGAGTCATTGTGTTTTTTGTTGACATTTCTAGTCTTTTCACCAGCCTGTATCACTTTGAACGACGCGGGAAAGCCGCTTTGTATCTTGATCTTCAATCTTCGATTGTTAATTAAAAAAATCTTGTTGTTGGAAGCCAACGTTCACTCATTGATGGCATTGTCAGAATGTTTTTCTTCGTTGGCGCATTGCCTTCGTGGCATTAGGTACAAGTACAAAGTGTCCTTGATTCTATGATTTATTCCTCCAGTCAGCAGTCAGCAGTCAGCAGTTAGCAGCAATTGTCCACTTCATTCTTATTTCGTCTCTTCTCTATTAAATTCCTTTTTCAGAACATATTTATATATATGCCTAAGTTATCACAATGCACGACCCAGAGACACCACTCTCCACACACAACCCTCGTTAAGCACCAGCATTATCAATTCTCAGAGCAGAATTACAAGAAGTGCAACCACTCTAACTAGCACACAAGCAGACGCTGTTTCTTTCCCAAAGCGAAATGACTCGAAGCGCCAGACCATCCAAGGGTAGTAAAAAGTAAGACAGTCCAACCACACCCTTTGTGGCGGCCGTGAGCAAGATTAGCTCAAGCCGTACAACAGGTAATGTGCAGACTTTCCGGGAAACGCATACAACTACCATCACCTACATGAAAGACTTGGCATGCCAGAATAATAGTCTTGAGGCTGTGTCTGGACCTCTGTTTCTTGTTGCCTATTCTTTCTTGGCATCACATCAATGTAAGTAAACATCACTTGCAAATTTTGCTTAGACATTTCCCACCTCGCAATCATTCCACTTGTTCTTTTTATCTTGTGTTTTAACTTGCTATTTATATTTGGAACTTTCAGAAATACGGTTACTTTCATTCACAGTAGTACAGAAACATACATCCACATGACCATCTTCTCTGTAACGTCAAACCTCTCTTTTAAGTACCTTCGACTCAGACCTAGCCTTTCTTTCTTACTCATTCTTTTCTTATTCTCCCAATCAAATGGAGTTAAAAACATATCGTTTTCTGGGCCATATTGAGTACAGGGGGGTCAGCGTGTGCTAATCGTGTGACTGATCTCTCGCAAGATGAAACTCAAATCGTGCGTCATATCTATTGAAAACATACATACTGTGCCTGTTAAACAAATTCAGTAAATGCCAGAAACTCCTTCCAACCAAACAATTACTCCCTGGACCATATTGATAACGTACCACATGCTCCTACCTGTTATGTCCCGCCTTCCGCTTGAAATAGCGGACCCTAAATAAGCGAGGCACGCCATGATAAATCTGCCGACATACCCGACCCGATTTTTTTATCGTTCGAAAATTCCAGATGTACCTTCTTTATTTCATGACAAGTTGAGGCTTGGCCATTGCAAGTGTATTTTAAGGTCTTGATATTTCTATTCAGTGGACAATATGTCGTCCGGAACCATTTCGGAACTTGCAGCTCCAGGACCGTTAAGCATCAGAAGATCACTCGATGATGCCAACTCGTCGGAAGAAGGATCGAGAGAACAACTTCAAGATAAAGCCGATGACGCATTATTGGTAATATAGCATTCCCGAAAATTCACATTTGTTTGAGATTCTAATGCGATGAACATAGAGAAACATCGGTTACAAGCCTGTATAGTCCACACAGAGGGACGTAGTGAATTCCGTAGTAACTCTTATCAGATCCTCCATCGAACGTATGGACTATTGGAAAATTTCTCAACCACTTTTGGTGAGCCAAGCATCGAATTCAGACTTTGTGAATTAAATGTAACAGGATTCTAGCTGCGCTGTATTTTGTTGGCGGCGTGAGAGTGACTTTTAGTACCGGTATCGCCGCCGGTGGCAATTTGGCATATTGGACGAGTTATGTCATTACGTGCGTCTTTACGTTTATCACCGCTGCGGTCATTGCAGAGACCTGCTCGTCATTACCTTCAGCTGGATCGATCTATTTATGGGCAGCTGAGGCAGGTGGGCCAAAATATGGACGACTCATGGGTTTCATTGTTGCGTGGGTGAGTGTGTTCGAAAGCCTGCTTCAGAAAATGGGAGAAGCTGTTTTTATTTCGCCCGAACATGAAACAGGACTTTCCATTACCTTGATTTTAACTGCTTCTTAGTGGTCCACAACTGCATGGACAACATTTTGTGCTAGTAAGACAGTTCACCTCGGTCAATCTCTTCATCAGCTAATTTCTGGTCAGGCAACACACAAGCAGCTGTCAACTATATGCTCTCTGTAAGTCTCGAGAATGCTTAAGTGCAAAGCCACTCTAATTATGCAGGAAATCACGGTATTCAATGTGAATTTTCCTTCAGATGCAAGCAACATCAAATTCTGAGCTGTACAATGGATCTGTACAGAGGTCATGCTGGCACTAGCAGTTCTCGTAAATTTCCTACCTCGTCAGTATTTTCTCGCAGCAATCTTCTTTCCACTTCTAACGATATGCACAGCAAGATTGTTCCGCTTCGTATTCTATCTCTCAAGCTCTTTTGTAATCCTCGACTTCTTATTAAATCTTGTCTGGCTTCCGATTGGCACAGTAAATACCTACGGGTTTCGCACGGCGCATGAAGCATTCATGACAACGTATAACGGGACAGGGGCACCCCCAGCATGGAACTGGTGTCTGTCATACCTTGCCACTGCCGGTATTCTGATCGGCTTTGATGCATCAGGTCATGTTGCTGAGGAAACAAAGAATGCCAGTGTTAATGCTGCCAAGGGTATCTTCTGGAGTACAGTAATCAGTGGCATTGGTGGGTTCCTCACCATCATTCTCTTTCTGTTCTGTGTGGTACGTACCTTTTTCGAGTTATCGTTGTGTTTCTAGTGCTAAATGCGCTCAGCCTGGCCCGGACATTCTCTTCTCGTTTGGCTCCCCCCAACCTTTCGTTCCACTGTACGCTGTGATTCTCGGACAAGGTGGTCACGTCTTTATGAACATTATCTGTATTGTTGCTCTATGGTTTGTGAGTATATCCTACCTCTTGCGATCTGGCATCTCTGATGAGAAACAGAACACAGCAATCGCCATCGTCGCTGCCTCTCGCCTTGTCTTCGCCGTAGCTCGTGATGGAGTTCTTCCCTTCTCAAGCTGGGTCTCCCAAGTCTCAGCAGAAGGCCAGCCGCGAAATGCTGTTCTCGTAATCTTGATGATCGCCTCGCTGGTCACCTGCACCATCCTACCTTCTTCAGTAGCCTTCACATCTCTCATTTCCGCAGCCGGCGTTCCATCCGCGGCCGCGTACGGTTTGATCTGTTTCGGACGATTCTTCATCACACCCAAGAATTTCCCGAAGTCGCGATGGAGTCTGGGTCGACTGAGCAGGCCATTTCAGTTCATAGGGATTTTCTGGAATGCGTGGGTTGTCGCTGTATTGTTCTCACCTTATGAATTCCCAGTGACGGGAGAGACGCTGAACTGTAAGTCCTGATATTCCTCCGTACGAGATATCAAAAATTGACCTTCGTAATAGATGCTCCTGTTATTATGGGCGCTGTGACTATTTTTGCACTCCTTTCTTGGTGGTTTACTCCTGATGATGCATGGCTTTCGAAGCAGCATATCGTCGAAATTCTTGAAATACCAGCAGAGAGTCAGAGTAATGCAAGTAAAACGGCTCAAGGAAGTTCGCAGCGGTGAATTAGATTTGTGATAGATTATCAATAGACCAAGATATTATTCGACAGGCCCTACAGCTAGACCTGCTTTATAATCCAGATACCGCGGAGGGGTCAACATTACGACGAAGCAAATGCCACCATTAGATAGGCGTAGTTCCTACTATACTACTCATGGGTATTTTTCTAGTACGGTAGCAGTCTTCTTTTGCACTGTTCACCATCTTGGGAAATCTTGTCATCTTATTATAACTCGGTCAGTCTGTGTAAGTCTCACACTCTTAAAGCGAATTCTTTTAGCGCATGACACCGGGTTTATGGTCAACATGACGAAGTGAAGGTAGGTTTCATTCTGGTTATAAGTGAGTCAAAATACCGAGCTAGACATTCTTATAAGCAGTCAAGTATTCCTGCAATGCAAGGTCATCACTTTAGATTGGAGCTTTAGGGATCACCTGCCACGATTAATGCTTCAATTTCAAATCTCTCAATGCTAGAGGTCTATTACATTAACATATTGGTATCTTATTCATTAAAGGAATGGTGACGCCTTCACCTTCGCGTATAAAAATCACAAGCATCGAATAGATCCAGGTGCAAACTCTATTCGTATATGACTCCGGCGAAAGCATCAATGCCCCAGATTTATATGTGTTGGAATAACCCTGTTCCTGTAATTACAGTCAAGTATTCAGGAGGTAATGCTACTAAATAGTATTATTAAGTCGTATTATCCGTGCGTAGGGATTAAAGGGAGGAAGAGCCACCACTAGCTAATATATGCGCCAAGCGAGCTAGTATCCACATAAGTAGAGCAACAATACGTACATGATTCTTAGAATACACAAAGAGAAGAAGCTTCCTGCTCAGCCTATCCTCGATCCGGTACTTAAATCCTAGCATTTTGTTGTCGGGACTTTACCTCCTTTACATATTTTCTCCGACTCCCAAGGGAACTTCGTTTGTTGATTTTTCATGAAGCTATAGGTCACGACTATGCTACTCCAAGAACAATCGAGGTCAGGTTTCAGAGCATATCGCAATACGAAAGACCATGGGCTGCAAGGGGGCCCCAAGGTCCACGCCCACCGCCTTACAACGCGCACTTTGCGTTTGAGTTCGACTCTATAATGGCACTTTATCACAAAAAGTAGACATTAAAACCCCCACTCCCCCATCCTATCCAAGCCCAATGCACCCACTGAAACGCCATGCGAACACCCAGCAATGTTCAACGCGTTCAACACGGGTCGCGCTTATAACCCAAATACCACCATTCCCCAAAAGAGCGTACCACAAATACTGACCCCAGTTCCAGTCCACGCACCAACGGCGCTAGATCCAGAGCTCTTCTTTGTCGGGCTCGCAACAGGTGGCGCTGTGAACACCGGTGCAGGAGCCTGCACCTCATAAACGGGCTCATTCTCCGAGCCCTCCGTGCCATTCCCACCATCAAAGAAAGCTCCACTGCCGTCGTACGGCGTAAGCTCCGCCTCTCTCGTGATCCAAAGCACCTTGACCATCCTCTCGGGGCCCAAATCCCCTGCACCCGCTAATTGTAGATTAGGAGGTGGGAGAGGTTTGAACTTCCCTGGCTGGTCGTTCAGAAAGCCGGAATAGGAGAGGGAATTGTTAATTGGGAAGGGGCTCTGAGGAGGGGGGTGGTTGATATAGCCTGTCTTCTGAGCAACGAAGTCGAAGACGTTTGCGCCGGCGTCGTAGCGGCCTAGGGTTGGGAGGCCGAAGTTGTTTTGTAAAGTTGAGAGGATGGAGTAGTGGCTATAGACTGTGGAATCGTTTGTGCCTTTTAGGTTGTCTGGGATGGCGCCACCGAGGAGGAGAGAAACGATGCGGTTCGGGAGGGGATAGGTCTCGGACTCATCGTAGGTTAGGAGGACGAGGGTCTTCTCCATGAATTTAGGATTGGCAAGGAGGGGCCCGAGAAAAGATTGGGTCCAAGCGGTTGCGAAAGAGAGCGAGGTGTTATGTCCATCGTTCAACATGTCTGGTGAGAGATGAGAGTATTGAGGGAGAGTGTTGGCAGCGACATCCCGCTGGAATGAATGGAAGTCCTGAATTCGAGCCAAGCGAGTGCCGTTCTGTCTGATGCGATCGAAAGATACGAATGGACTGGTATGACATGTCAGCCAAGCATTCACATGACACCAAGAATGTCCTCACTTATGTTTCCTCACATAATCCCAGCCCTTCCCATCACTACTCGTGCTCCCTTCACCCATATATCCCGGACCAGGAATTCCCTCGAAATAACCCTTCCATTCAATATTCTTCGCGTCGAAAAGATCTACCACGGTCGACACATTCGACGGTATCTTAACAATTCCATCATGATTCAGCCCGAAGTAATCTCCGCAGATAGAGGCGATGTAGTTCGGTTGCGAGGGATGCGTGAGGCCGTAGTAATCCGTGAGCAGGATCCCCTCTTTGCGTAAATCAACTATATCTCCATCCCCGCTGACTTTCGAGAAGTCCTAGCAGATTATCAGAGGATATTAGGGTTGCGATGAAGGGGTCGGGGGGGTATTACCTGGTTCTCAAGCCATATCGTAATGAATCTATCGAATGCTTTGCCAGGGACGAAGGTTGCAGCAGAAGCTGTCGCGGTGACAAGGAGCAAAAGAATGCGCATGATTGACAGTTGGCTAAGGGAAGTAAGAAGATGGGAGAAACATTGAAGGCGCTTTTATCCTCGCGGCTGCATTCTCACGATGTTTGTGTCCAGCCGTGAGAGGACATGATGTTGTTTCAGAGCCTCGTCCGAGTGTTGAAGTGGCATTCCAATTAGCATACTCAGCCTCAGCTCTGGCCTTGCTGATTCATCCAGATCACCCCAGTCACTTGGCGAGTCCTTCGGTGTTTGTAGACGATACTCAAAAAGAAATTATAACCATCTCATTGTTAGTAAAATGTTTACGAACAATCTCAATTTCACTGCGGAATGCTGCACATCTAAGTCTGTGATGTGCTGTGCATGAACATTCTTGGGCATTCTTTTGTACAGGGAATAATCCAAAACTATCTCTCCTGGGTATAATGCTTCTCAAACGAATCCAAGCCTGTCCCTGAAGCCCTCAAAGTCATCCGGATCAACAATTTCAACCTCTCCCCCCTGGCGGACACCTTTGCTTTCTATGTCTGGCAGATTAAGTAGGACACGCGCAGCCAAGACTCCTCTTGGTCTCCTCTCCAATCCCCGATTGATATCTCGCTCCTCCAGGACGCGAACCTTCTTAACAACACCATCCTTCCAGCTACTCCACGCCTCGTAGTTCTCCCTCTGTTTAGCAACGTGGTATTGAGGCGTGGCTTTTGCTGGTCGCCAAGCCAGCCTGTTCTTGGGCATTGTGCTGAGATCGTAGACCTTGGCATTGGATGTAAGGTTGAGAAGCTCGGTGAGAACATCTTGTCCTTCGGCCAGAACGAGGGCTTTTCGCTGTTCTTCCTTGCTCTTGGCCTTGATTAGAGGTGCATCCAACCAGTCCATGTTTTGGGATTCGGTGAGACGTGCACGTCTATTATCTTCTCTCAGGTATCGGACAGCAGCTTGGAGACTTGTGATCTCCGTCTTGAGAGCCTCCATTTCACGGGCAGTTGCAACTGCTTGTTCCTGGCCTGCTTTGGTACCTGGAGCGGCAACACCGAGGGCTCTTGCGTCCTCGGCGACCCTCTTCCAGTTCTCTCGATCGGCTTCAATGATGGTCAGTTCTTTGTTTTGAGACTCGATAGATTCTGTCAATTCAGCCTCTCGTCTCTTGGCGTCTTCAATCTTCTTCTCGAGCTCGGAGATCTTCTCATTCTTTTTCGTAGCATCTCTCATGCGGCTCTCTAGGAGTTCGATCTTGACGGAGGCTTCCTCGAGCGTTTGGTCCTTCATTGCGATCAGTCTGGCGCGTTCGTGATTATCATCCTTTAGACGGCGTATCTCTTCCTCTGCGTCAACGTGTACAGTTTTAGATGATTTGAGTTCTCCGGATCTGAGGACCCAGGGAGCTGCCGCTCGCTCAAATTCTTGAGTCATCTCGAGATCAGATGCCAGGGCGGCCAATTCCATCAACGAAGCTGTCAAGGTCCTCAACTTATTCGAGTATGTCGAGAACAAATCGGACTCGCTCGATGAGAACAAGTTCGAAGTCGTGCGATGAACGGTGGTTTGAACTTCAATGTAGGTGAAAGGCTCACTTCTACCTTCCTCGTGAAGAAGGGTGAAAAGATCATCACCAATGTGGCGAGAGAATCTAGCCAACTCCTCGGAAGCGGTTTCGCATTGCTCAAAAGTCTGAAGGGTATCTGGAGTGAGAGACAGTGACCGAGTCTTGAGATCTTCGAGAGCTCTGACGGCTTTGCCAATTACAACCTTGGCGCTTCTTGTATGACTAATGACCGAATCAGACTTGCGAGAGAAGTGCTGGGCCAATTCGTCCTCGTCGCCTTGACTTGGAATGATTGTTTGCACCATCATTTTTGCAGCCACCATCGCCGCAGCAGCATTTTCAAGGTGACTTTGCATGACCAGGGTCCGCATATGAATTTCATCTGCGTAACTTGCCAGGCCTGGTGAGATGTGCACCTCTGCCAAATGTGACATGAGCGCGATAGTACGCTGAAGTTCGCTTGCGCACTTCTTCTCATTGAGTTCGTCGCGTCGGAGGCCATCGATCCAGCCATTAAGTGCTCTCTCAACTGGTTCAAGTTCGTACAGGGCGCCTTCGTATTTAGCGAACTGTTCTGTGGAGCAGTGACTAATTGCATTAACGAATCGATCACACATAGCAGAAACCCACGAAAGTTTGTCAAGGACATCACAACCGGCAAACAAATCGTCCTCATGGCCAGTTGGGGGATGTCCATTGACCCTTTCTTTGACGAAGCCGTGTAGTAAGTTGGCCTTGAAACCAACACGCTTGAAACGAAGCAATGCCAGAACAGAGTCTCGATCACCGTGAAATGCTTCGGGCAGGAACAGTTGAACGATGGCAAGATGCTCGGATGCTTCTTGGGCGTCTAGACGACGAAGCTCCAGGTCGATCGTCTTGACTTGAGTCTTGGCAGCGGAAACTTGTAGCTTCATGTTCAAATCCATCATGGCACGGGAACGGCTGTTGAGTTGCTCTGACTCTGTCTCAGTCATGGCATGCGATGCTCTCATATCCTCCAAGTCACTCTGGAGATTAGTGACGAGTTCTCTGAATCGTGACAAAGTGTATTCCATGTCCTCCATTGCCTGCTCTTGCTGGGCAGCTCGTCTTGCTTGTTCGCCAATGATGCTGTCCTTAAAGTCGATATCCTCTTGCATCTCCTTCTCAGTTTCAACATGGTTGATTTCCAGCTCATCATTGAGCTCCTTAAGACTTTCGAGATCTTCGATTGTTGCCTTGAGCTCATCGATCTCCTCATTCATGCTCATATTTCTCTCTGTAAGCTCCTCGATCATGTCCTCAGCTCCAAGGGCGTTGTCAAGTTGTTGGCGGAGATCCTCAATTGCTGCTTCGGAGGCTGCTAGCTTGTCCTTGGCCACCTCATAGTGCTCCTTCACTGATCCCAGTTCCCGGACGTCTTCCTCCAAGCTCTTGATTTCGTCTCGGAGTTCGGATTCAGTCTGCTGGGTCATGTCACGCAATCGGATCAGAGCTTCTCTAAGTCGCTCATTATTTCGTTCCATCTGCAACCAACCTTGACTGCTCTTCTCCTCAGGGCTCATTTCTCCGCCAAGTTCCGCATTTTCCTCTCGAAGCACCTCGACTTCCAACTCGAGTTCCTCGGTTTTCTGCTTCAAAGCTTCTAACTCAGTCTTCAATACTTCAGCGGTTTCCTCCGCCATCTCTCTATCCAAGGTCGCCATCTCCACCACGATATCATGTTCTGCCTGTATGTTTTCAATTTCTTCGAATCGGGTCTGGGCTTCCTTTAATTGCTTTCGCAGATCCGTAATTTCCTGCTGCTGTGGCTGGTATTTGGTCTGCAACTTTTGAATGATGCCTTCGAATTTGTCTCGTTCAGTCTGTATTTTTTCCAGCGCCTTCAACTTATCTCGGTCTTCCATCCTTTTCTTATCCATGAGACGAAGTTTAGTCTTCAAGTCTTCGATTTCCCGGCTCGCTGCTGTGCTCCCTCCCGTGCCTCGTTGAGCGACAGGCGACGTAGTACTCCGACTTGAAGTAGGCGAGGCGTGTGAGCGGTCTCCTGCGGCTGTCCTCGAAAGTACCGGACTCATAGGCTTAGGTGACATGGTCTCATCGCTCTTGACGGGGGACGCCCCGCGGTCCTCGTCTCCCGTATCTTGCCCGCTACCCTCACTCGCCTGAGCACTACTTAACTGACCTCCAATCGACCTGACCCTTTCCCCAGATTGTATCCTTGCTTTTGGCGCTAGAGAAGGTCGACCGCTTCCAGTCCGTGAGGATGGTACGCTCGTCCTATTCCCAGCACCTGTTACAGATGGCCTTGTCTGTGAAGCAGGTCTTGCCGGCGGGCCCATGGATGTTCGACTTCCTCCGACACTGGGCCGTGGCTTCGGCATTGTTATAGATGGGTTCCTCGCATTCGATGGGGTTCCAGTTCGGGGTGTGGAGGTAGTTGAGGTAGCTGCGGACAGCTGTTTGGTGGGAGACTTTGTGGGAGACTGTCACAATGTTAAGAATTATCCAGAACGATCTTCAATTTGACATACCCGTAGCATGCTGGAAGGTCGAGACCTTGTAGCTGGACTAGGGCTTGCAGCATTTATACTCATCCGTTTGCCTGCCGCTGCATCTGGTACAGTACTCAACCTTCTTCCCACCCCAGGCCCCCCCACACTGCTAGGCCTCGCAGGCTTCTTCGCCGCAGCAGTCCCATTTGCCTTGGTTACTGGTGCTGGTGCTTGTTGGATGACCACAGCCGCTGATGGTCGGAGGAACATGCCTCTTGAGGGCTCGCAGTCGAAATACCGTTGTCCTTGTACACTGCCATCGTTTTTGCCGTCGAAACTGTCCAACTCCACCCCGACCCATTCCCCTTCTGCGAATTCAGTTTGTCCAACATATCGAACTACTCCGATGCGGCCGTCTGCGAGCTGGACTGTCTGGCCGACTATTTAAAATATTAGTATTGATCCAGGCCAATTCATGAGGTGCCCCTGGGTTCTTCACGCCAAGCACCATGAGAATGGAATTTCACGGACCTGCGAGCTCAGACATGTTGCAGAATCATCGGAATTCCAGCTGTGGCAATATGTGTGCTGGTTTGATGTGGTGCTAGCTGCTGCTGTTGCCGTCACAATCGTAAGCTTGATGTTGATGTGTCGCGTTTGAGCTTGGAAGGAGAACGCGTTGCTGACTCAGGGGCTTAGGAGAACAATCGCCTTCTACGAGTCAATCCGTTCAGCCACAATCTCGCTTCACAACTAACAGCATGAGATTCAAAACAAACACCCAGCGTCAACGGGCTAGGATACATCTTTCTCTGTCGTGAAACTGTCTGGCGATGGAATATTCGAGATATCGGTATTAGTTCCTACTCTCCAGCTCTAGGTCCGAGAATGGACGGGGCAATTATGTCAAAGGGAAGGCAGCAGCCTCAAAAGTACAAGCCTCTTTCTCGAATTTGCGTTGGAGACAAGCTTAGTACCGAGATACGGCTTATGTTGTTTGAGCACCTGGTAATTTGATCAGTGAGTGGTCATTCTCATAGAATGAAATTCACAGTATGCTCTAGCTTCGTTCGAACCAAAATGCAGAGCCTTGTAACCTTCGCAGTCTGCGCCTAGTCTCGCGCAGATTCAGTCAAATAGCCATGCCGTGTTCTTATCGAAGATTCACAATCAGGCCACATCATCTTGTGCGCCGGCCTGGTGACATTGGCAAAATAGTACTATCTTGTGTCAAGGCATTCACCACGGTTGCCATCACAGACCAAGATGGCTCCGCGGCTCCTTGCAGGCCACTCCAAATCCTAACCTAATGCGAACAACTTTAAATATTAAAGTTAGTTAGCATTATTGCCTCTCTGACTTCTATGGTGATCTGACTGTGCAGGTATTGTCTACGTATATTCCCAAATCGAGCCAGCAGACTTCCCGTAGAAATTAACGATGCCCTGGCTGGTCCGCTTTCTCGATTGCATCTCCACATCAACGTACAGGCGCATTAACTCCTCAAGCCTGATCCTGATGGTCTCTCTGATAATTTGGCTACCATTACAAATTCCAGTCTAGTGTATCTTGACCTGACGAGCTGCGACTTCTCATAATGCCCTCGAGATATTTGGATGTGCTCCGCAATTTGCTTGCACGCTCTGAGAAGCTAGAGACTCTATGCATTATAGGCAGGGAACTATTTCGAGGGTGGCAGCCCCATCATGGCAGGATGCCTGCGATTAAATAATTGTGCTTGGTAAGGTGGTGCGGAACTCCCGACCGTCTCTTTAATACCGACATTTGGGACATTTCAAAGTTGAACACCCTCTTTTCGAAGAGCGAGCTTGTCTCTAGAGGTCTAGGGTCATTCATGCATCCCTTACCTCAACATTCTGTCTCGGGTCTGAGGTCGTATGAATACCCTCCAAGGTCAGAAAATGTTCCCTCGTCACGAAGCGCTGTAGAAGTCGAGAACCAGAAAAAGGTGAACAAATTTCTCGTGCAGATGGTAGAAGATAGCCCGAATATTGAAGAGCTCTTCATCACGGCTTATTTCTTTCCCCCCTCATACTTCCAATCATATCGAGGTTGGGGCAGACTCTCAAGGCTTTGAGGCTCCGCAATCCCGATTTTCAGGACCCCGACACATCTTTAGAGGACATCGTAGCTCTCCGCAGCACATGCTCAGTTTTAACGAATCTTGAACTATCCATCTCTTTCCCCGTCAGAGTCGAGCTTACTCATGAAGTAAGTGCTAGCCGCCTGTTTGGGTTCACTTTCTATCACAATCTAGGACTTGAGCTTTCCTCATAGTAAGAGGGCCGATTTAAAGTATGAATTATGGCAAGTAATTGGATTATTCTTGGGACTTCTTAAGGAATCGGACTTGCAAGAAAACTCGAGAGATTGCCAAGGTCGATTTCTATCATCCCCATGGCAGATGGGCGAGACCGGAGCGCTACCTAATTCCTCCCAGCTTAGAGTTGCGCTCTACCTTCCAGCTACTATCTGGCCTACCTAGGATCTTGTCACCCTCAACCTTGCTCAAGAAAACCACTCCTCGGCTAATATCCTCTAATCAGTAAATTGTTCACAGCTTGACAACGATGAACATGAGATGGAGAGCAGCCGAATGTGTAGACGGACTGAGAGTTACGCCTGGCTCCAAGAGGAAAAGGCACAAAATTTGAACAAGATGCCATCCTATTCCAAATTTTCGTCTAGCCTAGCGACGAGACTTTGCGATTAAATTCTTACCTCATGTCTTCGGGCGAAAGTGAAACAGTTTACCGCGGTTATCTTTTGCAGTCTCGCAAGAACACTAGAGATCAGCCTTGGAGTGTGCTTTCCTTTCTCGCTTATTGTAGTCTCTCCTACACTAAGTCTCCCAATCAGCGGCACAGTTGCTGCAGAAGCGTACATCTGTCAAAGGCTCTCTTATAATTATTCTACATGCTGCCAATTGATCTAGAAAAAAGGGCCCTTGCGGTTTTCAGCCAAGCAGATCAAAGCAGCAGCTTCCTCCCTCGCTCATTGCTACCTGACATGCGAAGTATGCGGCGTAGGAAAGTCGCAAATTCGAGACCATTGGGCTCGGCCGATCGAAAAAACTTCTAATGCCTGGCTCTTCCCCCTCTCAGCCAATCACTTAGTCCCGAAGATGCCACACTCCCCTTGAGCGCCGAAACACCCATCTTGAGCTTATCTCGACCCGCTCAATGTCCAGCACGTGAGAAGCCACAACCCATATTTTTGGTGCCAGTGTGGGTGTGGAGGTCAGATCGCAGAAGCGATCCAGTTGCAGACGAGTAAAAAAGCCTTGTGGGGTCCGCGCGGGGGAATGGGTGCCGATCGATGATATTTCATGTAAGGATATGGACGTCAAGAACGGATGTATGAGCAGCTTGGTATCCGACTGTGAGGGACATCGAGGTAAGAGGAATGTGTGAGGGAGTATATAAAGATGGTTGGTCCCCAGGTGATGAATTGCTCCGTCAAATAAACAAATTTCCCTCCATCTTCGAATCAATACATCAATCAACCTGGTGCCCACCGCAAACCTAACTACATCAACAACCCACCCTCTTTACAATCATACTGTCTCAGGTTAGTTCAGCCTCGCTTAAAACCAGCTCCAAAAACAACCAACAATGGACAACTCCTGCAATGAATGCATCAAGGTACCTACTCCATTTCCAGCCATTCAAGAGCCTCACTCACACCACCCCAGGGCAGCATCCACGCCGGGTTTCCTCTCGGAAGCGAAGAGACCATCCACGGCCTCAACACCTACGTGATCGGAAACCGCACGAACCCCCGCGCAATCATAGTAGTCTACTCAGACATCTTCGGTCTCAGCCTCCCCAACAACAAACTCATCGCCGACTCCTACGCCAAAAGCGGCGAGTACCTCGTCTACCTCCCCGATTTCTTCAAAGGAGACCCTGTGCCCCTTAAGGTCGCGGATTTGTTGATCCCAGTTGACGAGAAGAAGCTGGGCACGTTTTCAAAATACACGGGTTTGCTTGCAAGTGCACCGACGTTTGTAATGTGGATGATGCGCCATAAAGCTGCGGAGACGGATCGGGTGTGTATGGAGTTCTTGGAGACGCTGAGGAGGGAGACACCGAGGGAGAAGAAGATCGGTATGGTGGGTATGTGTTGGGGAGGACGGTACGCGATCCGTGCTGGGTTGGGCTCGAAACAGATCGAGAAGGACGGTGTAAAGATTCCATTGATTGATGCGGCTGTGGCGCTCCATCCGAGTAACCTTGTCATGACAGAGGATTTTGATGGGTTGGTTGTACCGGTGAGCTATGGGTGGGGAGTGGAGGACATTGCGGTTAGTTATAAGTTGAAGGCCCAGGTTGAGGGGATTCATGAGAAGGAGAGGAAAGAAGGGAAGAAGGTCCCGGAGATGGAACATAAGAGTTATGAGCCTGGACGGCATGGCTTCTCGGTTAGAGGCAACCCAGATGATCCGAAAGAGAGAAAATGTTTGGAGGACTCGGTGACGCAAGTATTGGACTGGTTCAAAAAGTGGCTCTGAGGCGATGAGTACTTTTGGATTGTCTTCTTTTATAGCTCATACCATCCATACCCAGTCTCAAACTTCGAACACTTACTTGCCTTTGGTTGGCCACTTTGAATTCTCGATGCAGCAGCAGTTATCCGTGTCTAGTGGTGTTGAGGTCGGGTACTTAGTCAGCATAATTTTCTACGAGCCGAAGTTGAACCGGCTGGGCTTCTCAAGTCGCGTCCACGCGAACTCTTTGGACGAGTGATATCCACATCCACTCCAAGTCAATTCCAACTGACCAGCACCGCAGGCTCAATTGCACCCTCAGTCCAGCTTTTCAATCCTACAAATTCTCCTTCTTCAATACCAAGATCGAAGTCAGAAAGATGTCCAGAGTCGAAGTCTTTCCCCGACCCCTCATGCCCCACTCGAAAGTCCAAAACCCCCTCCCCCAACTCCTCCAAACGCCCTCCGGCCTCGCTCTCCTAGAAATGCAAGGAACGATCAATCTCCCCTCGCACAACGACGAGAACTCGATATCGACAGAATCGCAGAGCGGAGTCTCTTCACAAGAGACGCCAGTTGGACGATTGATCTTCCCGGATTACGATCCAGCGGATATCAGCAAGACGGCGTGGATGAAGCGCGTATATTTGTATGTGGGGAAGCATCAGAGACTTACAGGGGAAGTAAAGAAGTTACCGAAGGCGTTGGCTGTTATCAGGAGGAGGGGTATTGCGGAGGGGAGGATGGATGTTGATAGAGGGGGAGGGGATGGAGAGGAAAAGACGGAGCAATTAGAAGTCGTGGAGATTGTGAAGTATAAGATTATATTCTCTATTCGGCCGGAACCTGTTGGCACTTGGGATACTGGAGGTGGGGCATGAGGCCAAGGACTAGAATCTAGGAGGAATTCCGCTCTTGAGGCTCAAAACCACGGATCCGCTAAGCCACTTACCCCGCCAAAGACTTAGAGTCCCAGAACATCACATCTCTCTCTTCACAACATACATAGAGACACAGCAAGATGCCATCGGAAACATTCTCTCCAGAGCAATACTTCATCAAGACCTCAACTCCTCACGTCCCCAACTCTCCCCTCCCAGTTCTCGTCTACCGATCCGCCCTTCCAGTCAACCCCACTCCCGAATCGACATGCGCTCGCATCGAACCGAATAAGTGGTTGAAGGGCGGGGTATTCAAACATGTCGGCACACATCATTTTCACAGCGTCACGCATGAATGCTATGCCGTGTTTAAAGGTCATAGTCGGTTGTTGTTAGGACGGGGACCTCTAGATCCAGAGACAGAAGATGATTTGATGCTTGAGTTGGGGGCAGGAGACGCAATTGTTTTGCCAGCTGGTGTGGCACATTGCAGTACGTGAACCCTCAGTGGCTCTGGCTTGTGCATAGTTCCTTCTATGTCATTTTCCCCGCTCAATTATAGCGCTGATGCAGGACGCTTTTTAGGCTTAGAAAGTAGCGATGACTACGAATATGTCGGTCTCTATCCAGAGGGCAGTCCACACTGGGACAACAACTTCTGTAAAGCCGATGAGAAAGAAACCCAACAGAAAGCGTCAAATGCTCGAGCCGTACCGCTGCCTGAGTCTGATCCCATCTTTGGGATCGGTGGACCACTCGTTGATATCTGGAGGCAAGCATCGAAGAATAATTGAATACATACTATTGTTCCGTCACTGACACTATGACCAATTCGAGATCCTGGATGAAGAAAGTAGCTGTAAAAGTCGACGAATTGTTCGGCCAGTACGAGTTCAGCAGCCCAGAAAAGTGATGTGAATAAACCTTGAGGTTCCAGGGCGTGTTCTCTTAGTTGACTTCTATGCACCTCCGTCGAATTCTCTCTCAGGTTCTGAAAGTTCTTACATTCGGACTTCCGTGCATAAAATGGAATCTGATGTCCAACTTTGTTGCTACAGCTTGGGTCTCATTGATTAAATCCCATACCATGCATTTTTCACACACATGACATTTCGAAAACAGCATATCTTGTGGTCTCGTAGATCTATGCTATTACATATAAACCAACATATATCCATAAATTCCCCAGTGACCCACCCAGTCACAGACTCTACCTAGAATCCACGTTTCAATCATCATCACTATCCTCCAACCCGTCGTCGCTATCATCACCATCCTCACCCTCAAATCCTCGCCTCCCCTCCTCCCTCCACATCTCACTTACTTTCCTATCGATCCAGAGTCCCGCAACCGCAAATAATCCGCCAACTATACTTCACCATATCAGCAGCCTCTCTCGTGTGTCATCACTCTTCCGCCTGTGATATGCCAAAAGAAATAATAAATAGACAAAACCTCACACAGAAGATGCAGCCACATCCCATTCATCACGAGCGTTATAAAGGTCGCTAGTATTAAGCCCGTTGAGAGGATCAAGCTGGCTATGATGAGAATTCCTGTGCCGATGTTGACGTATACGTAGTTTCCTGACATTGTGGGTGGTAGGCACAGGACTGTACCGTACAACAAGTTACTAAGGAGTAAGAAGGCTTTTTTGTTTTGTTCTTACGTGTTCTGACTTTGGTCTTGTAGCAGCGCTGTGTTGCTTTTGTGATTAGGGGAGGAAAGCCTTGGTTCTGCCTTTAGTAGTGTGGGAGTTGGGGTTGAAAACTTGAAGAGAGTGAAGTATCTTGATATCCCAGAAGGAGGGATATATATCAAAAGCCGATTTTAGTTTTATACCGCAGAATATGGATAGGGTCTGTGACTGTTCATTCATGCGTATTGTAAGCTTCCTTTAATCACGATCTAATCTACTGGACGCTGTATATGTGTTGATAATCTGGATTGTCTGATTCACACTATTTCTAAAATTGTGGAGTCAAACCGTGGCTATCTTCCAAAATCTCTCATTGGATGACTTCGATAAAATTATTAGAATGATTGGAACAGTGATTGAAAAAAGATTAACTAGAGACAAAATCACCACAACTATGTATTGATAAGTCGTGAGATGACTGGATCCTCTATCAAGATTTAGAAGAATGTAGATTACAACTCTCCTTCATAAGTAGTTAGTATAGTACAAGCAAGGAATTCACTGTAAGGTTTTTCAACTTTTTAGTTTTATTTTATTTTAAAAATCCTGTTTCCTTCCCAATACCTCCACTGATCCTTTCGGTCTCAGGATTTTCCACTTGAAAGGAAGAAGACAGCCACCACAGAAGCCCATCCTCCTCCTAACTCACCGACTTAACTATCAAACGCCAAATGGCAGATACGCGTATCTACCTCAACCTCAACACCACCAAGGCCACAATCATCATAACGTTAACCCTCCTCACTTCCGGGGCTGTGGGAGTTGAGCCAGGATACAACTCATGAATGGGGTGTGGATAGATCTGCTAGGTCGGAAATTTCTACCTATTAACATTATCACTTGCACGGGTGAAAGTTTAAGGGGGAGAAGTGTTTGGCCGACAATATAAATAGTTGTTGCTCTAATAATAGCCGCTGCGAACTGGGTTGACGACTGGATGTAAGAGTTGGAATATATCGAGGAGTTAGAGATGTTCTGGAGACTTTTAAGGGAGGATGATGGGTTAGGTGAGAGTAATAGTGATGATACGGAGGAAAGTAATAAAGAATAGTGGGACTAAACAGTAACAATTTGGAAGGAAGTGTGTTTCGCTGTGTAGGTGTAATAAGGTAACGGTATTTACAAATTAAAACCCCAAGAACGAGATTAAAGATATGTGGGAGAATGTATCATCTCAGACGTTTAGGTAGAAGAAACATGCAGTATGTCCAGGAAATGCGAAGAGTGGCGGGGAATGAAAGAAGGACTGATTAGGTTCTATAAAATTAGTGCTAGTCTCAATAGCTATCCCTTCCTAACATCTCAACAAGTACTCACACACAGAGATGCTAGCTAGTCAGTCCAACAGACGCAGCCGTAAAGAACAGTACCCTAGACCAAGCAGTTTATCTCGAAGCAAATCTCTGCCAGTCCATGAACTCCATTCGAATGTTTCTCTACGCTAGTCATCTTCCCAGCCAGCCGCACAACATATATTTTCCTCATCTTGCGGACAAAGATCGCGTCCTTCCTCATCACCAACCTCAAACATGCACCTCGCGTTCGACATCACCAACCACAATCGGACGCACGTTCAGACCTTCAATCAGACAACATACAGACAGTAAGTTCACATGTTTCTCACTAGCCCACGACTTCAAATGTCTAAGAGAAGGGAGAGGGGGTTTGTTTACCTCGATTAACGGAGTTTCCTCGGGAGTTAGCTGCCATTGTGATGGGGGACTAGATTATCCGTTCCGAGCTGACAATTTGGCAGCAGCACAAACAAGCTCGACCTCAACGACAACAACTACAACCACTCTGACGACTGGATTGATACCGATTTGCTAACCTTTGCATTTAGTATCCTAGGAGGAGTAATACTTCTTGTTTACTTTAACATCCTTGTATTTCCAGGTACGTTCCCCAATTCGCCAAAGTGTGCTGTCTTGATCTGCTCACTACTGCATTCCCGCAGCTTGGCTTACCGGACGAGGACGTCGCCATCGCAATCCACGCGAGTCTAGACTTCTTGACCAAGACGAGGTTGAGCTTGACCTTCAGGTTCGTTGAGTTGTTCCTTGATTGTTGTCGTGGGTTACCTAATCCACATCCACCCTGCACATCCATGTCAAGTCAGATAGGTCACGTGCTCGCTTCCATCTAGCGCCAAATCTCAACCCACACGCTAACGAATTTCGCGGGTTGATAGGAATTCCTTGCAGAACGAGCCATCGACAGAATCAACGACAACCAACGACAACAGCCACGATGAAGCTCGTAAGTCTCCTTTACCCTCCGGCGCAGGAGTAAATTCTCAATTGCGATCATCTGCTAACATATACTGCTTCTAGAACATCTCCTTCGTACGTTCCACCTCCCCATCCGCGCGCGCAAATCCTTCGAGGTCGAGGTCGCAGAGGCGGAAAAGGAACACAAACTGACAATTCCAATAGCCTGCCAATGGCAGTCAGAAGCTCATCGAGATCGAAGATGATCGCAAGCTCCGTGTCTTCATGGACAAGAGGTACGGAATCTACAGACCCAGCGATGCGCGAACGACTGGAGAAGGACAATTCCTAACAAGATGTGCAGAATGGGCCAGGAGGTTCCCGGAGACAGCGTCGGAGACGAGTTCAAGGGATACATCTTCAAGATCACCGGAGGCAACGATAAGCAAGGTTTCCCAATGAAGCAGGGAGTCATGCACCCAACCCGTGTCCGTCTCTTGCTTTCCGACGGTCACTCTTGCTACCGCCCTCGCCGAACTGGTGAGCGCAAGCGCAAGTCTGTCCGTGGATGCATCGTCGCCATGGATCTCTCTGTCCTCGCTCTCTCCATCGTCAAGCAAGGCGAGAACGACATCCCAGGTATCACCGACACCGTCCACCCTAAGCGTCTCGGTCCCAAGCGTGCCACGAAGATCCGCAAGTTCTTCGGCCTCACCAAGGAAGATGATGTACGTACCCCGTATATCTACTTCGCCTGGCCTGCTGCTTCCGCCTGTGACCGTTTCCACGGTGGCAGACGGAGCCAGCAGTGTCCAGAGTGTGAGATGAATGATAATGCTAACGAAGTGCTGTTGAATTTAGGTCCGCAAGTTTGTCATCCGTCGTGAGGTTCAGCCAAAGGGTGAGGGCAAGAAGCCATACACCAAGGCACCAAAGATCCAACGTCTCGTTACTCCTCAGCGTCTCCAACACAAGCGCCACCGTATCGCACTCAAGCGCCGCAACGCTGAGCGAACCAAGGATGCTGCTGTATGTTCTCCCACACCAATCCTCTGCCTGAATACAAATACTGACATACCTCCAGAACGAGTACGCTCAACTTCTCGCCAAGCGTGTCACCGAAGCCAAGGCCTCCCGAGCTGATCTCCGCAAGCGCAGAGCCTCGTCGATGCGCAAGTAAAGAAAGAACACCCTTCCTTCTCTTGTTCTTCGGTCCGCTGCAGCATAATCGGGCATGGCATGGGGATTGTCTTCGGATAGCATGAGATGAGGGGATGCAATGGGATGGATAGTCCGCCCGCCCCCAAGAAAGGCAGGGCTTGATGATGTTCTTTTTCTTCTCGGCTTCTTTCTACGGGTTCATGGGCAAAGATACTCTGCAGTGCATGTGGCATGTAGCTAGGCGTTCTTCAAAAGCTCATTTGACTACGACGTTATGACTTCATTTTGACTTTGCTATATTGTGATTTTGATATGGAAAATCTGCGTAGTGAGGGAAATTGAAATAGTCCCATAAGGATTTCATTAGGCATTTCGGTTGACTCCTTCCACCCAACTCTGGACTCTCGAAATCCTTCCCGCAAAGTTGACTTCCGGAACCGCTCTCTTCGTCATCCTGATTCTCATGTCAAAATCTCCACTCGCCCCGCGTCATACCATGCGCCCCTTCCTTCTTAGCCCACGCGACATTTGACGTGGTAATATTCTACTGTTTCCAGCCCAGCAAGATTAAAGCAACCTCTTCTAGTTTATAAACTTTACATGGGATTACTGGAACACATCTAATCACTACAGGAGTCTCACACCCACGATCACAATTCACTTCTTTCACACAGATCTCACAGATCTCACATCATAGCACAATTGTCTAATCTGTGGCATGCCTGAATATCTATTCTATCATGCACATGTATTTCCATGAGTCTATGTCCTCGGAATCGACACTAGCGGAGAGAGAAAGCCATAAAAGAACAAACAGCCTTATTACGCCTCCACGCCAACCATGGAATCTTAAGCCGATGCTTGCTTGCTTCTCCGCTTGTTTGTTCTTTCGGAACACCTTTCTCCCCTTCAGTACTACAAGTCAAAAGACCACACCCGCAGCCAACCACAAAGGCTCACAAGTTCCCAAACCAACCTCTGAAACAAAATCCCAACCCCGCATCTAATCCGTAGGCGCATGAGTAAACAAGAAACTAACACTCTCGCCGTTATGCGTCCGTCTAATAGCTTCCGCAAGCGTAGGACTAATATCCATGACCCTCAACTTATCACACCTACTCTCCTTATCCTGGAGGGGGACGGTATTCGTGACAACGACGCGGCTCAGCTTGCTCTTGTTGAGTATCTCGATGGCGTTGCCGGAGAGGATGCCGTGGGTGACGATGGCGACAACCTCGCGGGCCTTGTGCGTCATGAGCGTCTCGGCGGCTTTGGCGAGCGTACCGCACGTGTCAGCCATGTCGTCGACGAGAATGCAGGTCTTGTTCTCGACATCGCCGACGAGGACCATGCGGGAGACTTCGTTGGGGCGGGCGCGTTCTTTGTGGATGAGGGCGAAGCCGAGGTCGAGACGATCTGCTATGGACGTTGCTCTGGTAGATAGTTAGCTTCTCGAATTCTGCATGTGTTCTTGATATCTTCTCTGCTGTATGAAACTTAAGTAGCACGCTTCTATCCGAAGTCCAGACACTGAAAGTAAAAGACGGAAAACGAGGAAACGAACCTCTTAGCACCACCAGCATCAGGACTGACAACCACACACTCTGAAATATTCAAATTCTCCCTAATCCACCGCAGGGTACTCGGCTCAGCATACAGATTATCAACGGGGACATTGAAGAAGCCCTGGATCTGACTGGCATGTAGATCCATGGTGATGACATGGTTGCAACCGGCCGTCTGCAGCATGTTGGCGATGAGCTTGGCGGAGATGGGAGCGCGGGATTTGTCCTTCTTGTCCTGGCGCGCGTAGGGGAAGTTGGGGATTACGGCTGTGATGCGGCGGGCGGAGGCGGTCTTGCAGGCGTTGATCATTATGAGGAGCTCCATCAGGCCGTCGTTGATGTCCCCCGGGGCGGTGGATTGGAGGATGAATACTGGATCTGTTCAGCTTGATATTCTACATCTACCAGACATTCCACCATTTCCGTCTATCTTTCATTCCTCCTTGCTACTTGCGCCCAATTGAAACCCAAACTCACAATAAGCCATAAATAAAGAAGGGGGACATACCATCTTCATCTCTAACACTCTCTCCAACCGTAACACTGGTCTCCTGGTTCGAATAGTTCAGACTCATAGTCTTCGCTAGCTCAATACCCAATCTGTAGGAAGTTCCAATTAGCTTTCTCTGGTTGTGTCTACCTCTGCATTCCCTTTCTCTGCCTATGAATGTATCCTCTTTCTGCCGCAGATCCTCCTCCAGGATCGCATCAATCTGACTTCTGTGCCCTTCTCCCATGAAACCCTTCCCTTCCAGACATTGCATGACTCCTCCAAACACAACCAAACCAGACAGCATAAAGAAACAAAGAAACGCACCTCTCAGCAACCAACTTCGCCAACTGCGGATGGCTATTGCCCGTAAGCAGCTTAATTGAGTTTGTCGCCATTGTGTCCGTCTATGCCCTCTTTCACTTCGTTTTGGTTCTCTCTTCTCTTTCCCACTCCTTCTTTGCGTCCTCGTCTCCTTATTACTCTCGCGCAAATCCTCGTCCACTTCCCTCTCCTAGATGCCCTCTCTCCTATTCTCTCCCTCGAAGGGCAAAGGCTTTTCCTTCTTGTCCTGTAGTATCCTCGTTCTTCCCGCTCGAAGTCGCAGGCAGTATACGCAATCGATTCGGCGTCTCGCAAGTCGCATGTATTCCGTTCTCTGTGCCCGCAATTCTGTGACCTGGACGCGCGTAGTTAAAGAGACGTTCGAAGTAGTCGTATTCGAAGCGAGAGAGGTGAAGGGGAGGTTATGGTTTGCGTAAGGAACTCACCTAGCAGCCTTGTTCGAAAAATATTTTGCGGGGCAAAGGCAGAACTAGACCCAGCGGCGGAATGGGAAGGGCTTGGCGCTGGTGGGGGGGGGGGATCATGTGACGACCTGACCTTTCAAGAATTTTGAGGCTGGCTTTGATTGAGGAGGTGATTAGGTAGGAGTTGCTGAATTTAGTAATACATGTAGTAGGTAATATGGGACTGAAGCATGATCAAGTATTCTAGTTGTTAGAGTAATGATGACTTATATAACGAGCTGTGTATCTGTCAAGGCAATATTAGGACTTTAGTCATGTCACAGCCTACCGGCACAATCACTATACCAGGACGTTCAAAACACGGTCGCTCTATTGCTATCTTCACCACATCAAAAAACGGATGCAGTATCTCACGCCTCCCAGCTATCTATTTTACAAACTTCCAAACAAACTTTCCATGCCTCATTCATCCCATCCTCCCGCACCCTCAAAAAAGAAAGAAATAACCCATAATGTCAATCCCATCCATCCATCCATTTATCCTCATGTCAATCAACCAACCCATCCATCAAATCCCAGAGCAAGACCCCACAAACGACCTGCACTTCGTTGCGGTACCCCGGAGAGAATGAGTAAGGTATGGAGTATGAGCAAATGGAGATGGAAAGGATAGGTAAATCTCATCATCAGAGAAAATGCATATGCACTTTGCATGGCATATTCGTCCCATGACAAACAAACACGCAGACGCAAATACACCTCAAGCATCCTGGAGATATGTCTCAAGAGTAGGAAGGAATGATATGGACGCCGTCAAAATGCTGATCAAAGCCTGCAATGCATGAAATCATGTCGTAACGAACGCGCAAACGGGTAGCGGGAAGAAGAAATTCGTCAATTTGCGTGCACTTGCTTATGCGAAACCAAAGTACTCGCTTCCAGCTGTGATGGCGGTGAGGACTTGCTTGCGAAGAGCCTCATAGCTTTCGTACTCTGGGAGATCGAGTTCTGTGATTTTGTTAGCTATGTTCGTTCATATTAGAGATAGGGGAGGAAAACTTACGGTTGAAGCAAGTGTGAGAACTTGGAAGCCTATCCTTATTACCGTAATCACGGTGGATGTTGAATCGACTGAAGCCGTTCATGCCCTCCAGTTCCTTGAAGCCGTTGAGAGGCACCTTGCTAGTTCCGGTAACGAACTGCAGAAGCTTGGCACGCTCTTCCTTGTCGTATGAACGAACAGCTCGCCAAAACCATTGAATCTGAGGGGAAGAGGCCGTATAGTTGTGGTACTCGGTGTTACTCTTCCAGTCGTCGACATCGATCTCAGGAAGGCCTGAAATTAACAGCTCCAGTTCTTGCTCATTGAAGATGGCGACTAGTTCAGCAGGAATGATATCGTGGAAGCCTGTTAAATATTAGTGTGTGCAATCAGACAAGGATGGAATGAACTTACCCTTCAAGAACTCATCTAATTGCTCTTTGACGGACCCAGTGAGTCTGAACTCGGTCATCAAGCGGACGTACTCATGCTTGTTCTCCTCAGTGACAGGAATATTACGACCATTTGGAATGAAGTCGACTGTCTCGGTGACACCAAAGCGCTCTTGCTCAGTTGAGAAGGTCTCGGTAATGATGTCCGTGATGTCGTTCTCAAGCATCCAGATAAGTGACTTGTAGTAGTCCAGATCTAGAGATTCCATGTCCTTAACAGACACGGCCTTGCCAAGAATGCGCTTGTACACAGCTCGACTGAAATGGCAGTCCAAGACACGATTCTCATAAAGAGCCTTGCCGATGATACGACCAATGAACTTGAAGAACATAAGATGCTCCTCGTTGATACCACTGGAATGGTTGGGATGGAATGTAGTTCTGTCGGAAGAAACAGGAACGAAGAGAGCGTATCCTGGATCAAACATCTGGCGTGAAAGTACTTGGAACCATTCGCGAGTAACACCACCAGCATCAACACCCTCTTCACCATGGAATCGGATGCTGAGCTTACCATACTTCATTTGGTCGCCAGTTTGGAAGTAGAGAGACTTGAAGGAATCGTGGAAGACTTGGTCTCGGCGAACAGATAGTTGTAGAGGGGCGAATGATTGTCGGGAATTTGGTGCCTTGGCGTGGATGCTTCTGGAGAAGTAATTGCGCTTGTTGTCGAATTCCAAGACCTTGGGATTCTTGACCAGGAGGGAGAATGTACCAGACATCAGCTTTGGTGTATGTCGGACCAGGTCATTGAGAATCTTGCGATGCTCCTCGGTGAAGGTGTAGAATAAGCTCTCCATTTGGCTTTCGGGTGGAGGGCTCGTTAGCAGCATCTCCTTTCCGTGTTGGGTTCGAGAAATCGGAGTATCCTTCAATGTGGTGTTCTTGCACACGACCATCAATGCCTCGATGAGAGGAAGTAAAATGGTGGCAACGTTGAGCATATGCTCTCGTTGTCTGATCGCACTCAGACAAGCGCTGAGTCGCTCCCACATGCGACCAAAAGTAGGATTCTCGTAAAGTGAAGATAAGAGATCCTGCTTCTCAACCAGCTGCGACGACTCACCCTCAACCTCGGCCTCTGTTGGCTTATCTTTCTTCTCACGCTTTGGATCGAAGAGATGATCAAGAGCAGTCAAGACTCGGAGAAGCTTGTTTTGATCTGAGCCACCAGGAGAGAACTTGGCGAGGGCAACACCTTGAATCTCAGTGCCAGTTGTAGCCTTCTCAATTTGCGGAAGAAGTTCTTCGAGATCAACTAGGATGATTTCGCCAAGTCCTTGTGCCTTTGAAATGAGTTCACGTCCAAAGACAGCCTTGGCGTTGGGGATGGTGGAAAGATTCTTAATGGTAGAGAGGGTCTCTCTGAATGTCTTCGAGGAGCATTCGCGAGCAACAAAGATGTTAATGACAAGCTTCAAGTTGTGCTCTGGGATGACAGGTGGCGTGAAGACGGTGACCTTCTTTTCTTTTGCCTTTTCTCCTTCTTGGGCAACTTCCGGCTTTGATTCTTGGGCAGCTGGAGATGTTGATGCCTCACCACCTTCAGGTTGAACTTGCGTAACTTCGACGGCAGGAGATGCCTCCGAGATTGGTACGTCTCCTTGAGGTTCGCCAGTTTGAGTAGTTGTGGTTGTCGTAGTCTCTGGCGATGCAACAGAAGGAGCAGTCTCAGCTGCAGTAGCGGCTTCAGCAGCCTTCTTTTTTGCCTCCTCGGCCTCCTTTTGCTTGCGTTGTAAACCTTGCAGTGGAGATGTGATCATGTTCAAGAGGCTGGAGAGAGACTCCATGACACTTGAGCTTTCCATGATGAGATCACGTCCCAGGAGGCTCAACAGTGAATTCAGGGCGTACTTGGCAGCCTTGTTCTCCTTGCCCTTGCCTTTGCGGCTGATGGTACGCTTTAGACCTTCCACAGTATTATGTTCGGTCAAGAAGTAAGCCGGAATGTGAGGGTTGACTTGGTTCAGAGAAACCAGAGCGGCCAAACACTGTTGCACAACCATGAGAGGGGATGCCTCAAAGGTGGTCTGAGTAACAGGTCCCAAACTGGTAAGAGCTCTCTTCAGTGATTGTGGTTGGGGAGTCTTTGGTTGGGCGTCTTTCGGTTGCTTGGCTTTCAATGAGAGATGGGCGAAGCTTCTCTCAACAGCAGTCATGTCGACACTGCCATCTTGGAGGATGTGCAAAAGAGTGCTGATAACCTCATTTCTGTTATGTCTGTTCAACGAAATGTTTTGGAGAACGGAATTGAGTGTACTTCGAAGACTTCCATGCTGAAATATGAACATCAAGCGCAAAAGAGTGGCAATACCGGGCTTGTCGAGCATCTGAACAATGGCGCGGCGTTGAGGTCTCTCCGCGTTGGGTTGACGAGGCTCGCCGGTAGCTTGGACTCGGTACGCACGTTGAGCTGGTATTCTACCGTGGCCAACTTGCTCTCGCAGAATAGCTCGGGCCTGTGCGGCAAGCTCGGGTGGAAGTTGATCCAGAGTCTCATCATCCTGCTCAATGAGCACTTGATTTCTCAAGGCTGGAGGCAGAGTCGCCAATATGGTTGCGGCATCCATTTCACCAGCAACGGCTCCACCGTTGGCTACTGTAGCTGCCCGGTTGCGCTCTTCACGTTCGCGACGCCGTCTATCTTGTCTCTCTTGCTGAATGATCTCGTCACGGATGTCATCCGGCAGCGCGTCGAGGAACTCTTGGTCGATGTCCGTAGGCTGGGCTCCGGTTGCGGCAGCCGTAGATCGGCGCTCAGCAACTGCTGACATGATGACTTCTTCACGAATATCGTCTGGCAACTCGGCCAGGAAATCAGCGTCAACACCCAAGTCCGTGATGTCGAACGGAGATCCGCGAATCATCGTCGTGATTCTAGGCCGGTCAGCAGCAGGAGCGTCCTCAGCTTGATTGTTCGATCCTGGCTGAGCGGGAGCTTCTGACTCAACACCATCCATAGCATCCAAGTCTGGAGTCTCAACAGCACGTTGGACATCGTTTGCCTCTTCCTCGGGGCCCCGAGCAGCAAGTGCCTCGGCAGCGACCCGCTCGGCCTCCTCTCGCTCTTCGGTTTCCTTCTTCTCCTTCTCAATTCTCTCCTCTTCCTCTTTCTTCTCCTTTGCAATTCGTTCCTCCTCAATTCGCTTCTTGATCTCCTCCTCTAACTTGCGAGCCTTCTCAGCCTCGGCTGCCTTGGCCGCCTTGTCGAGCTCAATGGCAGGGGGGACAAGATGGGACAAGATTGCAGTGGCAAGGTCGTTAGATCTCTCCACTGCAGTCGCTCCAAAGATAATCCTAGATTCGTCGAGCCATCTAGCACTCGTGGACTGGGGAGTGAAAAGTGCGGCATTTCCAGGCTCAGTTGGCTCGCGGTGTCTCTCTAATCGCGACGGGCGCATGCTGAACATTGCTTGAAGATCAGGTGGGAATGGTTGACCTGGGGCTGCGGTGATATGGAACTGGAGGGCATGTCCGTGACGTGCAATGTGACCTGGCATAGGCGGTAAGGATCTAATGACTTCATCCAACAGAGCAGCTGCTGCAGGGCTCTCACCGAAGTGTCGGCCACCAATATCTAGAATTTCACCAGCCGGGCCACCCATAGCTTGGATCCAACTGCCCATAGAAGGCACACGACTTGAGCCATCTCGGCTTGGTCCACCAGGATGGGTTCGCTGAAGTAAGGGGTTGATCCCATCATCTCCTGCGCCACGAGGGATGGGTACCCCTGGTCGATGCGATCTGTATTGTGATCGATAGTCTGGAACTGCATTTGGATTAGTTCTGTTTCTGCGATTGATGAGGGCATCCAGGTTGGCTTGAGCTTCCAACATGCGGGCAAGCGATTCCTGCATAGACTGAAGTGATCGGACTAACGTACCGCCCAGCGGATCACGAGGACCGCCAGCAAATCCCGGTGGGAATGGGGAGAAGCCGCCTCGAGGACGGCGATGACCAACCATTGGCGGCTCAACCTCGTCTTGCCAACCGTAGTTTCCTCCAGGACCGTCGACTACGAAATGATGAGTGTGTAAAGCGCCCCAATGGAGTGCAGCAAACCTACGTGGATAATGATCGAACAATATCTCCTCGTCCATCTCATCTTCATCCTCCTCGTCTCCTGCAATGGATTAGCTCAAAGGCTGGTCTTTATAGCGAACGAAACATACCTTCATCATCATCGTCCTCCACATACTCTCCGGGAATGCGCTCCTCATCCTCATCATCGTCATCGTGCTCCATGGCTTCAGCCTCCATGCGTTCGATTATATCGGCAGCCTCAACATCCCCACCAAGAGCACGGACGAGGTGGCGAATTGGACCACCCATCTCCATGTCATGCATTTGTTGTTCTTCGGCATCAGCAGCTTGGCCCTCGTAGTCTTCTTCCTCCCCATCATCATCATCATCATCATCATCGTCATCATCATCATCCTCGTCATCACTCTCCCACTCGCCCATATCCTCTTCCGCGAGTTCTTGGATGTTTCCGGCCTCATCGATGATTTCAACCCGGCCATCATCGTCTTCCGAGTCTTCCTCGTCATCGCCGCTACTTGAGTCATCCTCATCATCTTCACCATCGTCTGCCATGATGACTTCGACATCGAGGCCATGATCTCCATCCACACCTTCGATAGGACCCATGCCTTCCATACCTTCGAGTTCCTCGTCCTCATCGCTGATATTGTCTTCATCATCTCCAGGGCCATCCTCATCATAGTCCATTTCATCTTCGTACTCGCCCTCGTACATTTCCTCGTCTTCATCATCGGACTCTGACGAAGAGTCCTCTTCTCTGCCGTATTCAAGCATACCAAGAGTCGAGTTACGGAACAAGTCAGGAGTTTCTTCACGATCGTCTTCGGGTTCGGACATCGAGGTTGCGGACTCAATCTCATCTTCGTCGCCTTGGCCAGCTGTGGCAGAGATCAAAGATAGATCGCTGAGGTTGACTGCCGTGGTGGTCAGCGTCTTGAGGGGTCGCAGAATGTACTTTACAGCGCGCTTGGCACCAGGGAAGTTGAGATCAACATCCGCAATGGAAGCAGTTAGAGCTGCGACGTAGCCCTTCTCAAACATGATGCGGCGAAGTTGCTTCTGAGATGTGTTGGCGATTGAAGTATCTGTAGGGCCGACATTCTCCTTTCCGTTCATTATATGATTCATGAGGTCTGCAAGGGCCAGCATCCGGGCATACTTGACATCCAGAGGTTCGGTGGATGTGGTTGCCTGAGTATAGGCCTTCAGAATATTTTCTAAGACAAATCGACGAACGAACAGTAGGTCGGGCTCATTTTCGCTGTCGTATGGCTCACGACCCTTTTCGAGGGATTGTTCACCAGTTTTGCACAGAAGTGCCGTAAGCACAGAGTCTGCCCAGTTCGAAGTGACAAGCTTCTTGCGCAAACTCGTATTCTCCGCGTGATCCAGTGTACCAAGGGGGATGAGGTCAAAGAGAAGATAATTGACCACACTCGATCGAGGTTTGGACGGGGTCATGGACTGAGGTGGTGCGCTGCGCTTAAAATTGATGAACTCGATCTTGGTCCGGTTGTAGGATGACAGTAACTCTGTAAGACACTGGAGAATGAAACATCTGTAGATGTATATTGGATGTTCTTCGGCTTTGAAATCCTGCTTTGAAGCTGACTTGGATTTGTCCTTGGTCATGGTAGATTCCGAGTCGGATGATGGAACTCGGTTGAGGATATCAACGTTGCCAGACGAGCTGCTTTCGGCCGTGGTAATTGTGGCTGCTGGGTCCTTATCTTCGACGTCTCTGTAGTTGAGGAGCTCACATAGCAAAAAGTGGATGACGCCGTCGGGATTCTCAACCACAGGCAACTTTTGCTCATGCGTTGTTGGCTTGGAGACATCTGGCATTTCCGTGTCGACAGCTTCTGTTGATGCCTTCACGTCTTGAATAGTTAAGTCTTCGGTAGCCTGAACAGTAGGCTGTACACTGTCATCTTTGGCAGCAGGCTCTGGCGTTCGGTCCTTCAATACCAAAGAATGAGGGCGGGCATCATGAGCTTGATAAGTCCAGCGGTTGAACTTGACCATCTCATTGGTAACCTCGACAAACAGTTCGGGGTTTCGTAAAGCTGTATGCGACAGGCCACGAAGATAAGCCTTTTCGTCAATGCTGCGTGATTGACGACTGGTGTCCAAGAATGCCCTGATTTCTGCTCGCATTACTTGCTTGATGGTTTCGTCATCTTCAATGATGTGACGAAGAATAATCATCAATGGGCCTTGGATTAGGGGTGAGCTGGAACCAGCGAGTTGCTTGGCCATGACAAAGAGTCTCTGGATGTTCTTCTTCTCCCCAATGATCTGTGCAATGGATCGTGTTCGTGTCAAGATGACGAGAATTCGAAGCACGGCAAGCGCAAGACTCTCCTCCTTGCCAATGCGGATCAGAATGTCAAGAATAGCTTCCAGGAGTTGGGCACGCTCTTCTGGTCCAACGGATGGCTCCACCGTTTCTAGTACGGGTGGCTCTGGTGTATCATTCTCGTCCTTCGGCAATGCCCATCTGGTCTTCTGTGGCCGAGCATCCTCACTCAAAAGCATCTCAACGATGAGAAGAATTTGGGCAACCCACGGTGAGCGCTCCTCTGTGGAATGATTAGGAGACAGCTTGATGAATGTGAGCAATGTGCTCAGATTCTCCTTCAACTCATCAACAGCAGCAGCGTAGAACAGCTTGTCTCTGAGCATGAGAGCAAGAAGATGGGCATAGGCAGCAACCTTCTTGCCTGTTGCCCGTAGATCCTCTTCGCCGGCAAACGACATCAGAGCAATGACTAAAGTCTCGCTGACAACCTTTCGCTGTGCTGGCGGATCATCTGACTTGTTCACGACTGTAGTGATCAAGTCCGAAACTTCGAATGTCACGTCTCCATGGGCGTTGATTACATCGAGACACTTGTCAATCAGGTTGTCTCGAATGAGAGCTCGTTCGTAGTTTAGGTCATCCACTGTAACGCGTTTGTTGGTTGCCTCGACCTTTGGAGCTAACATCGGAGCACTTGAGCCTGTTGGGGTCGAGTCGGAGGACGGGTCTTGACCATCAACTCCTCTACTGGCATAGTTGTTGACAACTTGAGCCAACGCCTGATCAAGACTACCCGCATCACTAGATGGTGTGGCACTAAAGGGTGGCACGATGTCATTAAGACCACCGACAATGTCCATCACGCTTCCTGCCATGGGGTGATCTTCAGGAGTTGCGGTACCAGTCGAGGTGCTAGTTCGAGGGCGCGAAGCTGGTTTTACCTCAGGAGTACGGGACGCGATATCTCCAACTGGAACTGGGTGCCGCTGTGACGGATCCGTAACAAACAATCGGTAGTACTCCATGGCACTTGAGAGGTTGTTGTTGCAGCGGTAAAGAGCCTCGTCTGCGAGAGAGCTATCCCCAGCATTGATGCCACCAGAGGCAGATGCCACCAGTGCAGATTGGGACTCAGGATTCGGCTTGAAGGTCTTGTGGACTTGTTTGCTTGGAACTGGCGGGGCGTCGCCTTTCTTGTGCGCACCTGCCTCGTTATCGGCTGCCGCAATGGTTCGAATAACCTCAATGAGCTTTTCGGATATCTGACTTAGGCCCTTATCAATGAGGTCAGATCCCCACAAGGTGCGAACAACAGGGAGAACAGCCATTCGTAATTCGACGAGTAACTGAGGCGGCGAGAATACATCGGGCATGTCCAATCGTTTGTCACGCTCAGCTCTGGTCATCAACGCCATGGTTTGGGTCGCCTCGGTCAAGTTTTTCCCATTAACCATCTGGCTGTAAAGAGAGAGGATGCTTGTGGCTCCTGCAGTTGCAAGCTCATACAGTACAAACTCCTCGGGCTTCTTTTCATGGAACTCGGGGAGGGGAAGGGTGACCTTTCGAATCTCTGTAGTAAAGACCGTCAACATGCGGTTGAGAGTGTCTAAACCACCGTGTTCCTTGAAGGCTTGCACGATAATGGTGATAGTCTGAACTTGGCGTTCATTATGGCGCGAATCTAGGCATGTGTCAGTACAGGTTGGTTGAATACACAAGATAATCAATCAAGATAAAGGTGCTTACTCTCAATCAACATGTCCTTCAGACAGTGCAAGATACCGATCCAGTACGAGAAATTCTCGGGTGAGTACTCATCCTCCGACGGGGCGAGCTGGCTCAGAACCGACTCCACCAAGGCGTCTGCAATGGCTAAATGGCCCTGCTTCTGGAAACTGTCGGGGGTTCGTTTGGTGACCAATGCCTTGCCAAGGGTCTGGAAAAACGGAGTGATAACTCGGGACATCTTTCCAAGAAGGTATCTGAGAGTCTGATAATTCTTGAAGGATGGACTTGCCTGCTCGGCCTTTGAAGCTGTCTTCGATGACTTTTCCGATGTAGAAGTCGGCTTGCTTTCAGGGAGTTCTGGTAAATCTCCATTCGTAGCACTAGCTGCTGGAAGTGTCGACTCGGGGACTTGCTCAACGACTGATTCAGATACAACAGGAGTCTCAGCACCTGGCTCACCAAATCCAGAGTCCTTGACGCGGCTTGAGTTCTGCCACGACTCCGGAACAGCTTTCCGCAATCGTAGGTCCTCTCGGAGAGAAGCACCCAACAGGGGACCAAGCATCTTGACCAAGCGTGTGTAATAATCAGCAACATTGACTTGAGCGAAAACGTTGGTACTGCTTCTGTGGTTGAAGGCCGAGGCCTGGAAGCACATATTGATGGTGGGAATCAACGAATGCAGATTGACCAAAGCCTTTGCGAATTTCGTACCCTTCGAAAGAGTTTCAATGTCAACCGATTGCCTAGCCTCTGCATTGACGAAGGGAGCAAAGAAGAAACCCTGTCCATCATGTTCGATAAATGGTTGCAAGTCATTAGCAGCGTTCTCAGCTCTCTTCAACAACGATGGCATTACAAGATGCGGCTTCGCGTCGGCAAGCTGGGCAATCACATGGTGGAATGTGCGGCATGCCGAAGAGTCCCCAAAGTCGTACGCAAGACATGGCGAGTGAGCAAGGTTGAGGATATATTCGAGACCACCCTTGTGACAGAACTCGGCTCGAGCAGCAGTGTTGCCGAACATGGAAGAAAGAAATGTCGCAACAGCAGTGATGTAGGGAGTCATCGATTCGGACGAGTTGATGTCAGCTGGGGTGGATTTAACTTGCGGGATTGTAGGGGAGCTGGAGTCCGCATCCTGCATTTCCACATCACCGCTGTCGTCAATAGCCTTTCCTTTACCCTTGACTGAGCGATCAACAAGGGAAAGACTGATTTGGTCATTGGCAACTACAGGCTTTCCTGACAGATCAGTTGTCCATAACTTGGCACCGATCTTGTTATTTTCAGCCTTGTTTTTGCACATGTAATCGACTCGAGCAACCATGTTGACGATCGATGTCATGATCGCGTCCTTCAAAGGAGGGTGGTGGCGGACCAGCTCATCGAAACTGCTACCAAGGCTACTAGGTAGATCCTTATTCAACTCCATGCATTTGACGTGTTCAGGACTCTCGAATATCTCGAAGAAAATCTCGAGGGCCTTGGACGCCTGGAACATCTTCATCCCAGCATTGTTCAGACATATGGCACTGAAAGCCTGTGGTACAATATTGATGGTTTCTGAGTTTGGTAGAATACCTCGAGCCAATTGTCCCTCACGGGGAGTCTGCAGCATGGCTGACGAAATTGGCGTGATTTTGTATGCATCTTCATTAATTTCATCCTCATCCTCATCCTCATCCTCATCTAATGGTGGAGAGGTGGAGCTGTGGGTCGCAGTAGGTTCTGCAGTATCTTCGCCCTGGGGGGGTGCCTCAAGCTGTGAAGTCTTTGACTCAACAGGTATAGTGATGGTTGTGCCAGTGACAGCTTCGAGGAGACCTCTGCTGAGGCCCGCTTCGGCGATGACGGCAAAACTGGTCGGTTCGTTATTGATGAAGTCGTTGAGGATGCTGACTGCATTGGTCCATACAGTTGAGCCATAGAGACGCGCATTTCCAATGATCTGACGCAGACTGCCAAGAAGCTGCGAAGAGTCGATCAAATTTCTCAAAAGGCGGTCGAAGTTTCCGCCATAGCCGCCAGCAGTGGACATCATATGATGAATGAACTTGAAAAGCCACTTCAGAGTCTGCTGCTGGGGGAAGGGAATGTCGTAATCGACCAGTGATGATCGGTATTGAGGTGGCATTCCGTTGCCGGCTGCCACATTGTTTGAAGCAGCGCTCACCTCGTAAACAATCAAGCTAGAGACAGCGTCCAGTCCATCAGCACCAACAAGGGCAGTGAAGGCTTCTCGGGCGCTGTACATAATGGTGTCGAGGAAGCTGAGGACAAGAGGCTGGTAGCGCTCAGCTATGCTAGTCCGAAGAGCAAGAACTTCAACCAGGATAGGAATGAGCCCAGCGGTAACAAGATCGCCTCCAGTGCGAGGATTGACCGACAGATTGGCGAGGAGTGAGAACAAAGCATCACGCCAAACATCATCTTCCGTGAGCTGTAGTTCTTGATCATCGTTGCTCATTTCCGCAACAGCTTTGCGGACAACGTAGAGTAGAATCCCATGGTTGACATTGGTGTTGAGAGCGGCACAGACATCCGGAAATTTGCTCTGTAAATTTGCCATTGCATCCAGCACTGCGAATGCCAAAGTCTGGATTGACCGAGGCACAGCAACATCGCCGTCAGCCGGTGGATGAATCAGTTCTGCAAGCTGGTAGATGAGCTGTAATCGGCGAGGCTCTTCACTATCTTGCTTCAGAACAGTCTCCAGAAAAGTGGGTTCGGCATGAATGTATGCCAGATTTGTGATGGCCAACAATCTGACAGACAAAATCCGGCGCCTGGTCTCTTCAGAGGTTGTCAAGGCATCTGCAACACGGAGCTTTGTCAAAAGCTCATATTTTTGATCAACCGGTAGATCCGACATATGCTCAGCCAGGAGTGCATGCAGACCAGTAGACTTAATTTTGGAAGAGGAGATCTGAATAATCTTGAAATTAGGACGCGGGGTATCTTCGGTATTAATGGTAGGAAACGTAGAGGCTCGAGATAATGTGGTTGGTGACTCGTCGGTGGCAGTTTGTCTATCAGCGCGTGTTGAGCCTGGGCCGAGATTGGATCTTCGTGAAGGTGTTGGAGTTGAGGGCATTCCTGGGGAAGGTGTGTAAGGTGCCAGAGCTGAGGTGTTGGTAGTTCCGTTGGTATCTGGCTCGACATTCGTCTTTGGATAGAATATGAGCTTGACATCTCCCCATTCCTCCCAGTCAGTCTCGAAGTTGGACGAAGTAGTTGCACCGTTCCGAATGCTCTTTGGGCTGCTACTAATGGCAGGTCCACCCTTGATAATCGAAACTAAATCACTGGCATACACTGTAGTTGCGCCGCTCTTTTGTGCTGTCGAGGTACTGAAAGCTGCCTTCTCCTTACCCTTAACAGTCGGGGTAGCAGGAGTTGCGGGTTGTACAGACTCTGCCGGGCTTGTGACGCTCTTCGAGAATGGTAAGGCCAGCTGTAAGACCCGATCCAAGTTGATATTGTAGTGGTTGGCTAGAAGGGCGTTGCTAACATTGCGAACCGGAATGTTCATGCGCTTCAGAGCCGCCTGGTATCGTTGTGCCAATTCTGAACCCAGCTCCAGTGTAATTTCGAGAAGAGACAGAGATGTGCTGTTCAACAATTTGTTGAGGTGTGAACTGCTTGCGTAAACGCTTCTATTTCCACAGTTCTGCAGGAGCAATTTCGAAAAGTTTAAAATTGACTCCACCAACTCTCTATCTCCCTGGGCGGAGAATCCGAGTGCTTCGAGATCATGTCCGGTTGGAGAAGCCACTTCTGATTCTCCAATGCCAGCCTTGAGAATCTCGCAGGTAAAGTCGCAGGTCTGAGGATCCTCCAACTTGTACGCAGCACAGAACTTGTCAAGAATATCATCGAACCGATTCAGGAGGGGGATCCAGTGATAGAGGTCACCCCGAGGAAATGGCCATCTTGATGGAAATGTTGCGAGTAGTTGTGGTAGGAGGGGTAGGGGAGCAGTACACGCAGCATTGCGGAACTCCTTGACGAATGGTGACTGGGGCTTGGTCAGTAACGTGATAGCCAGATGGAAATGATGATCTAGAGCTCACCAAAGATTCGGCATGCTTCGCCTGCATGGTCTTCGTTACTCGAACCATGGTGATGGCGGGAGCGGAAAGACCGCTGAGAGATAGCTTTCGACCCCCTCCACTGCCTCCGTGCCTATCCTAGCTGTCGACAGCTTGGCAGATGGGCAAAGGAGCATCCACAGTGGATGGCCCCAGGTGTAGTCGAGAGTTTGATGTTCGTTTGTACGAGGGCAGGTTGCGATGGGAGCTCCAGAGGTAGCCGTGTGAGATCTGCAGATTAGCTATCACGAAGACGATAATTACCTACTGCTCACAAGATGAGCTTCCGAGGGTAGCAGTCCCGAAGTTATGTCGTTTAGCACAGCCACCGGCGTTGTGCGCGTATGGGAGGAAGGTGAAGGCGATGTTGGGTCGCGGATTAGAATTATCGAAAAGAGCGTGACGAAGGGAACGGTGCAGGCGCCCTTCGGAAACTCTCTCTCGATGGAGGCGAATGGAGTAGTGGCTGGTATGAGGGACCAGCACTCTCGATCTGAGAAATTCGTGATCCTTAGTTTGGATGCTGGGTGGTGATGTAGTGGGGGGAGGTTGTGTGGAGGATAGGAAAGGATGGAGGAGGGATTTTGGTAGGCAGTGGAAGGTAAGGCGTAGGCATACTACGGTACTTCTATGGTAGCTTCTGGAGTTCTTGGAGAAGAGGTCGCGTTGCGGCCGCTAGCTCTCAGCGACGTCAGTACCAGAGGTCAGGTCAGGCTTGCCAGCACATATGCTTCTTTCACCCTTTGTCGTCTTTTTTCCCCTTGCAAAGAGAATGCTATCAATGTGTTGTAATTCACACAGCCTCTTAGGCTATAGATAGGGGAGACATGCATTTCTCGTACATTTTCTTTGGTGGATTTAACGATTTGTAGACACAATTTTTTGAGCCGCATCTCAATTGTCAGAGCTTTCTCTCAGGCAGATCCGCTCGCTAGTCTACCTTGCCTACCCTTGCCATGAGCTGATTAAAATTGAAAGCTACCAAAAGAACAAAGGATGTAAGCAGCGGATTGTCTGCAGTTTTGAAATATCGTTTCTCAATATACAATAGCCCAGTCTTCTGAAGATCCACGACGCTTCTACGGAATGCAGGTATTCGACAATCCACCACCAACAGCTTGGACATGGCACGACACCCACATTGAATGCCAACAGTGTCAGATCATTGTCATCTTGAGGGGTAAAAGCTTCGCCTCCTCTTGCCAATTCGACCAATTTTCTGCTGATGTATTTGTTCCTGGCTAGAGACCCTCACCTTTCCTTCCATAACGCCATCCGCCACTATCCCTAGATCTATCCTCTGCCTCATATTACAAGAGCTTCTTACAAAACTTCTACTTAGCTGATGCAAGTGAAAGCGAACAAAATATTGCCAAGACACATTTCATCATCACAAGGGGAACTGAAGCTCACAATTCCACACAGCCAGTCTTCTCTCCTCCGAGCTCTTGGCACATCAGACTGACTTTCCCGATTTGTGATTCGCTGGCCTCGAGGTCAAAGCCCCTGCCTGTTTGTTTGAGAGCTCCTGCTTTGTTGAAGGGCTGAAATTGATCCTCTATCACCAAGTCTTATCGTCTGTTAAGCTATATGGGAATATCATGACATTCATTCTTGGGTAGCTCTTATCAGCATTGAAGCTCCATCTGGCCTGTCCTGTTCTGTCAGCCTCATACGAATCTCCATGGTTCAGCCTTGTGTACGAGGCTGTGCAGTATCTGTCATGTGATGAAGGTGCTCATGTCCAATCATTGGTTAGACTGCCGCGTGAGAAGTCGTTACAATTCGAGGCTACGTTTTCATTGCACTAAGGCTGTACAGGAAAAAGAGGTTCTCTTCTTGCTATCTTCTCTCCTTCTTCCCCCCGTTTTATTCATTGATTTACTCGCCTTGTGTTATGAGGATGGCAATTTGGTATATGTGTCACCGTGCTCGTGGTTCCTGCCGCTGGATTCTTGTGTTAAGGCCGAAAAGTTCATAATGCCAAGCTACCCCTTCTTCCTCAGAATTCCATGCCTCAACAAAGCAAGTATCCTAAGAAGACCTCGCATCCGCAATAGCCATCTTGACAGTGAGTGACCAACCCAACGATGCAACTCCTGTTCCATGTAAAATTGAGCACATCTTGCAGCCTCCTGTGGAAACTACCCAGCCAATGCCATTCCACTTGAAGCCAACTCATCTTTGACAAACGGATTAACGGATTATCAGATCGCTTGTTTCAGGATTCCGTCCAGCCTCTTCCACGCACCTTGATAGGCCAGGAATGTTTGCATCCCCCTATCCCTGCACTGCGCCGTGGCTGGAGGTCAGACCTGGAACATGAAAATAGATTGGAGCGGAGGATGTAGATGGGATCATGGGAGGGAGACCCTGCGCTGCGTGATGACTTGAGATGAGCCGGCCATGTGTCTTTAATGAATGTGCAAATTGGGATAAATGCCAGTCGTCATGAAGGCTGTCTCCATCTTGCAAACGTTCAAACTCCTCCATCATTTTTAAGTATTATACCCTGTACTTGACTTTCCAAGTTGTTGATCTCGAAGCGATTTGATCTGAACAGCTTGCCTGCCCCCTATCGGCGTTGACGATAACAAAGCTCCGACGCCCAGAAACTCCAACTCCAAGGCCAAGTCCAATCCAAATAATTGAGGCACGATCACCTTCAACCCTCCAACTCCTGTCACCACAACACTTCCAACTCTCTACCCTCCTTTCACAAGCGCAGGATCCAGTCACGCCTGCGACATACAATTGCTGCAAATTCACCACCCTTAACGCCTTTTGCTCACTGCAAGAGCTGCCTCCTTTGATGGCCTCAACCACCTCCTGACCTCCCCAACGGCCCTTCGAAATACCTCTGCAGTACCCCGTCCACGCAGCAAACCTCGCAGCAGCTAGAATGTCTGAACACGAGAACAAGGAGAAAGACGACTCTGTCTCTGTGAAAGAACAGACGCGGAGGGACTCAAATGCCGACAACTCAGATCGTGAGACTGTACGTCGCAGATGCAATCAATCTACTCTACTCCCATCATCTGGCAGCAGGAATGAAATTTAGCTTTCGAATTACACCGCAGGAAGGGCTAGGCTAATGCTATACTATCGTAGGATACCTTCGAAGATGCAAATGATACCGCTGAAGTAGACATTCCCAAGCGGCCATCTGTGGAGAGGACTCGGTCTTTAACAAAGAGACCATCTTCCTCGAAGAGCAATTCAGAGTCTGTTCTGGACAATGATCACCCACCCGTCCCAGCAGTCCCAGCAGTCCCAGATATGGAAGCAATGGAGGATACACCAAAGGATGGGGAAGATGCCAAGCAGCCAAATTCCCCTCTATTGACTTCGCATCGTGTGTCAAATTCATCCCTTGACAACGTCAATTTAGACAATGTCAGTTTGGACGAAGACTTGACCCTAGTAAAACCGGTCACATCGCAAGGTACGTATGCAAAAGGAGGTCTTTCCCGCATGCAGATCACTGATTGAGTTGCCGTTACAGAATCCTCGAAATCCCCTCCTCCTCTACCACCGAAGAATGCCAAATCTGCCCTCCAAGGACTATCTGGTGCTCTGCCATCAGTACCATGGTCACCACCTCCTGCGCCCCCTCCATCGAGCAATCTCCCAGCTCCTGCGCCGCCTACAAGAAAACTAACAAGTCCCTTTTCTTGGCTTTCACGGAATACCTCGCAACAAAAAGAGGCACCTCCCCTGCCATCTCCAGACAAAGATGCTCGGAGGAACACCGCATCCTCGATTGCCACGATCAGCAGTAACCCGGAGATGATGTTGAGCAAATTAGAGGAGGGCGATGAGGGGACAGCGGCTGGAGCTAATGGGCGTCCAGCAAGGAACAGTCTGAGGGACAGATTCAAGCTGCTTCGGATGAGGGAAGAAGCTGGCATTACTGCGTTGCCTGATGACGATAAATCTGGTGGTGGGTTTACAGGTATGCTTTCGCGAAGTGCGACGTTCAGCATTGGTGGTCTTACCAGCCCTTCAGCAGAGGATTCTCTTCATGCACACTCTCCGTCCTCTCCCCATCCTCCCCCGAGTCCGAATCCAGCTACGGTCAATCCCGCATTGGCTCCGGGAACAGCTGCAGGCGTGTCGGCAGGTCCATCGGCAACAGCCGAGCCTGTTGATTGGGATCTATGGCAGGCAGTTGTAGACGAAGGCCCAACAGCAGTTGCGAGAACGAGTCCAGAAGAGCTAAATCGAGCCATCACGACCGGTATACCCAATGCTATTCGCGGAGTGGTATGGCAAATATTGGCCCAAAGCAAGAACGAGGAGCTTGAGAGCGTGTACCGAGATCTTGTCAATCGAGGGACAGAAAAGGATAAAGATCGATTGAGCGGATCGAGTGGAGCTACCAGTGTGAATGGAAGAGAAAGGGAGGATGCCGTAGTTTCATCAGCTTCCTCAATCCACTCGGACCATTCTACTCCAGCCACGACGATCACAAACGGAATGCGATCACCATCCCCACCAAAGGATCCCGACATGTTGGCCAAAGCCCAAGCTGTGACTCTGGCGGTCAAGAAGAAGAAAGCCAAGGAAGATGCGGCAGCTTTACTGAAGTTAGACAAGGCTATCAAGCGAGACCTTGGTGCTCGAACCAGTTTTTCCAAGTTCGCTGCTAGTTCTGGACTTCAGGAGGGACTGTTTGGTGTTTGTAGGGCGTATGCTCTCTTCGATGAGGGCGTGGGATATGCCCAAGGCATGAATTTCCTTGCTATGCCTTTACTTTTCAACGTAAGTACTGTTGCCATTTGCGAGATATCGTTTAACCATCTCTAGATGCCCGAAGAAGAAGCTTTTTGTTTACTTGTACGATTGATGAACCAATACCACCTGCGAGACCTGTTCAAACAGGACATGCCAGGATTACACATGCACCTATACCAATTTGAGCGATTACTAGAAGACTTCGAGCCAGCTCTGTACTGTCATCTCCACCGCCGCCAAGTCACACCACATCTCTACGCCACGCAATGGTTCCTCACACTTTTCGCTTACCGCTTCCCCCTCCAACTCGTCCTCCGAATCTACGATCTCATTCTTAGTGAAGGTCTAGAAGCCATTATCAAGTTTGGAATCGTTCTCATGCAGAAGAACGCTGCTGCGCTGCTTGGCATGACTGATATGGTTGCCCTCACGAACTTCCTCAAAGATCGGGTGTTTGATGTTTACATTGACCAATCACCTTCCGCAGGCTCGATTCTCGAATCTGGATTCTTTGGCAGCTCTGGTGCTAGTATTGACAAGGAAGTCTATCGGGCAGATCAACTCATTCAGGATGCCTGTGCAGTTAAGATCACACCTGAAATTCTCAAGACCTACAGATTGGAATGGGAAGAGAAAACACGTCTGGAGAAGGAACGCGAAGCCGAGCTCGAACTGCTTAAAACAACAAATAACTCCCTCCAGCAGAAAGTCCGACGCTTGGAAGAGCGAGTGGAAGAGCACGATACGGAACACGCAGCACTTGCAACCGATCTGGTGAAGACGAAGGTTGAAAATGAAGAGCTTAAGGACGAAAACGAGTCCTTGAAAGTCCAAGTTCAGGAACTAAGACTGGTGATCGAGAAGCAGCCTGAGGAGGTCGAAGCTAGATTACAGAGTGAGATGGATCGGCTGATGAAGAGGAATCAGGAGGTTCACGAGGAGAATTCGAGATTGGAGGAGGAGATGGGTGAGATGGAGCAGACTCTTGTGGCTACTAAGATGCAATACGCTGAGGTACGCTTCCTTCCTTTCTACCCAGAATATCGCGAATATGGGTTCCACTAACACTTTCCAGATCAACGCTGCTCATGAAACCCTCACGAGAAAATGGACCGATCTCCGAAAAGCACTAGGCGACTAGCCTCTGCTCTTCTCCCCCAATCGCGAACATCAACCAAGCTCCAACCCTACGACCTGTACAGTCTCCTCAATTCCCCAATTTCTATTCCATTAGGTCAGAAAGAAAAAGAACCCAGGCTCCAGCGCCACCAGCACCATCAGTCACGATTTGGCTCAGCGACTACCGCGAGTATTACGAACGAAATAAAACAACTCCCTGTGATATCCCCTTTCCATATTCGTTTTCCTTTTCTTTTCTGTTTCTGTCATGCCTGTTCCGAGGGTCGAGATGAAGATGAGCGTTGACTCCACTCGGTTCTGCTACGTTGTGTGTGTGTATGCATGATGCGCTCGGGCTCTGCGTAATGTATGTTATGATGTGTTGATTTTGATCGAGCGAGTGGGTGAGAGAAAGTGGTATCTGATGCGATGATGGGACCTTGGTATTGCATGCATGACATGGCATTGTGATGGTGTCTGATGGATAAAAAAGAACATCACGCGAGTAGTGCGAATGCTGGGTGGAAGTGCAGGATCAGGTGTGAGGCTGTGAGAGGAGATTGTATATACTAAAGCTGTCCAAGTTGGAGAGGAGAACAGAGAACAGAGCATGGAGTGGAATGGAATGATTCAAGAAAGACGATTAAACCACAGCCTCAATCTTTGGTAATCAGGAGCGAATCCTATATCACCAGTGAGTGCATCGTGAATGCTACTCCCCTAGCCAGCTGCAAGTGCAGAATTTGGTATCCCCAAGTTTCTCGGCATCAGTCGGTATGATATGTGTTTTGTTTCCACGTTTGACGTTCTGCACAGACACTTACCAACCACCTACAGTCAATCTACCCAATCACAATCACGTTTCACATCCCCCACACGAATACTGTGCCCGGAAACCGTTTCAGCTCCAAGCGAATAAGGTTCTAGATGGTGACGGGTGATAGTCTGTGCTAGATTGCCGAGAATCATGTCTACAGAGTACAGGGTAGTCTAGTATGGCATCGTACGGGGAGGAATTGGCAAGTATAGTGAATGAGTGAGTGAGTGAGTGAGTGTTAGAGGAAGTATCTAGAGGTCTGCTTGGCGTGTAGAGAGAACGCTTTGGGCCTGTTACGATGTTTGGCCTAGATCTTGGAAGACAGTCTTTGTGCTTGGTAGGAGACTTTGAGAAGAGAGGGAGGGGTGAGGCTTTGGACTCATACTTTTCGCTTTTAGATGTCTCATGCGAGACACGAAGCAAGGCATGATAGAGCGAGACGGGGGGAGAAGGTAAAGGAGTATAAACCTTACTCGCGCCCCCTCCAGATCTTACTCATTCTGTACTTGTTGTTTGGCGTTCGTGTAGATCTCTCCTCTCTCCTCCTTTGTACTTCCCAGCAGCTATTTTTTCTATCTGCGTTGTGTACCTGTTGATTCGGGTTCCTTCGTCTTCTTCTTTTACATTTGAGAGTATTGTTGTCGCTGTTAGGGAGAAGACCTCGATCGAGTCGGCAAGATGCATCTCTCAACTCTGTTCTTCACATCTGCTCTTGCGGTTTCGGCTGCCGCGCAGATGTCCCTCATGGAGATTCTGACTACGAATAACAAGACATTGGGCACATTGACTAGTACGTCTCCTTTCAATCCTTCACTCCGTCTTTCCACATCCTCAGTTCCTCTTCTGGAGTTTATCCTCCTCTGCAAAAGACACCAAATCTAACCTTTCATCGCCAGACCTCCTCCAAAACCAACCCGCCCTAACCACCAGCCTAACTACTGCCCGCAACATAACCATCCTCGCCCCCTCCAACGACGCCTTCTCGAAATTTCTCTCCACACCAGCCGGCCAAGCTGCCTCCAACGACCCCGGCATGCTAACCGCCCTCCTACAATACCACGTGCTCGTCGGCGCACATCCGTCCAGCGAGCTCAATAACTCAATCTACGCACATAGCATGTTGACGAATGCGACGTATGCGAATGTGACGAATGGGCAGGTGGTGCAGCTCTCGAAGATGGGTGGGAAGGTTATGGTCATGAGTGGATTGAAGGAGATGAGTATGGCGACGACGATGGATGTGGCGTTTACAGGGGGTGTGATCCATGTTATTGATACGGTGCTTACCATGCCTATGGTATGTCTCGCCTTTCAAACTTCTCTCACATATCTCAACAGCCCAAACCCCAAATATAGGGATTCGAACGTAATCACCATAGAGGAATATGACGAAAACTAATTGCCTGGATCTTATAGATGCCTTCCCGCTCCGCCCTCGACAGCGGCCTAACCGGCCTCGTTGGCGCTCTCACAACCACAAACCTCGTCTCAACAGTCGACACCTTAAAAGATGTAACGATCTTCGCACCCTCCAACGCCGCATTTGAGAAGATCGGTTCGGCTCTTCCAGCGCTGCAAGCAGACCAGACAATGTTCCGTACCGTCCTCGAATATCACATCGTGAATGGCACAGTTGGGTACGCTGGCATGCTAGGGAATATGAATCTGATGACTGCGCAGGGGGGTATGGTGAAGGTGGAGGTGGTGGGGAAGAAGGTGTTTGTGAATAGTGCCATGGTGATTATTAGTGATGTTATTGTGGCGAATGGGGTGGTGCATGTGCTTGATAAGTGAGTCTTTCTCTATCCTCTGTTCTCTAACCTTTTCCATCCTCCCAAGTAACTCCTCCTTCTCGGATTCATTACTGATGAGATTGGCTCTAGTGTACTCAATCCAGCAAACCCAATCGCAACCCCAGATCCCACAGCCACAACCCAGCCCGTAGCCTTCACGGGCGTGACATCCACGAGCGTCATCCCATTCACGAGCGGTATCTCAGCTACCACTACCGCACCTAGTGCGAGCACGAGCACGGCTGCTGCTGGGCGGGTTGAGGGCGCGATGGGAATGGCTGCGCTGTTTGGGGTTGTTGCTGTTGGCGTTTTGTAGATAACTGTGACTACTGATAGAGTAAAAAGAGATTCGATAAGGGAAGGATGGGAAGAGCTCCGAATTGGATGACAGCGGCTTGGAACGGACCCTGCTTGCTTGAAGTGCGCGCAAGTCCCAGGTTCGAAGTTGAACGAGGCTTGTACATCTATTAGTGTTCCAAGGTAGGTAGCAATTGAGTGACATAATTAACTAGCTCCTCTCTGAATTATTAGTCTTTCGAAGGGTCCACAATAGTGAGGAAACCACATTATTCAACTCGGGAATCTCCGTCACGTTCTCCGCCTCCAAATTTGGAGTTCCGGAGACGCTTTTGTATCTCCTCCCATTTCGAGTAGCTTAAAGGTTAGCTATAGGTGGCCCTTTACCGCAGCTGCTTGGAGGGCAGCAACCCCTTCTCCCATTCCTGCAGGCGCGTATATCAGGAACATTATCTAAGAACATCTGAAAAATTTCTGTGTCGGGATTGTTGGGGCAGATAGTTGCTTGAAGGGCCGTTCTGCCGTGAGAGTGTGCTGGGGAGGCATTAATGTCCGCTCCTCCGTCAATCAGAAGGCGCTCAAGATTTCGGTGGTCGTGTCTGTCGCAGCAATCTCAAATGGGGATCTCACCATTCTCCACCTCCCGTTGTCTAATGTCACTGGCGAATCCTAATTTGCCCCGTAGCGCAACAAGCAACAAATCAATTCGAAAGTTGAGCCATGAGGTCTGGAAACAAGAGCCGTTTGGAGTAACGACAAGCCGTTCGAGGTCTTTGCTTTGAGCTTTGCCCCGGCTTTGCCAAGTTCCTGAATAAGGATAACGTTCTTCAGATCGACGGCAATCTCCAAAGCGTAAAGGCCGGGCACAGGGCATCGGGCATTGATCTTTCGGTGGCCACCTACTGCTATAGATATTGACAGCGCGTTTCTTAAGTTCCCGCCTGCCTTCTTATAGCTTGCTTTCTTGATGTTAAGGGTATGACCAATATCAGCGCTCAGACCAAATATCTCTTGTACTTTGGGCAGATCTTCCGCTGCTGCTGCAAACTGGATGTCAACAACTACATCGGAGGCGGCCCCTGCTGCATTGAAAGTCGATGTTACCTCATGATTCTGGAGGTTTTCTTAGCTTAATTTTATCGATCTAGTCGCCTAAATAGACCTAGTATTAAGCCATCGGAATACATACGAGATTTAACTATTTTTAACTATATTATAACTTTATATGCGTGCCTTGGTATATCTAAGTCCTTTTTCTTAGTCAGTTTGTTTATTATTAAGCGAAGATAAGCGAAACTATATTTATTTCCCAGCCGTTAGTACACAACAATTAATCTTACCAAAACAAGGTAGCTCAGTAAACAAAAGACTCCTCAAGCGAGTAAATATCAGGAATAGTAGATTATAAAGATCCCGAATTTCGAATAGCAAGTACAACATAAGTTACGAAAAATAATTTATAAGTATTGATTTTTACATGAATAATTACAGTTTAAATTCGATATTCGCAAATCGTGAAAAACAACTCTTGAAATAATTTGCTTGTTTTCATTAGCGATAATAAAAACACGTACTAGATGATTTCGCTCAGCAGCAGATGTTTATGACAGATTATAATTTTGCATTTAACATCTGTCAAGGACCAGGCACTTGACTTAAGGTAATCTACCAGGGTACGATATTTCCCTCGCTACACACGCGGCCGACATCAGCGTCACGATCTCCTTTCACGACACTTGCGATTCGTGCACCTCCAACATCCGGCTCAACAGCACCTCGCTTCCTCAACAAATCAGGCGAATCGGCCAGATTAGTAGCCACCAAGCCAGGATCAGCGCCGTGGACCTTAAATAGCCCTGGATTCTCGATCTGAAGACGCACCCCTAGGTAGACAGGGGAGTCAATAATTGCCTGACAGGGTGGATTGAGAATTGCACAAGAGATGTCTCTGTAGTGGGAAACTGGACATGAAATGCTCTCAAAGGAGAGAGAGTGGGCTCAGTCATTTACTTACAGTACTGGTTCAGAAGCATATTGCGTGCTGCCGTCGCGGCGCGATATTCATTCGCCAAAGGGGCGTACAGAGGGCTCTTGGGGTCTGACGCCAGAGTGAAGGAACCCAGACTGCTCGTCACGAAGACAATCCGCGGAGCCGGCGCCTCTTTCAGCAGCGGAAGAAAAGCCTCGGTGACGCTCAAGTAGCCGACAACGTTCGTGCCGAAGAGCTTGCGCCCAACCTCACGCGGGTTACCGCGGAGGAAGATTCCCGCGTTGTTGACGAGGATGTCGAGGCGTCCGTATGTTGACTTCACATGTGCGGCGGCTGCATCGACGGACTCATCATCTGTTACGTCGAGTTTGATGGCTGAGACTGTGCCTTTGAGATCCGGCAATGCTGAAAGAGCTTGTACGGCGGCTTCGCCTTTGGAGAGGTCCCTGATACCGAGGATGACGTGGTAAGCTTCGTTGTCCAGAAGGAGGTTCTTGGCTGTTTCGAGCCCAATGCCTTGATTTGCCCCTGGTAATGAAGAGGTCAGCTGCATTCCAACGAGAAACGAGCCAGTATCAAAGGGAAAATAGTACCTGTGACAAGGGTAATGAGCTTGTTGGAACTCATCACTGTGTTGTTGTAGGTTTCAGATGAGTAGCTGTTCCTTTTGTTGATGAGAGTTGAGAAGATATGAAGAGAAACAGCTGAAATAGGTAGCAAATGATATGGAAAACGGTTCATTTATACATTTAGTTCTGACTGGGTAAGTCGATACTAGCATAAATTTTCTAGGAGAAAGCTAGGAGCACACGTAGGTTGAGGCCGGGACCCGACTAGCCCCAGACTTCCAACGGACTAGGGACAGACTGGGACCAAAGAGGTTTACAGCATGTATGCAATATGATCTTCCATGCCAGACCAGCCTATGATAAGTGTCCTCCGTGGCGGCGGAAGGTGTTTCGAAGTTCAAATCAGCGCTCAATCCTCCGACAGAGACCTCATCGTGTGTCTTACGGCTTGGCAATTCCCGAGATGGCAGGAACAAGTCGAACAATAAGAAAGACAAAGCTTGAACAAAGTGATATTCTAAGCTAATTGCTGATAAATAACTGAAGTAGTCTTCTGGTTGACACTCCCATATCGAGCAGAGAATCCGTTTAACGAGCCGAATTAAAAATGAAAGATTAAAGACAGGGCTGTCAATCTCGAGAAGTGAATTTGCTTTCATTAAAGGGGTTCTTGATGCACAGCATCTCTAGACTATGCAATACTAACGTTTCACTATTCTAGTCTTCATCGAAAAGGAAAATGCGCCTATGCTTCTGAAGTTGCAGCCTCGGTCTTATTGTCCTGACTGGCCTTCTTCACACTCTTCCACTCCATGAATACTGCTCCAAACAAACTCAAGCAAATCATGATCAGAGCTACTCTAAAGGTCCACACAATGGCATCGTTGTACACCACTTTGACTTGATCCAGAACAGCAGAATCGGTGATGAGTTTGGCAATCTCCGTGGCACCGGTACTGATCACTGACCTGGGATCGATACCAAGGTTCTCTACTGTCTCAAGTCCCTCGACAAGCTTGTTGGTGAAGACATTCTGGGCAACGCTGACGAAGAGACTCCCACCAAACATCTGGGAAAAGATGACGACGGCAGTGCCGACGGGAACATCAACCAGGGGAAGGACAGCCTGCGCGGCAACCAGAGTCTGCTGCATTCCAATACCGATTCCCCAACCGAGAATGATCTGATAGCCGATCCATTTGCCGATCGAGATACCAACCGTAAAGGTGGTGAGAAGCCCTGCGCCGATGGAAGCAATGACAACCAGAGCATACAAAAACGGCGTGTAGTATCCATAGGTTGTGACGACCCCACCGCCGACGATGGCCCCGAGGGTGAAAGAGATCATCATCGGCAGCGTATTGATACCAGATTCGGTGGCATTGTCGTCTCTGACTGCCTGGAACCAGATGGGTAGATAGAAAACTGTGATAAAGAAAGCTGCCCCCACGCACAAGGAGAAGTAGGCTGCGCTGGCGATGCTGCGCTGCTTGATGATGCGTAGGGGAACGGTGGCATTTTCGCCAGCCCAGTACTGCACGCCGATGAATGCAATGAGAAGCACGGCAAAAAGGACGAACAGAGCAATGATGCGACCGTCGCTCCATGGATACTTGGTACCGCCCCACTGCAGCGCAAGAAGTACGCAGACAACGGAAGGGAGAAAAAGAAGTGTACCAATGGGATCGAATTGCATGATCTTCTGTCCCCAAGTGGCGTTCGGGTCGGGTGTCATCTGACTGGGTGGTGAGGCGAAGAAGAAGATAATAGTGAAGGCTGTAATGGCGCCGATTGGCAAGTTGATGTAGAACGACCAACTAATTATGAAGTTAGTATGCAACGTTCTTCAATGTCTTATGGATAAGGATAATAGGACTAAGGATACAATCCCAAGATCTTAGACTTGATTGGGAGAATAGTACATACCGCCAGGTAGCATGATCCGTAAATGCACCGCCGAGCAGTGGGCCAACAACACTGGCAATGCCGTAAATGCCAGCGATAAGACCGGTGTAGACTGGACGCTTCTCCAACGGGGTTGCATGTGCGAGGATGATGAGTGCACCGGAAAAGAGACCAGAAGATCCAACACCAGCAAATGCCCGGCCGACAATGAGAGTAGTGGAGTTCGGAGCTACACCACAGATGAGAGAGCCGATTTCGAAGAGGGCAAGGCAGGTTAGGAAGGTCCATTTGACACTGAAACGCTGGTAGAGGCGGCCGAAGAAGAGGTTGAAGGCGCAGAAAGTGAGCAAGTAAGCTGAACCATACCAGCCAACGTCTGATAGAGCCTCGAAGTCGTTGGTGATTGTGGGAATGGCCGTAGTGATGATGGTATTGTCAATAGAAACACAGAAGACAGCAAGTCCAAGACCAATCATGATGGCAACGATGCGGAATCCAGTTGGATAGACGACATCCTCAGCTGCCGCAGTCTCTTTCTCAAGTCCAGAGTTTGCCTTCTCCGTGACTGCATTCGCGCCCTCCTTGTCAAAGACTTCATCAGCACTTCCAGATTCGGGGACACTGGGGACCTTGTTCGAGGCAGCGTTGTCTGACATGGCTGGTTGGCTCATCGGCTGAGTAAAGGGTAGATGTGATGAGAGTATTTGTAGACTTGTAGGACCATAGGCTTAGGATGGTGGTGACTCCGAGACTTCTTCTGGTTTCGATTAGCACTAGAGCGAGCGGAAGTGTATGTGTATGTGCATGTGTGCCTGTGGATGATGAAGAAGGTCGCTTATGAAAGAGGCTCTTCAAGTAGGGAGCCGGAGAAGCTCTAGCCTAGTCAAGCGAGCTATGGAGTTGTTGTTGTTGTTGTTGTGCTGCGCGCCGTTGCTTCGTGAATGAAGCAGCTCGTGTTGATTCACCCCTTTCGGCGGTTCAAGGCAGCTTCTGGATTCACTGAGTGGATGTAGCCAAAGATTTTAACTGACCTGCCTGATACGAAGCTCAACTTTCTCCGAATTTCGAAAAGAATGGATAGACAGGGCTTGGGTTCTGTCAGTAATTCGGCTGTGAAGGTTTGAATGGATAGTCTACAGCGAAAAGACGTCTGCGCCTTTCTTTGCTTTAAAGACACCACCTTTAGCACGTTCGGCCGAGTTATAGACATCAAATTTGTTTTTCTGGTGTCCAAGAAAAACTGATGTAACAACAGGCGGTTGTGTTAGGCCGGTGCGGCGGACCAGTCCCAGATGCGTGCAACTGAAAGCGTCCGGGTCATTGATCTGAGATGCCTTGCGGCCGAACACCGGGCGAAGATAAGATGGTATGTTTCACAGGAATGCAACCGCACTTCGAGTTTCTTATCTGACGCTGCTTGATGCAAACTGCAAGCTGATTACCTCTTCTCGCTAGTTGATTGCTTAATTGAGTTTGAATGGATCTTTTGCTCCCCCTGTCGACCCCTTACGGTTTATACTTTTGTGGCTGCCTAAAAGCACGCCATCCATCTCCTTGATTATTGCATTACCGCACCGGTCGGACGCAGTCAGCCGATCGGAAGTCTGAGCTTTCGCCCGCGGAGACCAACTAGAGGAGTGAAAGAGAGAAGCGCCAGGCTGCGGACGTCCAAATTGACTATAACCCGCTTTTTTTACTTTGCAAGCGGCGGGTCTAGCCGGCCCACCCTTTGCTAGTAATACAGGACTACTTCCACCCCTCCCCCCGGTTAAATGTTAAAATGTGAAGAAAACTGGGGCTATTGTGGGTCGATAGTGGATAGCCTTCTAGGGTGTATATCCAATAATCATTTAGCTGATTCTCAGCCTTGCTTTTACAACAGTTCTACTGCTACTTCTTGCTCGTGCGAGGCGATCGCCTAGGTTATATGTCCAATCAAAGTGAGGACTTGAATCCTCTGGCTCATAACAGTTCATATTTAACATTTAACCGGGGGAGGAGCACTTTCGTACGAAAGGTACAGTAGATTCTCTAACCACCCGCTCCCCCTTCCCCCGCTCCCCCTTCCCCCGCTCCCCCTTCCCCCGCTCCCCCTTCCCCCCGCCCCCCCACAGAACTTACAGGTATAATGTCGGACTTGGGCTCCGATTGTGGCCTCAAGCTTACTCTAGCGCGGACCTGGAACAGACCTGGACCGGACTTGGTTTTCCGTCAAGCCTACGTCGAATAAAATACTTATGGAGAAATACTACACACCGGTACCTTTCTGATCACTTTCAAAACATCTTATCTCCTAGATGCACTTGGTGGCGCAACAATCCTTCCGGTAGACCACAGCGGGCGGGCACTTTTGCCTACCACCTGCAGGAACGCACTTGTGTGGCGTAAGCTGTATACACCAATAACGCTAGATGCCAAGCTACTTGTCTTCTTGGAAAGAGACAACGGGCCCGATGCTTATGTGCGTCTCAGAAGGAAACCGACGGCCAAGGGCTTATCTCCTCGGGGTTTGCACTAGAATTATTAAGGAATAAGAAGGACCAGTAAAGCGCAGCAGAAAGTAAAAATCTTATTCAAATCGGAAACTAAGAAAATGTTTAAACATTTAGATTTGAGTATTATATTAACGTGATTTAAGGGGTTTAATCTTTGATAGTCCAGCAATTTAGTTCTGAATATCATTAAAGCGAGGGGGAAGTATCAAGCTCTTATTTCGCGTATTCAAAAGCCAATTATTTGTTAATCTTATGCTATATTACCATTCTTATATAAAGCACATATTATTTGTAAATTCAAGTAAAGTATAAAAAAATACCGTCTAGGTACCCTTTAAACCTACTCAAGATGAATAACATTAGACTTCTATGTTTTTGAAACTATTCGTTATAAAAGAAAAGCTTGCAAATTTATTGGATTCAAAACCTATAAGCTCACTTATTTTTTTCTTCCAAGGCTAAATAACAATTATATTTCGAAGCCCCTTTAGAAAACGAATAATACAATATAGTAAAGGAGAACTTTGGATCATGTTTCTTAATTATGTAATTGAGCCAGCTCTTCTCGTATATAAAAGACTAACACTTGTTGAAGGTCATATAAAAACAATGCATCTTATATATATATTATTTAATGTATATTTCCCCCTGTTCTTCCTTCACTATTTCGCACTATTTAAATATATAATACCTTTAAAAATTAATAAACCTATCATTCGGTAAAGCTAAAAAGTCCCCTAGGAGTTTAGTAATTGTGATATCTCTTACTTTATAGTATTAAAACTTGTTTCCTCTCACAATACCTTCTTTATAAACGTAGAATAGCCTCTCAAGGCCATTCGATTAATAAAGTAAATCAAGCTACTGGCTACTGGCGCGAATATTAAACCAGACAGCTATTAAGAAATAAAGCTCTATTTAATGCTAAGTTCTAAAAGAGCTGGTCTGGGGGGGGTTAACAAGTCTATAATTTATGTTATATAACTCACGCTATTAATTATCGTTTATTAGTTAGAATTATAATACTAGTCTATTCGCGGTGTTATAATACGAAGTAAGAAACATAAATAAATATCAATAAAGGGTGAAAGGGCTGTATTAAAGCTATAGACTTTCCTTGGCTAGTATAATAACTAAACCGTTTTAAAATAGATCAAACTACCTCAATCTTTACGTTTTCGACTTTTACTTGTGTTCCGCTATCACAAGTAGAGTGATCGCTTATCGCCATCCCCAACCACACTAAAGCATCACCGAGTGGGTACTATCAAGTAAGAGGCAGTGGAAAAGTAAGCCAAGTGCGGCGTACTTGCTGAAGCGCCATTCAGAATAATTGCTGGCACTGTTGCAATAATTTGCATCACTTTTGATAGGTGTCAAATAGCTAGGTCATACCCACAATTCCCTGACCAGGTGGAGCACCGAGAGGCTCCAGCAGGACCAACGCCAGTACTTTAACATGCTTGTTCGACGGCATGTTCTAACAAACCAGCAATACGTGCACGAACCTACATTACCTGCAAAAAGCAACAACAAGTGCATTGATATATTCCCGCTATGAATCATGCCAAACCTTGGAGCCGGAGTGTGGAGTCCGAGTGAGGAGACAATCCTTACAGAAGCAGTTGAGCGGTATTCTTGTAAGCTAGAAGTTTCTTCCCATCTTGTGGCCTTCCAAGAAAAGAATTGCGTGCCTTACTCCTCTTCTCTAGCTTCAACGAGGGAGAAATTTGACTGGCACGCGATCGCAGCGCAGCTTCCGGGTAGATCGAACAAAGACTGCCGGAAGAAATGGACTTGTTGTCTTGCTCCCCATATCAAGAAAGGGCCTTGGGATGCAGTTGAGGATCAATTGCTGCGACAGGCGGTGGGCTGCCATGGTATGAAGTAAGTTCACTTGCTCTCCATTAAGAATTGTTCCTAGATGTCTTCCTATCGTCCAGTGAAACTTTTAGTGAAATGGGTTCTAGGGTAGCTCCTTTAAGTGAATCTGAAGTGCAGACTTTGCTGAGATTGTGTCGACCTCGAGTTTCCATTCTTTTATGAACAGATTGCAATATTTGCTAACCAGAGCTTCCTATATACTAGATGGCCTTACGTGGCCCAGCAAGTAGGCACGAGGCAACCCGATCGTAAGTTTGCTTTTATATGCTTTTGAATGTTGAAGCTGGTTTTGGTGGCTGCAGAGCACCATAAATACAGTGGTATTCGACCGAGAACTAATAGTTGTGGTGTTACAAGAATGCGCCAGGCGGTGGCACGAGGCTGCTAAGCCCAATATTAACCGCGGCCGTTGGTCCTTGATGGAGGTGAGTTCCGCTTCTTCCGAGACACTTCAAACAGGTTTTGGCCGAACAACTGCTGAAAGGTTCATCCTAGGACCAAGTGTTACAGAATGCAGTGCGAGCACATGGGCGAAAGTGGACGGAGATCGTAGAGCGGTATTTCCCAGAGAGGACACCAATCGGCGCTAAGAGTCGGTGAGTAATGCCACCTGCCCATGTCAATCGTCAAGGACATCTTTAAACTATCATCTACTTCCTATTCTTGTTGCTAACTATCCTGTGAGAGATCGAGTGCTAATGTATACGCGACACTCGCAGTTATAGCCAAATATCAAAGCTGGACCGATAGATAGGGACTCCCATCATCAGAGACATACATTGAATTGCTTCACTTCAGTCAAAGGAGACATTGCGATATAGACAATTTATTGAACAAATTGCAAGCTAAATAAGTTTCATGACTATATGATTCATAATTGAGCGTAGTTGGTTGTGAAGCTAAGTGTTGGGGAGACACTAACTTTACTGTAAATTTTGCAGATTGTTTGGAAACTGGACAGTTTTTCTAAAGGCTTTGAAATCAGGTAAAGAGGTTCTATTTTCAGGTTGATCATTAACAGGGTACTGCATGAGAGATATTCTACGGAATCGCGCACCATATTTTTCTTACCGAAATTATTGGCTATGTTAATGCGAATCGCGATCAACAGAGAAGGATGCATGTAAAGTTAAATAAAATCAATAGATGGCAACGAATAACAATTTTTCATTCAAACATAATATACGGTCAGCTACCTGGCAAGTCTGCCACCAGACGGGAGACTGACTAGCGAATCCTCCCCTTCTTGACATTGTCGATGTAGTAGGCCTTGATGACATTGTCCCCCCACTCCTTGCAAGTCTCCACAGGCTTGGCCGCCTGCTCGGCCGTCTGCGGTGGGATCTTTGGCGTGACGAAAGGCACCATGGGCACCTCCCAGTTTGGACGTCCAGTAAAAAGCACCGACACACGGTCGAGGTTCGATTGGTCTCCAGCAGGCGTAACGACGCGATGAAGTCCAGATTTCAGCACACCATTAGTGAAGACAGGCATCGCATCTCCGAGGTTGACCATGAGGTATCCTGCCTTGGGTTCTATCCAGCGCCATGAGTCCTCCGTTGGTGTTTCCGAGTCGATCATTTCGGCATCAGGCACAGGGATCTGCAACCCGCTGACCCATGTAAAAAGCATGGCAATGCTGACAACATCGCGGTGCGCGAAGACACGAGGGCGTGAGCGTATGTTCTCCTTCGAGTCTTCTGCGTGTACTACCGTACCCGCCGGCGGGTATCTCAAGATGCGTAGGAATGAGTAAGTTGGCGCATCGAATTGATGTGTCTTGGCCATTGTCCCAGCCTCGATTTCTAGCTCTCGCTCAAAGATACCGAGGATAATCTGCTCGATCGCGTAGGCGTCTGTCTGCATTTCCTTGAAGAGGTCCTCATGCTCCTCCAGCCAGGACGGAAGCTTCCAGCCGGGTGTTGTTTTCGCAAAGAGCTCGTCGCGAGGGATCTAAAGAAGAATATCAGTACAACTGTATGACTCGTTCCGAGGACTACCATAAAGCACGTACATTGAACGACTCAACAAACTTCGCAATCCCCTCGCTTTCCCGAGTGGATGACGAGAAACCACGATCGAGGATTCCAGCTTGGGGCCGCATCAAGAAGGCCTTCTTCTCCTCTAATGGTATGGTCGCCGCAGCATGTTGGCCGATATTACGCGCCTTGCAGCCATTCTCCCAAAGCTTGCGACCCAGTGGATGGTCCATCAAGTTGAGGTAGAAGAAGCCATTACGGGCGCAAACGTCGAAGACGGCTTTGGCTTCTGCTTTGTCTCCTTCGATCAGCTTTGCGAGAGAGATTTTGGGAAGATCATAAGTGGGCAGGCCTTCTGGCAAAGGCACCGGGTTGAACTCGGCTGGATTGAAGGTTTCTACTTCTACACTTCCCATGGTGGCTGAGATTCAGAAGTTGACGACTGTGACAAACTTTCGATAAGATGAAAGACACGGTGAATTCGAGTTGCAACGGTAGGTCGCAGTGAAGGGCACTATATGGTCTCAGAGGGGGATAAGCTGTGATCTAAATATGGGCTTGAAGAGTGAGTCGGCTCCCAGTCCGGTCTTTTGCCTACAATTCACATGACTACAATTCTAGTCATTGGTTGGTGTTCTGTGCTGCTCCGAGTCCAATCCTTCATTCCCTTTCAGTTGCCTGTGGTCTTCCCTTTCCGTTCCTTCCAAACTTTCGACTATTATCTTTGTTGCTATGTCTTTCTGGTCTGCCCCCGGTCTGTCCTTCATGTGCCTTTGATCCATTGCTGTATAATTATCCGTTATTCACCAGTCTGCCCCAAGTCCGTACTTGCAAGCCTTCTGATTTAATCTTACTTATCTCTGTTCCTAGTCTGATCTACGTCTGGTCCGTACATTTGATTTAGGTTCTCTTATCTTTACTTATCTTTATGTTTTTGAAGTCCATCTTTGCTGTCCTCACTACTTCTAGTCTGTTCATAGTCCGGTCGCTCGCTGTTCATGATTTTTTGGTCTAAATAGTAAGCCCCGAATGCCCTGCAAAGAGCAGTTCATCCTGGAAATGAAGCATCGCATCTATGCAGGTATCAAAATCGCGCTATAGAGCCGCGCTAATAGATTACAACTGCCTCTGGGATCCTTGAATATTCTGACTATCAAAAGCCACGTTGATGCATCATGATGATAAATGAAGAACTGTTATTGTGCTTGTGGGGGTTGACGACCTTAGTCTTCCTTCTAGCTGTGGTGGTTCTTACGCTATCATCTATCGACGGTCCAATGAAACATGATAACCAACCTAGAACTCGCTCAAGATGGCAATCAACAGGTCTGATTTGGAAGGTACTTGTTCGGTTGCGACTCATGTAATGTAATCTCATCACGGCATACAGTCGAGAATTCTGCCTATCTGTAAGACCTTTGCTTATCAATTGGCTATTACTCGCGCTCGTATGCTTCTCCTGTACCATTTATTGGAGCGAAGCAGTTGCCAACGAAGCTGAACTTAAATTTCATAGTTGTGTAGCACTTAGATGATCCAGGTTAAAGGCATCCCACCCCCACCTGTACTTTTCTCTTTTCATCGTTGATTCAACTCATTACTTGTAACTCAACTTACTCAAGTGGGCAAACATCAGACATCACTATTGTAGCATATTGCTTCGGGTTACTATCTGCGAGATGAGTGCAACCGGAATCGATGCCAATTGCACGGTAAACGGCCATGTCAACGGTAATGGCCAGGTTAACGGCAATGGTCATGTCAACGGCAACGGTCATGTCAACGGGAATGGCCATGTCAACGGTAATGGCCATGTCAACGGGAATGGCCATGTCAACGGCAACGGCCATGCAAATGGAGCGCTCCGAAAAGATGCCAACGAGTCTATCTCTGATGGAGAAGCTGACAACGACCAAATCAAGCCTAATGTCGCCTTTAGCAGAGTTCACGACGCCCCAGTTCCTGAACCAATCGCCATCTGTGGGATTGGTCTCAGACTCCCTGGTGGAATCCGCACTGGTGACGCTTTTTGGGACGTCCTCTACAATGGTAAGGACTTACGTGGCCCGATCCCAAAAGATCGATTCAATATTGATGCATTTGACAACGCCCTCGGCAAGAAGGGTGCCATCACGACCCGCCACGGATATTTCCTCGACGAGGACCTAGGGATACTCGACGCCTCCATGTTCAACATGAGTAGACCTGAACTGGAAAAGACGGACCCCCAGCAACGAAAGGTACTAGAAGTTGCCCGCGAGTGTCTCGAGAACGCGGGAGAGACAGACTGGCGATCCAAATCTATCGGCGTCTATGTTGGTACATTTGGAGATGATTGGTTGCAGAGTTTGTCCCGAGAAACCCAGTTTACGGGGGGTTACAATCTCAGCGGCGACCTCATGCTTGCTAACAGGATCTCGTACGAATTAGATCTCAGGGGCCCAAGGTAAGTTGTATTGTGTGCTGACCAGGGAAGAAATTACTTACAAGTATTCTAGTTTCGTTGTTAAAACAGGCTGCAGCGCAAGCTTGGTTGCTCTCCATGAAGCATGTCGAGCTCTTCAAAAAGGAGACTGTAACGCAGCTCTTGTATGTACTGGGAGAGCCTATACTTTCCTCTTATGATTATCCCAAGATTTCCTTGAGACACGACACGTCTTATCCCGTTCTTAAAATATTCCACTTTTAGCAGCTACTGACTTCCCGGTACGTTAGGTTTGTGGTACATCATTACTGATGGGGCCTCACATCTTCTCCGTCATGTCTAATGAGGGCATTCTCTCGCCCGAGGGATCTTGCAAAACTTTCGATGCTAGCGCTGATGGGTTTGCCAGGGCTGATGGCATCAATGCTGTGTTCTTGAAAAGTCTTCCTGACGCAATTCGAGATGGAAATCCTATCCGAGCCATTATCCGCAATTCGGGAAACAATAGCGACGGCAAATCACAAGGGCTCCTGTCCCCAAGCGCAACAGCACAGGAATCGTTGATTCGGCATGTATACTCCCAAGCCCGTCTTGACCCATCTGACACAGGTACGTGTTAGTCCGTCCTGAAATCCCCATACATCTGGGATTTCAGGATTCTGTTTCCTTATTCTCTAATTATCGACCCCAATACATTTAGAAAAAAGTCTATACTAATTTTGTGAACAGGCTTCATGGAATGCCACGGTACGGGAACAGCAACAGGCGACCCTATTGAAACCACTGCAGTGGGCAATATATTTGGGAAAACAGGCATTCATATCGGATCAGTAAGTCCTTTCTCAATACACTTCACTTCACTCACTTTCCCTCGACTCGTCCCATAATCTCTTGATAATTAAAATCGTTGTGTACATACCTGATCGCAGCCATGTCATATCTAGGTCAAGCCGAACACGGGCCATTCAGAAGGAGCAAGTGGTCTCACGAGCTTGATCAAGGCTGTCTTGATGCTAGAGCACAAGACGATCCCCCCAAACATCAAATTTTCGAAGCCAAATCCAAAGAGTAAGCGATCCCCGCTTGCAACAAGCAAGAATAAGACATGCCCATTCACTAACCCGTTGTCTAGTACCCTTTGCCGAGAAAAAGCTCGTTGTCCCTATTTTACCCACAGCATGGCCAAAGGACCGAACAGAAAGAGTGTCGGTGAATTCTTTTGGGATAGGAGGAAGCAATGCGCATATCATTGTTGACAGCACAGACCAGTTCTTTGCGAACCATCCACATTTGGAAGTCCCGCAACAATTGGCTCTCGCCACCCCAGCTTCAGTATCACCGAAGCTGCTCCTTTTCTCAGCAAACACTGCCGATTCTGTCAAAGACTTCGCACAGGACTGTATCACATATAGCCAACAGCATCCTGCACGTTTGGCCGACCTGGCGCACACTCTCAACATTGGCCGCGAAAAGCTAACTCGTCGTTCGTATGCTCTCATTTCGGCAAGCGGGGAATCAATGCCAGCTCCAGCTTTGAAGACACCCGCTCGAAAACAGCCTCTTATCATGGTGTTTAGCGGACAGGGCGCACAATGGCCGCAGATGGGGAAAGAGCTTCTCTTGAGTCATCCAGTATTTTCCCAGAGCATTGATGAAATGGATTCCGTCTTGCAGTCCCTTGAAGATGCTCCTGAATGGTTGCTGAGAGGTATGTCATATGTCTGTTTTCCACTTCTAATCTTTTTCTCCTTCTGGTAAACCTCTAGTGACACTGTGAGTAGATGAGCTGTTGAAAGCGAAGCATACTAGCCGAGTTTACCAAGCCGAGATCTCCCAGCCTCTCACCACCGCAGTGCAGATTTCTTTGGTGAATGTGCTCCGGCGGCTCAACGTAACACCGGAAGCTGTCATTGGCCACTCGAGCGGCGAAATAGCAGCTGCGTACGCCGCTGCCCTCTTGTCTTTGCGCGAGGCTATCATCATCTCCTACCTCCGTGGACTAACCACCAAACTTCACACCCACAAAGGTGGTATGGCAGCAGTCGGGCTCGGCGCCGATGCTGTCAAACCATATCTACTGGACGGTGTTGTTATTGCCGCGGAGAATAGCCCTAGCTCGTCTACAATCTCGGGTGACGTCGAGGCGGTAGATCAAGTTCTTGTCAACATCAAAGCCGATGCTCCAGACTGCTTGGCTCGAAGACTCCAGGTCGATATTGCCTACCATTCTCCTTCGATGAGTGTAATTGGAAAGAAGTATATGAGAGCCATGCAGGAAGCACTAGGGGCCAAAAGTACGTCCTTAACGCCACTCGCTTCCGGAACAGCTATGTTTTCCACGGTCACCGCTAAGCGAATCTCTGAGCCTATTGACTTGGCCTACTGGATCGTCAACCTGACTTCGTCAGTACGATTCAGCCCTGGGTTTTTGACAATGCTTGCCTCCTTTCCACCTGGTACTCAGCCGCTGTGTGTCGAAGTTGGCCCCCACTCCCAGCTAGCCGGACCAATTCGGCAGATTTGTGCAGCTGAACGGGTTCCAAACACCTACGTGCCCACCATGATCCGGTCCATGAACTGCACGGAGTCACTCCTCTCTGCGCTTGGCCAGTTGTTCCAATTAGATGTGAAGCTTGAAATACCTGCCGATCCAGCGCTCTTTCCACCAGGCAAGATACTCACCGACATTCCCCTCTACGCCTGGGATCACTCAGACCACTACTGGTACGAGAACAGAGTATCACACGACTGGCGCTTCAGAAAGTATGGGCATCATGCCTTGCTTGGCGAAAGGATCCCGGAAAGCGGTGCGCTAGAGCCAGCCTGGAGATGCGTTCTCGACTTGGAAGATGAACCCTGGCTTCGTGACCACGTAGTAGCGACGAACATCGTCTTCCCCTTCTCAGGCTACGTCTGTATGGCTGGCGAGGCAATCCGTCAAGTCTCAGGCATCGAGACGGGATTCAGAGTCAAGCACGTTGTTGTCCATACCGCGTTGGTCCTCACGGACAGCAAACCAGTGGAACTTGTGACGACGTTCCGACGACGCAAGCTAACTGATACTTCTGATTCGGAATACTACGACTTCGTTATCTCGTCTTGCTCGGGATCAGTCTGGATCAAGCACTGTGAAGGTAGCGTCATGGCTATAGACCAGAACATCAGCACAACACCAAATGCTAAGACGCTGCCACGCAAAGTCCCAGTGACCCGGTGGTACGAGATCATGGCACGTCTTGGTCTGGCATACGGTCCAGCCTTTCAGGGTATCAAGTTCTTGGAAGCCTCGCCAACCGAACCTCGAGTTATCGCAGGTGTTGCCAGAACAGCTCAAGGGCCATTTTTGTTCCATCCGGCCGCGATGGATTCAGCCTTTCAACTCGTCATCGCAGCAGGAGCTCGAGGTGTCGCCCGCAACCTACAGCAGCTTGTCGTTCCCACCTTGATTGAAGAGATGGAGGTCTTCGCCATGCCTGACCATATTATTGCTGAGGCTTGGACCGCCACAGCAGCCAAAGACGTTGGCTTATTGTGTACAGCGGATGATCAGGTTGTGCTCCGTGTCAGAGGGGCCAAGTTAACGCCGCTAGATGGCGATCGAGAGCCTGATATGGATAGGCATAAGGCAGCCCGCATGGAGTTCTCCCCAGATATCGACTTTATGGACATCGCTTTGCTGGTCGACGCGCCAACTATCCCGAGAAAAATCAGGGTGACTGTGGAAGAGATTGTACTCTTGTCAATTCTAGACACTTTCGTAAGTAAATCCCTCAGGCGGCTGCATCATGCCCACCACAAAAAACTACCCCTGAACGTCTCCGAAGAGGCATACTGACTCCAAAATTGCACAACAGGAACGTGTAGAACACCTAGAGCCAAGCCAGCCACACTATCAGATCTACCGAGAATGGCTTCGTCTGGAGCGTAAGAGGGCAGTCGACGGACTATATCCACTCCCCGAGATTGATGCTCTCCACTTCACTACGCTCACTCATGAAGAGCGCCAAAGCGAGATCGAGAGGAGGCTAGCCGAAGTGTCTGAGGATCCGACGCTCGGTGGTCCCGCCCGCGGCATCTACAAAGTAAATCAGAACTGCGAGGATCTGTTTACTGGGAAAATGGATGCTCTGGCCATGCTTCTGGAAAACAATGCCTTGGCGGATATCTACAACTCCATTTCTTACGACTTCTCGAAATACGTCAAGCTCTTGAGTATCAACAAACCCATGCTGCGAGTTCTAGAAGTTGGAGCAGGAACAGGAGGCGCAACTGAATTGATCCTCCGAGACCTGGTTGGCAAATCAACAAACCCTCCCTATAACACTTACACCTTCACCGACATCTCAGCTGGCTTCTTCGCCCAAGCCGCGGAGCGGTTCAAATATGCTCCAAATATGGAGTACAAGGTGTTTGACATCAGCCAGAACCCTTTTGACCAGGGCTTTTCCGCCGAGAGCTATGATCTTATCCTGGCTAACAATGTCATTCATGCCACTCCAGATCTGAAAGCTACTTTGAGCAATCTTCGCCCCCTCCTTCGGCCAGGTGGCCAATTGCTTCTCTCTGAAGTGTGTGCCACGGCTGCTAAGGCACCAGGCTACGTTTTCGGCCAGTTTTCTGGATGGTGGATGGGAGAGGCTGACAATCGAAAGTGGGAGCCTTTCATCCCTGTGAGCCGTTGGGATACGGAACTCAAAGCGGCTGGCTTTACTGGAGTGAACACGGTCGTCTTCGATGAAGAAGAACCATACCAGTACTGCGCAGCTATGGTGTCACGTCGTCCCGCATCCCAGACAATCGATAGGCAAGTGACAGCGCCAGGTCTGAATGCCATCACGGTACTGTGTGAGCACCCAGATGAAGGCCCAAGCGGCAAGCTCATTGCTGAGTTGCGATCGTCTGGTCACGATGTTGTCGTGACAAAGTTTGGAAACTTGCCTCCCCAAGATCGTCCCATAATTGTCACGCTGGACCTAGAAGGGTACTTTTACCAAAACATCACAGCGACCCGCCTTTCCAACTTTCAGGAGCTTTGTCGCCAGCACCAAGGCCAGAAGCTGCTTTGGTTAATGCCACCGGTGCAAGTTGGCTGCGTCGATCCGAGGCACGGGCAGACTATCGGTGCACTCCGTATCACTCGGGAAGAGCTGTCGCTCCCCTTCTATACACTCGAGATGGCCCAGTCAGAATCTTCTTTTACCAATCTGACCTTGAAGGTTCTCCAAAAAATCGTCGATCACGATGATGTCGAGGCACTTTCCCCGGATATGGAGTTTGTAGTAGAGAACGGTATCGTCAAAATCTGTCGGGCGCAGCCTTTCCGATTGGAGAATGAGATGATCTCATCGACGGCGAGTGAATCCGCTGTGAAGCGACTCGAAGTCGGCAAACCGGGTCTGCTTGGGACTCTGCACTGGGTCAGCACTACTCAAGACCCATTGAAGGCGGATGAGGTTTGTATCGAGACGAAAGCCGTGGGGCTTAACTTCAGGGTATGTCATGTACATTATATCTTATCCCATTGACGCTGACACGTTCTCCAGGACATCATGGTTGCCATGGGCGTCTTGACATTTGGAGACGGAACCCCACAAATGGGTATCGAGATGTCAGGGATTGTCACCCAGGTCGGATCTGCTGTCAATCATGTCAAGGCAGGGGATCGTGTTGTTGCTGTCGCCATGGACGGTTGCTTCTCGACCAGAGCTGTTATGAAAGCTCCTCTGGTAGCCAAGATTCCCGATATTCTCGGTTTCGCAGATGCTGCCACGATGCCTACTGTCTATGGCACAGTCATCCAGGCTTTGATGCGTGTGGCACACGTAGAGAAGGGGAAGACTGTTCTTATCCATTCCGCATGTGGTGGAATCGGACACGCAGCCATCCAAATTTGTAGAAATGCTGGTGCTGAGGTGCGCATATTTACTTGTTTCTTGACCATTCCTCGCCACAATTGAGATCTAAGCTGACAGTCCTTGATCTTAGATTTTTGTCACCGTAGGGAGCGACGTGAAGTCAAAATATGCCCAAGAAATCTATGGGATCCCGAAGAATCGCATTTTCAACTCGCGCAACGATTCCTTCGTCTCTGGTATTATGCGCGAAACCAACGGCAAAGGCGTCGACATCGTACTCAACTCGCTTTCAGGGAAGCTCCTGCACGCCTCTTGGGAGTGTGTCGCCGAATTTGGCCAGCTTATTGAGCTCGGTAAGCGTGATCTTGTCGGATTTGGGTCTCTGGCATTGGAACCCTTTCTGCTCAACAGAACGTACGCCTGTGTCGATCTGGCACATATGCTAGAACGCCGCCCTGAGGAAGTTGGCCGCCTGCTCCAACATACCATCGATCTCTACAGCGAAGGGAAGATCCATCCCATATCCAGTCGCGCCGACTTCCCTGCCCAGGATATTGAACGAGCGTTTCGATACATGCAAAAGGGTGATCACATTGGCAAAGCCGTTGTGCAGATGCCAGAGCATGCATCCGATTTGGCTGCTAAATCTACGCCAGCAGTTATGAAATTCGACCCTTCTGCGAGCTATTTGATCACTGGCGGCCTTGGTGGAGTAGGCAAGTCACTTGCGAGTTGGATGGCCGAACACGGAGCACGCAATTTGATATTCCTGTCTCGTTCTGCTGGCAAAGGGGAGCACGATAGGTCATTCTTTGCTGAACTGGAATCTGTGGGTTGCGCCGCTATTGCGGTGGCGGGACAAGTTCAGGTGAAAGAAGATATTGAGAAGGCGATTGCACAAGCTGCAACCCCAATCAGAGGCGTAATCCATCTTGCCATGGTTCTTCAGGTAAGTTAGCTTGGCGACATGAATGACGAGAGGATAAAAAATGCTGACTATGAATCTAGGACGGGCCTGCTATTGATCTAAGCTATGAAAAGTGGACAGCAGCCATCGCTCCAAAGGTCGATGGAGCTTGGAACTTACACAATGCATTCATTCAGCGAGGCCAGGCCTTGGACTTCTTCTTGGTGTCTAGTTCAATCGCGACTCTTGCCCATCACCCCGGTCAGAGCAATTACGCCGCCGCCAACTCCTTCTTAGAGGCATTTGTTCAATACCGTCGACGTCTAGGCCTTCCAGCAGCCGTCATTGGCTTGTGTGCAGTTGACGATGTGGGATTCGTGGCCGACAATCCTATCGTCCGCCGGAAGCTGAGGTCACAAGGTCTGCACTTCTTGCCTGAAAAAGAGACGATCGAGTTTTTCCAATACGCCTTGATGAACCAGCTAGACCAAGATGATGACCAGCGACAGCAAGATTCGTTTGTTCCGTGGACCAATCACGGTTACACAGTTGCTGGTCTGCACAGTGAGCTGCATCTCGACGACCCTAAGTGCCCTACTTTGTGGCGTCGGAACCGGAAGATGGGCATGTACCACAACGTGCGTGCCACCTCAGATGGTGATGCCGATGGCAGCAACGCTTCAGGTGGCCTGAAAGAATTCCTCCTCCAGGCCGCGGCGGACAGTGATCCTGCACACTTCTTGTTGGAAGACGCGAGTATCGACTTTCTGGCGACCGAGATTGGCCAACGCATCTTTCAGTTCATGATGCGAGATGCGACCGACATGGAACTTTCTTCCACAGTGGCCGCGATCGGACTAGACTCATTGATGGCAATTGAATTGAGGAGGTGGTGGAAGCAGAGCTTTGCCGTCGATGTCACGGTGTTGGAGATCATAGGCGCGGGAACTCTCCGACAGTTAGGGCGTTTGGCGGCTGAAGGATTGGGAAAGAGAATGATTCCTGCGTGAAAGAGATCTGATGAGTCATGACCATTGTAATTTCTTAGAAGGATCAATTAGTAGTCAAGGGTATTTCATTTATTTCCCCAAGAGCACCTAATAAAGTTTCACGCCAGTCCTGGCTCTTGCGCCCGCTCCTACAGTCGCACCTACAGTATGCATACAATGACCCACACCAGTGTCCGTAGAGCAGGATAATTGGGATCTCGTCGTCATACAAGCAGCAACACCGAAGCAACATGAGGAAGTAAACAACGGGAAGCGCATGCCTGGTGGGGTGGTGAGCTGGAATTTATTGCGCGTTATCGCCCGAGATTGATATTCGGTTGTGTTGACATTCATTGCATGCGCTGGGGTGGGAGGAGTTGGAGGTGAAGACCTATATTAGCGACATCTGCACTTTCCATCATTGAAGGCGAATTGAATAGGACATTGGCTTCTTCCGAACCTGCGGACTGAAACAGATTAACTTCTCGTCGTGCCTATATTGAACACTGTGAATTTCAAGTACAACCATTATTTCCGACAGTTGATAGCTATACATCTTGTTCTTTCTTCCAGGAGGGGCGCGACAGATAAATTCACGAGCCTCTCTCCGGGACTTGCTCTCAGAGACGTTGATTAGCTAAACGACACGAAGAGAGTCGCATGGGTTCTTTTTCTAAACGCCAATGAAGAAACTTCTTCATTCGAGACATGAATTGCGACGGTGTCAACAGTAGGTACTCTTTGGAGCAACTGCAAGCTACTGAAGCAAATCAAATGCTTTGTAAGTCACTAGGCATTTGCCTGTTATTTTAGATAAGTCTTAAATATTTCTCCACAAACCTGCTCCCCACTTCTCTTTCGCCAGTACTAATTTTTGATAGATTACGAATATCGGTGATACTATTTTATGCAATAACACGTGAGCGGAAATCGTCCACGGTCAACAACAATCTTGACGAGGACGGGACGGTTCGCAAGCCGCTTGCATTAGCTTCGCAAGAAGGATGATCTGCTTCCCATCACGCGGGTTTCAAGCAGCATTGCAGCAGTAGTGTCGATCGTCATTGGTCGCGCTGTTTGCAGGGGAGGGTCTGTGCCCCCCTACCAGTCTTAGTACCCACGGACTGGTTCCTTGCGAGATTATCGGCCCAGGCCTGTCTCAAAGGAGTATGTCACTTTCACATAAATACAAAAGAAGCTTCCCACCGCTATCATGGATCATTCAAAGCAATTCCCAAGATGCACCCACTACTTCTTCAGCTCAGAGCAATTCTTGTGCGCGCGATTCTCTCAATCCTCACATTTCTAGACCTATACTTATCTCATCCTCTTCCACAAAGACCATCCTTCATCAGGAAGATAAAATCGACTGAGTCGTATATCCCTGGAACCGTTAGCCTCCTCTTCTATACATCCTTGTCGTATAAATGGAATCAAGCAACCCATCACGCCTTACTCGCAAGCGAGAAGAGGCGACCACTCCTCGTCAACTTCCACGGTGGTGGCTTCACAGTTGGTCATGCTAGAGATGATGCACGATGGGCAACAGCTGTGACGTCTCAGACCGATGCTGTGGTCGTGAGTGTCAACTATCGGCTGGCGCCCGAACATCCATTCCCTGTGGCGATTGACGATTGTGTTTCGGCCATCCTTTGGCTGTGGAGACACGCCGATGAGTTCAATATTGACATATCTCGCACAGCCATGTCAGGTTTTAGTGCTGGTGGAAATCTCACGTATGCCGTCTCCCTCCGGCTGTACGAATTATCGACGACCTATAAGCGAGAAGACGGGCTTGGAGGTCTGAGAGTACCTCGAGGGAATATCGTCAGTTTGGCGGTGTTTTATGGAAGTACAGATTGGACGCAGACACGAGCAGAGCGGGAAGCATCGAACCCAGATTTGATTCATACCACCCCACCTAGGCTTTATAAGCTATTCGATGAGGCGTATCTTTCGTCGAAGCCGGATATGAGATCGCCATTCCTGAGCCCTGGACTTGCCGGTTCGAAGTTGCTGAGAGATGCGTTGCCGGAAAGGTTGGTGTTAATTAATTGTTCTGGTGATCAGTTGTTGGCTGAGAGTGAACAGTTCAGGAACAGACTTGTTGGTTTGGGGAAGAAGGTTGATGGTTGTGTTATGGAGGGTGTGGGTCATGGATGGGATAAGAAACCGACTTTCAGGAGAGGAGATGCGAAGAGAGATGAAGCGTATAGACTTGCAATAGAAAGCTTGCAGATGTCTTGGGCGAGACTGTGAGGGTATTAATGTGTAGTATTAATAATACATTGAAACTGAGAAGAGTTCCCAGAAAAAAATTGCTGTTTTTATTCAGTCGAATGAAAGAGAGGATTAAATTTACCGATGTGCAGTTTCTATCTTCCCGGCCTTGAAATCTCGCCCTGAAGTGGTATGGCGACAAAAACCACCTAGAACGGTTGCTGAGCTTCAAATATCCCGCGGAGAGCTCGCCCTTTGCATTCGACAACAAAGGGCTAGTAAGGGCATTCGGGCATTCAGTCCGAGCAGGACTCAAAGCTTTCTTTACTTCAGTAGACGCAACATAAAACGAGCTAGGTAGAATCCCGTTTGATTTCCCTCAAAAAAAGCTTGGAACGAGTGTCAAGTGACTACACTGGCAACCGGACGGCCAAGAGAACTCATGCTGCTGGGGACGGAGGGCAGTTTGTATGCAATGGGTAGGTTGGAATGCAGTCTGCAAAAATATATAGAGTACTGTACACTTGTCCATTTCACAACCCACACATACAATTCACCTACTCATAGAATACCAGACATCGCACCTCGATACTTTGTCGTCCTGGCGCACTCTCCGGCGTAGCAGGATCTTCGAAAGCAGTATGTGGGGTACATCTCGCAAGCCCCTGCACACCCTTTGGCAAACCCTGACCCCTCGAATCAAAACACTTAATAAACATCGCTTCTTCGGGCGCCATATCCTTTATATAGAAGAACTCATGTTTCTCATTCGGGCGCACCCCGAAAGTCTCGCCCTTAACCTCGTAGTTCTCCGTCGACTCGATGGAGCTCGGATCCGGGACGACCTCTTTACCACGATCGTCGTCATCGTCTTTGCGTCCGATATTCCCACTGCCATCGCCGAGAGGTGCCCGCTTGGGATACAGCAAATCGACCGCGATGAAGTCGTCTGGAGAGGTGGTCCGCCAATCTATAACAGCAAGTGGGAAATCCGTCGCAGGGTACGCAATGGGTCGCCAGACATTGATTATTTGATACCGGCCTTCTAGCAGCTCCTCTGCTTCTTCAACAGGTAGATGTCTCCTCACTCTAGCCGCTGCAGCTCCGGCCGTCTGATCTACGTGGACTTGTTGAACTGGCTGTCTCGGAGCATTTTTATCCCTCTTCCTGATTGTATGGTCGAAAATAACCACTTTCTTTATCCCGGGCAACTTCTCCTTCAGTAGATTCTCAACCTCGGTATAATACCCCTCTCGTACATCGGAATCGTTGTCGAAATCGAAACCTGCAGAGGGCGATTTGTAAACTGCGAAGCCTGAGATGTCTGTTGAGAATTCGTGTTCGCGGCCGCGGATGTTCTGCACGGGCCGCGAGTGAGGGGTCAGTCGGAAGGAGGTACCTGGCCCGTCAACTTTGCCCCAGGGCTTAATGTGCTCGCCGCTGCTGGACGTGTAGGATGCTGGGTCAATGTATCTGAATGCGCCGGTCGTCATTGTGAGGTTTTCTGGGGTTCTGGGAAGAGAAACATGGGTTAGTGGTGTGAATGGAGGGGCTATATATGAGGAGGAGGGGTCGTCGTCGGCTTTAAATTTGCCATCCTTATGTCCGAAAGTCGATGACAGAGCCGGTGGGATGATGCCATTCTACGGGAATGACAAATAAAGGGATGAGGTGGTTTTGGTAACAAGCAAATGTATTAGTAAAGAGCTCTAATGTCAAATATTCTACTCACACATAGCCAATAATCCTTCAGCATTGGCGTACAGTGCAATTAGAGAGGACTTACACTTTCTTGCCGGGACAAGCCGCCTCGGCTAATGCACACTTCCTGTGCACACTTTCCTGATCACCGAAGTAAACAAGATGCTGCTGGATCTCTAATGTTGAAAGCCAGGAGTATGCCTTTTGACGCCTTACGAACAATTACACATCTTCCAATATCGCCGACTCCGACGTATATTCAATCAATTCCCGCCGCAAGCGCGGCTAGTCCAAAATAGGGTAAGGGTAAACCTTCTTCAACTCCTACTCCGGTGTTATGCCATTAACACAGCTCACGATGCCACAAACGGACATTCACAGAAGCTTGATGACTTCGATGAGAGGAGACAGTTGAATCCCCCTTCTCTTCGCCTGCAAGTATGGCCGACGAGGAGCGGCCGGCGGCGCCAAAGAAACCCAGAAACAGACAGTCACGTGGGAAGGGCTTGAGGAGGACGACAGGATGGTAAGTTTGGTTCCTGATACAGAAACCCACAGAGCGGCTCTTACTAGTAGCTAGGCTTGATGTTAATTGATCTTCCGTAGTATTACGTGTCGAAGGCGCCATGTCAAATGTGACGAGAATCGCCCTCATTGCGATCGATGCCGCAAGGGAAACCAGACTTGTATATACGCAGATCCACATGCCGCCCAACCTCCAAGTCCTCAGATAACAAACGGGCAGTCATCAGCCTTGTTAAAAGGGGTCGGTCAACTCCAACATTCGGATTTACAGCAACGAATACCCTCTGTTCCACCATGGCCAAATCCTCCAGAGCAAGCACTGGCATTTCAAGCAGGCCAGCCAGCTCCGTCTGAAGTAGGACGGGCAAGCGTTACTTCTGCACCATCAGATCGTCATAATAGCCAAAGTTCTTTGGGGCAAAGGGCGCCATCTCAAATTGACTATCTACTAAATGCACCATTATTACCATCTGATACTGCCCAGCAGCACACCATGTCGCCTGCGATGTCTGACCACGCCAGCACCTCATTTTCGCTGAAAAGCAATGAGCAGAACTCCGTTGCTAGATCGATCTCTTCTCAACCCACCTTCAATGTTGCCATTTCTAGATGGTTCGATATGCTTGTTGGTGACTCGGCATTGGAGAATGGCACCCCTGATACGGACATTGGCATGGATGATAGGTCTAAACCGGGCACACCACGAGAGCAACATCGAACTAGCTTTCCCCACATGCGCTCGTTTCAGGGCTCTCCTACCGATGGAAGCTATGTCCAAGGTTCTTCTCCATGCTATTCCAGTAGTCCACACCTTCTCGAGCGGAACTCCCCCATGAATTCAGCTGCCGAGAAGCTCAGATGGCAGGCTCCTGCACCTATTGAATTATCGCCATATGAGCTGGTTATATTTCGAAACTTTGTGGAAAGGATAAGTCTTTGGGTCTGTACACAAATTATTCAAGACTTTCCTTCAAGGTGTGCTGATAAGATACAGATTGACTTGTTCGATCCCTCACAAAGTTTCTCCACCTTTGTTCCACATCTCGCTGTAAGCACTCGGTTTCAAAATTTTCGGTTTATGAAATTAGGGCTGATAACTAGGGGCAGCTGCGGAATGTTGGCTTGATGAAGGCCATTTTGGCGCTTTCTGCACGACACATTTCCCTAAATCCTGGTAGTGCAGCAGAACAGCCCAATGACCGGAATGATGCTCTCCAATACTACAACGAGACACTCCATTACTTGTCGAAGGCCATGCAATACGAAACTTACAAGACGAGCCTCGAGTTGCTAGCTACAGCTCTGATTGTCTCAACATACGAAATGCTGGATGGATCAGGAAAAGACTGGGAACGCCACTTGCAGGGTGTTTTCTGGATACAGCGCTCGCAAGTGATACATGGCGATTCCAAGGGCCTAAAACAAGCGGTTTGGTGGGCATGGCTGTGTCAAGATGTATGGGCTGCATTCCAAGAGAAACGGAAGACTTTCACATTCTGGAAGCCGGCTCGGACTTTTTCTGAGATGAGTCCGTATGAACTTGCCTCGCGATCCGTTTATATCATGGCCAAGGTCATCAATTATTGCTCCCGAGAGGAAATTGAAGTGGGGGACTTGGCGCTTCGAACCGAAAACGGGGGTAAATTGCAGGAAATGTTGGATGAATGGGAGAGATTTTTGACAACGGAGTTCACTCCGCTACCTTACAAGAGTGAAGGCGAGCATGACGCTTTTCAGCCTATTTGGATCCATACCCCGGTGTTTGGTACGTGAGTCGCAGTAACCTGGATTCGGAAAAAGGCTTATTTTGTCTCAGCTGTTGCGATGCAGCTTCACTACTCAGCTCGCCTACTCTTGCTCCTCAACAAGCCCTCAAAAGGTGGGTTTGAAACCTACCTCGAACAGAGCCGCATGATATCCAGATACGTGGACAGTATTTGTGGCATTGCCATGAGATTGAATGACAGCGCTTCCAGTGTAATGTGCTCTCAGTGTCTGTACATCGGTATATATTATCATCCTCGTCCTTGGATTTCCTTTTACTGATGAATCTCAGCGGGAATGTGCATTCAAGATTCGAAGCAACGGCAAGCTGTGCTCCAGATGATTGATGCTTGTCGAAGAAGGTCTGGCTGGCCAGTTACTTCCCTTGGTGATGAGCTGCAGGCTTTCTGGGACAGCTCGGCGGCTACTCCTGGAGGTTGATCGGTATACAGGAATGAGTCATGCCAGGACATGGCTCACCTGAATATCCAACAGCGCCTCTACTACCACCGAGCAGGATTTATGTGACATAACTTCCGATTCGAGGGAGTCAGGATATGGCAGTGCCAAGCAGCTTTGTGGGATTCTTCAATCTACAACAGATAAAGGCTTCATAACCACCTATTAGGAAAGAAGATGTGAACGGAAGCCGAGTCGAGCGGGCGTCCAATGTTGAAATTTTCCTTTCAAGTTTCAAGACATCCCAAACCAAATACCCTGGTACCTGCCAAACCGCCCCACATATCAGAACTCGCTTGGAATTACCCCGCCCCCACTAGAAAGAATTCCCAAGCTCACATTCGTCTACACTCCTCCTAAACCCCAAGTAAACACAACCTTCGAGCTAGCTGGCTAGCGAGCCACTCATCTAAATAAACAAGCAAATAAGCAACCGTCCTACGAAAAATGGCCTCGGCATTCACAACCCACTCTCCTCGCTTCTCAACCCTCATCGGACCAAAACCCACTCTCCAGCTCCTCCTCTCACGCAAACCCCACCCCTTCGCCCACGAAGCAGGCGTATTCTTCGCCGACAACAACACACTGTTCATAACTAGCAATATCTACAATGAGCCCTTGAAGAACAACGAGCGATGCGTACAGATCAACAAAATCTCTCTCGGCTCCGACGAAAGCGGAAGCGGGCCGACATGGGAGGAGATCCCCTCACATGACATCCCGATGGCGAACGGGGGCGTGAATTACAAAGACGGGATATTATTCTGTTCACAAGGCTCCACAAATACCCCGAGCGGTTTGTATCATATGGAGAGAGAAGAACCATATACCGTCACGCCCATTCTAACTTCTTTCTACGGACGGCCGTTTAATTCCGTGAATGATGTTGTGGTGCATCCGAAGGATGGGAGTATATGGTTCACAGATCCTACGTATGGGTTCATGCAGGGCTTTAAGAATAAGCCTGAGTTGCCGAGTATGGTTTATAGGTTTGATCCGGTCACGAAGGGTGTTAGGGCTGTGGCGGATGGGTTTGGGATGCCGAGTGGGATTTGTTTTGGGCCAGGGGACGAGCCGAAGGTGGTTTATGTGACGGATACGGAGAAGGTTAGGGGGGATGGAGCGGTCGATGGGGGTGGGAGAGCGAGTATGTGAGTATTGCGTTGATCTCTTCTCCATCTCCTTAGCTTGCCTTGTGAGGAGGAGAACTCTTTACTGACAATTTTAGTTATGCATTCGATATCAAGTACTATTCAGGCCAGCCTTTTTTGGTCAACAGACGACTGTTCGCTCATGCAGTCGATGGAGTCCCAGATGGTATCAAATGCGACCTGGGAGGCAATGTCTACAGTGGGTGCGGAGATGGCGTCGAAGTGTGGTGTCCAGGTGGTGTTTTGTTGGGTATCATCAAAGTCAAGGGCGGTGCTGCGAACTTCAGCTTTGGCAAAGATGGAGCTATGTATATTTTGAATGAGACGAGGCTTTGGAAGGCTCAGCTGTCGAAAGATGTTAAGGGTGCTTTGTTGGGTATTTAGAATTGGAAAGGGCATTGCCATCGCTCGTCTTTTAGTAGTGGAAGCTGCTATAAGTTTTGATGTATCGATAATGTCTTCAGGTATGGAAACGCTAGGGATCTAAATCTACCTCGCTAGGAAGATGATAGCAACTCAGTACACATCTTCCCTCTTCCCACATCCCACATCCAATTTCGCTAATCTTCCAGCACGTCCCATCAACACTATATGGTACATCCAAACCCGGCGTCCGAAATATGATAGAAAAGTTCTCCATGGAAATGCAATGGATTATTAACCTATTTTCTTCTCCCTGGAACTCAGAACTTCAGCTTACTCTCTCTCCGTCGGAGGAAAACCTGACCTATTTTGACAAGCGAGAACATTAACTTGTATTACGAATAACGCTGTATTCTTCGACTCTACAAACGTCCATAGTAGTAAGAATTTAGCCATAAATTTAGAAATAGCTTGGGTATATGTATATTCAATATTCACTAGTATTAATTAATGAAATGTTGAGGAAATCGCAGGTGATTAAAGTGGCGCTGCCCGCCTGCAAATCAGCCACTCGGGACGGAAGCATCAGCACGTGTATGCGGGCTGAAGCCCAGAACCAGAGTTAATCTCAACAACATCGTCATCCGCCCGCATGTCATTTCATCTTCTACGATTATTCCGACACAGCAGGCAATTGAAGATGGGATGACCCCTTGTATAAAACTCCACAGTATGGACGAGCTAGGACTATCCTCTGTCTAGCTTTTCCTCCGCAACGTTCCATTCGCGCCATTCGCGCCATCATCGATCGAATCCATCCCACTCTCCCTCTCCCCCTTCCGCACCTTCCACCGACGCCAATCCCACGTGGGAAGCTCGATAGAGCTTCAGGGAATATAAATATGGATGGGACCTCTCCGATTGCAGATCTTGGTTCCTGGTGCCAGCTGGTTCATTAGATTGGTCCCTGTTCTAGGAGTTATTATTCTGTGTCGTTTCGTCAGCCAGGAATACTACACCATGCGTACCAATCCTCGCACGAGCTTCATTGCGGCTATTGCTGCTTCCCTTGCACGACATGGAATGGCAGGCGGTGCCGTGGACTTGGGATGGTATGCGCCCAATGCTACCGAGATAAATGACTTGACGAAGGTCATTGCTGGGCAGGGTGTGTATGGATTTATCTACAACAGTTCTACGACTCCGGCGAGCGAGTATGGAACATACAATTGGTGCAACATGCCTCATGTGAGGGCAACGGAATACAAGACACCGTCCTCGGAGTATAAGCTACAATATGTGGAAATCGTGAGTTGCATTCATTACAACTAATTGGACATGCTTCGATTACTGACAGACAACCTCAGATCCAAAGACATCACAAGCGAACTGTTTACGCGTCCAACTCCTTCCCGGTGGAATCATACGGATGGAACTGTGATGATGAAGGCCTGTTCTACTACGGAGAGCCCAAGGATGGGAAGAAAGCGGCACATACATATTGGCAGGGTTTTCTTTCGGCACAGAACCCATTCATTCCAACTGGTTTTCTAGGCAGCTGTCAATTCCCCCAGATCACTAAGGAAGGGCTCGATGACTCCTGGCAGCATGGAAAGGATCTATACGGAGTGTATCACGATTTGCTGGGCTTCTTGCCGGACACTGCGAACGAGAAGGTCACATTCAGAGTCACGCAGAATGTTATCACAAGTCAAGTTGCTGGGATGGTCCTCAATGGAATGTTTGGTATCGAGAGGAACTATCCGCTGCTGATCAATCCAAGTGGATACGACTCTCTGGAACCTACTTACTCCTGTCCAGCGGCTTCAAGCCTTTTCAGTGCTATCAGATCAGGCGCAAACTGGACAAATCATCTCAGTGCTGCCTCTGGAGTCTACTCCACTCTCGATAACATCTCCGGTGTACCTAGCACAGACTCCGGTTTCCACGCCAGCTTCGATCATTACTACGACAATCTGTCTGCACGTCAATGCCACGCCAAGCCCCTTCCATGCAAGCTCGTTAACGGAGTCAACTCCACGACGTGTGTCGATCAAGATCTCGCAGATGATGTCTACCGTCTCGGACACTACGAGTATTCCTACATCTACCGTGACGATCCAAGAAGTCTTGCTGCCAGCTCTACTAGCCAAGGAGTCTGGTTTGGCGAGCTCACAGCTCACATTCGAGACTTCATCAGTGGCACCAACAACGTGATCTACCGACACAACGTCGCTCATGACGGGTCAATGTCGAGAGTGCTCTCTCTTCTGCAGCTTGACGTGATGGTATGGCCAGGCATGGGATCTGAAGTCGTCTTCGAGCTGTACAAGAAGGAAGCATCCGCAGCTCCAACATCCGCCACAGCCACTCCTAGAGCAGCATCAAACTGCAACCGTGACAATTGTTTCCGGCAATTTCTCCAGGAGTCTTCCAAAGTATCTGCATTCTGTCCAACGTACACCGCATCGTCAGCCACCGTTGCTCTCCCAACTTTCGTCTCCAACTGCGGCGGTCTAGCATCAAGAGTCTCATCAGCTTGCTCATGCCTCGTCACGCCAACTTCTTCAACCACTGCGCCGACGTCCACACCAACAACCCCGTCTAGCGGAAGCAGCTACTACATGCGTGTACTGTGGAAGGGACAGCCACTTAGGAGTTCCAACCCGAGTCTTGGTCTGATGGATATGGTCCCGCTTGAGACTGTGCTGGCCTACTTTGATGGCTTGGTTGGTGTCGGTGCTAGTCTTGTGAAGGGTAAATGCAATGGATCGATCCCGGTTTAGAGATGGGAGAGATTCAAGCGAATCGGCGATCAGTAATATATAATCAGTTTTTTATGGCTACTTATTGTTTACCATCCTCGAGATACGCCTTCCCAAATGTACCGCCAAATATCACCGACTTCTCAATACTCTCCTTCTCAAGTGTTTTGTCTTTGCCAGCATAACAGTGGTTACTTCTAAGCAGCACATTTCGTTAGAGACATTCTCTAAGAACTCTTCCCAAAAAGTGCCAAACATACCTCTCGATTGCTAGTGCGATGCTATGTCACCCACCCGCTGGCGATTCAGCCAAATTGTGTATCCGGCCGTAGCAAGTGATGCCAGACCGAACACAATAGCGACAATGAGCTCGTCCCCGAAGACGGAATTGTTGAGGGACACCAATGGTGGAAGTGTCGGCGATGAAGGCATTAGAGAAATTATCGAGGATGCTTTGCGAGTGTCAGTTATTCATTGCATGTTTTGGAGCTGGTACCTGAGCCTCGGTCGATGGGGACGTATTTGTGGTTGATGTTAGTGATGGGAGAAGCATTATTTGTAATTCAAGTCTGCACCAAGTAGCCTTTACGCTGTGAGTGCATTGTGCTGGTCAGTATGGGACGAGGGTGTAAGATGAAGAAATTAATTAGGCCCCGAGTCTGATTTATCATTATTTCTTCCCAGTTGAGGCAGCAGATGGACATGTCAAAGGTCCTCGTGGGGTTCAGGATACCGCCCAAGTCATATATGTCCTATGTGGACTAGGTTTTGATTTGCAGCCTTCCGTCCTGTGGCACGCTAGCTAGCTGCATTCCTTCCTTCGAGCTACGAGTGAATATCTCGAGGCAGCACGGATGTATGGCGCAGAAGGCGAAACCGAGATACTAATTAGTCAGTTGATCGTAAAGAAAAATCCATCAGTCAAAAGGTCCTAGAAATCTGACTACCCCTGTAAAGGAGTGAACATCCTAGAAAGGTTCGAGAACTCTCGGGGAGGGGGGGGGAGGGGGAACTTGGCAAGATACAGCGAGACTGGAACCATTTATCGAGCTTTGTTTGCCAACAAATTTAGTCGGCTTTGGCCCGTAGTGCTTCATCGCCCGTCTACTTTCTTACTTTTTTTTTGATCATTTGAAATGAAAAATTGCACGGATGGTCCTTCAACGACAAATTACATTGACTGCCAAAAACAGCCACAAGCGAGCGGTCTTTGTACCTACACCCAGATAGTCACTTCGAAGGAAAACAGGACCGGATCATAGAGATAGCAGCAGTCAGTATTGACTTCTAGAGGGTCCAAAACTTTTCTGGGCTATTCCCAAATCTCAATTATCGTTCAACAGACTGCCAAATCTGAAAGATCACTACATCAAGAAACCCACTTCGACAGCTCTGGAGAAAATCGTCGAATATGAGTCCGTAGCCAGTGGAACTCATTCACATGATTAACAAATTCAAACCTGTCGAGCCTTGACCCTGACTTCTTTGCTTTGATATAGCGATAGACCTTCTTCCCCTCGGCATCCGACATTTGGCTAAAAGTCCGATATTCGATTTTCAGCCAACGGACTTTCTCGAAACCACACAAAGCTTTGAGAAAAGCTGTACCAGACTACATTACATTAGCTCGTCAAATTTCGCTATTATGCCATGACCGGTGAGACCCACCTGATCTTTTTCTGGATCTCGATGCAGACCGAGCGTTTCGAGATTAGGACAACTCCTCTGGATATCCAATAACTCAACATCCCGCAGGAATTGATGTTTTCCAACATGCATTCTCAGTTTCCGGAGATTTGATCCTATTTTCACAATGCAAGGTACTAGGATCTCTGGACAGAACTGATGTATAGTCAGATCTTCCAGCATAGGCAAGCTCAGTATGAAGCTCCGCAGCTCGAGGCCAGGACTCGGATTGAAAACATCGTATACCACAGCCGAAGCCGAGTAAGGTATCGGATGACGGCTGTTGAGCTTTTTCAGACGAGGGAACGGTCGTGTGGCTGCGCTTCTCAAGAAAGCTCCATTGGAATGGCTCCTTTTCGAGTGTAAGAAGAGAGTTTCGAGTTTCGAGAAATCCCAGATGAGCGCGGTTTCGTCTAATGAATGGCACCAGGGGTAGTTCTTAAGCTCTAGGTGTTTGATGGCTGGTATTTTCCCTTTCGAGGGGGAGAATCGATGCCCGTTCAGACATCTGATGGAGAGGAATTCGAGGTTGTGCGACGAGGCCAGGAATTCTTGCAGGTTTGTTTCGGCGCTGTCCATTTCAACAGTGACCGAGACGAGATTGGAGAATTCTTGACGGCAGACCAGGTTTGTCACTTGTAGATTGTCAGTAAATAGGCAACACAAACTTGAACAGTTACTTGGGGCAGCAGAAGTGAAGATGGATTGCTCTTACTCCTCGGACAATCAAACAGTACCTGGAGTCTTGGTCTCTCTAGAAACATATCATATAATACCTTTGGTATCTCCGTGACTTCTTTTGCCTTGATCTGTTTTCGCAACAGGGGTACGAATTGACACCTATCCAAACATCTCTATCAGCGTCCTTGTTCTGTTGAATGGAGAAGTAGGTTCTACTCACTGGATAGACTCGAGCTTTTCACAACCTAGCAAAATCTCCACCGTATCCTCCAGTTGGATCAGTCCCGCTTGATAATTACTGTTAGGAAGAAAGCCAACATGTACAGTAGCATGTCTCGCATGGTTCCGGATATTCATCAACACCCTCTGATACGTCTCATCGTCGAGATCAAGCTTACGCCGGAACGAATTAAACCCACTATCAACTCTTGAAAACACACGAGCGATCAAAATCTCATTCCATTCTCGACATACGAGACGCCATGTATGTGGCTGGTAGGTATTTTCCGTAACCCTGTCGTCTAGTAGCATGGAGCGTCGGTGGGATTCTTGGAGATTGCGCAGCTTTCGACTCGGTCAGCAAAGAGTATTAGTATTCGGCGAGAAAAAGCAGAAATTAAATGGCTTACGACGTCGAAGATCATGATCGTGATATCGGTATCCAGGTCCAATAATTTCGTTTTGGGTGATTTGGCCCTGTGATGGAGGTGGAAGGATTTGAGGCGCAGGTGTGACATCATTTTGCCCATCTGAGCTGTGGCAAATGGAAGGTGTTCTATTTATCTTGACGGTCTGAGGCACTTTGTCCTGGGGATTCTATATGCAATGGTCCAAAGGTAAATCAACGAGATGTGTAAGAGAAGAGTGCCTTTCTGAAGCAAAAGTGGTCTCGATGTCACACTTGTACCCTGCAACGGCACCCGAGATGACTAGCATCTCACAATGACTCATCCGACAAATCCAAACCCAAACAACAAAAAGTATTCCCAATATCTTGAAAGTAGAATGGAATTGATTGAGAGGCTTTTGGCTCGGTCTCTGGGAGGATAAATGATCTACTAACAAAAATCCAGCTATGGCCTGACTCTTCGATGAAAGGTTACCGTGCATCAAAGCGGGATCAGCATTCAACGACGCATGTAGGCAGAGGCTTCCAAATAACAAGATTGTTTTCATTTCTCGAGAAACATCGTAGATTTGGAAGCTCTCCAATTATACCAGGATCAACCACGAAGATCTGGCTTCAATGGGAGGTTGAACTGGGAGCTTGAAAATGCGAGAAGGAAATCATGAATCGCAAGTAACTTTGATTATGTCGGGAATCATCGATTTGGAATCTGCGTCGTTGAAACGAAATACTAACTAGTAAACTCATTTAATCCTCGGCTTCTTTGGTACTGCGATGCGCGTTGGTCAGTCTTGCAGCTCCAAGTCATCTAGGGGATTTCTTGCAAAGTTCCTGAATGGTTGAGTAGTATTCTGGTTCACTTGATCATTGTCATATTGACCTTAGCGATGTTTAGAGAAAGCATATCTCATTCTTTCTTGTCTGCATTGAAGTTCTCAAAGAAATCCACTCCTCTCAGCCCCGGCGTATGTCGGCAGACCTCTATCCAGCATTGCAAAATCCTTTGAAAGAGTGTGGTAGCAGAACCTCTGAATCAAACGTAGTATCAAAGTTTCGCCACGCCCTCCAAGTTCCGCCGCTTGTAGAGTACCTCCTATAATTGTCAAGCCTAAGATTCTTCTACTGGCGAAGAAGAATACACTCTCTCCTTAAGGTACGCAGCCATCTCTACGGTTGGTGCAGTAGTAGACTCTCGCTTCCAAACACGGCGTCTGGCGAAGCAGACCGAAGAGCCACGCCACGTTGTGACGGAAGGGAAGGTGGGATAGGGATACAAAATCGATGAAGCGAATGGTCCGGACCAAGTACGCTTCTCCTCAGAGAGTATGGGGGCCTTGGCCTTCTGGAACCTGGGGGATGAAAGTCTCGGAGTTAGCTTAGTGTCTTGATGTAAATGATGGATTCTTTTTGAATGAAGATCGATGATCGAGGAGTCCATAAATCGTGAAATGATAACCTGCCCAAACGCAGAATGTAAGAAAAGAAAAGAGGTAGTGCTCCGCGAAGTTGATCTTACCACTCTTGTCCAATCTCAGCGGCAGCTTGCTTAGCCAACTTCTCATACAGCATTTTCTTGCCCACGTTATCGTTTCGGAAGTTGTTTAGATTGTACCAAGCTGGTCGGTAAGTAACACCGTCCAACTGCCAGAGTTCATCCAATGTAATCAACTTATCCTTGACGGTGAAAAGCTCAAACAGCGCCTTCAAGTCGTCAAGTTTCGCGCCATTGACACCGGCGGAGATGTGGAGGGACTTGCGTTGTGGGAACTCATTGATGATTGTGTCGACAACAGCTACCAAGTTTCTGCGTCCAGCTCTCTCTCGAGGAATGTTTTGATTGGAAGACAGCGAGGCGACGTGCTTGAGAGGTCATAAGGGTCAGCACAGCACAGCATAACACTTTTTGGACTTTTCAATGTAGACGAAGCTAGTTCCGGGAAGACTTACGGCGGTTGCAATGTTGAGAAACTTGACACCGACTGTCTGTACACTTGCCTTCATGGCGAGCGGGATGTTGTTGAGCACATTGGGGATGAAACCGAAGGCGCGCGCATCGTGGGTAATCTCGGCGTAGAGAACAACGGAACTGTTCTTGTAGAGAACGGCCAGAGACTCGAGATGGACTTGTTTACTAACGAATAAGACGCCGAAGGACTTCATGGAGTGGCACCAGAAGCCGTTGGCATTGACGCTGAAGTCGTACTTCTGCGGAGCACTGGTATCGTCGATGGCCATGGCATAACCAGCTCTCTCGCCTTTGACCAGTTGGAGGAGAATATGCTCGCGGATCTCACCTGGGACCCCAAGGAAAGTCGCAGTAGCTGTATAGTAGTCAGTCAGAAAATTACCCAAAGCCTCTTTGCTTCAGATCGAGGCCAAAGTGAGAAAACGATAGGGCATTCGCCCCATATCAAACCTAAAGGGGATGTAAACAACCCGCCGAAAGGCATACCTGGGACTGCTACAGCTGGAGAAGCTGCCATTATGACTGTAGAGATGGGTGGTGTAGTTATTGGTTTGGGTGGTTGGAATTCCTGTTGGTGTTGCTCGAAGCTTGTCTATAAATTCTTCAAGCAGTTTGTGGGGAATTCGAAAGGTGAAGTCAACAAGCGCGGAGCGAGGCAAGGCTAACTAGACAAAACAGAGACGACAGCCACAGAGCTAGACACGGCTGAACTGCAGCCTTGTTATTTTGACAAAGACTGATGGAGAGCAGACTATTGTTTCTCACGAGAACTCTTTTCTCACTGTTGATTCTTGTTCCCTGTATAACGGGGGAAATCTTTGAAGCCAGAGGCTCGTACCGAACTTTCTTCTGGAGTAGTTTCTGATTTCAGTGGTGCGTAACATCCACATTCGGTGCATCTTCTGATCAAGCAATTTCTCAATTAAGATCCCCACTTTCCAAAGGTCTCCGACCAGAAACTCTCTGCCAAATGGCCCCCTGCTCTCCGATTTCGCACGCCGCATTTTCGACGTCAAGCCGGTCTCAAAATCCTGGGGACGTATTTGGCATGAGAGCTTGAAATCATTGCAACATCTCTTAAAGGAACTTCCTACATCACTCATCAAGTTTTGGAAGCTAATACACACCGATTACCCGACTCTCCAAGGATGGCAATGTAGGCAGAAGAATCGACCACAACTTCTGGAGGACATGCTGTTCAGACCCTGATAAAGACTTTACGTTCCTATGCTATAATCCCTCCAAAATAAGACAAGGTATATACAAGTTGAACAGAACTCCTCGTCTCAAACTTCAACCCTCACTTCAAGTTCGCCAGACTCCTTCCCATCTTGATTTTGACATAATGCACGAAATTAGACCGAGACAATATCTCGTCTCTGGTGAGGGGAGCCGGCTCCCCTCCGCCAAGCATCCATCCTTCTAACAGACGTTGAGTCTTGTGCACGCCCACTCGAGGATTCTCGACCAGCCACTTCTCATACCCTTTAATCATACCGTCCATCGGCTTTACCTCATCATTCCAGAAAGTTTCCACACACGCCGCAATATCATTCTGCATCTTTCTATGAGCGAAAGCAATTTCCCTGTCTTTCGAGACAGTCGTGAAAGGAGGGTCTGGTTCCGCACCAGGAACTTTGATTCTTGGATAGAAAAATCCAACCTTTTTGAATTGCGGCGCACTGAATTGAGGAGGAAAGGCGCGAGCAGTGAGACCACTTTGTCTCACGTATTCAGTTCCTGCCTGCCATGATGCGTATCGTTTCGGCAAATGCTGCATGAAGTCGGCTACTAGAGCCACCTCGATGGCTGCTACCATCTCGCTGCTGAAGCCGTGAACTACTGACTCTATGATGCTGGATCTTTCAGTATTACTTGTTTCGCCTGATTGTGAAGGCTCGTCAACTATGCCTCGTGCTTCATACAGATCATCGTCCGCACCCGAGTCATTTTCCGGAACTCTGACTTCTTCCCATGGGATAACTGGTTCCTCTTCTGGTTCCTCCCGATCTTCGAGTGGAACTCCATGACGACTATTGCGCAGCGGCTTGGGTGGTATATTCAATAGATCGTAAGCGTACTTGCCCTTGAATCCTGTCACGATATCCTCGCCATCTCTACTCGCGTTCGCCAGTTCTGCGAAAATCCTCGGCCTTTTCAGGGGATCCACATCCCTTGACCTGTAGCACAGTAAGTCGAATCCGAACCCTAGACACATTGCGTTTGTCAATGTGAATACGCCACAGTTATATAGGTCCCCTTGCCGGGCGCAATTCTGACTGCCGTCATCTGTTTCGTTTTCATTCTGTGCCCATTTGCCATAGATCGGCCAATGATCTTCCTCTGCTTGGTCGGTTTGAGAGAAAAGCAGTTCCAGGAGTCCCGACAGTGGCCATTCTGTCTCTTTCCAGTCCGTTTGAGTCAGACTGTCGATGACAAATCCATGTTTCTGTTTTGGGGCGAGTCCTAGAAGAGAGTAATGGCCGATATTAGTGTCGTGAAATGGGATGAATAGATAATCTAAGTTCATAAACTTCTCACGCACGCATCCTATGTTCTCGAGGAGATCGATGGCGTCTATTCTACCCTCTAAGTTGGGGTTGATCTGCTCAAAATCATCGTTGCTGATAAACATGCAGCTCGAGAACTGAGTGATGATAGGGGCGATTCTTGATCGGCACCGATAGCTGTGTTTTGGGGGTGGAGGAGCTGGGTTAAGTATCGTGCCTGATCTCAATCTTCGGACCGAGTTTTCGCGACGTGCTTCGTTCAGATACTGACAAAGACATTCCCTAGAAGGAATTTCCTGTATTAGCTGTAGATCTTGGAATCACGCAATAATCCAAGCTGCGGGCGCATGATCTCAAATGCGCCGAGAAGAGGACGTGTGAGATTTGAACAGTACTTACATGTATTGTACCAGTGTGTCTGCTGTTATTTCCTGGTACACGATTGGAAAAGCTTTGCGCGTCCGGCGGCTTTTACTTGGATTTTTGTAATAGTCGAGAAGCCCTTTAATATCCTCAAAGCCCATGGTGCCTTTCTGAAGTTGCCTGTCTCGTTGCCTTCTCTTCTTCTTCATACCCAGCATAATCACATATGTTTCATCAAGCTCCTCCTGGTCATCCGAATCGAGGTCGTTGAATTGTTGCCGCTCTAGATCTCGCCGCTCCTGGGGGTGAAGACTTTCACGGAGATATATGCTGCCCATTTTGTAGTCGTTGGCTTTTGGAAACAATGGTCTATTCTAATTACTCAAAGGTCTTCTCACAGCCTGGGATGAATTGGATATTTAAGATGAATAAAGTGTTGGTGACACTGCCACCGCTGTTTTCGGCGGGATTGCCGGAGACGGAAACAATGGGTAAGCGAGGGACAAAGCGGGTCACATAAACAAAGACAAAGATCACCCATATCGCCTGAATGCATTGTATGCGCGAAATGCCAAATCCAGAATGACTGGTAATCAAGTTGATTGAAGCTGTAATAGATCGAAATCCTGCTGGTTGGCTTTTCTTGAAAAATAAAGGAGTGGTGTGTGTGCCCTTTGTGTACAAGCAGCTGGCATGCCGTTCGCCGTTCGCCGTTTGACATTTGATAATTAATATTTTCCTTCTGCGTATCTCCAGCACTCCTTCATTTCAATGATTAATTTGTATGATTCTCTGTATCTCAGGAACTTCAATCTCGTGTGTCTAAGGACACCCCCTCTTCCTCAAACAAGTTCTCACAGGCTGATCAGGGGGTCACGTGCATACATCAGCGTAGCCAGGGCACCTCAAGCCGCGGGGCGGATCTGAAGTCACGACCGACATGCACCTCAACTCCAGGAGTGACTGATCTGAAGTGTCAACTTGCGGTTCCCAACCTGAAGAGCTTTGCTTGGATCAGCTAAGTGGCGGCTTGAAAACTTTGAGCTGACTGATCCTTGAACAAACTCTCGATTTCTCATACTAACTATGATCGGTGTTTGTGTGAGCTACGCATTCTGTCAATGTTCCATATGCTGAAAATCCCCGAAAAGGGGAGAGGAAGGAAGAGTATGGAGAGGTCATTCACTCTATCTGTACATGTTCAGCATAAGCAGACATGTAATTATTAATTGAAAGCCACTTCGCTAGGTTGGGAAGAGTTTAAATGTTTCAGGTTCGTGTAAGAAGCGTTGTCAACGCGCGATGATAACAAGAGTGGAGAGTGTTGAATCTCTTTATTCGCTAGCCTCGCCTGAAATGTGCCTACTCCAGAGCCTCATGTAAGCCAAGGAAAGGCAAATAGGACGACGTGGCAAGGCTTCCAGATTCTGCCTTGTCCATGACACTTACACCAATCGAGGATGCTGGAATTTGGAAGCTCTTAAACCGGGCGTAGAAGCGGTGAAGTTTGTTGGAGGGTTATTGGCTAACCAGCTTGATGATTGCTGACGTTCCGGGACCTCGAAGTCATCGAGTCTTCTGTTATTAGATGCTATGTGAGCTATGCCGAGCGCATGAAGACCTAGGTTCGCAAAATTTTCAATTGCGTGACTGTGGGATGCGAATGTGCTTGCTCATATGTATTTACAGCTAAAGTGCCTGAATTTGCATGGGAAGCTCATCAGCGTATTTGAATACATAGCATTTGGCCTCAATGTACAATACAGCGCTGCTTCTTGGCCACAGTATGAAACCCTTTAAGACGCACCCCTTCATGATGGTCTACACTATAAATTGATCCGATCCGCACCGATTGCACAGCCATGAAGCCGTGGGAAGTGACCACCCTAGTTTTTTGTTCCGCCCATATTTCGTACCAAAGTTGATCATTCTCTCTTTCAAATGACGTGTCTGAATTCATCGGGCTGTACTGTGTCGATTATTTGGGCAAATACATCCGAAGATGTTGCCCAAAAGATCGGTCACTTGCTTGACGGCTCGTCTTCTCGTATCAGGCGGTAGCTCTTGAATTCCAATGCTGATTCCAAGCCCGATATCGACAATGCCTGGAATGAATTGGGGGAGCTGTTCCGGTGGAGGTTTAACCGTGGAAACAATAATGTACAAGATGAAAAGACAGCACCCAATGTGCCAGAGAGGCCGTCTGGATAACAGTTAGCTGCGCCTCTCCTCAGATTTGATCGAGACGCTAACTTGACCATCTCAATACCGCTGCGATGGTACAGATCTATGACCAGACCTGTTCCAATGACAAGTAACCATGTAGTGAAGAGGCTATATAGAGTCAGAGAAAATGTCAGGTAAAGAAAGGCAACTTGGGAAGGGACAGACGCGAAGAACGTCAACCTCCAGCCTCTATCTTCACTTGCTATCAATCCCGACAAATAGGTTATTATAGCAAGAAATGTTGCAACCCCTGCCGTGTACGACAGAAAGCAATTTCTTCTTGGGTGCTTTCGGACTTGTTGCCCCAGGTCCTCCATTTGCATTTGTTCTATATCTTGGTTTCGGCTTCTGGGCACTGCATCAGTTGGTATACCACCAGCATCCAGTCCATGGGAAGGATAATTAGAACCGTCCGGAATGTCTTGCAAAGACATTTTGCTTGGAGGTTGAAAGTCTGAATGACATGAAAAAGGAACAATAGGTGGTGCTCAATCCCACTTTTGGCCAGAATAACGAAGGTATCAGGACGTCAATATGTGAGCGTTAAAGATGCCAAAAGACAGCTAGAAAACATCGAGCAAAAACCTAGGCTAGGCCGAAGAAATTTGCTCCTGGAGGATATTGCATTCTAATCTGGGTAGCTGCTACACCGCTGTTTCTGAGGTGTGCGGTTAGGCTCTGTGTTGAGGCACTGCCACGCAGCCTGGTGGTTCGCAATCTTGCGGACAATCCTATGAGCCTAGTCCAATTCTGTCACCGTTCAAGGGCACCCCCGGATCCCGCTCTGAGCAAATTTGCCATTTCTGGAGACACATCCTAGGGGTAACGACTACCTACGCAGTTTTGAAGACAATTTCAATACCCAACTTTGGAATTACGAGCTTTGAGGAAACCACAACACCTAGCCATGGAGGTTGCTCAAGTTATCGCATTGATTAGTGCGATAAATTCCACATTGGACATCCTGGACACGATTCTCAAGAGGGGTGCAGAGGTCTACATTGTCACGTCTGGTCTGGAATTGAGACTGTTGGAGGCTACAAGAGGTTTGTCTCAACTTCAACAAACTCTGGAACATCTAGGAGACGGAAATGAGCAGTTGGACACAGCGCCCACATGGATAAAATCGACAGAGGATTACATGAAAACGATGCAGCAGTGCTACTTACTTCTCAGTAGCCACCTGAATGCGAGACATTCCCAAATGCGAGACGGAACGATGTTTTGGAAAGAACTGAAAGGGATGATTGAGAAGCTTCACGCTCACGAGAGAGAGTTTTGTCAGATTGCATACAGGCGTTATAGCGAGATGCAGGATCATACGAATTGCGATTTTGGCGGTAGTGATCTTGGAACTTGGGCAACTGAAACTTACTCTGTCCCGAAGTCATCCCAGGACTCAATAGAAATCTCAGCTTGGGAGTTTTGTGAAAATGTAGTTTTGCCATTCGCGAGACGAGAACAAGTTTCACATAGAGGATTTGGTAGCGTCTGGCGAATTAAGATTCATCCAGCACACCAGATGCTTAGACGATCTTTGGAGACACCGGCCCTCACGGCGAGGAGACTTGCCACGCCAATTGTCAACGATTACACGGAGGCCTCTGGAAATCGTCAACCGACGGTATTCGCTCGAAAGGATCATTACCATGACCATCTACGAGGTTACTACGAAGAAGATCTTGCAGTACCCTCGAAGCAAATCAAGCAGTCTGGAGCACGACACTACTGGTGCAGTAGAATAGACTCTCTGCACTTAATCGGAGCATTGAACCTAGGATCCGCACTTGGAATGGGAGGAACATATATGTGCCTGAACGAAAGCATGGGACTCAAACAACACACAGCGGGCATGCAATGGGTCCGTCCTTCCCCTTCCATTCAACCACAAAACAAAACCCGCTTGCTAATTCAAGCAGATCCTCGACGAAACTAACAAAATCATACCATCTACCATCCAAGACCTCCCCAATCTCCCAGACTGGGCAATCTTCACCCTCTTCGCAACTTGCACCATCATCTTCACAGGCACGATTTTCCCGTGGGGCAGCAATGGAGTGCAAAAACCGATTGCGAAAGCATTGGCTTGTCTGACTGCGATGCTTGGGATGGTTGGTTGTGTGCTTGCTGGGTTTGGAGCGGAGGAGATTGTGCTTGTGGGATTGCCGTTGAGTGTCTCGATTGGCATTCTGGCGAGTTATTTGGGGGGATCCCGGAGCGATGAGAAGGAAGAGTGGACCGAGGAGAAGAGAGGATTTGTCTTGGAGGTGTGAGTGTTTGGAAGGTTGAATTGAACCTGTCTGATATGCCAGATGCCTGTGGGTCGCTGGGTGGTCTTCTGCAGATGCGATACTGGCAAACCTAGCTCGCAGAGATGTCTTGGTTTGCTACATTGCACCACTGCGCACTTGCATCGTTGCATCGTTGCATCCTTGCGCCCTTGCTCCTTCATTGCTTTGTGGCTTGGTTGCTTCACCCCATTTTCAACACGATCACTTTGCTTCATTACTCCACTGCTTCTCAGCTCAAGATCATACGAGGGTCATTGAAGCAGTTTTTGAGGAGCAGAAGGGACTGGCTTGCGGTTTCCTGAAGTCACCTGACTGAGAGGTTTTATTTTCTGGATGTGTTTCCAGAATCACACTCGTTTCTGCTGTATCTCTTTTTTATTTTGTGCGTTATAGTGGGCCTATTTGTTGAATCAAATCAAATTTGTCGTGTTCTCCATATGAGCGATTTTGCAGATTTTGACGGTGGGGCTAGGGTCTGGAAAGAAAATCGCAAAACTTCAAATGTGCAAAAGACACAAATAGCATAAAACGCGTCGTTATTGATCGTGATCGTCTTTCACATTCATTCAATGTCTCAGAGACTTCTCGAGATCATTCCATCTGCCGCTCCTAAACGGATCTAGTTTTCGAAGCTCCTCAAGCCAGATCTTACAATCTGACATCTCATCTGCTTGAGGATCTCGTTCTGCCATCAAGCATAGTGCCATCGTATACTCAATCAAAGCATCGTAGATCCATTTGCAGTCTTCAGCGCCATCTAACATGTCGCGCAGGATAGACAGCTGCTGTTTGACATACTCGACTCGGTCGTCGTTGGTAAAGTTGGGCGTGATGGTTGCATAGCCGGCATAATCCGTAAGGGTGGTCATTAGAAACTGGTAATAGAACCAGGCTGATTGGGCGTACGGATAGGAGTCCGTGTACATGGCCGAAACGATAAGGTCGAATTCTAGAAGTTATCAGCAGTGAATAGCGTATTAAAACCCAACATGCATACCATCATCCAGAAATTGCTTCCTTGTACTAGCATCGGCATTACGCTCGTCCAGAAGTCGCGGTATCAATTTACTTCGTCTATGCCATGCCGAGAAGTTCGATAGCCCCTTCGGCGCATGGATCATTTTGGTTGTGTATTCGAATTCAGATTCCACCATGCTCTTTCCACCCAGCTTCGTGCTCTCAAGCTCAGCAACAACCATTCGCCGGTAACCCCAGCCGTGAAAATTCCGACTATCCCTCACCAACATCTTGCCCACCAGTATGAGCTCCCGTTTCCACAGCTCCAGTGCAACATTTGCCTGCAATCGCTCATTTGCTTGCTTCAACAGCCACAACCGGTAATTCCACAGCCAATAGCACTTCGGGTATTCCACCATGATAGGGAACAGGAATTCAAGATCTGCCTTTATCAGGTCAAGAGTTGTACCAATCCTCCCAAGACTCTGGGAGCTTGGGCTCGGCGGGGTCGTAGCCAATGCCGCGGATGGTACGGATGTAGATGACGATGAGATTTCGGAAGAGGCTTTGGTAGTGTCGTTCAGTGAAGTACTCGGCGACTCCATCGAGGGCGATGATAAATCCGATGGTTTGGAGAATAATCCATAGATTAGCAAACGTCTGCGGACGTTCCATATTGTATAGTATTCGGGGTTCTTTTTGAGGAGCTTTGAGGTAAGTTCGAGGACTTCGAGGGTATATTGGCGCTCTGCGACCTGCGATGAGGTTAGCACATGAATACATAATAGTCTGCCATCCCACCTTAACCCTGATCAATTCTTCCAGCTCTTTGTATATGAGGATCTCCTTCTGCTCCGCTATCCGCTGCTCGTCCGTTCGTTGACCAGTCGTCGCAGTTCGCGAGACACCATGCTGTCGCAGAGATCAGTCCAGCTTCATCTTCATCTTCGGAGTCGTAGGTATCATACGCTTGCCATGTTCAGACTTCGGAGGGTTGTTGCCAAGATGAAGCCGAGGGGGGTAGACAGGTAATGCCAGGCTGCTTGGAGTTGAAGGTTGAATGCTGCGAGTCAGCAATCGGATAAACGAGCTTGTCTTGACTCGAGTCTTGGCGACTCCAACGTCCTTTCTACTTCTGCCCCCAGTTTATCAACCCTGCTTTCCACTCTGCTCCCCTCTCCTCCCCTATCCTCTCTTCCGTTTTATATCTTTTGTACCTCAACAACCCAACCACAATGAGATGCTAACCATTCCAATATTGCTAACATTCGACAGCACGGTAACGCTGCTCCATCCTCGAAGCAACACCTACTTCTGAGCCTTATCGGGGCCATCGCCGGCGCCATAGACTGGCCGACACTCACTGTCTCCAGAATCACCACTAGACTCCTGTACCTGGACCTGGACCGGTTCTTTGTTTCTTTTCAAGAGTATCTGTCTGGCCTCCATTCTTTTGATGTCCTTTCGTTTTCCGAGAGAGAAGAGTCAATAGTCTGCAGTTCCGTCGCGGTCTATCGTCAGCCTCCTCGATCCATTCTTTCTGTATATCATTATGTCGGCCCTGAACCGCAGCAGCACCTGCAGGAAGCGATACTACAAGACTGACTTTTCAGACAATGGCCCTTTTAATTGGCCCAAGACAGCAACTGAAGATGACTTTGAAACAAGGCCTTTCTATGATGCTGGTAAGGAGCCCGCAGCATTCCTGCTGTAGCCGATACTTATCCACTGCAACCAGTACTGGACTATTTTGTTATTCCCTACCGCAAGCCTTCGTCTATCAAGCTAGAGATCCCGAAAAGGACCCCTGCTGCCACGAACGATGTGCTGTTTCGAAAGCCTTCCGCTGGCGCAAGTCAGTACGATGGCCCGTCGGATACAGAGAAACGAGCCTTGTCAATCTCGACATTGCCTCGGATCAATTCCCGAACAAGAAACTTTCGTCGTCGTCTATCACTAAAAACCTTTGCAAGTTCAGCGTCCTCTAGTTCTTTTCGATCCCCAGATCGGTTTGTACCTATAAGACCAACCCTTGATACCGTCGTAGAGAGCTTCCGGACCAGCAAAGATCCTCGAACATTGACATCGGATGAGAAGCTTCTTAGGCATAAGGATGCGAGCCCAGATGCTTTCAACCCACGGAGAAGAGCGACGTCCCCGATACCAAGTGCGACGCGTCCAGTCCCGCGGCGGAATTTTTCAGGAAACCGCAGTGGAAGTGCAGGTTAGTCGTCTTGCGCGTTGTGCCAAACTTCGTTGCTGATCCGTTTGAGCTAGGTGCAAGTGTATTAACATTCCAGCGAGATCCAACTGGTGTGAACGGGGAGCGACAAGTAAGTACATATCATAGGACGAAAATTTATTTCCTGCCTCACGTCTCATGGTTGGAGAATTAGTGGTCAAATCTACCTCGGTGCCGGCAATCGATGATACTGCTAACCTGTGTTCGATTGATGGGCTAAAGCTAATTCGCCTAGGTGAGTGTAGGTACGATCTGGAGGGTAGGTGGCCTCGCTCCTGTCAGTGGCGTCTCAAATGGTAGAGGTGGTCTCGTCGGAAGCGGGACGAACGCTCCTCTCTACACAACCTCGTTCACCGCAAAGCCTAAAGCTGAGGAAGATAAGGAGAGACACGAGTGTCGGCTTGCTGAGGCGCTGGAGCTCGATCGAATTGGTAGAGTATTTGAGTTCCGGGATCCATCAACATCACCACTGAAATCATCCACGGAAGAAAACGGGACCGTATCTGGCAATGGCCCCAAGACCTCTTGGCTAGGGACCGAGTGGGTTCTTGGTGGTCCCGATCGCAGTATGTGTTCAAGGTCTACGAGCTGGCTCCATGTGGCATTGTGCTGACTCTCGCGCAGAAGCACCCGTCGCAGATGAGGTTCGGACTCTGCCAATGGCCCCTTTCAAATAAGTCATCACCCTCCTTGATCTGTTTGACGCCTACTCATGCAATGCACAGTTTTGGATGCACCAAATCTTCGAGATGATTTCTATTGTTCAGTGCTGGCATACTCCAAAACATGTCATACACTCGCCGTCGGGCTTGGATCCATGCTGTATGCTTGGTCAGAAATGCAAGGTGTTCATCTTCTCAATGGTGGAACGACCAATGGGTCGTGGCTCACTTCTCTTGCATTCTCGTCAACGCAAGGTAAGAAAAGCATTCTTGCATTTGGGAAATCCGATGGATCTTTGAGCCTCGTTTCTCTTTATGACAGCATGCTGCCTCGATTTGAAGTTCAGCAGCCATCTCCCATTGCATGCCTCACATGGAGACCCCAAGTGACGCTGCGTCCATCACGATGTCCACTGACACCGGCTATCTCCGTTCAAACCGAAGATCTTCTTGTTGGCGACGAGCTTGGAAACGTTTACTACTATTCTGTAGAGTGGCCGCAGAGCTGGGAGGTCTCTCGCAACGGCTGGTCCGGGTCGATGACTCTTCTTGTTCGGATATCTATTCACTCCCAGCAAATATGCGGGTTGTCATTCTCATGTGATGGCAGCTTACTCGCGACTGGAGGAAATGACAATCTTTGTTGCTTATTCCGGACGAACGATGTCCTGCAGAAAACTCGCGAGGATGCTCAGGCTCTGGAGGAGATCTTCATAGGAGCTGACGGTACACGCCGTGTCCACACTCTCGCTGGCAGAGGTGGCGTGAAAGAGATCATGCCTGGAGCGGAGAAGCATCGATGGGTTCATGGTGCTGCTGTTAAGGCAATTGCATTCTGTCCTTGGCGTGACGGGTTGGTAGCCACAGGAGGTGGAAGCAACGACAAATGCATCCACTTTTTCCACACCACTTCTGGCACATGTCTTGCTACAATCAGCGTCGCTGCTCAGGTTACTTCGCTTATCTGGTCGACTACTCGACGGGAAATTGTAGCCACATTTGGCTATGCTCAACCTGAACACCCATATCGCATTGCGGTCTTCTCATGGCCGGAGTGCAAACAAGTTGCAGCGATCCCATGGGAGGGTGAGCATCGTGCACTGTATGCAATCTCTTATCCAGGAGGGCCAAACGAAAGCCAGAGCCAAACTAGCAGAGAAGGCGTTCGAGGATTAAGTCGTACCGCCACGGAGGGATGTATCGTGGTAGCCTCAAGTGATGAAAGCGTCAAGTTTCATGAGGTCTGGGCCGCTGGACAGAAGGCTACTGTGGGTGGCGAGGGATTATTGGGTGGGAGTGACATTCTCGAGGGACTGGAAGGCATTGATAAGGAGGGAGATGTCATTAGGTAAGACACTTTCAGGCAATGATAGTCTTTCTAGCAGTGAGAAGTGTGCTCAAGGCAGTCATGGGTTTGGCAGCTCCTGGCAGCGATGTTGCTTCGGGCTTAGACTGATTGATACGCACAAATACAATTGCATATTCTTTATTTCTTTGTTTTCTTGTTTCGGCTAAGACGTGAGGCTTTGCAATCTCTAGTACTAATCTTACAACAGTTGGTGCTCAATGCGCGAATCTAGTTGCTCTTATGGCCTATGGGTAGTCTTAAAATCCCCTCTGATCCAGGTTGGAGCCTCGCATCAAGTACTTACCCTTCGAAAACGGTCCCTTTCTGATCTCCAAGATACATTTATGCTAAAAGAATCATTTTCGAAAGCCTCGTCGATGATGTTTCGCGTCATTGCCATCGTGTTAAGCAAATTCTTTTGACCAAAGCTCATACATGGACATCGTCACATCCCGAGAAATTCTAATGAGGTAGGCTGTTCTTCACCTGTAGTTCTTTCTTCCACTGCTGTGATCTCGAACCTGTTCTCTTAGATCTTGGTTTCGCGGAGCACAAGGCACAATTTGCGAAACTAGCCGTGCAGTTGACGCCTTCACTATTCTGTAAACAGCATATATATCACAGGCCAATTTTTAGTTATGCTCACACAGATGCCCCGTCAGACAAATCCGATACTCAGTCTCCACCTCCCCAATAACAGGAAAAGCCTTCCTCGCTACCCTTAGTGCTATATCTACCTTATCTAGCAGCATCTTCCTACAATCCTGTCCTCGTAAGCCCCCTTCTCGACCAGCTCGACGATGGTCTTCAGAGATGGGAAAGGTCGCAGGTATTTGAAGTTGTAGCGGAAGTGGTGGTTCTTCTCTGGCCAGAGAATTTGCGTAAGGGAGTCGCAGTCCTCGGAGCAGAATATGTTGGGTGCGAGAGTATGATGGCAGAGGGGAAAAGAGGGAGCAGTATCTTGGCATGTGCTTTGTCTGGGTGGGGTCCGATCACGATTGTGCGGAGACGTTCGCGGAAGAGTTTGTTGGCAATTCCTAGAGAAGTTATTAGACTTTGAAAACCAGGATGAGGTCAGGTTCGCTGCAGAAGGGAATATTTTCGCAGATGGTTTTGATCTGATTTTAAAATTACCAATCAAGAAAAAGGATTCCGCTAGAAATTGAACAAGTAAACCTCATCCACCCCGAGGAAAAAAAGCACCATCTTGCTATTAATATCCTGGAAGTAGTGTCCGTACAGGTTGTGATCTTAGATAGTCGCCCAGCAGTTTTTTCCCGCCCACAGGGAGTTAAAATTGGGATGGATTGACTGGCGAAACGTGAAGGAGATGCTATAACATTCCGTAGTTAACAAATTAATGACCACACACTTCGTTCTTCCTAATTTCTGACCATGATTGCTCTTGAGCCAGTAATACTGGGAACCTCGAAGAGTGATCGTATCAGGCGAAGTCGCTAGACTAGGTGCCAAACCAAGGCGCTTGAAGCACCGAGATCACTGGATGAATGTCCTATAATAGGTTGGTGTCTTTGAAGTTTGAAGAGATAGACATCCGACGAGCGAGAAAATCATATGCTTCTTCTGTCCAGAATTAACCTCAACGTCGTCTGCGGTCATGTGAGGCATGGTTGCAATCGCTTAAGCTGTAACAAAGTCTCATCGGTTATCTAGTGCGGGGTTACCCCAACTTGATCAATATCTCAACTCCAGCAGAACTCGGTCGCGGTCTTCCGACAACCAGCCATGACGCTCCGCTCTGTGCTCGACAAGATCTGCGGGGACTGGAAGGTAATGCTAGCTGCCCTCAGCCTACTATGCGCTGGCGCCTTCGCTGCGCAAACGATCGGCGCATGGTATCGCCTGCGGCATTTCAAGGGACCGTTCCCAGCGACTTTTTCGAACATATGGCTAGTGCGTGCGCTCATGAATGGACAGATGAACTTTGAAATGTTGGAGGCCAACAGAAAATATGGTACGATCTGCTGTGGCCGTTGTAGCTCGTTTCTAACGATGATTGTGCAGGGTCCCTTGTTCGTATTGGGCCGAACATGCTGGTCACAGACGATCCGGCCCTCATGCGGAGGATGAACGCTGTTCGATCACCATACCGCCGCTCCGACTGGTACACTGGCCTGCGATTCGATCCAAGCCGGGATAACGTCTTGTCGCAGATGGACGAGGATACTCACACTGAGCTCCGGACCAAAATGGCTATTGGTGTAAGCTTGCCCTGGTCAATCAGTCTATGCAGAAGACTAACCCAATGACAGTATGCAGGCAAAGAAAATGAAATCTTCGAGCACAGTATAAATCACAACGTACTAGCTTTAATCAAGCTCATCGATTCAAAATACATTACGACTAACACGGAATATCGGCCAATGGACTTCGGTCGTAAGGCTCAATACTTCACTCTCGACGTTATCTCGCATGTCGCATATGGAAAGCCATTTGGCTTTCTAGCCACTGATACCGATCTTTACCAATATATCGCGACGAGCGAGAAAGCAGTTCCGGTTGCAATGATGGTTACAATTTTCCCTTGGTTTAATCACGTCCTAACCTCCTCTTTCATGAAAAGGCTCCTGCCTTCTGCGACGGATGCTATTGGCTTTGGAAAGATTATTGGGTTCGTTCCTCGCCTTATTCGTCCGAGCATGGTTAAGAAGCATCCTGAGCATTTTTATGCACTCGGACGTCACAATAGCTGTAGTTGATGCAGCTAGAGGACGACTTTAGCATCTTTGATGAATCCCTAGGAAATTCTGTCAACCGCCCTGAGTTCTGTGACGAAGGTACAGATAGCTGACGCATTTGCCTATAGATTCACCAAAGAAGTAGTTGACCAAAGGTTTGGCCCCGATGCGAAAGATCAGAGAGACATGCTTGGGTCATTTATCCGTCATGGCCTAACTCGTGACGAGGCAGAATCTGAAACTCTTCTTCAAATGTAAGTGCACCTTAACTACTCAGCAAGTAGTATCCTATCACCCATCGAGAATTCCTTTTGATGCTCCTTTAATTCAGTATCGCGGGCTCGGACACGACGGCGACGGCAATTCGCACTACCTTCCTGTACATTATAACTACGCCGCGCGTCTATACAAAACTTCTTGCGGAAATCTCTGACGCAACGCTGTCATCGCCCATTTCCGATGTCGAGGCGAGAACCCTACCATATCTACAGGCTGTTATCAAAGAAGGGCTTCGTATCTGGCCCCCAGCGGTTGGCCTTATGGCCAAAAAGGTCCCACCAGAGGGCGACACTATAAATGGCATGTACGTCCCTGGTGGAACTAGGATAGGTTATGGTGGCTTCAGCATACTTAGGAACAAGAAGATATGGGGCGAGGATGCGGATGTGTTCCGTCCAGAAAGATGGCTTGAAGGCGAAGGGATCAAAGTCTTGGAGCAGACGTGGGAAGTGATTTTTAACGCAGGAAGGTATCAGTGTTTAGGGAAGAATGTTGCATTAATGGAACTCAATAAGGTGTTTGTTGAAGTAAGTCCTTTCTCAAGTGACTCTTGCGCTGTCAGTAATTGTTTGCTAATGTTGAGTGATCCCGCAGCTGTTCCGGCATTTTGAATTCAGCGTGGTTGATCCTACAAATCCGTGGAAGTCTATGTGTATGGGCATCTTTGCACAGTCAGAAATGTGGTTGCTTGTCACAAGAAGAGAGAAGCTCTAAGTCCTTGATATATTATCAAAACAAGCGTCAGAAGAACCTGAAGACTCACCAGATACGAAGACGTGAAAGGTAATGCAGCGACAAATTCTTCAAGGACTGAGTGCTTCGGACCCATTTGAAAAATATCCAGCTTCCGAATCAGGGAACGGCCCTGTGTACTGTACTGGGCTCTATATCTGCACTTTTGCACACACCGCGTTTTGATGCCTTTAAATCATAGCCAATAGGAAGGGGCGGCACACGGCTGCGGGCTTGCAGCAGTCACAATTATGGTCGAATTGGAATCGACAAAGCAGTATCCGTAGCACATTTCGGAAAATTGTGCGTCCGCTCTGCTAACTAGAGTAGGCCAAGGCGAGCGCTTGCCCCACCGCCACCCCTAAAAGTTTCCCCGACTTCGCTGAACTCTGCTGCCGTCTATCTCTACCTCGTTTTGAGCGCCATTTCCTGCTTAACTGCTGTTGACATCGGCGTTCTATTTGACGGTATCTATTTGGCACTACCAGTCATGTCCACTAGCAATGACGGAGCCGCTCTTCCTGTGGGCGCAATCCCGATAGTAAACCCATACCTCCTCCCTCGTTTGTAACCTCTTCCTATTGACACGGCATTGCAGGATGAGACTCAGGCTGAGGATGATGGCGATTCATCATATGGCGACGAAAGGTGGGCAATTGATGTCTTTTGATATTCACGATGCTTGATCTGATGTAGCGTCAGTGCTGGATCAATCAACTCGACCGGCTCGATATCAGAGAGCATCCTAGAGTATCGGGAAGTGCATGGGAGGACGTTTCAGAATTTCAAGACGACCGAATACTGGTATGCAGATGTAATGTTTATCCAGTTCGAAGCTTACAGAAACCTGAAGGGCACCCAATGATGAGCAACAAAATGAACAGCTTGGTAAAGTCCCAAGGGATTCTACTTTCAGTATTGAGGGCTGACATTGAAGAGATATTGGGTTAGGGACAAATTAACTGTATAGATTAAGTTTATCTAATTGCTTCGTAGGCACCATATGATGACTCTACTGCTTGATGGAAAGCTCTTCGTAGCACCCATTGGCTCAAATCCCCAGGCAGGCCATCCAATGACTACCGTATACGATATACTCATGATTTTATAGAAGGTTATAGACATTGGTACTGGTACTGGAATTTGGGCAATGTAGGTATTCGATGGCACTTTTTTTCAACCATCCCTAACTTCATGCTAGCGACTTCGCAGATCAATTCCCCTCAGCGGAAGTTATAGGCACAGATTTGTCTCCCATCCAGCCAACCTGGGTTCCACCAAACCTCAAGTTTGAGCTCGATGATGCGCAACTTGAATGGACATATCGGCCAAACTCGTTCGATTTTGTTCACTTGCGGACCCTTCAGGGCAGCATCGGCGACTGGCCAGCCATATATTCACAAGCCTTCAAGTGAGTTGAAACTGGCAAAGCCATCGTATCTAGCAACTAACATAACCAGGTGTATCAAACCCGGCGGCTGGATCCAGGATATGGAAATGTCAATAATGTGGAAGTCTGATGATGGCACCGTCACTGATGACCACCTGCTTAATGAGTGGTCGCGGATTTCTATCGAAGCGGCGAAGAAAATCGGCAAGACCTTTGAGAATGCACAGTTTACCAAGGAGAACATGATCAAAGCGGGATTCGTGGATGTCGTTGAGCAGAAGTACAAGATGCCACTAGGGGGCTGGAGCAGTGATCCAAAGCTGAAGGAAATTGGACGATGGAACGCGTTATATTTCAAGCAGGGCATCGAGGGAATGTGCCTATATCTGTTAAACGTCATCATGGGTGTGAGTATTTCCCTTGTTTTTGGAAGTGCCCCACGCTCATGATACGTAGTGGCAGTATGATGAGGTGCAGGTGTACATGGCGGAACTGCGAACGGCGCTCTTCAGTCGAACAATTCATCCTTATTATGAGATGTAGGTAAAGCCTTTTTCTGGCTTCCTGTGTCGTGGTAAAGTTGTATACGCTGACCCAGTCATCCTTAGATACGTCGTATACGGCCGCAAACCAGAGGAGACATGAGCATATAAAAATTACAAGTTGGCTTTTTGTTGCTTTACGCTCGTATATAGCCTCAATGCTAGAAGGGCTTGGCCTCACGTTGATGATAGTACAATGTCAATCAAGCCGCATACCTTCAACAGCGTTGCTGGTTTCCCTGATCTTCTTGCCATAATATCTGGCCCTTTTTTCATATTTAAACACCCTTTCCTCGACTTGAGTCTATAGATAGTTAGCTGAATTTAAGGTGGAATCAAGTTAGGAAACAAACCCTTACAAGCTCTTCCTGTTCTCCGTATCGTTTAGCTAGTTTATTGATATGCTACTTTGGCCTAGTCATGGGACGGCTGTCTTTCGTCACCAGGTTAATTCATAACTACGTGGATTGCAAGGGGAGAAAATCAGACTTACACGCAACAGGATTTCTGGAGAATGACGGTGTCTGCCTCATTGGCCTGCAAAATTCTTATCACGTGGTAAGCACAATCTATATTGGTCCGCTAGCTCTGACACGAAGGGATCGTGTGTCGGAGGATGGGAAGCTGGGGGAGAGTATCACTATAGTAACATGGTGCAGCAACACAATTGACTGGAACACGCCAAAGGGGGATCGACCAAACGCGCATATTGGCACTGCGTCATCATGGCAACGGGAGTACTGTAGGTCACAAAGCATGCGTCGGTCTTTGCACCCGCCAAATACCAGCTGACACACCACACGAGAAGGACTACGGTACACCAGCTGGGCGAACAGATGAAGATCGGAGAAATAGAGGTGAAACTAGGAGCAAAATGCTTTGGTAGTCGGACACAACTTTTTTCCCCTTTCTCTTAAGGTCAGTTAGTAAGCTTGCTGCACCTGAGCAGCCCCTTAGCAGAGCAGTACCCAACTTTGATATCCCAAAGATTTAACCAATAAGGTTGCCCTGGCGCCTCATTATATCATTTTTTTGATGATTACCCCTGGGAAGCCCAATAAATTACATTATCGGAGGATAATTTTAACTAGCATTAAAATTTAATGTTCAATTGATACTTTGTTCTTTTTTATTCAAAACTAATAAAATCAGCATTCAATAGAATCGATCGTTGCGACGTACCTAGGTAGTGGGCACCCATTTACCCTATATCACTCCCCTCTTCCTCATCTAGATGTAAACCTAATTATACTTGGTTTAGAGGTATCCTTGGCACCTGGAATTGCAATGCTTTCGTAAGGAGTGCAGGATTAAGTGGAATATCTATAGACACTAAAGGGTTATTTGATTGCACGCTCTCTAACTCCACTTAGCACCTGCAACCGTACTACACAGAGCTTGGCACACATATGCTATATCTCCAATCAGTTCTCAATCAACCTTCCAATTTCTTCGCAATGGTACGTAACAAGATATCTCCTAGTATTTCAAACAGTCTAGCCGGTTCTACCCGACCACCATTACGAACGAACAACTCGACTTCAGTATCTGCCCCGTGACAAATAAATGCCTTCACCGTTTGGAAATTGCCTGTTCTTCCGATGTTGAGGGAGTGGACTTCTCAACTATGCAGACTTGGTAGCAGATGCCCATAGACTCAGGATTAATTTTCCCTTTCGCTGGTTCCGTTTTAATCTCCGGACGCGAGCAACTGCTGCTTTAACCTGAGCTGAGGGTGAGCATACCTGAGCCGAGGGTGAGTATGCCTGAGCAGAGCCTGAGCATCCTGAGCACGCCCTGAGTCAGCATGCGCACTATAATGCGGATCCCCATTTTGGCCTCCTGTGTGCCCCGGCTACACTTTCCTTACCGAACTTTGCCCGGGAATCCGTTTCTGCTTCCCTGCCGGGGCAGGTTTTGAATCCCTCTCGTGGAAGACCACGTGACTAGTGATTCAGCCTCACATTTACCGAACAACACCAATTCAACATCATCGTATTCAAACATATCCCATCGACCGGCGCATGCCCCTTTTAGCGTGGAGGGGTTGCAGGGGGCGTTGCCCCTGGCAACGGGCACATAAACACGGGTTGGTGATATCGTAATTGTGTAATAACACACCTATTTCTCACTCAAATAATCACATCCAAGATGTCAGAAGGTATGCAACCTGATCCAATTCTCGATGGAACTCTTCGTCCAAAGGCTCCTGCGATATCTGAGGGTTCCGGACCATTTATCCCCTTCCCCTGCCTCGACTTTCAGCCTTAAATACGACTACCTTTATCTATTAATTCTAAAGATGCCTTTGTAATATTCTCTTTATTCTTTACAAATGAAATCCTTTAAGGAATCGTTGATTCTACCAATCAAAACGTGAAGAATCCAAAGGAGCCAAAGCCTCATGCACGAGCTAATGAATGGTACCCTACTACGATGCCGGAAATCAAGATTTACCTAGGGATTTTGATATATATAGGGATTTACGGCGAGAATCAAATAGAGGATTATTAAAGTACTGATGAGGATGGTCCGCAACACGCTGTTAGGAAGTATATAGGCCTGCGAAGGTTTAAGATATTACACCGGAGGTTTTGTTTATGTCCCCCCTCCCGAAGCAAGAAAGCGGATATATGGCAACGAGTAAGCATTCCTTTATATTAAGGCTTCAAATTATAATATTCTATAGGTAGAGCCACTCAATTCTCATGTTCAAAAGACTTCCCTTCGCCTTTGGCAACCTGGCCGGACTGTTGCCGTCGACGAATGTATGCAGCGATTTACAGGACGAGCATATGAGACTACTACGATACCATCGAAACCAATACCCACGGGCTATAAAGTATGGGTTGTTGCATAGCTCGGCTTCTTTTTACAATAGACATTCCACTTAAAAGGGAAGAAGGGGCCTGTTAGAGTACTCACCCCGACTGCCCTAGGTGAAAGCAAGACTGGGAAAGGAGGGAACCGCACTCAGGCTGTGGTACTGCACTTGCTTTTAAAGCTACCAAAGCACCCCTTTCAAAAGTACGTGGTGATCCTCGACAACTTATTCACATTTAATAGGCTTATGGGCTACCTTAAAGAGCTTGGTTTTGGTGCGATTGGCACTGCCAGAGTCGATTCTAGGGTAGTCCAGCGGCTCCTAGATATGAAGAAAAACAACGGCAAGAAGGGATATTATAAGATGGCTTACAACGAGCTTCATATAGCCTACAGCCCTAATAATATGGTTATACACGCTCTTTGGAATAATAATGCTCCCTCACTTTTTATGTCGAATTGCGACGATGGCCATGGTACAGTTAACACCTCACGTCACCGTCCTAGAGAAACTTCAACAAACGCTGCCGTCGCCAAAGCATAGTTTAAAGAAGAAACTATTAAGGATTTAAATGAGCCGTTCTTTGCGTGGCTTTACAACCAATTCATGAATGCCGTGGATGTTAGTAATCAACTTAAGTCCTATAATTCAGGGGACAAAGCAATTAGAAGAGGTGGCTAGTAGGCTCTTTGGCAATAGCTTTTCAACACGATTCTTTGCAATTGCTACCTTCTCTCTATTTATGCCAACGTCGACGACCATTAGCATGTAACTAATAAGGATAAGTGGACGACTTAAGTCCAGTTTAGGAAGGATATCATAAAAGCATTGTTTTATGCTAAGGGCGGTGTACTCGGATCAAGAAAACGCACTTATTCCCATGGGAATATTGACGAATTTCTGGTTCCGGCACATCGTCATAAGCAAGTCAGAATGATGTGGAGGGGGGAATGCAAGTACTGCAAAGGGGAGAGATATAGTGACACCAAAAGGATCGCTTTAGGAGAGATAACACCTAATTTACAGCGTCTTTTAAAGAGAAGGAGGTCTATTATGGGCTGTAAAGAGTGCAACGTGCACCTTTATAAAGAGGGTGCTTGTTTTGATAATTACCATGGCGCTACAGAGTAGATTTAAAGCAATTGACGATGATCCGGCCTTGAAATGCGGCTCTCTGATTGGCCAGATACCCCTGTCGGACTAAAAGTGACAAGCGACGCCGGTCGATGGGATGACGTCTATTTGCTGAGCAATTGTCTAACTTATTTGTTATGAGAACTCGCATTTACACACTGCTCCGCTATGAACGTTTCTGTATAGTTGCCAGGCACAAGCGGCCACACTACGAATTTTGAGGTTTGGAGCTCCCTCTACGCATTCTATCATTATGTAAGTCAAGATAACATCTTGCTAGTAATAAGTTACACTATGTAAGGGAATTTCGGTGCTTCCGTTTAGCAAAGTCGGGTTACGCAACTCGGCATGTCGCCGTAGCTGTATCAAGAGGGGATTCCGACGGCCAGTGTGCTTTCTTGAGCATCGTAGGATGTATGCAGTGAAATTGCATCAGGAATATGGTTTATACCAAGATTCGTTCCCCGGGGTTCTGGGATCATCGAGGGAAGGCACACTCATCTCGGCAATAGTATGTCGATCAAGGGGCAATTAGATGGCTCCTGTGCCTGCTGGCCGTCGTCAGATTCATTCAGCGGCGATCTATCCTTCACAATCGATTTCGCCGCACAGCAATACGGCATATTATCCACCGCAAGCATGAAAGACATCCACGATGCGAATCTCGGATTCTTTTCTCCGCAGCCTTATTTCGTCGCTGCTTTCTTCTTCCCTCAGCAATTGTTCCAGCTGGCTTGGTTGTATAGGTTGTGGAAGCTGGATGCAGGGAAGAAGAATGTTGGGGAGAAGGAGCTCGATGAGGTGAGGATCATGACGGATTTCGTGCCGTTTTATGTTGTGGGGAATTTGTGTGTTGCTTGTGAGTGCTTTGGATGGGGGGGGGTTGGTTCTTTTCCTTTTCCTTTTACTTTTCCAAAGGTATTCGCTGCTGTGCTGCGTTGAGGATATAAAACCCCACCGGTCGAGCAACCGACAATTCCTCCGTGCACAGGATAGTACAAGAGAGAACTCCTACAATAACTACCCAACCAATCAACCAACCAAATAGCTAGCAAACTAACTAACTAACACCGTCCCCCACAGCCTGGATGATATTCTGGAACTCCTCCGCCCTAAAACTCGCCAACCTCTTCGTCCTCATCAACTCCCTCACCCAACTAACCTACATCTTCACCCGCCTCACCCCAATGAACACGCGCTCCACCCCCTCAGCCCTCACACACATCGTGTCCAAAACCTTCGCGGGCATCGGCGTCCTCGATCTACTGCACAATGGCTCAGTAGCGTACTTCGACCACCAGGGTCCGAATTTAACGGCTATGGTCTTGACGGGTGTCGGCTTTGCGGCGTTAGCGGGGTGCAGTGATTGGATTTTCGGAGCGTGTTTAGTGTATGATCTTGTGGCGATTGCGGTGGGGCAGAGGGGGATTGGGGAGATGGGGTGGAGTAATCTTTTGGGGTTGTATGCGTTGGGTGCGGCGGGGATTGTGGTGTTAAGGAATGTTGCGAGGTAGGTTCGTTTGTTGGTGATGCTTGTGAGGTCTTGCTGATGTTTAAATGGTAGACCGCCTTATGTTAGCGAGGACAGGGGTGAGTATGTTGAAGCTGCTACTGAGGATGAGGTATTGTGAGGGAGTTTCGAGGAGGGATAATTGAGCGGATACTGGTAGAATGGAAATTGTAGTTTATACCATTCTAATTCAATGATGGACCATATGGAGATCTCGTCGTCCTGGTGCTGTTTGGAACCACCGTGACTAATCAGGCACCTGAGGACATCTTGAATGTTTGACCGCCTCAAAAAATTCGGAACTCCTCCAAAACTCTTCCACTTGCTGCCACTGAATCCAATATCTCTCCGTCCATAATGCCGTGTACGTAGCTACAACCACCAGTCAGCGAAAAGCGCAAATCCATTCAATCATAAAAAAATCTTCAAACCTTTCTCCCACAACCTCGAATCCTCCATCCCCAACCCTCAATATATACGGAACTTTTCCACCAACAAGGACGACAATCTTATCTCCAACCTTCGATCTGACAGGCGCCAAACATAGATGTCCCTGTGAAGTGAGAACTAGACATCTGCCCTTACAGAAACCAAGTTCCAGAAGCTTATCCTGGTCAAAAGCTGATTCATCGATATCATGAATTACCTTTCCTAACCGCATTCCATCTCTTTGGTCCGCTTGCACAGTCCTCCAGAAAGTCTCGAGCGTGATGTGGACGTTTGTCGGCTTGATAGAAGCAAAGACATTCAACAACGTGACACTCGACTCCGAATCGTCAAAGCCGTGAAATACTGACATAATATCATCAAAAGAATATCCCTGCACGACCAAACTCCGAGAATTCCTCGCCAGTGCGGAATGGTGTGATATCTCACCGCCTGCATTGAAGATACGTCTCGAACTAGGCGGACCAAATGTCTCTTCGACCAGAGGTCTGACATCGTCCCCCGCGATGCGAAAGTCGGGTACCCAAGATGGCAGCGAAGTTCTCTGTGAGCGGTGGTGACTTGCATAAGATAGAATATCAAGGTCCTGGTATCTATTCACGATGTGTATAGCGACGTTGATCAAATTCTCCTCGTCGGACTCTGCCCCAGCCTCATAAGAAAGGAGATCAGATTCCTGCTCTTTAGGCCCCAATATCCCTAGCAAAGCGTATACTTTCGTGAGAGGTTCATTTGAATTTGTCGAGAGATGGAAATTTGTAGCCCATAGTAGCTGTGGTAATGTCGGATAGTGGCCTCGATGGTAATGGGCTCTCAGGATGGAGATACGTTCAGCTCCTATCCATGCCGGGTCAGATACCAGGGCTGAGTAGTTTGTGTTGCCTATCATATCTTTAATTGTTTTCGGGGTCGAGAAGAGTTCTTGGAAGCTGTCAAACGGGATTGCTTCGTCTCCAAAGTATAGCGTTGCTTTTCGTGGGACCACGAGTTCTTGCACCGGCCACATTCTGCGCCACCAGGGACGCTGGAACAATTGTATGATTGCGGGACCAATGTCTTCTGGGAAAGGCTCTCGCCCTGAGGTAGACGCTTCTGTCAAACGGCTTGTCGTATCATTTCGTGAAGCAGAAATAGATTCGACAGCGCGCACAAACTCAACCGCACTTTTATCTGTCTCGCTCCTGTCCCCAAGCCCAATAGCCACCTGTTGTGCTTGCTTGAAGATCCGAGCATTAAGTTTGAGTTGCCAGTCAACCAAAAAAACGTTGTACCAATGAATCGCGAATACGAATAGCACGCGCCCTTGACTCCCCGTTTTGGCTCTTACGTTTCGGAGATCTTGGACGAGCGCCCTCGGAAGTTCAAGCAAGAGTCCGTTCGCTCGGATACAGTCATTAGAATCGTTCGGTCGTGAGGCATAGGACACACCATCGTAAGCAGGTTTCGAATTGAGCGAAACGTGAAAGATCCGACACCTTATCTCAGTGTATCTCTTGGACGAGGGGAAGAGCTCCAGGAGACGGATCTCTGCATTTACATCCTTCACCGGGCGGAACTTATAAGCGGCCAAAGGCAGGTTGTTGGAGTTTTCTTTCTCCCAATCTTTGCTTTCGAACTCCGGGAAGAAAAAGGGCAGTCGCAATGCACTTTCCTGCTCTCTGGCTCGCCGACCTGATGAGGGGCGCCATTCAGATACATATGATAAGCGAGCTTTCAGATGCTGCAAAGCGACGCGACTCTCTTGTATGTTTGACTGTGTGATCGATGGAAAAAGGACCTCCGCATCAGCAGCAAGATCGTCAAGATCTTTGTGCTGCTCGTACACGGCGTGCCAAGCCCAGTGGTCCCAAGCGTATCCTCGAAGCGGAAAGTCCTCGTTCCTGAGTTCGAATGTGTTGCAACAAGAAAGATAGGCAATTGATGACCTTGCGATGAAATGGTTCGAGTACTTTGCGTCCAGAGCAAAGTCTGCGGCTGCGCTTAAGGTGATCCTGCTCCCCGTGAGGTACTCCTGGACGGAGAAGTGCGAAAAGCTCACGGTGTGCAAGCCGGATATTGGATTCTCCGCATCTTTCAACGGAGGATTGATGGTGATGAGGCCAGGGAGGATATCGAGAATATCTCGAGGTTTGTAGCGCTCTTCGGCATCAAATTCTGGGTCTTCATTCAGCCGGATGGCACATATGTCCATGATCTCTTCCACAAACAGAGGACGAGTTGCGAATGATATCCATCTGAGGATACTCAAAGCCTCTACTGCATTTCCTGGCGGAATATTGGTGAGGATTCTTCGATACGTCTCATCTAGATCTTTGGGCAGAGCTCGGAGTGCCTGGCTAATACTTCGCGGTTTCATTGGACGAAGAGCCTTGAGCTCTTCGAGTTGAAGTGCCGCCCATCGGAACCTGACATTGTGAGTAACTAATGTGACGTACAAGGCTTTCTAGACTTACATTCCATTCCCCTCGTCTACCAATCGTCGCATAATGAGATCCTTTATTGCGTCTTTTTGGCGAGACATTTCGAGATCCTTGCTGATTTCGCTTTTGACGTACAACCTCATGTCCTCCGCGACGTTTTTCTTATCGATGACGAGTGTCATTTCCCATGAATGAAGGCCAGCTCTAATGTCTGATTCGTTTCGGCTTGTTGCCAGAATATGCAAGTTCGGGATGTGCATGGCTGCCAACTCATCCAGATATGCGATGACATGGTCTCTGCTAGAACCTAAAGGTAGCTCATCGAGAGCATCAATGTGCAGATACTTGGCCTCAATCTGACGATTATCCTCTTTTGGTGACGTTTTCAAAATCTCTTCCGGCGTGCCGATCAGAGCCAGGAGTGTATTCTTCAGCTGATCAATCGAAGGCAGACCAGGCGGAAACTTGCTATTGTGATGATCGTACAGCGTTTTCAATGGTTCAGGAATCTGGCCTCGAGGGCACATTTGCGCAATGAAAGTTCGCAAAATCGGCGCGAGATCGTGCTGGGTATCTTTCCTGTAAAGGCAATAGAAATATGCGAAGTTACTGGAAAAGCCGAGGGCTTGTTGGGCACCCTGGATTGATTGTACAATGGAGGAGAACAGCACAGTCTTACCGCAACCAACTTTTTACAATCAGCATGGTCGGAAATGTAACGAAAGTGTAATGTTTCACAAACCTTCTCCGCAAAGCCATAACGATGTTCCCTTATCCTCTCTCCAGCACTGAAAGGTGTCCGATCCCAGGAACCACTGCCCTGTACCAGCTTCGTGTCGTCGCAAGGCAGCCTCGTGGATTTCAGATTGATCTGTTGGATTCAACCACTCCATCACATTCTTGTACATTTGAGCTGAGGCAAGTGTCAGCAACTTCCACGACTGATGGAAGAAACGTGCCCTGTGCCTCATCTATGATCACACTGCTCATCTTTTCCACGGTCCATGAAACGGATGTAACCTTCCTATCCAAATCTTCCATGGCTTCCAAATTTCTTACGCTTGCATTCCTGTAGGCAGATCAGAATACAGCTTCCTCGCTAAGGCTGTAGGGAATCTCAACAAATGTAGCAATGCAATAACAACATGCATCTGATCCCTGATCTTCTCCGTCGACTCCAACAGCCTCACAATCGTTCCTTTCTGAAACGGATAAATGGCTCTCCTCCCTTGGTCACTCAACTTTGCCAAGAACGTGTCGGGGGGAGTCTCGCTCTTCACTTTGCTCAACCTCTTTCGCAGTTTCGTAATGATAGCCTCGCACTCTTTCACAGAATTGCAAATCATCCTGACTTGGCCTACATCAAGATTCTTATTCGCAAGTGTTGTTTTAATGGATTGAAAGAGATCGATTAGCCAGAGCAAAGCACTTCGAACCTCCGCAATGTCCCCGTCACGGTCTTTCCATACGGTGTAGTACGCATAGACATCTTTCACACCATCTAAGACCAGTCCGACGATGGCGAGCGCTGTTCCAGGATCCATGATTGCGATGAGAAGAACGATGAAAATGATGAGTTTTGAGGATCGGAATTGAAAAGTTCGGCTGTCCTCGACTTCATGCAGCTTGGAACCAACCTAGCCTTATTCGGGGAAGCCTGACGCCATGCAGGTGGTTAACATAAGCATGTGACCATTCAGTGACATACCTGAAGTGCCGGAGAGTGTTTGGTCTATCTTAATAAAACAAGGAGTTTGAGTAGCTTGGCCCAGTTGTTCGCTAATGCACCTCTATTTTGGTTGGAAATCCCGACACCGGATGGTGCAGCTTCGGCACTGCTAAAATCCGAAGGTACAAACGTAGCTGCATTTTGCATACCTCAACAACAATTCCTAAAACAACAACACCTTTTATAGATATTCTGTCTAACCTATTCTCTTCCCCGACCTCTATTTAATGACCACACTCTGACTCTGCGGATATGTGATGGCATGAGTTTTAATTAGCCTGCTTCTTCGTATTAAAGCTACTCCCTATGCCTTGAGAGCATCCCCCTCTTGTTGTATAGTTGTTGGGTATTGCCCCTCCACAATATCTCTTAGTAATAGCCAGTTTTCTGCTTTTGGGGTTTCCTTTTTTGGTTTAGAATCCTTCATAATTCATTGTGTTGATGATTTCAGAGAATTAAGTCACTCACTTCGGTTCGCATATTAAGAAAGGCTATTTTGCAATATTTTAATGCAACGAAGTAAGTCACACTGGGATCGCACTATGTCGACGTTGTAAACGACAAGACTAGAAGGTAATTGGAAATCATCAATTGAATTGCACTAGAATTTTCGATTCAGCTCATCCACTACCGATCCGCCCACCCACCCAAGTTCTCACGACACACCAATCAAAAGAAAACTCCATACCATCCAGCTCCACGCTTTATCTAGGTATCTCAACACTTAATCATCGACCAACTACCACCTCCCATTCCGCATTTACCAATCAACTCCTCATTCCCCACTCCAAATCCTCAACTCAAATTGACTCAATACCCCGAATTCTCCTCATCATCCCCCCGTCTGCGACCTCCATACCCACTCCAATCCTCACGCTGTCCGTACTGTCGCTCAAAGAGAATGAATGCTTAAATAAAGTGCGCAAAATCTGTATATATATTGGTCCACGGAGGAGCAACTTCAACTACACATCAGCCACGTTTTACCCGAACCACCCCTTTGTGCTCCTAGATGGAAGTCCTATCACTATCGAAAGTCTACTTTGCATAAATCAAACAGGGGTATCCGTCAAACTTGCTCTATCTATGCTCGACTTCCTAGCAATCACTAGTGCAGCCGTGGTCGACTTCTTCCTTCTCATCACAAAATATGGCACGGCTAATAGCGACAACACCGAAGGCTACAAAAGCTCCAATCACACCCGCTACCGCGAGACTCATGCCAGAACCGCTGCTACCAGAACTTCCAGTCACTACTTCCGCGTCTCCAGGAGCAAACTCCTTCTGAGAACAGAATCCATTGGTCTGTCCACAAGCAGAGCGCCAGGCCTTTAGACTCATGACAGCACGCCCCTCCATCATTGTCCTGAACTCGGTGTACGGCAAGCTGAGATTCTCGTGTCCGAAGAGCGGGAATGCGGTGAGTCAATTGTTAGAATCGGTGCCATTTCGGAATAAGAATCTGACATTGAGATTCTCAGCGGCTGAGAACGCTCTAGAACTCGAGTCGGGCTCGGAAAAAAGCTCGAACACCATGCTAGAAGCATAGTTTGGCAGTCCCGTGAAGTTGTTCGAGGAGGCGAGTGTGGTAAGGTTTGTAAGGCCAAAGAATGCGAGGAAGGTATTATAAGATCCTGTCATCCTGAACTTATGCCTGGATACCTCATCGACCCTCCCTTAGCACCTCGAGCTGGGGCATCCTCTCGAAGCTTTGGTTCTTGCTACTTGGTCTCTCATGGGCACTTTCGAGAACCAACCCATCACTGAACTCGCAGAAAATGATTTCAAACCCCATCTCCATTCTCACAAACCCCTCAATTTCCCATTTCGCTTCAAGATCACAGAGGTCTTTGGCCATCATCGCCGTCCGTCATATTACGCAGAATATAATCTTGTGTATCGAGAGTTCCCATCGTGGTCTTCCCCGCTGACATCCCATCTATATAAACCAGATTCGTAAGAGGTCGGGTCTCCCGGTAGATTGTGAAGGTAGTATCTCGAAAAGTCTGGTTCATCGTTGTTGTCATCCATGCTTTGTATCCCATCCACAGTCTATGTCCAGGTTAACTCCAGGTTCGCCGGGACATTCTAGTCGCTCATGATCCCCAGGTTTTCCATGCGTCCTCCCAGGTCGTCTGCCTGGGAAAGCTCGAGCGAACATCTCTGCATGTTCGATCTCGATGCAAGCCATTCCACGCCCTTTACTCATTTGGTGTATGTGTTCCATGGTAGAGGTGAGTGTTTGTTGGGTATTCTTGCGGGAAAGAGCGACATGACGATGTGGTAAATCTTGCTCAGGTGAGCTCATCAGGGTGCTCAGGGGTGCCTCAGGCGAGTCGACTGAGCCGAGGGTGAGCCGAGGGTGATTAGCGCCTGAGCAAGAGCAGCAAGCTTACTAACCCCATACAGGACACAAGAATGGGAAAATTAATCCATGATACCCAAATATTCACTCCAAATGATCTTTGCACTTGTTTTGTAGGGATGTCGGGAGGTGAACGGAGTGCTAGCATTTGGGTTGGCTCCACGAGTTAAAAGCACTCTTGCCATATTGGGATCGACTGGGGAGTCTTGATGGACAGCTACAGCTAGCAATGACGGGGTTTCGTTAAGACGACATAGGTGCTGCGGCTCACTGTCAAGCTTTTTGGCAAGATAGAGACATAGTCCAGTTCTTGCCACGGTTGCAAGAAAGTCGTCGCTGTGGGGGGTTCTAGGCGGTGCTTTTTTATCATCGTCAGGAAACTGACCCTTGGGCAACTGGCTTCGAGCCAATAGTGTAAATTCCAGTTCGTTCAAGAGCGCGAATTCTGGGCGTTTATTCTGAATTTCGGCGTCCCGGGCCAAAGTAATCACCTCGTTTGACAAATTCCCAACCTAACCAGTAATATCAGCTGTTTTTGGGAAGAAAAATGCGGAATCCGGAAGACCTTTGAATTAGGCGAGTAACATGTTGCAAAGTGCAACTTTAGGATCGAATCCAGCTCCAGAATTAGCTTTTAGAATAGGGAGCATATCTTCTTCTAAGAAGAAATCCTTAACGGTTCGGTGCAGGAATTCCACGCAATACTCCATAAAAGCAAACCCTGCTGCTATTAGTTGCTGCCGTATTACCACCAAAACGCAACTATTATAACACTTGCAGCGACAATTTAAACAATCAACTGTGTAAAAGATATTCGACGCAAAATTACAATAATTGAAATTCGAGCTCCTTGCTCAAGGGTTTTGGTATCGAGAATTAATATAGATAGAAAAGATTGCACTCACCTTTATTATCCAAACTACGCTTGACTTCCACTAGATCCTTGCAACAGGCATTCAGATACAGCTTTAGCTCTTCCGAAAGCTTGAAACCGTCTTCATTTGAAATTCTCTTCATTTTCCGATTAAGTGCATAGTTTGGGTTGTCTTGTGCTTTTTCTAAGTAGTGAAACGACAGCGCAGTCAAGGCGAAATTCCTGGAAAAGTTTCTATTTAACATAACCAGAAAGATCCTTGCAGCGTGCTTTCGATAAACATCGTCATTACTATTCAGCATTTGCCTGAAGTAGTCTCTCAGGTCAGATGGAAAATGATCGAGCTTTGCGCATGAATGCAAAGTCGTTCTCGTCAGTCAATCCCCTTAACAAAGAACGGACCACGGGATAAACCCAAAGGAAGACGCCACTCGATCTTTCCACAATATCTTCAATAAGCTGATTGTATCGAGAATCCATTGACTTCTTTATCGAAAAGCTCGCATCTTCTTCCAATTTTCCTGTGGCGTAGAGCCTGATGTCGTTCTTTGTCAAATCCTGAAGGCGAAGTTTCTGGTCAATATTACTCTCAAACGCCTTCTCAAATGCATTCCAAGATCTGCTTGAAGCGCAAATCTTTATGCTTGTAGAGAGAGCTAGATTCTGGAGAGTTTGAATTATCTCCCTCTCACCCTCGTCGTATTCATCAAGGTCGTCTATGATAAAACAGAACTTTGTGGATAGTAACTGGTCCTTTAGTCGATGAAAGCACTCGTTTAGCTCTTTGCGGTTCCAATCGCCATCAAGTTCGTGGTCTGTAGAGTTGAAATACCAGCGTAATGAGCAGATAGTGGGGATGAACTCCGGACACTGCTTCAATATTTGATACAAAATGGACTGTAGAAGTCCTTGATGGGATTTCTCCATCATGCTTCCCGGATTCCAGAAGAAAAAGCTTGCTATAACGAGTTTCTTGTCCTCGGCCCACCCCACGAGAGCTCCTTTGGTACGTCTGTCATCACATAACAACTTCATAAGGGTAGATTTTCCAGATCCTACCTTTCCTGACATCCAGTATATTCCATCACCTTGTCGGAGCCATTGTGAGAAGCTTGGTCGTTCCTCCTTCCTAAAAACCGGTTCGCTGAATAGCTACTCGAACGTTGTCCCGTACGCTTCCTTAATCGCCGATTCACGTAAGGTTGTGTATTTGAGGCTGCTTAGGATTCGTTGTGACTTATTAAGCTGCTCTCCCTCCATGACCAATTCTAAACAATACGTTCTTATATTGGCGAAAGCTTCTCGAAGATCTATTGCTACGCACAGCCAGCAGTTACTTAGAACACATTGATACGATGAATGGCATACCTAAGAATATTCAAAATATTCATCTTGACCTGGTCTTGCACTCTCTTGAGACGGCTCTCGATACTTCGAATCTTACCCTTCTTTCTTGCACTGCGCAAGGATTTCCGGAAGCTTTCCAGCCCATCCTTGATATGGTTTCCAGACCGGTGAACTCGAAGATTTTCCAATTGAGTTAGAGGCTCTCTCCAATTCCTTGACATTCGGTGGCAAGTTTTTTCAAAGATGCCTCATCCTCTGAGTAATTGAGCGTATGTGTGGGGGCAGCGACTATATCTTTGGCAAGGCGGGTGAGGTCTCTAGTGACAAGCTCAAGCTCATCATTCTCTGCCAGGGAGCCACTTTCGTAGAGTTCAACGCCCTCTGACGTTAACGCAAGGCCAAAGTCGACGAATTGGATCACGGCGGCAGCGACGCTGAGGGCTGCTAATGTGTTCATCATCTTGATTCTTGCGTCAGGTGTTGAATTGAGGCAAGGCTGAGAAGGGGGTTGCAAAAGCGTTTGGCATGAACTACTTTCCGGGTTGCTTTATACACGAGAAATGTTGAATGTGCGTGGCACGCATGCAAGTTAGCACGCAGATGATGCACTGAGAGACGGTAGAATATTTTGTGCCTGATTAAAATACAGAACGAAATCAAGAGTGAGGCTGGCAGAACTGCTCCAGTAGCACGGTGGTACGTGTTGGCTGCTGAGTAAGCTCAGGTCTACTGTATTTAGTTTTCATTAGAGGGTCTGCTTTTTGCGTCAATTGTTATTGAAATCCCCTGATAATTGATTTACCTCATATGGGCTTTCGCACTATCGTGATCTTAACGCGTTATGATTCCAGTTGCATGAAGGATCTTCGTAATACCAATTCTCTATCTGTGGCAAAAATATGGCCGGTGAGTGCACCGTCACAAGGCAGAGTGTCCCCACGAGCTGCGTTCTTCGTTGGCAAATGCGGGGTATTCGCGGGGTAAAATAATCACACTGTTGGAAGTCACGTCTCCAGCTCAACGATCGTCCCAAACCAGAGTCGTACACAGGACTTAATTAAGGCAAATCAAGTATATTGTCAACTGTACAAAACAAAGAACGAGGACATCCAGCCACATATGGGGTCTACAAGTGAGACGCGCTTAAAACAGGTTCTGGGAAGCCTCAGGCAACCAGGCAGACTTCAACACACACGAACTATCCCATGAACTGGCATAAACACATTTTAGCGCCATTTGAAAGGAGACCTCGTTTTCGCAACAACACAACTCAGCTATCACAACCTCTAAAAAGTGTTCTAGAAAGCTACAAGTATTATTTCAAACTCTCAATTTGTTTGATCTTCTTAGAATTCTTTCATAGTCGGACTGCATTCGATGCAGCTACCTCAAATTATGGCGCTAAAATGTGCAAGCGAGTTGCCATTCCATGGGATACTTGGCATCACGTACCTGTAGCGAATGTCCGCTAATGGTTCCGGGAGACCCCGCAAGACAAGACGAGGAAAAAATAGACCTTTCAATGGATGCTCAGGCTGAGCTCAGGCGATGCTTATGCCACGCTTACGAATGCTCAGGAATGCTCACCCCGGCTCAGGTTGAAGCGGCTCACTTCTAGACATTAAAACATCACCAGCCCCAAAAAAAATGTTGAGTCTGAATTATGTGGAAGGCAAAGAGCCTAGCACTCGCAAGGATACTCTCTTCCATTACCCCTCTAAAAGTAAGGCCGAACCAGACCACAGGACCTAGGAATGGTACCCGCAAAGCCCCTCTTCAATTCTTGTTCCAAGAGCTCGCAAAACAGACAGTGGTAGACCTAGATACCCTCCAAATATACTCTCTACTATCGCAGCACCATGATGGTCCCCCTCACGAGACGATGAGGAATTGTCCTGCTCCCCGAGTTTCCTTCTGGCAGGCGTTGGTGATACCGAAGATCTGGAGAGATATGAACGCGGAGGGTTCCACTCGGTCCACCTTGGAGATTCGATATGATGGTGGCCGTTATAAAGTCTTCTACAAGTTCGGCGCTGGCGGGTTTTTTACCGTTTGGCTTGTGCAAGTTCTAAAGCACGAGTAGAATTTTCTTTATTCTTAGCTAAAGATCTTTTTTTCCCCATCTATTTCCCGTTAACAATTCCTGACTTAATATTAAAGCCTTTATTATAAGATTATGCTCAGGTTACTCAGGCGAGTCGACTGAGACGAGGGTGAGCCGAAGGTGATTAGCGCCTGAGCAAGAGCGGCAGGCTTATTAACCGTATGCGAAACACAAGAATAGGAAAATTGATCCATGATACATCGTTATTATTTTGTAGATGCATAGCGAAACATTCACGTGAGTTCTGTTTAAAGAGGATTCAGTTGTTTCACTTTCCTCCTTTAGGTCACTGTATAACTATTAGATGTATATTTAGTTCCACCTTCTCTCTGACGAAAACTTAGCGAATTCGAGCCTTTTCATGCTACTTATACCTTATTCAACAATTCCGAGCCTTGTGAATCCGTTTACATATATATCTGAAAGGAGAAAGTAACTTATTCTTATTTATTCTAAGTAAATCTAGTATTTGAATCTCTGGAGTTGATCAGGATATTGTAAGTTATAGCCAAAAGTGTTGACTATGTTAAATAAAAAGCAGGAAGGGAGGGGTTGATATATTCTTGATCTTTAATATTCAAATTCAGAGGCTCACACGAGATACGACTAAAGTTAACACGGGCCTCGTTTATAGTTTTCATTGATGGTGTAAATGAGAAGTAGATTTAGCTAGGAGCAAATTCGCCGAGTAGTGTAATAAGCCATATCAATCAGGGATTATTTTATTGGGCCAGAAAATCCCCCACTCGCCATTTACATTTGGAGCCTATATTCTTTGGAGAGATCGAACATACGTGTCGCTAATGCTGCGAGATGGACTGTCATTAAAGCATTATGACGCGGAGGCTCAGTAATGCTATTCAAGTGATAATTACGTTTTGAACAGTCAGCAATTACCAGTCATCAGTCAATGAAATAAGTGTACTGTGAACTGTAATTTTTGTCCAGCACAATAGAATGCTATTTAATTTGTCTGAAAAGAACTGCTACAGACCCGAGGTTTATCTCCATGTGCATTCCTAATTGCATCTCCTACTCATCCACCTAATTTTATCCCATCTCAAGCACCATAGTTACAGCACTGGTAATTAGTTGGTCCTGGACATTGACCTCTCACAAAGACAGCCTGCGGAATACCAGTGCATTGATTGTTTGTTCCTGTACGTTTGTCAGTTCCGGATTTCATCTCGGCCAAAATTACTCACCGGTCCAAGTACAAAAGCTAGAGGAATCAAGGCAGCCGCTTACAAAGCAGCACCTGACGTTCGATGGGTCGTTAGGGCATGCACCACTTATATACGTGCCTCCGTTGCTTGTGCAGGTGGAAGTCGTGAGGCAGATGCTTCATGATCAAGCTCGTCAGTTTGAGTTCAGGGATACGTATATTGAGACGAAGATGAGGTAGGATTTGGGAGTGATTTATACATACCCGCGAGCATTTGCGCTTCCACTACAGCGGCCATTTACCGCAGCATATACCTGAAGGGCAAAAAGTGCAGTTGGGAGGATAGTGGTGAGTTGCATCGCAAATGCCTTGAAGGATTGTATCCTTATATGCTTCTATCAAGTATATAGAGAAGTGTCACCACAAAAGATCGGGCTTTGGTCGAATACTCTGTAATCGAATAGAACGAACAAGGAGGGAAGAGGTCCTTAAGGGGTGCTCTCCTTATACTTCCATGTAATTATCAAAGTAACCGCAAGACTGTAGCCGAACTCATGCTAGCCGAATCAGATACAGTCCTATTGGCTGTCTTGACAAGAATAAAGTTCACTTGATAACCTGAATATCAGAAGGAGGAGCGCCACCGCTTAGAAAGGCAAAGTTTGTGATATTTATAGAAGTTCACCATACAGCTTCTCCTTTTTCGGTGTAGCGGGGATGTCATTGAAGCTATGCCAAGGCGGCAAAACACAGGAACAGGGGAAAATCAAGATGGACTGCGGGGAAACTGGGGAAACAGGTTTAGTAGGCCCGATCAATCATGCATAAATGGTTGGCTTGAAGGTAATACGGTGCAACCCAGGTTGAGAGTATGATGGGACAATCTGGTGGCATTGACATGTGGCTCAAGAAGCTGTGTATTTGAGTGGATATTTACACGAGATTGACATGGCAGCTGGAAAAGCTGTTCCACGTCAAGGTACAATTGACTGGAGGACCAGCCTGTGAAGGGGTAATTGTAAGTTGAGGTGTAATGTTAAAAACCGCTGCCCTGCGAAGGTACCTTCTATACTCTAACTATCTTTCAGTCCTGTATTTTTACAGGAGCCAAAGACTTTCCCTCTCAAAGTGATACCCTTAGAACGCACTAACTTTCTTACGCTAATTGGCATATTTGATTATTGGTTTAATAAGTAAGGATTCTGGGCGCTTTACTTTAAGTTAACAAGGAAACTCAGGGAGCCTTTGTAGCAACCAGGGACTAAGAGATAACCACTCTATCTCCGTATACCTGCAGGTCAACTGTTAAAGTAATTAGTTTTCCTGTACGCTTGGATATTCTGAGCTACCACATGACGAAAAAAAAAACTCTACTCACCAGTCAATGGACGGAGAAGATTATGTGGCTGATTCTAGAACGTATTCCTAGTCCGCACCGAAGAATTAGCCGACCCTCCCAAATCTTACAGTGTTATGCAGGAGCGGGTGCGGGTTTGACCGTTTTATGCGCAATGCCGATGCGTGGGAACGCTTCATGCTGACAAAGCAAAACTAATTTCTCTGCGATACTGGTACGCAAGTCCATGGTCGAAACTCCGGACCAGATCGACGAGCAAAACCCTTCCAGAAGTGAATTTACTCGGCGAAGCAGCCGTCTGACAACCCCTCTCCGTACTCCTCTTTTTCTCCGTGATGGTGATGTTTGGGTTGCTCGTAAGCGGAGAAAAATTCAACTAGGAAGCCATACCAATGGATGCGGTGGGGAGGCGGTAAGGCCTATCATTAAGAAGCTGACCCTTTCATGATTTAAGTTAAAAGTAAAGCGGAATCATAGGTAGATATAATAAATGGATTAACTAGGCGTAATAGCGTAGTAGGGAGGAACCTCGGATGTTTCTTTGTCACATAACTGAGCTGGCTCTTCTAACGTATAAGAGACCAACACTTGACGGTTTCACAACAACAGAATACGGCACACATATTCTATCTAATAAATCCTTTTTCCTGCCCCTTTTTAGCCAATCATTACTCTTTAGATAGGTGATATCTTTAGATTTGATAAATCTGTTATTTGCTGAAGCCGGAAAAGTCTCCCGGTGGCTCACTCCATGCGACCTCTCTTGTTGTGTGGTATTGGAAGTCGTTTCCTCCCACAATAGTAAGTATAATTAAATCAAAGGGGAAAAAAAGAAAAAATGAAGAAGATATATATAAAAAACCGAAAGATTTATAAGTGAAACAAAGGCTTATATACATACATATATCCGGCTCTAGCGTGCACTTTAAGGGTCACACCAATAACGTCTTGCTATTCTACATACATGCTTTATTGAAAAGATATTAACAAGAGAAATTTATGAGATATATAACGACCCGCCTCCTGGTAACGAGAAGATATAACTGACACCATTATTTCTAGAGTAATTCCGCTTCAAAGATTCGCTGTCTTCCTCGACCAAGTTCTTAGGTTTATGAAGGGCCGTGTCTTGTGTAGTGAGTAATAGACAATATTAATTGGTAAAAGTGCATCTCTGCCTTTCGAGTAGGTTAATCAATAAATTTTTCGTCAGTTACTCCTTCATAATTATATCGCAAGACCAAGAGGTTTGGTATAACTATATTAATAATATATTTCAAATTTTTTGCAGCATATTGCAAAAAGGTGCCTAAGAGAATGGCAAAATGGTCCGCCTGGCGCTAAGGGAGTGTGACGATAGGATACAAATCGGCTTGCCGAAACGAGATCGCTATTATTCTAACTTGTAGCCCTGTCTCTATTAAATCAAGCAATCAAGCAATTCATCCGAATACACACGTACCTACTTCTGCTGTGAGCCTAACAACTATTATTACTCCACTTATTTTAACTTTCAACGGAGCACAAACTCCAGTAGGTGGGTGAGCATGCTGGACTACCCTAGACTATTTTCATTATCACATTATCCTCGCCCCATTTCGTATTTCCAGGCACGAAAATAGTCACAAGTATCAAATATTATAGAAGTATTATGTTTCTCAGCTATAATAGTTTCTGCATCGATTCAAAGACTCAAAGTATTATCAATACTTTAGTCGAGCTCGAGGTATTTGTAGGGAAACTAATGAAAGAGTAGAAGTCTAAGAAGGATCAGCTATGGTGTATGTAGCGGCACTCCGAATCGCCGTAGATATTCGGAGTGCAACTATGAGCGTTCTTATTAGTTCTTTTCTATGCGTGTACAAAGATACGTTGTCAGGAAATTTTCCACAGCAACTGACGTAGTTATCGACGTAATCTATAGGACAGGATATGGCTCGTGGAAACAAGTAAGGCAGCCGCCAAAAGAGCCCACTGCCAACCGTGTCTCTAATATTCCAATCACCGACTAAGGTGTACCCTTGAGAGGGCAATGTGGACATATTTAAAGACGCAGGCTCTTGATTAAGGTGAGCATCCCCATACCTGCAGAGAGTGTTGTTGTACTTGTCTCTGTCTAATCCGCAAATTCGAGGGAATAATAAAGCGAACCAAACGACGCATGAGATTTCTGTGAAATAATGCTCCGTTGACCTGCGGCAAAATCCTCATTTCCAAGTGCTGTGGCATTGCCTCAGGAACCGAGCACTTTCAAGAAGATGCATTAAAGCTGAGTAGAATGGAAATCAAACAAATTTGAAGAAAAAGGCAGTAGCTATGACAAATGCGATTCTTAGAATGAATATGAGCTCAAGACCTGAATGTTGATTTTATTATTCAGGTGAACAAAAAGGTGTGCAGGCAAGCAACGCATCCTACGCAAGCCGAAAACAGTGTCAAGAGCATCACAATACTCCTCAAATCACCCAGAACCATCCTCTGTCTCTCAACAGTGACACCAACTACCGTCTTACTCAACTCCTTTCCCCTCCACCCCTCCCTCCTCGCACACGGCCTTACCGGGTTCGGCACACATCGCCCTTTATCATCCTCCACAACAAAATAGTCCTGCACCAATGCCTTTCCCTCTAGATATAGCATCCGTAGCCTGTCACTACAGAGTCCCAAATTCCACGTGTAGCACGCGCCCTCAAGCGGAAAGGGCGGGGACTCGCCCGAGTGCTCCCAATGTTTGTACATGTGTTCGGTTTTATACCCGGAGGCTGGAACGGTTCCGGAAGCGATATCGAGCCCGGTTATGGCGCGCTGGAAGATTGTTTGTGCCAGCTGGGGTTGCTGCAGCCCCACGTTGTGGCTGGCGGAGTACACTCTGATGAAAGATAGGTTACCTGCCTGCCGAACTTGTGCGCCCACGGGGTAACCTGGGAGTGAGATATCGGTAATGCCGGCGGACGAGAAGACGTGAGAATGACTAAAGGGGATGGCGTGCGAGACGGCTTCGCCGCCGAGCCCTGTGCGAGAATAGTTAGTGTCCGATTACTGGTGGTGAGGTCTACACGTTGCTTATTTCTTACAATTGCAGGCAAAGTCTCGATCTCCGTATACCATGGTCACGGGCACTCCAGCGTCCATTATACTTGCGAGAGCCTCGAGAGACCCCCCTTTGACGTTATCGCCTGTCAAGGAAAACGCCTGGGCAACCACTGGTGCGTTGGCGGAAAAGTTCACAGGCACACCGAGGGCTTCTTGGACGTGTTTCTGGTTTAGGTACCCAAGATATGTCTCAGAGAGGGGATTGGCAAGGAGATTTTCTGGGTACGCAATATCGAAATAGCTTCTACCCGTGGCGACGCTGGCAACATGCTTGCCGCAGTATTGGTTGGCATCACGACAAACGTCGTCGACATTGCTTGCGACGCTTAGGTTATGGCCAGCAGCTATAGAAGCATTTCGGCAGGCTTGGATCTTTGCAAGGCAGCCGTCGCTTTTCTTGAAGTTATGTATGGCTTTCAGATAACCCGCTTGGTCCGTGAGGGGAACGCTGTAATTGTTCTTGAGCGCCATTTCGGGGTAGTAAGGAAGCTGGGTGGGACCATCGATACATGCGTTGGTCATGCCCAGAACTCCGATGGTCAGTGGGATAAACTGCTCTTGGTCCAGCTTACCTTGACTGTGACGTTCGTTTTGAGCCAACGTGTATTGGATGAGCTTTGGGACGAAATGGCCGCCATACGAAGACGTCCAGAAATTTATCTAGATGTTGTGAGAAAGCGCTTCTTTAAAAAGATTGCTTGTTATGATCGTACCTTGTTATTCGAAGACTCCCTTTTGCCGAACTTCTGCATCCACACTTGGAGAAAGAACCATGTGCTGCGAGCCACCGCTTGTGTGCTATTCACGGTGTTGCGCGGATTCTGGCTTGAAAAGAATCCTCGTCGCGATCCAGACGCGAGTCCTGCTGGGGCCTCTCTTGAATTGCTGTCCAACACCAGATCGTCATCGGCATTAAGAACACCGGGTTCAGCGAAATCGTAGCTGAAGCCTTGAATCAGGTCAATGCCAACGCTCTGCAAAGTGGAAGACATTGCTTACCTGTTTGTACGGGCTGGTCAATATAAAGGATATCTGAATATTCATTCCAAGAAAATCGATTATTAGAGGTGCTGTTACTGTCCGAATTGACTCGGCATGGTCCGTTTTCACGGAACAAGGACATTACTGCGAAGGAGATGAGTTACGATCTTAAAGTCATAAACATGTCGCAAGTCTTACAACTGGAAGCACCTGGTCCGCCCATAACTGCGGATGGTAAGCGCACTATTCAGATCTCTTCATTTATACACTCACAATATACTGTCAGTGGTGAATCAGTCCTCTTCTTCCGGTTCTGGAAGTACCAGAAGAAGATGTTGACCGGATAATCCTGAGCGGAATCGATGCCATACTCTTTCAGAACCCCAGACTGTAGTCGAATGTATCCAGAATGGCTCTCAACACCCGGCGTTTCCTCACACAGCGAGACTGGCTTTGAGTCAACACGAATGTCATCTCGAAGTCTCAGGGAGAGTGTCAGGACAGGACTCAGATTTAATAGAATCAAAAGGAAACCACAAACTAGCCCATACACTGAAGAGCAAGGCATGGCAGTCATGGTGATGCTATTGCCCCGTCAATGAAAGATGAACAATATACACCCAAAATGCGTATATGCTTCGGGGCGGCCGCAGCCCAGACAGCACGGCGTAGTGACGAGCAACATCCGGACACCCTACTTTTCGTCCTTCAAGGATGTCCCGCGGTGACTGATCCTCCTTCTTGATACGACGTAGCTGGTAAGCGCGTGTGCGTTAGCGTCTTGGCGAGAGTCAGCCTTAATACTTGTAATATGCATGTGATATGTACTTGTACATTTTCTGTTTCTTACATGTCCGGTCCCAACCGTGCATGTGGGTTCTGCCAGTCTAGTCTTAATTCGAAAATCAGCCCCACCAGGATTGAATCCCCACATGATAAGCCAATGCATTACATTATCTATTAACCCATTAGGCTCTAATGCTTTTGTAGTTGGCACTTTCACTGTAAAAGTGTCGACGAGCGGTAACTTGCCGCTTCCAGTTTGATTGCGTGAGCCTTGAGTGTTGCTCGTTCGGCCTTCATAGTTCATCTTGACGGACAACAACTTGTACACCCACCTACCTACCTGATCAGCCCAAAATGGACAGCTATCACCCATCCGAGTCTGAATCGCAACAAGAAGCATCCGAGAAACTGTTGTCTGGCTCCAGCTCTCAGAATGACTTCAACGACCATGTCGAACTGAGACGCGCACGAAGAAGACAGTGGTGTTCGCGACGGATCATTGCACTTCCTGGATTCCTTGCCTTCCTTGCCATTTACTCCCTGGCCTTGGTATCTCTTGTGAAGGACTCGGTCTGTCTGACCGAGTCTCATTCAGCTGGGAAACTCATCTATAGTACGCGAGACTGAGTACAACTACGTGTAAGGGCACTTGCTGATTAAGACTAGCACCTGTAAGGGATGCCATCGTCAAAGAAAAGAAGACCATCGATGTCTCCGTCCTGCACGGAAATCCTTTGAAAGGACCACCCAGCCCGGAACTCGACGAGGCATGGAGTCGACTTCTGATGAATGCCAACGTACGTGTATCCGCAGAGGATCTCGAGAAGGCAGGAGTTGAGTCTATTCCGCTGAATGATGGTTCTGGCAAGTATTACGCGATCCTGGATGTGTACCATCAACTGCACTGCCTTAAGTACATTCGCCATTACATATACAAGGTGGGAGTACACCGTAGCAGGCCAATTCGTTTCACTTCTGTAGTTGACGTGCCAAATAGGATATTTACGACGATGTTCAGTCATGGACTCCAACTCACGTGGATCACTGCATTGATAGTATTAGGCAGAACCTGATGTGCAATGCGGACACGGCGATGATGGGGTTTCGGTGGGTGAATGATAGTCTCGAGCCTAAGCCTAACTTTCGTGGCCAGCATGAGTGTGTGAATTGGGAGAGTATCGAAGAATGGGCCTCTGAGCGGTCATTCAACCCAGATGACAAGGCGAATTTGCGCCACCCGAGCGCTGCATAGCAATGTGTACGTTAGACAACAGTGAAGAAACAAATACATGGTATTGTGGCATATATTCATCTATTCTGCTTCCTCGTCCTCAGGCGCGACCACAGGTCGGTGTTGACTTGCCCAGTCAAATACATCGCGGTAATCTTTACAGACATGATAGTGCCCATCTATAAACTCCTTGGGCCCGCTCATGGGCACCAATGTCGTGTCAATATTGCACATAATCGTCTGCCGGATCTGATCGATACAGTGTATAACATGCGCCCATGGCTCGCTCTGGTTCTTCTGCGCTTGAGATTCAAAGACCGAGGTTCGAATCTTTGCCAAACAGTGCAAATTATGATACCCGGCCATGAAGAAGAGGCCATTCCCAGGCGTGTCGGGATCGGGCCATGTTTCTGAAAGACCATGCGCTTCACGGTCGGACTTGCTTACTGATACCAAGCCATTGCCAGCTTCGGATTGCACGTCAGTCAACATACTTGGTAGAACTACAGTGATCAGTAACGTACAAGGGAAGAGACCTCTCCAAAGAAAGTCTGCTTGCGGCTTCTTCGCGTCCATACCGCCATAGGTCGTGTCTTGAAACACTGCGGTATGAATAGTCTTGTGAGGCGGATCTGGACAAATATCTTAGCAAGTCGTGCGCATGTATGAGAGGGCTAGCCTGCGTACACTCATCGATACCCACGGGTCTTGGTGGTATAGACCATAGCGTCAATATCCAGCCCACATTGCTGATCAGCAAGAGCACGAAGATGCCCATCTGCAGGAGAAAAGGTACATTGTGTTGCCGACTTTGAGGAGCCGGCGGCCATTCGGATTCACTACTTTTCTCCGAATCTGACTCTGGCAGTTGGCTGTACTTCATTTCGTGAAGGAGGGGGATTTCAAAGCTTTCGTAGACAAAACTCTTAAATCGACTTTCTGAACTTGTGATATGGGATGGGAAGTAATTCAGGAAGCAAGGTAGAAGGACTTAAAACAGCGGGCATCATAAACCCCGAAACTTGACAGGCGTATTTTTCAACAATTACTTCGAAGCCCCCAATGACTTGGCTAAGATTACAAAAGTGGGCATAATCATAAGGATAAACAAGCTTCAATCCAATCTGGGAGAATGAACGGCGCGAATGCATGGTTACAGGACAATCTTTACTAAGTCTGCATCGTGTTGAATCGGAACTGCCTTGCTTACTATCTGTGCCACTTTCTGACATTGAAATCCTCCGACAATAACCCCAAGGCTGCCGCATAAGCTTGACCTGCGACTTTATCCTCGCGCCTGCATATTCCCACTGAGACTGGTGTGATAAATGGAGAGGACCAAGAGACGGAAAGAATTTAGAGAGAAGTCTGAAGGATAGTAGGCCGTTGTACAACATGGCAAGGTGGGAAACGAATCACCATGATGGACATGGAATGGTGATCCATGCCGGAAAAGGCAGGTGATGATGTTCTAGCACAAGCTTTATCCTCGCGCCTGCATATTCCTACTCAGAGCGGTGTGGGAAACAAAGAAGGGTAGGGAGGGTACAAACTTGCAGAGCCGCCCGAATCATATTAGGCCGTTGCACAACATGGCAAGGTAGGAAACCAATTCCTATGATGTACATGGAATGGTGTTCTATGCTAGAAAAGGCAGTTGATGAGGTTCTAGCGGGACCATATTGCTGACTGCATAGAACACATATCTCAGTATCCTCGGACCGAGGACCTCAAGGTTGAACCAGCGCGTATTGTGGTAGAGCTGTGCAAAGATGCTGATCGTCCAATACACGAAAAGAGTAAATGAGGTGGGAAAAAGGAATCCTTGTTCACCTGCAAGTAGTACCCCATGTCAAATTTGGCCGTTGGCCAATAGCGACCTATTGTGCTCAGTTATAGGAGATTGACTCTCTTTTCGCCTATTGCAACCTCAGATCAGTTCGGACTCATCTATATATTGGACCTGAAGGTCGGCGTCTTTACTCGCCCAACCATCTCTAACCCACTTCAATAAACCACCATCACTCCTTGACCTCCAAAGAATCTCTTAGCAGCAATGGCTTTCAAGAAGTCTGTTTTGATGGTTCTCGCCATCGCTTGCGCCAACGTCCTCGCTGCCCCTTTGGCCCTCCCGAAACCTGCTACCGATGATACCCTCGATAGTCTCTCAACTTCGAGCACTGCCTACGTCCACGGCTCCTATGGCTACGACAAACGTGCTGAAGAGACTACCGATGACACACTTGACAGTCTCTCAACTTCAAGCACTGCCTACGTTCACGGCTCCTACGGATACGACAAGCGTGCTGAGGAGACTGCCGATGACGAGGGTGTCGTGGGTGCAAGCTCTGTCTACGTCCATGGCTCCTACGGATACGACAAGCGTGCTGAGGAGACTGCCGATGACGAGGGTGTCGTGGGTGCAAGCTCTGTCTACGTCCATGGCTCCTACGGATACGACAAGCGTGCTGAAGAGACTGCGGATGACACCCTCGATAGTCTCTCAACTTCAAGCACTGCCTACGTTCACGGCTCCTACGGATACGACAAGCGTGCTGAGGAGACTGCCGATGACGAGGGTGTCGTAGGTGCAAGCTCTGTCTATGTCCACGGCTCTTACGGCTACGACAAGCGTGACGAGTAGTTCCCACTGGGAGGGCGAGTTTGAAGACAGATTTGGAATCTATGCCAGGGTTGAGCAGATGGACTTGTTCGGAACAACAAATTACGAAGGTGGGAGCTTGGAACGAGGTTGGTATGACTGAGTGGACTCTCAAACTGTTAGGGCTTAGTTATCATGGGTCCGTAGAACCTGAAACCCCGTGTAACTAGAATCAACAGTCTCCTTACAGAATGCGCTGAATCTGCTCAATTGTCTACTGTGCTCATTGTAAGTAACCCTGACGACTTCGTGCATAAAACAAACGATGTACTTAGGGTGGGATTATTGAAGAGATGATCTACCACCATCCCGAGAAACTAGACCATTCTTGTGTAAATTGAGGGGATTTTGTTTCAGATCTCTAATACTCCGTGATCAGACCTTCTCAGTACGTAAACCAAGAGGTGGTGGTTGACTGACTACAGTGCAGGGCTTGTAATCATGGACCAAGGAAATAGACTTTTTAGCGCGCCTGTTAGCGCCAACCAAGGCTTGGCTAAGGTTTGCAGGCTCGGCAGGGCAGCGGCACGGGTCGCTAGCGGGTGCACCTTCAACACCGTAGAGCGGGGCGGGCTGAGGGCTGAATGCTTGTGAATCCTTCAGTAGGAACCTTATCGTGCGCTAAGATCTGCGGAGCGGGGAAGTGGCACAATAATCGCGAGCAGCTGCGCCATTGCGGCGTAGGTCCGGAGGATCTAGCGGGGCAGGTTTGATACTACATCGTATCATGGGTAAATATCCACTGGTTTCTATCTGTGCTAAACGACCCGGATTTTGCCAAATACGGAAGGAGAAGAATGAATCGGTTTGGCTATTGGTAGATATCCCCTGGTAAGTGGAAACCTCTGGAAAGTGGGCACAGACGCTGAAGTATGAATAATTCGGGCATACTTCGTACACGTAGTACATTTACTTTCGTACGGAAGGCGGTTGACAGTGGGTCTCGTCCACCATTATACACAGCAGCGTTGTTTTTCCAATCAATAGTTTGAAATTCAAGAATTTTCTTTACAGATTTCCTTAAGTGGTTAGGCAACAGATAAGGCTAGACGAGACCCACTGTCAACCCCCTTGCTTACATACGGAGGTAAGAAGTAGTGCAGTCTCAGGAAGGGCTTACATGGACCAGATTCCCTACGGTATGTAGACCGGGGAAGTGGCACCATCACTAGCAAGTGCGCCTTCTTCAGTGTGGCCGCGGAGGCACGCAGGATGCGGCAGGGTGGGTTGCATACTTGTGAATTTTCAGGAAGCTTTACCGTAGGCTTCATGGACCCACCTCCTTGTAGTCAGAGCGGTGGATTACTATCCGTCTAAGGATGCTGTACTACCGTCGGCACCTTCACCGGCTCTTAGTCCAGCACAAGTGCTCGAAGTTGTCCCTCAATGTTTGGAGTAGCGGAGCCGAACCTACAATTCCTGGCCTCTTTGAACTTTCTCATTTCATTCTACTTGTTACACATCTCAGTTTGTTCTTCACTGGCACAATGTTTGGCGCTTTCCGCGGCTATAACAAGCTCAACACTGATGAAGAGAAAGAGGGCTCCATGCGGAGCTCGACAGAAAGCTCTTCACCTTGCGTGTACTGCGGAGGCCATGCCCAAACTCAACCTCGGACTGTGTTCGTCCAATATCTCGGATGGTTCTTACTACTTGCACTGTCTGCTTTTGTAGTCTTTTCAAGCGTAGACTTGAGATCTTCGAACATCAAGCGGCTGATAACCCAAACAAGTTCATATTGTGAGTGCTAGTCAAGCATATATTCATTATCTTTCACTGATAATTCTACAGCTCCTATACTGGAAGATTTGGATCCAGGGCTTCAAGAATTCCGCTTCAACGGTTCCATTCGCTGGCCGTCGCCATATCGAGGGCCTCCTAGTAGCGAAGTCGATACTGCATGGAATCGCATTTCAATTGTCCGGCCGCTGGACCTCGATATTTCGAAGGAGGACTTCCATACCATTGGCGTCAACCCAGACACAGCGGCAAAAAATGCTCCAGAGCACGGTGGCGGGTACTTCATGGTGCCGGAGTTCACACATCAGCTTCACTGCGTGGTGAGCATTAGATCGAAATCAAGAGGTTACTAGCCGATATATTGACTGCCGAACAGAATCTGCTTCGTAAAGCGTCATATTTCAAGTATGACTATTATAAAATCCACGACCCTGACTTCGGCGACAAGGAAGAAACATTCAAGGTTCATCTCGGTAAGATTTGGTCATGCTGCGCATGATTGTATGGTACAGTTTTGCTAACAGCTTCGATAGATCACTGCGTCGAAATGCTACGCCAATTTGTGATGTGCCATGCGGATGTCACCATCGTGACTGCGCACGTGAGTTCTTAAAAGAGCAGTCAAAGTGGGACTGAACGCTGACAGCTTCACAGTGGATCGAACAACGCAGCAGACCGTGGCCTGATTTCAATACTAAGCATGTGTGTAGGGACTTTGAAAAGGTGCTCGATTGGACAAACAGACATTCAAAGCCCGTAGGGACTCCGCTGATCCCCATGAAGCCGGAGGGTGCCATGGCAATGAGTTCGCCGCCATGAAAGACCATTCATTGGTCAGAGATGTGGTTGAAATTTAGAATTACTTTGTAGCGTTACGTGCTTGAAATCTAAAACCTCCCCTTCATCCGCGGTGCATTATTATTGTCGATCAAATTTGATCAGCATCGTGACTGTGGAGGCAAAGAGAGCGACCCCCACTTCAGGATCCAGCCCATGCATGGCTTTCAAAGACTACGGTTTAGGCAGTTGTATGCAGTGTCGGCTAACTGTCGCAACGCTAATTCAAAGATAATGGTATAATCAAATGCCATCCCCACTAATGCTTGATACATACATTACCCCTCCAAGGCCACGGCTTAGCCTCGAGATCGCCAAGTGCATATAGCAGGGGTGGCATCAAAGCAAGTGACTACGGCGCCTTCGCGCTCGTAAATTGACAGAGAAATTGATTGCGCAATCTGCAGCCAAGGTTTCCTTCCTCACTGCATACTCGTATCTCGGCAAAACTCGCGAGCCTTGTCTACACGTCAAGGCACATCGGTCGCCTCACTCATTGGGCTGACTTGGGGCTTTCCACCATTTTTGGTAAACGAGAAGCTGCCAAGGGCCGATACTGTACTTCGTTAGCGCTATAATGCCACTGATTATTAGCTTAGGTATAAGGCGGCAGCTGCAAGCAAGGTCGCACCAGTTACACTAGTCAGCATCAGAACCACCTTCTTAGAAGGGTCACATTTGTACAGATTAGAGAAATACAAGACTTTTGACACGGTTACATTGCACCACCGCTCTGTTATATTAGGTAAGGGCTGCACACGAAGGATTGAACTAACTCCTTCGCAGCCCTGATCATCACGCCGCTAGCGAGTCGTTCGTCGAGATGGATAGGATGGCTTGACCGCTAAACGCCACAGCCGAGATGTTGACATCGGTCCAAAACATCTCAACCCCACATTCCGATATTCTTGCTTTACAGTGCACATGTCTGCAAAGCGCTCAAGGTGCGCGGCGGCCCACGATATGTCAATTGTAAGACACCTACCTTCCAAAGACGGCCATCATCTGGATTCCATACTACCTTCCAAAGACGGCCTGCATTCGAATTCCATCCTGCGATAAGCTCATTGGTAAAGAGGCCCCGATTGATGAACACGTTACATCGTACACAAGAATCCTGTGTCGAGGGGCACGTCGATACTGACAACTGTCAGTTCCGCGAAGTTCATTCCACAGCTTTCTTTCGGCAAGCCTGGTCCAGATTTTGGCTTCCAATTTTCCAAGGCCTATGCTGCAAGCTTGCGTGTACGTCGACACAACCTGACTATTCGCTGTATCTGGTCGCTGAACATCTTCATCTTCATCATCACCATGTGTGCTCTCGGCCTCAAGCCCACCAGCTTCACTCTCATTTTCACGCTTCTTCTTCTAATCATCTCACTCTTCGTCTTTTTCGGGGCCAGCTTTCCAAGCAGCCAAACGTACGGATCCTGGCTGTCACCATCGCCATGCTTCTGCGAACAACCCAGTGCGAGTGGCAACGATGAGTTGACCATACCACCCCCCAGTGTCTATCTCCAAGCTTTCCGCACGAGACCTGAGCTCGAAGATATGACGGAAGTCGGAGATGCAATGTGGTCAACGATATCCTCGACTAAGCAAGGCGGCTTTGTCTGGGTACGACACAACGAAACGTATAAGACTGGACACGGTGTGAGCATGTTTCATGCCCTACACTGTCTTTCTATGATTCGGGACGCTGTCAAAGGGTCGAAGAGCGGGGCGGTCGCTCATTCACACGGCTCCAAAAGAGACATTCATATGGGAAAGAGTGAGGATGAGATGCATCTAGGGCACTGTCTCAGCTATGTTGCGCAGTCGTTGCTGTGCTCAGCTGATGGCACGCTGGAGCGTCCGAAAACTTACACCGATGATGCGGGCAACGTGCTGAGGGACGATGTGGACGGAGAAGACATTAAGCATCAGTGCAAGAGTGCGGGTTACCTCAGAGAGAAGGTTGGGCAGACCGAGGAGCGTCCGCTGGACTCAGTACCGAGACTGAAGGAGGGGGCAACGATGTGGGATCTCTTTGACGAGCTGAGGTAAATAGGTGTTGACAGTAAATAAATCGTGAAACCGATACATTTCCAAAGCCACAAAAGGCTGGTTCTAGGCCAGTGCCAACATGCATTTGTAAAATTACATATACTCATTCAAATACGACAACAGATGGTTAAGGTCTTAGTCTTTACCCTCAGTAAACTCCTTCGCAATCCACCCCTTCCTCGCATGGCACATGAGCCAGCTCAGGCCCCTCCTTTGGTCTCCTAATATATTGCAGCAAATGCTCCACGGAGTTCTCTCTTACCCATCCCACCACGTGATCCCAGTTCTGGCATGCATGCACCGTCCTGAAGTTCGGCTTTGGCATTCGCTCTCCTTTGACCCAATTGTACGTCAAAATGCTGAGGTCTCCGCTACACATCAACGACTGGCGAATCTGCTCAATACAATGCTCGCGATGCCCCTGAACCTCCTCCGACGTGTGGCCATGGAAGCCTTGATAGTCGGGATACCGCCCTGGGTAGAAGCTCTGGCGAATAAGATTCTGGGACATAGGTGTGAGTTTGCTGACGGGTAATAGGTATCGCAGAGGGGATGAGATTTAGAGGATCTCGCTCACCAGACAATGCAGTTTGTGCACAACGTCAAAAGTCGCCACGTACTTGTCCTCGGGCTCGTCGGGTACGCGGACTCCTGTCCCTAGAGAGGGATTGACTTGTTGGAAGAGCTTTGCAGATATGCTAAATGCGCCCATGTCGCCCTCGACGAGGCTTTTCCATGCTTGGTCTGTTTCATTGCTGGGAGCTCCGGACCAGGCTGAGGAGAGTGTGAACGTCTGTTGCTGTCTCTGTAAAAGCTTTTCATTAGGCGCTGGACTCAGGTCAGTCTCTGTGACTTCGAATCTGAGGCGGACATAAAGTAACCTACTTGGAGGGAGCATATAGTCGGTAGCATGTAAGGGGTTTCTAGTCAACGCCCATGGTGTGAACACGGTGATCATGAAGATATTCAGAAGCAAGATGACCACATTGCACGCGAGGAAACACCACGGCCACAATCGTGGCAGCAAACGAACGTTCTTCGAGGCTGATAACTCTTCACCATCGTCGAGGTTGCTCAAGGGCAGGTATGAGGCCTTTGTCTCCTTATTCACGGTCGCCATTTGCCAATATCCCACCGGCCACAATTCAGCTCAGGTCTGTATGGCGTGGTTGGGGAAGGATTAATACGTCGAGAAATACAAATTACGAAAGAGGGTTATTAATTAGTGGGCCTCGTCTAGCATTATCTTTTACCTTAACGTTTAGGGAATGTTATAAAAAATATTCTAGGATTTTAGACCGTTAATTAGAAGAGCAACCCTGCTGCTTTACAAGGATGGACGAGGTCCACCGACAACCCCCCTCTGGTACACAGAGGGCATTTTATGATAAGGTATGGTCAAGGGGGGTGGCAGGATTCAGGCCCCACCATCCCCAAAACCCCCCGGGACAGCTCAAAGCGTCCCGTCATGCATTTTGTTATCGTTTAGGTTGTCAGCAACAAACCATGCATCATATGCTATGCTCGGCTACGCCGCTAAGCCAGACTAGAAAGCCTGACCACTGGCCCCATGTTATTCTCCTAGTCTTGGCCTGGGCAAGAAGCCGTCGCCATCGTCCTCGCTGCTTGCTTTACTTCTCTGAGGGAGGACTGAGGTCTAATAATCTTTCATCAAAGTCGCCATGGCGTCGAAACCACATGGCTTGTCTCAGCCAGAAACACTTGAGGAAAAGTATCTCGATCATGATGCCGCTTCTGAAGACCACGACAGCTCTTCCTCCCTCCTACCATCAATCGAAGAAGACGGACGCAGTCTCGCACAAAGTCATGAACGGAGATGTCTTATTTTCATTTCGATCGGCCAGGTGGCTTTCTTCATATTTTCTCTTTCCATGCTAGTGTATTCGTTGTATTTGCAGAAACAAATGCCTCAAAATTGCACGCGAAAGATCTCGTCGCCCTGTGAGTGCATCACCACTTAGTTCAAAAGCCAGACCTGTTCGCAATAATTTCTGACCATCTAGCTCCTGCACTCAAAGAGTTTACGGACGATGATTACGAATGGGTCCGCTGGAACACTACATTGAACACCTTTGGGGAGTTTACCGGCAACTACACGGAGGAGAAAGCCAAGGCGTGGCTGGATATCACGGCAAGTAAGTTTGGTCGAACTCCAGCTCAAGTAGTTCGGGTCAGCCTTCACAGTGTATCGAAGTACTTATCGTTGGTTGTTTCTTACTGATCTGGCATTAGCTCCTGTTATTACTGTGTCCGAGGCCGATATGATCAGCGCTGGTGCTGCCTTGGACTCTGTACGAGTGCCCGAATCTGCCGGAGGAGGCTACCTGGCTCAGCTCGAGGGATTCCACGACTTGCATTGCCTTCGCATACTGTGGTATGATCACCACTCCGAGGATATCCCAGAGACCAAGAAGTCCAAGCTAGAGAATTCACGACACTATGAAGCGCATTATGAACACTGCATTGACCTTTTACGGCAGACCCTAATGTGTCATTTCGAGTGAGTTCGCCTTCCTCCAATCATTGCTCCGGGCAAGATATTGACTGACACACTTACAGTACAAGCTTTGCAACTTTCAATTGGCTCGTGGATATCGACGAACCATTCCCTTTTTTTGCGAACCCCAAGAAATGCCGCAAGTTGGACAAGATAATGGACTGGACACATGAGCACAAGTTTCATAAGCCAGAGGGCTTTGTTTGGGAGGCTCCTGATGACGCTCATTTAGTCAGAGTGGTCGACCGTGTTGCGCAATGGGATGAACCTCGGGTGGACAAGGATGGGAACGAGCTGTGAAAACTTTGCAGCCTTTGATTTGATCAATAAGTAGTGTTAACCAAGTGTCTCGGCGACGTAAAATCATCGAATACAGAGAGCTTCTAGGCTCCATGGATGTGACTTGGTTTCGTGTAATTCACATCCTTCCTCCCTTCCGCCTCCATCCAATCTTGCCTGCTGAATTGGCATAAATTGGTGATTGGGAAAAGAAGCAATTCTCCGCAGTGCGAGAAGAGGCAGAGAGCTGAGTCTTCTCATAGTGACTCTGTATCAAAGCGGGGGCAAATAGGACACCCTCGGGTTTATCGTTTCCTAGTCATACCAGGAATAATGCAAGTATAATTTTATCACTAAAACAGTGCGAAGCCTACCAAGAGTAAATCCTTCCATCCATTCCTTACGATGGGCTAGGCATAATCTAAATTATAAAGTGCGCTGGCATCCCAACTATTCCGACCACAGACACTGCTGCCATTCACAGGGGGCTTCCTGTATTCCCATCTGTGTCACGAAGGACAGACATTGGAAACCACACGTGCCTCTCTCATTCCATACTTTTTGTTGGAATATAGGATTCACGGAATCACGTAAACAGACATCGCTTATCTCTACATTGGCATTACTCATCAATGAGTCATCTTCCCTGTATATAGATCCCTCAACTTCTAGCTTCTTGATCCTTAGAGACACATAACCAAGAAAATACCTACACCATACTCTTGAGTGTGCTGTCTCCCAATCACGTGTGATCTTACGACTTGAGTTCCTGATAGTAACCAACACTTTTTGTAGCAAGATGTCTTCTCCAAATTCCAATCTCCAGACCGAAAATCTTACCATTCGTCCCGCTGTCCCTTCGGATGCCGCCCCCCTCGCAGCCATTTTTGCCAACCCCCTCAACACCCAACATGAACCGCAAAAGCCAAGCAACCCAACGGTGGAAGAATACCAACGCCGAATCGCCAAATGGGAGGATCTGCGCGCTTCTGGGCAAGCCTACTTTCTCGTCATAACCCGACGCCCAACAACAGAGACGGGATCAGCTTCACCACATGCGGATGGCGTTATCGGCTTCGGCGGCATTAACGCCATCTCTACGGACGCTCAGGGCAAGAGAATTGCGGACCTGGGTGTGCTGATTGACAGCTCCGAGTGGAGGAAGGGGTACGGGCGGGAAGCGTTGAAGGCCACGTTGGACTTTGCATTCCGAAAGGTAGAGGTGGGGGGCGTCGGATGCGAGGAGGCCTTTTTTGAGACATTGGCGGTGAATACGCCGTTTCAAGGACTGGCTGATCGGATGGGGATGGCGAAGTGGAAGCAGGTGAAGAGTGAGGGAAAGGAGGTTGAATATAGGTTCAGCAAAGAGGATTGGGAGGGAATGAAGAATGGCAGTGCGTGAATTGGACGACTGGGACGAAGACTTTGATGAAAGGTGAATCAAAGTTTCTTCATGATTAATGTCACATATAAGCTCGTACAAAATTCCCTCTTCCAGTATCTTCTAATTCCTTGATCGAACGAGGTCTCGTGTGCCAAGTTGTACGGTTCCTATAGCGGAATACCGTGGAAGCATGACCCGTGACCACGACAAGCATGGCTCGCAACTGATATACAGGAGGGTACAAAGCGTCTACGCCAGCCAAAGGGTGCTAAGGGACTACTTACTCGATTCGGCATTGTTCATATCTCTACTTTTTTAAGGTAACAAGTCGAATTATAGTATTTCGTATACTACCCTTCGGCATTAATAGCATGTTGTACTCGGTGATGCATTGTAGTAGCCAATCTATATAATAATCCATTATCGATACTATGCTATTCCTCTTGTTCTCTACGAATTAACGCGTGTAAAGTCTCGTCTGTATTAAGGGCATGTTTGAGCTCAGGACGTAATCGATAACTCTACTTTCAATAGAGCCCAGAGGTTCTCGATCGGGTTTAAATCAGAAGAATACCGAAGCCATTCCATCACTCGAATATACATTTTTCGAAGTATATCTTTTACAGTATTCCCTCAATATGGACCGGCTCCATCGTGTATAAACCCCCTCTTCGACAACAATCTCCGGAACAAAGGCCCTGTAGAGTGTACGAATCCAACTATATTCAAGAACTCAGCGGTCAGTCCCAGGGCTCTTCAGATGAAAGTGGAAGCAGCCAATCATCAGCCTTTTTTTATCCAATAGTGTTGGTATAAAACCGATAATATGTGACAAAGAATACAGCAAGTGATGTTTGATCAAGTATATTCAGTGCGCCACCGTTTCGTACGGAGACGAAAGGAAACATATATATTTAATCCTACTGTTTAATCGTGAACAAAGAGGTTTGTATGAACAGGGTAGTACCAGAGAAGTAGCCGGTGATTCCGTGGAATGGTGCTGGCTCGTGTGGCGAGTATTCCCTTCCCTACACTGGCATCTCTTCTCTTTTTCTTACGACCTCGCTTAGTGCACCAAAACAAGTACAAGGAACGTCTTCAGTACAGAGTCTGATATCATAGCCTGCCATACTTGATTAATTGTAGCGGCCAAACAGCGAATAATTCCATTAAAGACCCTTTATGTGAGCATTTGTTTCATTCATAGGCATGAAGAAATGAATAGCGGCCTATGATAAGGCGCCCGTGGTATCAGATGATGCTAAAGACTCTTACTTTGAGATCCGGAAAATGAAGACCTTCGGGGAACGGGACTGACTTTCTTCTCATGCTGAGCAAGGATGACTATCCTGTGAGTTTATTCTGGCTGTAAAGTCTTTGTCACCACAGTGAAGCCCATTTCCTATTCTCTGGTAGATTTGTCAAGCGGCGAGTAGAATCGTAAACAAACGCAGAACACCGCGGATTTGTGACGTGGCCTGATGCTTGGAAGCGATGGATGCTCGTTGGGCAGGCCTTAAACTTTAAACCAGTCCTCTGACATGAGTGGATCTTTCGAGGCAGCAAATCCTAATCTCTACGAAGCGTTGCGACCTAAAGGTGACAGAACGAAACTTGTCTCGCTTAGAATAATCCTAAACAATACTAGCGTGCGCCGATATTGAGCACAGCAAAGCTGAATTCTTCGCTCGAGAACCAAAGTATCACCAAAATCGGAACCTAATTCCACAATTTCTCCTTCTCCATCATCAATCATCAACTCCCTCTCGAACCACATGGCGAATCACGACGAAACCGCCTCGAACCACCCTAACGATATCTTTTTCATGGGCGAACGCGAAAACCCTATGACGGACATCATGAACTCCGAACAATCCCTCGAGCGTTTTCTCGGCCAGCGTCTCCCCCAAGTGCTCAACTTCACCGCCGGCTCAGATCCAACTCCATCTATCCCCAGCCCCACACCAAGAAGGCGCAAGCTCCGCCTCCCATCCACTCGGAAACACAAACCACAACCCAAGGCCAGTGATGTCGCATGCAGAAGAGGAGTAAGAGCAATCCACGTTAAAGAAGAAATGCCGGCTCCTGTAGACGTCTCTGAGGCTCTTACCGAGTTCAAACTCTTTCCAAGGCTGGTTGGTGAGCTCCGAGCTCGTATTTGGGCATTCTGCGGTGCGGAAGCTGCGTTGATTGACTCGTTCAAGGAGTTGGGAAGTTCTCGTTGTAACAGCTCACTACGCGTCCCTGCAGTTCTTCATGTGTGCCGGGAGTCGAGGTATGAGTTTCTTGCTCGGAAGGATGTCGTTACAGACCATGCCACGTACACGTAAGTCGTTGCACATCATTCAAACGCGAGGCTGTTCTGTGGATCCTGAAGATGTGATCAAGAGCTAATCATCTAAGTTCTGTACAGGAAGTGCAGAACTGTCAGCATGCAAGGTCTACAACCATTCTACATCCGTACGAAGGTGGATTCGTTTCTCCTCAAGAACATGGGTGAGCCTTCCAATTTCGATATTCTCTCGAATTTACAGAGTTGTGTGTGTTGATACTACCTTGCAGCCGATCTCCACAACCCCCAACTATTTCTGCTCCACCACCTCGTCATCGACGAGCGCTCTCTCACTGGCTACGCGATGGCGCGACTTGAGGAATCCATCTATCTTTTCAGAGATCTTAGAACCATTACGATCCGCCTCAGAGACGACCAAGTCGAAGCTTCCATGATGGGACATGGCGCGAACGAGTTGGACATTGCGGATTCTGCCTATCTCGAAAAGGTCAAGGAGAAAATCGATAAGGTTATTCGGACAGTGAAGTTGAGGGAATCGCAATGGAAGGCTATACCAAAGGTGATGATTATGGGAGGTGATTGGCCAGGGGTGAAGTTCTATCCTCCCAGAAAGCTGGATGATGGTTGCTGATTTCTGGAGGAGGGAATGGAGAGATTGCTGGTTCAGGGTGAGAACTTGCAGAGTGGAGATAAAGCGGATAGATATACATGAGCAACAGAACCGTTGGAAGAACCAGTAAGTACCTGAGGATACTCAAAAGAGACTCTGAAGAGCTTCTGGCACCCAAAATATTTGCATGGCCTTCTTTTCGTGCTGTTCAAGTGATAGTCTCGTTTATCTGCGTTGTAGATGCCATCTTACGACATCTTCAACCACAAAACGAGATATGTGTCATCTGAGCTTAAGTGATTGTACAATTTCCCTTCTCCTACGGAAGCTAAAGCTGAACTCTCACTAGGAGGTGCAGCTATTCGTGATACCGCGAAAATTGGAAAACGTCGCAAAAGCTGACAACGCAACTAAGTAAAGTTTAATAAACTGGATACGTAGTTGAAGAATAGCATTCTCTACTTTCACACTATAGAAATTAATTGCGGAATTCCATTGTGGTGAGAAATAAGGTTGCCAACAAAAGTCATCGTATCACGAATTCCTGCACCCCCTGATGTCTTTAAAGTAAACAAACAATTCGCTTGCGGCGACATGGGTCGCCAAGTGGAGAGCTGCTTCAGTCAAAGGGCGCTATACATAAATCAAAGATAGGTCGGGTATTGAATGGATGACCGCAGTTGAGGTTCTACCTGATCCTTAGTTTAAGGTGCCAAACTCAAGGTGAGTGACTGAAAGGTCACGTGATGGACTGGCACCAGAGGATGCTGCACATCACAGAGACATCATTGAGCAGAGGAATGGCAAAAAGAAACTAGTAATGGTCTCCTATTTCTTAGAATTATGACTGCTATCTCAGCGCTTCTCTTATTGGGGGAGTGTATCTCGCCCTGTGGCTTGCATGAGGAAGAAATACTAAAGCTTGGCCTCGCTTCGGAGAACCACATCCGCTGCTGTCGCGCCGTAAATCTCCGCTTTCCCCTCCCAAGTCTCTTCTCACTACAAAACTCGCACACTTTCCCAAACTTACAGAAACTCCCTAATCTTCGCCAAGTTGCCGATGGCACTGACGCCATACCTCGCAGCTTCGTTTGTGGTTATCCATTTAGCCTCTCCCCCGTTCTCCGTCTTCTCTACAGTCCAGTCGTGGGCAGCTCCATATCCGTCGCTGTCGAATTCTTTCCATGCTCTTCGTGCTATTTCTTCGCTATTCTCCTCAAGAGCGACAACAGCTGTAAGTGTGGAATGACTCTGTCTCCAAGCATCATCCAGTCCGCAATCAAAGACGAATCCGAACTCCTTCAACTGAATTTCAGGACCACCGTTATACGCTCTGCAATATGGCAGCCAAGTCTTTGTCTTGAAGTTCTGGACCACGATTTTACACTTGTCATCCTGCGCGGCGTACTCCAGCACCTCGCCTACGATCTCAGGAAATCCAAAGAGCATACTGAGATGTGAAATGGCGTGGTCTGGTGTGGGTGGTGGACAAGGTCGCACCTCGCCCGTACTTGGTTTCAGCAACATTGCATTGTTTCCAATACCATGAGGGAGAGCGGTGATGCCTTCAAGAAGCTTCATTAACAGATCTCTACATCTTTCCCAACCAACTGTTCGCCGCTCCCAAGCTGTCAGCCAACTGGACATCAACGGCCCGCAATCAAGTCCGATATTCGCCATGGTGAATCCAGGAGGTGTGCTGTCTTTTGCTTGGACCTTCCGATGTGCATCTAGTGTTAATAGCGCGTCTTGACAAGTCGACAGTTCGTAAATGAGATCGCCAATGCGTTCGTCTCCTGTCAGGAAGTAGTAGATACGGCGGAACAGCACTGATGATATGCGGAGTTGCTTCGAGGAATCACTCCAATGCTGCACGCCATGCCTCGTCCCGAAACCTTTGAATCTCCCAGAATGGTAGATGTCGACTTCAGAAGTGTGCTGTGTCATAGCTTCAGCGATCTTGAAGACATCTGCTCTCCCAGTGTGGAGGAAGTAAAGCCACAACCACAGATCTGTCGACAATTCTGAGTTGTCCCACGCGAAACCACCAACGTCGTACCGCCAGGCGTGTCGATGGGGATCCCAGGTATGTTGCACGTCACCGTGGTCCCAGAATCCGTACCAGCGATGTTGTTCGATCTGACCTGCGTAAAAGTCGAAGAGAGTTGCGAGATTGCTCTCTATTTTCTTCTCTGCGTTGGTTGGCTCGTAGCTCAGGATGTGATGATCAGGTGCCCAGCAGCCGGGGAATACACCTGTAGAGTACATGTACCGAGATTCCGGCACAAGTCTTGGTGTGTCTTTCACCAGAGATGAGAAAGTAGTCTGCTCTTCTCTCGTGGGCGTTGCTGTGTATGGCTTCAAGAACAGCGAGTTTGTCCTCGCGATCCCATTCGCCGTGCTAAAGCCCGGCTCGTAGTCTTCATAAGTAACATCCAATCCTTCCAACTGTTTGGGATATGTATCCATACCCAAACCATCATGGAATGGCCTCGTATCCAATGGTTCCGCGAGGGGCGAATATAACCACACGGTCACTTCTCCCACATCTGTTGTCAACCCACTCAGATCCAGCTGTGTAGGATACCGTTCCCAGAAATTCGACATTCCAACACTTAGTCCTCCATTGCTAGCAGATCCCACATACGCCGTTCCATCTGCTCTGCCTCCACCCGTCACCTTGACCCAAGAGCACCCAGCTTTTGTCCTCTTCTTAACAGTGAAACCATCACTTGATAACTGAGCGAGGCTATAGGCATCCCACGTCGGCACAAAACCGAGCGAGCTGTGCATACCCGCCCCTGTTTTGAACTTCACCCATTCATCCTCCCGCAGCTCGACGGGCTTCCCAGCTGCTTGATCGATCCGATTTTGTGTCGTTGGGCCATATCGCAGACCTGATAGCCCAAGAACCTCTTCCGAGATGACGCTACCGTTCGAACTGCCAAGACGCACATGTCTATTGTACATCTCTGCACCCTGCAACGGGACACGGAAACGCAGTCCCAGACTTGTCAAAGGCTGCTCGGCTTCAAGATCGTGTATGAAGGAATGCACGATCTTGATTGTGGAAGAGTGCTGGTAGATGTACAGTCGGACATCGAAAGGGAGGTGTTCTTCTGCTTGGGAAGCGATAGCCACACCGGAGACTTTCACCACGAGGCGTGAGAATGTCGCGTTCTCCACCTTCATGCCGCGGATACTGGCCGCGTAGGGAGTCTTGTTGATGGAGGCGATTATGGTGGCACCTGTGGACACGATCTTGCCCTCAAAGGCTAACTTCTCGAACAAAGAGGAACTTCCTGGACTTGACAGCTCCAACTCCAATCCCGAGATAGTGGTGATTTTATTACCAACAATAGACATCACCTGTGGTAGTTTCTCATCCCTATATTCGCTCCGAGGACTCGCATCAACAGTGTACGAATCGGAATATCCAATGTCCCCTGCAACTGAATGAGCAGTCCATTTCAGCGACCCATCTGGCCAAAACGCCGTCTCTCGACTGTCAAGTGGGTGTGTCCTTCCATCCTCTCCCGTTATTGAGAAATTTTGTCCAGAGTGGTAGAGACCACGGGTCCATGGCATACCAAAGGATGTCCCGTGAGAGAGACCATCTTTGCTTTTCGAGGGCTGCAGCCACTTGAGATTCTTCGGCGCCATGGTTTTAGGGTCACTTCGAACTTTCCCTAATCAGACCATCGAAGACAGCGTTAAGCGTTGTCCAAAAATTCTTAACAAGAAATTCTTGCTGGAAGGATATCCTGGATTTTCGGTTACCACCTGGTGCACCCTCCTTCTTTGTGACCTTGTTCGGGTATTTGCTATCTCTATGCTTTCACAGCTCGATAGTAATCCAAGAACTCGCTCTTCTTATCCACTCGAACATCCAAGTGTAATTATAACTTCACTTTCGAATATCAGTCCCGGCTACCAATCAACAAACGACCACTCAAAGATGGGGAAAATATGACCCTCCACGTGACGTCGCTCCTCAACCCAACCGAATGCTCGGTGCATCTCTCCCCGACTTAATAAGCCTCCACGAAGCCCCCCGCAATGGAGAAAGGGGGCTTTGATCTCGGTAAGCCGGAACCCAGGGAGAGTATGTGTGTGGAAAGTTAATTTACGCCTTTGTGTGTGGGGGATGGAATTGGGGGGTTTTTTTTGAGAGACCGAAAAGTTTGAAAGAGGAGAGGAGTCTCGGTTTATTTCACCCGGGCTGAGGATGTCAGTCTAACATTATGGGCGTTGGCAGGGGAACAAAAGTCAAAGGATCTTGCGATAATCATATCTCTGATATCTTGTCACAAGTCATTCGGGTAAATCACCCTTTCCCCCCAAATCATACGCAATTCTGGTAGACAAGCCTCCCTGTCATCGAGAATGCCATATACTACAGTATATCAGCCAAGACGATGGCCCAACGCCTCATTCCCAAGAACCCAAGAACCCACAAACACCAAGCAAAGCGAAGCAAGCCAAAAGCTAGATTTCGGTAGTCTTTCGCCCAGGAAAACGAGGCTCCCGCACATCCCGAACCTCACGTACAGGTCAAGCAGAGGGCAACGGTGTATCATTCCCCCAGAAACACGAAACCCCCCCACAATCGTACATTGAGGATTGACGACGAGGACCCCCGGATTGAGGAATCCGGGCCGGGGTAGCGCGGGGTTTGGGTTTGGAGATGGGCGTCTACGGCGCAGTGATGGGGATTCTGATATGCGCGATATGGCTGACGCGAGGAGATGCAATTTATCCTCCAATGATCAGCAATGCCAGTACTCCTCGGTAGGATTCCTAATAAGAAGTTGAGTTTCCTGTAGCACAGTATTCTACCGACTGTCCGGTGCTAGGCAGGCAGGTATATCATAGCTCCAGTCCCGTATGCCTTTCTGAGGAGAAATCGACAGGAACATCGAAGGCCCTGATCTACAGTACATAGCATAAGACAGACGCCTGACAACATCTCGACGCTTGCCCTTCATTTTACTTCCACTTGGAGGAGGAGCTAGCAAGCCAACGACAGGATGGCCGACTTGAAGAATGAGAAGTCCGATGTGGACCAGGACCGGCAGTCCGTCACCAAGATCGAGACGGCAGATGAGGACCGACACATCGAGCAGGCGGATGTGTTGAAAGGTGCTCAACAAGCGACTGATAACGAGCATACTATGAGCATAGCTGAAGGTCTGCGAAAGTAGTAAGTAACTTCCAGAACTCCGTCCATCCCACTTTACAATCGCAACACAATACTAAATCACTGTCTAGTCCCGCAGCATGTGGATGGTCACTCCTCTTCTCCGCGGCCCTCATCATGGAAGGCTTCGACAAAGCCTTCCTCACAGCCTTCTTCGCCTTTCCCGAGTTCCAGAAACGATACGGCAAGCTCACAGCAGACGGCACGCATCAGATCCCCGCTTCAGTCCAAGCTGGCGTGACAAATGGTGTGAACGCCGGTCAAATCATTGGTCTTCTCATCAACGGATACCTAGCTGATCGCTTCGGGTACCGCTATGTCATGCTCGGATGTCTATTCTTGATGTGCTGCTTCATCTTCCTGCAGTTCTTCGCCTCGAGCATCTACATGTACATGGGTGCAGGGGTCCTCCTGGGTGTGCCGTGGGGTGTTTTCCAGACCATCACCACGACGTACGCTTCGGAAGTGACTCCCAATGTCCTCCGCCCATACCTCACGTCTCTCGTGTCCATGTGCTGGAGTATCGGCTACCTAACCGGGACCGGCTGTCTCCGCGGCTTCCTCCAGATGAAAGGTCAATGGGCCTACCGGATCCCCTTCGCCCTCCAATGGGCCCTCCCGGTCCCCCTCGCAATAGGAATCTTCCTCGCGCCCGAATCGCCCTGGTGGCTGTACCGCAAAGGACGGATCGCCGAAGCCGAGAAATCCCTACGCAGGCTGCAGACGAAAGTGCCCGAGGAAGAACTCGCCAACACGCTCTCCATGATGGCATACACGATCCACATCGAGAAAGAGATGCACACATCAAGTTCCTACCTCGACCTCTTCAAAGGCACCAACCTCCGCCGCACCGAGATCACCGTCCTGACCTACGTGGTGCAGGAACTCTGCGTCCCGCTCGTCTCGTACATCGTGTACTTCCTCCAGCAGGCCGGGCTCCCCACGAGCATGGCCTTCAACTTCGCCATCATCCAGTACAGCCTCGCCATCCTCGGCGTCGTGATCGCCTGGTTCCTCGTCCGCAAGTTCGGCCGCCGCACCCTCATCCTCAGCGGCGTGACCTTCATGATGTCGACCTCCATGCTCATAGGCTTCATCGGCATCCCCGACACGCACACGCACACCAACCTCGCCTACGGCATCGGCGTCATCCTCCTGATCGAGTACTTCGTCTTCTTCATGACCTGCGGCCCCATCATCTACACCGTCGTCACGGAGATCCCGTCCAACTCCCTGCGCCAGAAATCCGTCGCCCTCGCGCGCGCCGCCTACAATGTCAATGTTCTCGTTTACGGCCAGCTGGTGCCGAGGATGGTGCAGAGGGCTGCGTGGGATTGGGGCGCTAGGGCCGGCTTCTTTTATGGCGGTTGTATGGCGATGGGTCTTGCGTGGGCGTGGTTCAGGTTGCCTGAGACGAAGGGGAGGACGTTCGCGGAGATTGATATTTTGTTTAAGGAGGGGGTGAGCGCGAGGCGGTTTGCGGGGACGAAGGTGGATTTGGCGAGGCAGGGTGTGGAGAGGGAGGGGGAGGGGGAGAGTAGGGTTTGATTGCTAGGGAAATTTCGATGTATTGTATTTATTTGATGTTGATGTTCAGGTTTATAGATCTATGGAAGCTGTCCGTTAGTCAGGGAAGGAGGTGGAAAGTAACAACTTTGTTTGACTAGTACTGCACTGTACTGTAGTGTACCTACCTTACTGTAGACGGCACAAGACGAGAAAATGACGGAATAGGGAATCAATAATAGAAAGACTCTTCGTGGTCACGAACTCGTACGCTGAAATACACTCTATCCGCGTCTTGCTTTGGTATATTGCAGTTATGTAATCTTACTCTCTCGCGGGGGAGGGGGTCCGTTTACCTCTACAGTAGTAGATTTAATAGAAAAGTTCAGAGCGAGAGAGAGAGAGCTGAGGGAGCAAACAAGGCGGAGTGGTAAAGAAAAATGCGAGATGGGTTCTGGGTTCATCAAAGAAAGTGAATAGGGTTTAGAACTCGAAAGACTTTTTTTATATCTTCTGGACTTAATGACCGCCAATGTGAGAAAAGTCAAGGTTTGGTAAGGTAAGGTAGAGCAAGACCGGAGGAGGTTAAAAGAGGCTTCTATTGTTGGAACATCCAACTCGTCCGCTGCTGGGAAACGCTAAAAATGCATACACACAATACACCAATCCACCTGTCCGCACCAAGTAGGCCAGATACCAGGCGCTTTATCCATTCCAAGTCCAACACAACACTCTGTCGATCCTTCTCCATCCAGAGAACGAACCACCAAGGGTCTCTTCACTTTTCCTTCGCTTTCCTTTCCTTTCTTCTTCCCAAATCCTCGATCGGGTATCAAGTACTAGCCCCACTCCCACTCCCTTTCAAATAGGAATACTGCCCACACTCCCACCCTTCCCATCAAGTCCAAACGCGAGGATCGCAGCAGCCGTACTATCTCTCGCACCTGTCCGCCTCAAGTCCGCACCCCCATCTCTATCCTTGTCTTTTTCCTTATCCATTTGTGGAAAGTTTGGGCCGTCAGGTGTTGCTGGTGCGGATGCCGTGTTGGCATTCGCTACCATGCGTTCGGTTATGCGGTCGATTTGCTGTTGCTGCTCGTCGACTTCGCCGGATGCTCCGTTTCCAGGCTCGGGTTGTGGTTCAGATTGAGCACCAGGTGTCTCCTTCGGGACAGTGGGAGGTGATGTTTTCGAGGCAGGCTCTTTTCCCTTCTTCGACGCCGCTCCTTTCGAGCCCTTCCACCAACTATTGGTACCAATCCCCGTGAACCCACTCCTCATATTACTCTCCTCGAAACGTCCATTGCCATTCTGTCTACCCATCAAATAATCCGCCTCAGCCTCTTCATCTTCGAGTTCCTGGTCATTGAGTTGCTGTCCGAAGATTTTGGATCTGGCCGTCCCGCTCCGTCCTTCCTGTCCATCGACGCCTTTGACCCATTTCACACTAGCGATCATGAAACTCAAGCCATCATGAATACCTTGATAGCCGTCTCTTTTGACTCCCCATTCGCGGCTCTTAATTCCGAACCGAGTGACGCTGGCGTAGCTTTCGAGAGGTGGCAGGATGAGGATGGTTACGTGACAGTCGCGATCCTCGGGGACTTCCATTGGTCCTGTGGCAGGTGGAGATGTCAGAGTGTCGTCAATGCTTGACGGCTTCTGGACCTCGCCCGTCTTGTTGGGTACGTCGATTACTAGGTCGAGTAAGGATATGTCAACATCATCCGACCAAGCCCCACGGAACCATCCTTGGTGGATACATGCTGCAATGACGTCGGAATCATCAGTGTAGATGTCTGTTCCCCAGACCGCCCTCCTCCTGGTTATCTCTTCCCGACCAATCCGGCCAAGATGAACACGGGGGATTCTTATGGTGTAGAGACTATTCTCGCTTCCTTCGAAGTTTGGAAGAGCTTCAGGAGTACTGGCAAACCCTCTGGTGGGGGCCAAGTCACGTTTCACCGACGTCCTTCCTGGCTTTATGGTGGACTTGTAATATCCGTGTCCAAGGTTGTTCCTGGGAAGATGGGCAACAGAATCAAGTACAGCTTGGCTCCGGATTGTAGTCTTGGGTATAGGTATTAAAGGGTTGGTCTGAGGCGATGGTTTGGCTGGGGTCACGTGGTGGTGGTGATGGCGTGGAGCGTGATGGTGGTGTACATTGGGGTTTGCTTTGTCAAGGCTTGGAGGGGAAGGAATTGCGGAGCCTTTGGCACTCTTGAACGGAGTGAGGTTAGATTGAGATGGCGAGGATGCGTTGTCAGCTGGATCTGGGCGATGGTGATGATGACTCAATCAAAGCTCCGTTAGCCGATATACAGGTGAATGAGAGCAGATAACTTACTGGTGATGGTGATGATGATGTGTCTTGGCCCGTTTACCACGTCCACTTGGTGTACGTCTTCCTGCGCTACTCTCATCATCCCCCTTACTATCCTCCTCTTTCAATTTCCGCCTTCGGCCACCACGAGATGCGGAACGTGCAAGCTTGTGACCTCCTGTCTCGACTGGCGAGTCCTGCAGGTTGTCGAGATCCTCACGTCGAAGTTGACCAGAATTTGAAAAAGGCATGCCCTGAGGACCAGCAGACACAGGACTTGGAACACCCATAGCAGCGCCTACTCCACTTCCAATTCCCGAGAACATCTTCCCGAACTCATTCTTGATGCTAGGTTCGCTGCCAGGTCCGTGAAGCTGACCTTGGACACCCTGGACTGCCTGGGGAAGTGGGGATGCACGACCTCTTCGGTTCAGTTCTTGCACATTGAGGAAATTCCTCTGTTGCTGCAATTGTTGGGGGTCCTCAACAGGCCTCCTTTGAGGAGACTCATGAGGCTGATACTGAGCTGGAGGGGGTCCACCATATTGCAAACGATGTTGCTGTTCTTGTTGTTGTTGCTGCTGCTGCTGCTGTTGCTGCTGAGCAATTCGAAGCCGTTCTTGAAGCGAGGCTGTAGCCTCGTATTGGGTGGTGGGTGGAGTTTGATGAGGTGCTGATGTTGGTTGTGGAGCTGGTCCATACCTGGGCTCGTTTGATGCATATGCGGGAGGCGGTCCAGAGTATTGGGGTCCAGAAGTCCCTGGGTACTCATATCTCCTCTCGGCTGGTGGCGGTTGATCATATTCAGGCCTTGGCGGTTCTTGGTGAGCGCGATTCCACATATGCTGCTCCCTTACCGGCTCTGGAGGTGGTCGGTTGTATGCTGTCTGCTGTGCATTTCTCCGTGCCAACTCATGAGCATACTGCATGTTCTCCTGTTCGGCTCTGTCACGTTGTTCTCGTTCCCGTTGCATAGCAATCTCCCTTTCTCTCTCTTGCTCCCTTGCTCGCTCCCTGTCTCTTTCCAGTCTCTCCCTCTCTCTTTGCATCGCTATCTCTCTTTCTTGCCGTTCCCTCTCGGCATACCCGTATGCACCTTGCCTTTCTTCGAACCCAGGTCGACCATATCCCGGCTCCTGCCTTGCGTGTGGTTCTGGTACTCGAGACACATTCTCCACGCGCCTACCGAATATGCTTTCTTGATGTATTGGTCGAGGGTTTTCGGGTGCTCGTTGCGGCCCATGACTGAAAGCGCTGGGTTGGCTATTCGGTCGTGGCGGAGGACCATTGGGATTCTGAACGCGGCCTGGTTCTCTCCTCTCTTCCACTGGCACTCTCTGGCCATATCCCTGCGGCGTTCCGAATTTCCTTCCTTCTGGTGTATAATGTTGATTCATGTTCGGAGGGGAACCAGCCGATGCTGACATGGCTCTGTTGTCTCGAGGGTCGTAAGGGCGTTGATGCTCGGGAGTTTGGGGTCTTCGAAACGGAGCATAGTCTGGGCCAGTCGTACTCGTTCGAGGTGATGCATGCGCCGGCCCGTACATCGGATTTGGTGGTGCCGAAGTAGCGACTGGAGAGGCGTATTGAGAAGGCGGTGCCTCTCGCGACGGCCCTCCGAGCATTGATGAAATGGACATGCTACTCCCCCCGTGCTCTGTGGCCGGTTCAAGGGAGGCAGAGAAGGAAGATCTCGATTGGAAGGGAAATTCGAAGGTGGGCCAACAGCAACAGGCGGTGGCCTAGGTGGTGGTGGACCATAGCCGTGATGGGGAGGAGCTTGAGGAGCCTGCTGCTGAGGTGAAGAGGGAGGCGGCATGCTTCGATTCACGGGAGTTCCGTGGCCGATTGACGAAGTACTCTGATGTCTCGAATGTCCAGGTCCTGCCATCGGTGGTCCATCTTGTCCATAACTTCGTTGCGGGTTGTAGTATGGGGGGTCGGAAGGTCGTCGCTGATGTTCAGCGTAGGAAGGCGCAGCGGGTGGAGGATGCGATGATGGAGGGAAGGACGCTTGATTCGCAGCAGAGGGAGGAAAGGGCGTTCGTCCGTATGGCGATGCGGTATTCCGCGAGAAAGGGTGTTGAGGTTGTCTTGGATCCATGATGTCTTTGATTTTGCCAGCGGTGTGGTCGTGGTGAAGCAGGTATGTATGTGTTGAGCGTGGTTGTTTCGGAGCTATAGCTCAGCTACCGCGGCAGACCCCCGAGCTACGAGGCGATCAGATATAAGCTCTATCCTGCAACTGCGATGCCACTCCTCCGCATATCGGTGTGTGTGTATATATATCCTCACTTTGGTGCGCGTGCGATCAAGTAGAATGGAACGAGACTTCGATGACGGGAGCGGAGAGGGGGAAAAGAGCAGAGGCTGATGGGATGGATGTCTTGACTTGTCTCGCGAAAGCCACGATACCCTGTCGATCCGAAAGGGAATCGAGAGCAAACAGGACCGGACAGGACAGGACAGGGTTTGTGTTTAGCCGCAGGCGCAGAGGGAGAGAGGAGCTGCTGCAGCACCGTGCTAAGGTAGGTATCCAAGATGAGGCGCTGTTGATGAGGAGGATAAGGGGTGGTTATGGTTATGCGATGGTTCGTTGAAGGAGGGATCGAAGGGTAGTGGTGGTGTAGTAGTGGTAGTGGTAGTGTGCTGGCTGTGGCTGGATGGGATGAAATGTGATGAAAATGTGCTTCCTCCACTCGACAGCAGTGAAGGGTAGTTTGCTTGCTTGCTTGCTTGCTTCTCTCCTCCTCCTGCCCTGCCCTGCCCTGCCCGCCCATGCAAAAGTTCTGCCCTGCCCTTGCCCGGCCCGCGCTTCTTTGCACCGCCATGTCCCCCAATCCCTGCCCGACATACCGCAATCCTGCACATCCTGACATATCCCTGCATATTTGGTGCGTATTTTCTTCCCTCGACCCCTGTCGATGCGCCAGGATGAGCACCGACTAAATCTAAAAGAGAGCACGACGGGATGCAGAGACCAGGATCTGAAGCCACTAGATCACATCAACGATCCACTGGCGAGCTGTCATCCCTGCCTGCAGTCTGGGGTTACAGTCAAACCAAACCAACCCAACCCAACCCAGCCAGGGATATGGGGGGTGGTGGGTGGTGGGTGGTTAGTGAGTGCATGGGCAGAGACATGGATGGATGGGACAGAGAGGTACTGGAAAGGCAAAAGGTCAAGGGACAGGTAAAGAACGACAAGGCAATCGGTAAGGCAGCCAGGCAGGCATGGACTTTGGACAGGAGGCAGGCGGCTGGAGGCAGAGGCAGAGGCAGAGGCAGAGGCAGGCTTGACTTGGCTTGACTTTAGAAACGCGGTAAATGTCACTTGCCGACGGAAGTTTGGAGTTGGACCTGGACCTGGGCCTGGACCTGGACCCGCTTGGCTGGCTGGTGGACCTGCACGCACGGAAATACAATAATGCGGTGCGAAGGTGAAGGTGAAAGTGAAGGTGAAAGTGAAAGTAAGCCGAACCGAACCGAACCTTGGTCCGTGCCGTGACCCACCCTGGCTAACCTTGATAAGCCCGGCAGACAGGATGCAGGATGCATGTGTGCGACCACATCTCCTGCACAGGACAATCAGTGCAGTGCAGTACCTATCAACCAAGAAGCGACGGTGAGCTACCGACGACGAGGTCAACATATCGGAATAGCTTCAAATCCTTTCGGATCAAACAGGTAGGCAGCGGAGGAGAGACATAATATCTGCCGACCTTTCACTCCCGTGCAGGGACCAGAAATCAGCCCCCAAGCACTCTCTATCATGTCGATGCTCGTGTGATAGACTTCTGACCGCCTGCGACTGACTCTCTTGTCCATCCCATTGACCTCACTCTTCCTTCTCTCTCCACAGCCTCAACATCCCATGGCATACGGCTCAACAATGTCGAGGTCACCATCCTCCTCGGGCTTGCTCCCTATGCCTGGATCTCCTGGTTCATCATGGGCCGTGTACAAAGCCAGGTTCGGGGCGTTGTTCCAAGGCGCAGATGCATCAGTCGTGATAGCATTCTGGCTCTTCGGTACCGACATCTTCCCCCTCTGGTCTACATCAGTACTGATCTCTCTACAGGACTCATCAACAACGTCTCCTATGTGATCATCCTCTCCGCAGCCCTCGATCTCGTCGGCCCCGCCGTCCCTAAAGGAGTCGTCCTCCTCGCCGATGTCCTCCCCTCCTTCCTCACCAAACTCATCGCGCCATACTTCATCCACGCCGTGCCCTACTCCATGCGGATAATAGTCATGTGCGGTCTCTCTGCTGCAGGAATGTTCCTCATCGCCCTCACACCCTCCGTCCTCACCGGTGGGTCCATAGGCACAAAGCTATTCGGGGTGGGGATGGCATCGCTGTCCAGCGGTGTAGGAGAACTCAGCATGCTGGGCTTGACGCATTACTACGGCCCTTTCTCTCTGGCAGCTTGGGGATCGGGGACAGGAGGTGCTGGATTGATTGGAGCAGGTCTCTACGTCCTCCTCACTAACACGATCGGCTTGAGTGTTCGGAACAGTTTGCTGGCGTGTGCTTTCCTCCCATTCATAATGCCCCTAGCATTCTTCCTCATCCTCCCCCAAGCGCCTCTCCGCCGCGCCTCTTCAAACAAAGACTACACCCCCATCCCACGAATCTCAATCGACGACTCCGACATCACCTCACTCCCCACCTCGTCCGCAGCCGATGCCCTCCTCAACCCCGGCCCATCCTCCGTCTCAGAGGCATACACATCACACTCCCGACCCGTGAGTCCACCACAAGGAACCTCACACCCTACCCCGAAACCAACGTTCACCCAAAATCTCGCGCGTACACGCGCCCTCTTCTTCCCGTACATGCTCCCCCTCCTCCTCGTCTACATAGCCGAATACAGCATCAACCAAGGCGTCTCCCCCACGCTCCTCTTCCCCCTCTCCTCAACCCCCTTCTCAGCCTACCGTTCCTTCTACCCCCTCTACGCCTTCCTCTACCAACTCGGCGTCTTCATCTCCCGATCCAGCACACCCTTCTTTCGACTCCACAACCTCTATACACCCTCCTTCCTGCAAATAGCGAATTTCATCCTCCTCGCCCTCCACTCCGTCTACTTCTTCCTGCCATCTGTGTGGCTTATCTTCTTGGTGGTGTTCTGGGAAGGCTTACTAGGAGGCGCGGTGTATGTCAATACGTTCGCGGAGATCATGGAGAGTGTCCCCGTGGCGGATAGGGAGTTCAGTCTGGGTGCGACGAGCGTGAGTGATAGCGCGGGGATCTGTATCGCTAGTTTGATTGGGATGGCTATCGAGGGGCGGTTGTGCGAGGCGAATGTTCGGAGGGGGAGGCCGTGGTGTAGGGATTTGGATTTATGATTTGTGGGGGATGTAGATTTTGGTATGAAGTGAATGAGATGAGATGATTGACCTTAGATGATCCACATTAGATGATTGAACTCGAGACCTGTACATACATGAATGAAAACATGAACAATCAATCGCTTGTATAATACTTCCCCGCAACCGCAGGCGCCGCCAATACAGACTCGGACTCAGACGCCAACGGAAATGCGAGCACGAACATGAACACAACCTCAACCAAGAATAGAAAAGGAAACGAAAGGAAAATACACCCTTCCAAGCCTCCGCCCTAGCACACGCTAAAAAAGACAAAAGAGGGGGGGTAGCATTTTGTGATACTAGGGGATTAGGAACATTCTGTTGTGAGGTTGGGTTGGATGGTTGTTTTATGTCGTGAAGGGAGGGGGTGAGGGTCTCGCTTACTGTATTTTATGTTTTCGCGAGGATGGTAGAGAGGCTTGAGGGAGATGATCACGACGACAATGGGTTCGGTCGGGTGTGGTGATGGGTTGGTATGGGTTGGTATGGTATGGTATGGTATGGTATGGTTTGGGCGAGAGTATTTATTTGGGGCTGGGGGTGAGGGGTGAGGGGTGAGGGGTGAGGATGGATTGATGGATGGATGGGGATAAGGCTGAGGATTAGAGGTGGTGGCGGTGGTGGAGGACGAGGAGGTGGATGATGGTGATTAGTATGCGGTGGTGATTAAAGCGGGCTATAAACTGGTCCAGGACGCGGAAGAGGTTGTAGTTGGTTGGTTAGTTGATTGGTTGGTTAGTTAGTTGGTTGGTTAGTTGGTTAGTTGAGGAGGGCGTGGGGAGAGGGGAGAGGGGAGGCTGTGCTGATTATTGAGGTTATCGCGAGGCAGGATTCTTGAATGTCGAGTGTGGAAGTTATGAGGCTAAGACATGCAGTACAGTACAGTACAGTGCATATTTTGCTTCAGCGTCGAGTTCATTGGAGGTAGAATGATCTCACTCACCGCCATCAGCTTCAGAACAACCTTCGCCAGTTTAGCTACATTGTAGAACTGACGTGGTCTCTATATCCCGCATAAGGAAACTGTTTCACAAGCCAGATCTAGTCTAGATACGCTCACCATACAATCTAGAGACATTGAGAAATTGCAAGCTCCTGTGTAAGAACATTGTTTTTTAAATGAATGTCTGATTCGCTAGGGGTTTTCAGATATCATATCCCATTCCGGTGACAATCTCGAATCATCTAGAGACCCTGGCCCTGCAGATATTCAAATGAAAGGTAAGTATTGAAGGTGTGAGTGGCTGATTTGTGAGATCTTTATATGGTGTCCGCATAGATCTCCATTTTCTGTGAGGTTTCTGGCGTGTTGTTGGAGAGAGCTAAGACGGAATCTCGTTTTGGTCATTTACTACGTCCTTGTAGCGATATTACAATGTTTATATTCGGACTGCGAAGGGTAAAAGTCACGAGTATGCGAATGTTGTGGTTCGCTCGCGAAGCCTAGGGCTGTTTCTTAGAGGCTACTGCTTTCTCGTGGTGTACCAACCTAGCAGCGAGAGTCCGCGATCAACTAAGGGACTAAACATGACACGAAATGGATAAATAAATATAAAAATGAAGAGAAATCCCTACGATTTGATACTCACACACGCTTTCTCTCAAAATGAAAAACCCTACTTCGCCGATAATTCAAGCCTCCCAGTATTCGATCCTAATGCAAATACAAATTACAGTACAAGCCAAGATGCAGCAACGAAAGAGCGACGTATGGACAGAGGAACTGCGCAAACAAACCGCTCGCTAAATCCTACGAAACAAGCAATTCAAGGAAAATCACCCGCGGCAAGATAGATACCACTAATCCCTTTCACAGTGGAATTCCACGATCTCACTCTCCTACTAAATGAACTACAGTAAATGGCCTTGGAGAATCTGATCCGGCCACACATAATTCCCATCACCACCAGTGGGTGCCAGAATTAATTGCGCACCCCTCAAAATTAAGCGATCCTCACCAAAAAGCCGATACTTTGCAAGCAATTTAAAGCATGATTCTCTTATAGAAAATGTTTATACTTAAGGTATATAATAACTATATATAAGATATTCTGTATTATTAATTTCAAAAGTTTTTATCAATAGCTTGTAAAGTTATACAGATATTTTGAATTTAGGTGAGCTAAATAGCAGACTTTTGTTAGTAGTTTCGCTATTACTCATATAAATACTTAATAATAATGCAAATAAAAAGCTTAAAATTAGATTTAGTTTAATTACTTCTAAATATCAATTTGACTTAGTTTTGAAAGATTATATAAAGGTTTTCTTATATAATAATAATCACGAAGAGGGTGGGTTTTGGTGCGGGTCTCGCTTAATTTTAGGGGTGCGCAATTAATTCTGACACCCACTGGTGTCACCAAGCGACTCAAACCACCCAATGCCCCACCGCGAGTCTCGTGCTCAGCTCGCACGTCACCAGGAAGAGAAAAAGTACATGTTTGCTTTTTCGGGGACTTCATGCGTCGTAAAGTCCGGTCTTTATACTATCCCGAGACAGATATCCTGTATTTCGAGGTCCTGAAGTCCTTGGCGCGGTTCTTGGCTGATGAGGGACCGAATACGAAGAAGAGTGTTGGGGCGGTGCGGGTGAAGATGCTGGTTGTGGGGTGGGGAAACTCTCAAGAGGAAAGTGAATGAAATACCAGGATCTGGATTCCCATTTTGGATATTATGAGGATCCTGTGGAAGCCGTTAGTTGGTGGCGGGTTGAGGAGTTCGATTTTGGTTAATTGTAAAGTTTATGACAAAAATGATGAGGATGAGGACAAGGGCGGGGATGAGGAAGGCATCGAAAAGTGGAAGGGGTATAGGAAAGATATAGAGGGGAGTTGCCTCGGTGCGATTGCAGACGAGGTGGAGAAGTGGCATGAGATCTTGAATGTTTTAGGGATGGCTAATGGTAGGTGTAAGGAAGCATCGAAGTGGTTTGTGCTAGAGGTTGAAGTTACCACTATAGCAGATTTTGAGTCAAGGTATTAAGTTGCGAGTTTGCCTTTGTGTGATCCCGAAAATTGGGAAGTGAACATATCGAAGTTGCTAGCGCCGTATTCTGCTACGTTCTTGGGTTAGAAGTAGTGGGCAGAAACGAGGATCCAATAGTATACTATGCACAGCTCTTAGGCTCAAAGTGATGGAATTTGCCTCCTGGTGTCTAGGTTTTTTGTAAAAATCGTCTATTCCAAAAAGTTTATTTCGATAGAAATGTGGTTGGAGGATCACTTCGCGGCCATGTGATCACGATTTCGATGAAAGTTCACGAGAAAGCTTCAACGAAGGAAGACCTCAGCCATGCATCGACTTGGCTGGTTGATTCCCAACTGGAGTCAGAGGCTGACGCCTTCAAGCTAGCTAAATCGTATTGATTATCTGCACATACTCTATACTCTTCAACCTATCTCGAATTCATCCATCGGTCACTGATTCTAATGCAACTCTAAGAACAAAATTTTGTTTCCATGCGCGCATTTTCCTCCAAAGAACTAATAAAAGCCATGTCCTCACGTCTTTGCAAGTTACTGCGACTAGACTGAAGTCATCTTTAACCGCAGACCCTTCAGTATGGACTTGAAGTTTGGCCTCAATAACTACTTCTACGGCAGGAATTCGCCATCGTACCGCAGGAGTCCTACCATCTGCCACAGATTAGCTTCGTGATATCTCCCAGTTCCTCCTCTGATCCATCGTCAAACTTCTTACCAGATCTACTTGCACACGGTAATGGAAGGGTCGAACGATATACAGAATGTCTAGTGTTGCAAATACCATAACGAATTTCACCAAGCATTCGATAGGATCGGTGATCCGACAAGAGACAGCCACAGCTCATATTTCCATTGCTCTTACAGGTTCAACGCCAAAGAATCGACTTTTGAATCTTCGTACTTTTGTTAGATCAGCAAAGAACACATTTCGCTACTGTTCTGAGATGTTGATTGGTCATGAGAATAGGTTGATTGATGATGCTCGTGAAGTGAGGCTTTAAAATACTTTAAGTTTTTCCTGATGCGAGCATGGGGGACTTTTGGGGGCAAGGGAAGAGTATCTTCTCGGTTGCTGGGACTACACTGACCAGTGGAGTGAAGTGTAAGGGCTGTTCTGGAAGTGGAACTCTCATGTTTTGATTCTCAATTCGGTGGAAAGCTGTTGAAAATGGAAAAACTGGAGGGATGTTGGGGTCGCAGCGACTACCACGCCATGTTGAGGGAGATGGCTGAAATTTTTACGATCAGAGGAGCCTGGAAGTTAGTGTTTTGCTTATCTGATCTCCTTGTGAACATCGGGAGATTAGCTGTCTATTCTAGCCGGAGTGGTGTTATCTTTTCTGAAATACATCGCTGATAAGGTGCGGTTGGTGATCGAAAGGTTATCATTAGACTAGAGACGATGCTAAGAGAATCCGACATAAAAATCTGTAGTTTTCCGAGTTTTTCCCTTTATATCTTCTGGGAATCATTAATTTCTTGCTTGTTCACCACCTCAAGATGAGTTTCTATCTACCGTAGTTGTACTTTATTTATTTAAAATAATCTACACTTTTCGAGTCAGGGTGAGATCCTTGGACTTAGACTGGCTTTGTAATTCCGCGTGACTGTTCACAAATAACTAATGCCAATAGATAACCGCTGTTCACTATTTCAATCTACACGTCGCTTAATTCAGTTTTCAGATAGATTCATCTTATCGCTTAAATAATCTCGTTTAAATAGCTTAAAACACTTGGATTTTTAAAAACTGGCAATGGAATGTATCAGTATAACTTTGAATTGACTGCAATTTGGGTGAGCCAAAACCCAAGTTTACGACTGACTCCTAGATACATCATCTTAAATCCTATTTCAATCAAAGTGACGGAGATCTCTTTTATGCCCGTAGACACACACAAGACTTTAAGACTTTAATAGCATGCAGATATGAAGAGGGAACCCCCTAGTACATCCAGTTTCCATCCCGTCTAGGTTCTTCGTCCTCGATAGCGCGCTGGTCTTGAGATTAACACAAATCTACAAGGTTCAGCATCATGGTTGCTGTCCCGACCCTGCCATTGAACCAAATATGTCATCCCCTTGAGCTACCACTCGAATTGATAGACATGATCATGAAGCCGTCTCTCGGGCGAATTATCAACATCGAAGTTCGATATGCGCAAACGCCTAGGAAATGTCTATCGACACCAGTCCCAACTCTTGTCCGGAAGTATCGCAAAACTCTTCATTGTCATCATAGCAAGAAACGCCAAGATAGAACCAGACCCACGATGCGCGCTGGGCCACTCCTAGCATCGCCAAACAATCTACCTGTCTACCTGTAGATAGACAAACCCTTCTACAACTGGTATGGCAAAGAATGCATGAAGATCATCAATGATATCTTCGGTGCTCGGTTCTTCTGCAATGGAAATATCGACATGCTATTTTTTGACTCGCAAATTAGAGCACGATGATATAAAATGGAAAAAAACTAAGGAACTTGCGCAGTGTTCGGGATCTGAAAATCAAGTACCTAGCGATTTGGTACTCAAATGCGATGACGGGAAAGGCTGATGGGCTTGATTCAATATTAAGATTGTTCTGATCTTGGGACCGTGGAAGCCCTGACTATCATCAGGGATAGAGCAAGACATTCACAGAAGTGGGCAAGACTGATCTCCCGAAAGGTGAGTCAAGCTTGGACTAAAATGAATAAGGAAAATGAAACGATAGAGAAATATCGCTGTAAGACTCCAATAATACACTGGATGACTTGGAAAGAGATGGTGGTTCAATGTGCTTAAGAGGAATAGTGATAGTTGCCTCCCCCCTTTGTGCGTAAGGATAAGAGCGGGATGTCGAGCCAAGAGACATTTGGAGCTCTGGATAGCACAGTCCACGAAACTATGTAGCCAGGAAATCCAATACGGCGATTTACCCGGGTAGGTGGGGCGGAGTACGACGAGACGTTGATCTGGGAGAAAAAATCGAAGACTAGCTATTCATTATTGTTAAATATGTGTTCAGCTTTGAGTTGCTTAGAGAATCCCTACAAGTTTTATGTTTTCTTAGGTTTCTGACCGTATACGACATATCTGTCTCAATGTTAATTAAAACGTGACTCGACTCGGAGAAAAGAATGCTTACATAGGCGCATATGCATGGATCCTCGTATCCTTCATCTCCTTCCTCACTTCTGCGAGAAGGACATCTAATCGCTCTTTACTCCACCCTAGCCCTCTCGTAAAGATAGCCAGACTGATGCCCTCTAAGCTACTCAACATATTTTCAAGACCCCACATTCCTATCACCATTGTCAACCCCGAACAAACTTCGAATCAAACAGACACTTCGGATTGTCTCCTTACCAAGTTCCTTCATTCCCTTGTCCTTGGGCCAGCGATTCGTCGGCCATTGATAAATGACTACCGTGACATTCTCAAACCCCGCTGCAATCATGCGCTCTTTGTATGTATGCGCGGTATGGATCTCTCGGCCGAGAGCCGTGACGCCTTCGATTCCGGTTTTGATCCAGTAGTTAATTGCGGAGTCGGGTTTGAGCGTGCCATCTTGGGATTCGTACGGGAGGCAGATGTCCACGACCTCGATCCAGCCGCCTGGGTTGAGGTTTCTATGTAGGTGACATGTCTCAGCGATGTCTTACTCTTGAAGAAGAAAAAGCGGGAAGAAATATACAGCGGGATGAAAGGCTTACTCGAAAGACTGGGAGAAGAATTTTGGCCAGTCCATCATAGAACCGGTCATCATGCGGCTGTAGATGAAGTCGAATTTGTTGGCGAACGTCCATTCTTCTTCTATGTCATCGACTTGGAAGACCAAATTCGGTGGAATGCTTGACTGGTCAGTCTTATTGCTGTTGATTCAGAACGGGGGCGCTTACAACGAGGGCTGAATAGGACTGAGGTCAACCCCAACGACCTGTATGGCGGGTTAGCTGTGAGATCTGAGGAAGTGTCATTCTTACCTCTGATTCTGGGTGCTCGTCCGCTGGTGGTTCATTAGCACAACACTGCTAGCGCAGATAATCTTGAATCACATACCAAAGTCTATGGCCCATATGCCTGTACCAGTTCCAACATCAAGGACACGGTGTAGTTGCTGATCCTTGGGTATTGGCGCTGTAAATAGTTTCCCCTTGAAGGTCAAGTAGAGCAGGTGATGTTGAAGATCTATGAAACCATGAGGCAGAGATCACGACGCATTAAAGGAAACAGATTCCTACCCAGGCGATCATTCTCTTGCTCATCATTGGGAAACAAGTATTCTGTACCATATCAGATGGATATCGCTAAGAACAATAGAGCTCTTACTCCCATCCTTGTATGCATGATATCGTCGTCCATTCTCTTTCCTGTAGTTCACAATGCTCGAGCCGATCGATGTTGTGGAACTGCCTAGCGCGCTCTGATTCAAGATGACACATTAGAAAGGTTATGAATTGACCGGTGTGAGAAGTACCCCGAGAGAGGAGTCCCCGTCATCCCATGTATCAGCCTTGAATATGTCAGTCTATCTCCCTAATTCTGATAGGTCACGCACCTCGGGCTCGATTTGTAGCGCTTGAACGGCAGAACCTGTCACAGCAGTCGCTGGAGCTGCGTCTGATGAGGTGCACATAGTGCTCAAGCTTCCAATAGAGATTCAAGTCAATCTACAATTTAATAACCCCAGAATTCGCTGCTTTGGTTTCTGGAAATGAGGGGTACCGTAGCCAGAATGAAAAGGGAAAACCACTGTCCGATCCCAAGGTTGAAACCCACCAATCTCAACCCCACCCCCCAAGTTTCAATTACGAAGAATTCTGCGTCCTATCGGGGGCATTGGTTCATGGAAAGTTCCATCACCCTGCATCATGCACGGGATGATGCCAGGTTAAACACATCGGCCGAATGACCTTACACTGCGGTCGGGGAAGTGTACGGATGGGTGTTTGACCGCGGGAGTGTCCGAACGAACTCTAAACAAATCCGTGCCTATCTCCGAAATCTAAGCCAGTGATGGTCTGTACCAAACTGTCGGGAACATGAGTCTTATCCCACTCGGGTAAGGAGAACGCGTGGTGGAAAAGAATCGAACGATTGTGCACTTTGCATGCTCTTGCTGCTGAAGCAAAGAACCATTGAATCGCAAATTGCAAAGAAGATGTGTTATAAGAGCAATTATCGGGGACTTTACAGATAGGTGACTGTGATTTTTCATAGCAGATTCTAGGAGTTCCAAGGTTGATGTCTAAATCAAATTAGAGGAAAAGCTGTGCTGAGACAAGGGCTTGGTTGGTTCCGTGGTCCCGTGAATTGCAAGGACATGGATTGCCAAAGCTACTTAAGTACCCAGCGGCTGTCCATTTCCCTTGTTCAGCTACATAAAGAAACAACATCTACTTGTGACGATGGGAACTGAATTGCAACGATTATTATCCGTTCCACAAAGGAAGATCATGCATCAGCTCTTTGGTGACGTGTTGCAACATAGTTCCTGAGATATCCGGATCTTCACCACAACAGCTGCATCTCTCCTAGCACAGTCCAGTCCAACAACAGAGCCCGCCCAGTCACTGAAGACTTCGTATCCCATAGACCTCGTTTAAGGAACTCCATGCGTTCCACAGTTTGGACTAAGGACCACAGGAACGACAACCGCTTCACCTGCTTCTCAACCTTGCCAAGAGAGCTGCAGCTAGAGATATAGAACAGAGCTACACGCCCCCACGATAAATCCGGATAGAGGCAATGAGGGGAAGATCAGACGGATTCCCGCTCCAAGATGCCCGAAGGTTACGATCCAAATGTAAACACCTGGTCCTGTTAAAAGTCTCCCGCGACTCCCGAATCGTCGCTCTCTCGAAATACGTCCAGATCTTCCCAAACCTCGATGAGCAGTATCTCTGGTTTCACCTAGAACTAGACACCATTTGTCAGGCTTTTAATTCAATATATGCTTGTTTCGATTTACTGGGGAAAGAATACACGTGTAGCGATGAAAGATCGGCGGGGAAGGCCGAGTGGATGGAGGTCACTTTGCTGGCAATCGGGGATATCGACACCTTGGCGCCATGAAGGGTCGGCTGAGGCTGGGATAAGTACCCAGTATGAAGCCCCACTTTCGATACATTACTCTACTTCTCGGCGCTGAGGGAACTGGTCCTCTTCAACATTGAAAGGCTCTTGCCTGAGACTCCAGGACGGCTGGAAACGGACGGCAGTCCTATTACTTTGGCCTTGTTCGATGATGAGAGTAAGGCTTCAAAGACAACGAGATGATTCAGGACTTTGTTAAAGGCTCGGAGGATTCACCGAAGGATCTCGCAGCTGGCCAAGGTCGCATACCGAACTGGCAAAGATGGAGCGGGCCTGGAGATTCAGATTCATCTGCTTGGTGGGCTAATCCGAAAGTCATATACCTGAGTGCGGAAGAGTTCAAGGTAAGGTTTCAGTATAATTTCCGGAGGAAGCATAATGACTCCCCTTGGCCTCTCATTGGACTCCTGGACTTTTTTCATCCAGGTCGTACTAGTCTATTTCACGTGCCCGACCACACAATACTTCTCTCCCTCTGCATCATTTGCGACTTCTGTATACATGATTCAACTTTACCACAATTCATAATAGGTAAGTTACCGGAAGACTGCTCCAATACCCAAAGTGTGGAAACCCACTAGGTAGCGTGCCTACAGCGAGCTCGCATCTGTTTGGACGACATCTCCTCCTCTCCCAGCCTCGTTGCAATCTCGTTAATTCCGCCGAAGCACCACGACTCCAGTGCGATAGCTATGAAGGCCAACTACGTCAAAGTGTTCCCCACTTTAGACTCGAGATTTTTCTACTTCGAGTGTGAATACGACGTAGCCTCCCAACTGTGCAATATAGAGAGAGCACTTGGCCTTGAGGGGGGACGATACTATACCTTACTCCTGTGGAGAAGATAACCAAGCGGGCAGAGTGGAAGATCACGTCGTTTGCCACGGGCGATTTCACGTCACACTACGCGACGCCTGATAAGCTGAGTTGGAGAGAGGGCATCCTGGTGCCTATTCATAGGTATCGTGTGATAGGGCTGAGACTTGCAAATTTCCCTGCTCTTTGGAAATTCATCTTTTATAATGTAAGTATTGCCCCTTTTGTTAAACCAAACCTGGATTTTGTCGCTGCTGGCGGCGGGACTGCTCCTATGTCTACTTCTGCTGTAGATGCAGGGTGCAAAGCCGGGACCAAGAAGATTCGGGACTTCATGCAGGAACTTGAGGATGTGTTGAAGCGCGAGGGAGATAACAGGTGGCAGCAGCGTAATGCTGGGTTCTTCCAATGGTGACTGCCTCCTAAGATTACCCTTTTAGAAAAGGCGGAGATCAGGAAGAGGTTTGAATGATACTCCCAATAACGGTTCTTGTGGACGTTGAGCGTGTGGACTTTGATCGTGCGCCATTTTCGAGTTTTACTCGTCGACCTCGAGCAAAAAATAGCCTTTACTTCTATTGCGCGGCATCCACTAGACTCCAATTGGTGGTTCTAGAGACATTCTCCGTTTTCCAACAAAAACAGACATGTCCGCAACGTCAAGCATCGAAAGCCGCACCATCTGAAAACAAGTACAAAAGTTTTGGGTCGCAGCAATTGGCTGCTGTCTGCATCATCGCGCCCTGGAGCGTGGTAGACGTCGACAGAGCTCACAATGTCTTCACACATCCAAAACCGATCTCTCCATTTGGAGGACTCCAAGAAAGCTCTCAAGACTTTGTCTTCCATAACCAAACTATCCTACAGTATGCGCCCTCCACGAAAGAGTCATCAGAAAAGCAGCTAATAGCACTAAGGTCGCATGGTAAGGACGACTACCAAACTGTGGTTTTTGCACAGTTATCTGCTTATAAGCAGTGCGCTACCGAAAGTTAGGGACAGTTCAAACGCTTCACCGACCTTCCGAAGGAGATCCAAATCACCATCTGGAAAATTCTCACTGCCGCCTCACGGCTCATCACCCACTCCTCGAACGAGCAGGACGCTGTTGGCTTACAGGAAGTGCGCATTTTGGAAGCATTCATGGCGGAAATAGTTTATAGCCATCCCGAACCACCCCGCTGCCCTTCAAGTCTGACGTCTGTCTCGAGAACTCCCTCGTAGTGCTTGGGAAAGTGGCAGTTGATCTGGAAGGCTAATCCTGGGTACTCGAGGTATGATGGTAGCACAGAGGTTGTCGAGATCTCCTTGATCGACTGTGTTTCTCATATCCCTCAAGTCCCAGGCTATGGGTTCTACAAGGGCGAATCCCAGGGGTATATGCTTCTCTCGGCGGCTCTCGATTTCGTGCATCTGAACGGAGCGAAGACCGTTGCTATGGGCCTTCACAAGTGGGCGAGCGTGATTTTCGAGTACGGTTGGTCTGATAGACTGGTGAGTTTCTTCCAGTTCTCGGAGATATGTACGCTTGACAAGATTATCCTGTTTCACTCGGACATCTGTTCAGATAAGCTTGTTCTAATGGGAACGATGATCAAGGATTTCTTAACCAGGTCCGATAGTCCACTGTCTATCGTTCGGGACGATGTCCTTAGTGATACAGGACGATGAAAGATTCGCGGATTGTACGGTTAAGGAGTGGAAATTACCAACTTTTGAGCTGGTCGATGGTAACGAGTGGAAGAAATGGTTGGGTATCTGGGCTGATGCGAATGATACACCTCTTCATCATATGCCCCGAGCACAGAACATGCGGTATAAGATTTGCAGTTATCGATGTAGCCTCGAGCATGGACAAGATCGGTTGAAGAGGCTATTTCGTCTGCCGTGGCGGTGAGATGGGGACGATGAGATGCGCCTGGTTTGGCTGCAAGGGTGGTGAATGAGGAGTGGCTAGTCCAACACTATAAAATCGAATGTATGTGAAGAGTTTAGTGTCCAGAAAAAAGCAGATAGAAAATGCAAGCAATGAACTCACACCATGCATCCATCTTTAATTATGATGCAGGTACTGTACATTTGATATACACAGCTTATCAGGCCTGTTGCCAATTGAGGTAGCCTTCCATACAACGCGCCCATCCCTCTCCCTCTCCCTCAAATCAGATTAAAAATCCGTAACTCTCCCATTATAACTCCAATCCCCCCTCTCACCCGTACTCCCCCACCTCAACGGCTCGTTCTTCGGTCCACCCACCTCTCCTGTCTTCGGATTCCTATCCCCCTCAAACTCAGGCTTCGCGCCCCTCCTGATATCAGGATGTAACTCCTCTCCTTTCCCCGTTGAGGATATCCTCGCATTGACATCTCCCCCCTCCTCGCCACCAGTCTTGACCTCCGAAGCCGACGCAGGCGATTGATTGATCTGCGGCCGGGGGCGGGTAGGTGATGTTGATGGTGTTGAAAGCGTGGAAGGCGTGGTTCGCGGTGTGCTGAATGCACCGGTAGATGATTTCTGCAGACGCTCGAATTCTTCTTGTTCTTTTGGGGGGAGGCGAGGAGGTGCTGGGCCGGTAGAGAAGGCGCCTGCTGGTCTGGGGTAGGTGGTTGTGAAGAAGCGGCGGGAGGGGAGGAGGAATTTTGGTGGAACGAGGCGGGGCATTGTATTGGTGATGGGTCGAGTGTTCAATTGGATGTGGGGATTCCTTCGTTGGCTTGAACTGCCTCAATTGTTGTATTTGTAGGAGATAAGTAGAGTTCTGTGGCGAGGCGAGCTTGAAGTGAGTGAGGCTGATTGAAAGTCAACACACCATCCGACATCGCGATCCAGCACCCAGTCAATTACATAATCAAGCCCATCCTGCCCAAGGCGGTGACCGCATTCAGCCGCGGGGCGAGTTGCCCTGTGGCAGCGGAACGGGTATTGCCCTTGACTCATTCGAAATATTCCTAGAGGGTACTTGAGTATACCCGCCCGCTCTCTCTCTAATTCTTTTCTTGCCATTGATCCTCTACACATACTTCTCAACACTCGCAATCATGGAAGGTCTCAAGAACAAGTTCGCAGAATGCAAGGAGGAGGGAAGAGTATGTTATTTCTAGGAATTGGAACCCCTCTATACCGCCACTTGATAGCTGACTCTGTCTTTTTCTGTTTGTTGACAGCCCGCGCTGGTGACTTATGTTACGGCTGGATATCCTACGCCCGAGGAGACTGTGGATGTTATGTTGGGCATGGAAGCTGGTGGTTCAGGTATGAATATCAATTGACTACAGAGGATTTATTACTGATGCTTTGGACAGATGTAATTGAACTCGGTATTCCCTTCACGGATCCAATTGCAGATGGTGTCACGATCCAGAAAGCCAACACAGTACGAGCACAACACCCAATTGGTCTACCATATACTTACAACTTCAACAGCAAGCGCTCAAAAACGGAGTTTCCGTCACTTCTGTCCTGCAAATGGTCCGCGATGCACGAAAGAAAGGCTTGACTGTACCAGTGCTATTCATGGGATACTACAACCCGATGTTAAGCTATGGCGAGGAGAGGCTATTGAAGGACTGTAGAGAGGCTGGTGTGAATGGCTTCATTGTCGTTGATCTGCCACCCGAAGAGGCCGTCACATTCAGGAATTTCTGCACGAGAGGCGGGTGAGTCAGATCCAAATCAACTTTATGGGGTTTGACTTAAGTCTGGCATGGAATATCTCTAACAACTTCCCTGCAGACTATCTTACGTTCCTCTTATTGCTCCAGCTACCTCCGAACCACGAATGAAGCTTCTCTGCAAGCTCGCTGACTCCTTCATCTATGTCGTCTCGCGGATGGGTGTCACTGGTGCAACTGGGTCACTAAGTACTGGGCTTCCCGATCTGCTAAAAAGAGTCAAGGAATACTCTGGAAACGTCCCAGCTGCTGTCGGCTTTGGTGTTAGCACAAGAGAGCACTTCTTGAGTGTTGCTGAAATTGCAGATGGTGTTGTTATCGGAAGTCAGATCATCATCACTTTGGCTGAGTCGAAGGCCGGTGAAGGAGCAAAGAATGTCGAGGAATACTGTGCCAAGGTTTGCGGACGCAGAAAGGCTGTTAAGGGAAGTCTGACTCGTGAAGTTGGTATTGTTGAGGCCGTGGAGGGAGCAAAGGAGCCAAGTGGAGACAATGTCCATGTTGATGCCATCATCAAGGAAGCTAGCGGACCAAACCTTGTCGATCAGATCGAGGCGCTCAATACTGACGGACCAGTTGACCCAGCTTCACTTCCTCAAAGATTTGGAGAGTTCGGTGGACAGTATGTCCCTGAGTCTCTCATGGACTGCCTGCGGGAGGTTGAAGAGGGATTCAACAAGATCAAAGATGACCCAAGTTTCTGGGAGGAGTACAGAACTCACTACCCATGGATGGGACGTCCAGGTCATTTACACATGGCCGAGAGACTTACCGAACATGCTGGTGGCGCCAATATCTGGTTGAAGAGAGAGGATCTCAACCATACCGGAAGTCACAAGATCAATAATGCTCTTGGTCAAATTCTGTTGGCGAGACGATTGGGAAAGACGGAGATTATTTGTGAGACTGGTGCTGGGCAACACGGTGTAGCTACTGCAACTGTCTGCGCCAAGTTCAACATGAAGTGTACAGTTTACATGGGAGCTGTAAGTTATTCCCATACTTGGTCGATCAATACTTACAGTCCTACAGGAAGATGTAAGACGTCAAGCCTTGAATGTTTTCCGCATTAAGCTCCTTGGTGCTCAAGTCGTTGCCGTCGAAGCTGGCTCTCGCACACTCCGCGATGCAGTCAACGAAGCCATGCGCGCCTGGGTTGTTAAGCTCGACACCACCCACTACATTCTCGGCTCGGCTATTGGTCCTCATCCTTTCCCAACCATCGTCCGCACCTTCCAATCAGTTATCGGGAACGAGACCAAAGCCCAGATGCAAGAAAAGCGCGGCAAGTTACCAGACGCAGTCGTCGCCTGTGTCGGCGGTGGCTCCAACGCCGTCGGAATGTTCTACCCCTTCTCCAACGACCCATCCGTCAAGCTCCTCGGTGTCGAAGCTGGCGGCGATGGTATCGACACCGACCGGCATAGCGCTACACTCAGTGGGGGATCAATTGGTGTCCTCCACGGTGTGCGTACTTACGTCCTTCAAGACAAGAACGGCCAGATCTCGGACACGCACTCCGTCTCCGCTGGTCTCGACTACCCCGGTGTCGGACCCGAACTCGCATCCTGGAAAGACAACGAGCGCGCCAAGTTCATCGCTGCCACTGATGCCGAAGCCTTCATTGGTTTCCGCCTCATCTCCCAACTCGAAGGTATTATTCCTGCGCTTGAGACTGCGCATGCGATTTATGCTGCTGTGGAGCTGGCGAAGACGATGGAGAAGGGTCAGGATATAGTTATTTGTTTGAGTGGACGGGGTGATAAGGATGTGCAGAGTGTGGCTGATGAGTTGCCTACATTGGGACCCAAGATTGGTTGGGATTTGAGATTTTAGGTCGGCTGTGAAGAGATTTAGGCTTCATGAATGAATGTTCTGGTTATTGTGTTATAGAGTGTGAAATGAGAAATCCAAAAGCTTTTCTGGTTATGCTAGGATTAAGATGGTGTCCACCTCTGTCAGCGAGCTATGTCTTCTCTTCTTACTTCCGAGCAAGTGTACTATGTCGGATTCCTCCACTCTTCTTCTCTTCTTCAAGAAAGAACAAGCATGTTTCTGCACGGGAAGCTATGCCGTCAAGCGAAATTTCCGGTAATGACCCACAATTCCCCTTGCTTTCAATCGTCTCCATCAAATCTTTCTTCTGTTGAAGCTTAGACGTAAAGACCGGGCAGTTTACTTGCAAGGTTCAGCGGAGAAGCGTGGAGAAATGCCCTCAGCTCTTGACAAGTACGCCGTAGCAGGCCCGTTCTGGTCTAGTTCTTTGCGTATCTCTACCTTACTTCACTCGACAACCTTATGATTAGCGGAGAAATTTACCTCTATTCTAAGATTTAACAATTTCTCGGCCATACTCTTGGTGATTACTTGGGAGATGTCTGAGTATCTGCTCCGGCGCTCCGATCCGTATATACTTTGTGCTCTTGAAGATGAGCCGAGTTTCCCTACTTCTCATAGATTGCACTTGTCTGTTGGAAACCGTCTTCCGTGCACTTAAATCTATGGTGCCGCTTTCCCTACCTTCCTTGATTTCAGGTGTCGATAGAAACTCAGGGTCAGGATATCGTGAGAATGTCCGTCGGACTCTCCATGAGCTCGCTTCCATCAATATGGAGTTGCAAGCACATCACATCAACCCTTGCAGTACTTCATCAGCCTTCTCCCCCACTCTACCTCTATCCAGACTAAGCAAAAATAAAACTCAACTCACCACCTCCCAAGCTTCCACCCAACCCTCTCCATCCTCCCAGCTTCCTTGAATCCCCACCGCACATAGAAATCTCGCAACCCCAAACCGCCCTCCCTGCTCTCAACATCAACTGCCATGAAAGCCAGCACTTCTCTAATCCTGGTTCTCTGGGTGGCTTCGAGAACCCTTTTGAGTAAGGCAGAGCCAATGCCCTTGTAGAGATGTTCGGGGTGGACGTAGAGGGATACCTCGCCGGTGTGGATGTATGCTAGGCGCTCGGGGCGGAAGGGGGAGATGTATGTATATCCTACGACGACTTCTTCTTCTCGTTCTTCTTGTTCTTCGTCGGTCTGACTCGAGTGAGCTTCTCTATTCGGGCCTTCTGTTGAAGCTGGGAATAGGAATGAGGATGCGGGTAGCAGAACAGCCACGTAGAAAGGCAACTGGTGATCTGACGTTATGCTTTGGAATTTGGCGAGGAGTTCTTGGTCGCTGATACCGGCTGTGGCGAATGTTATTACGGTGTGAAGGGCGTAGTGGGTGAGGATTGCGTTGATGGATGGAATGTGTACAGGCGACGCTCGTTTGATGACAATGTTCGATTCCATGGTTTGGATGGATGGCTTAGTGATAGTGCTTCATTTTGGTTATTCTCGATGGAAATGAGTGGGGAAGGATAGAGTCGGCAAGGTAACACAAGGTTTACCCCGCTCTTTTCGCTTACTGTCTGTTGCATTTTCAGCAAATGAGGGTCATGTCAATATTGTTTAGACGAAGCCATGGTGCCGATACTGCAAAGAGGAATTTCTTCTCGGGAGTACCATGCTTATTGTTGGGTGAATTTTGTATTTACCCGTGTATCTAGAATTTAGTCTTGAATCTTCTGTCATCAAGGTGATGACAGGGTTCTCCCACTATTTCGAAACTACGACTAGTATATCTCTACAACTGTTAGGTCCATTAACTTGCTCATCAGGTCCAACTTCAATCTTTCTTCCATACTTGGTAGGAAATGTCGGGTTCTATTTTTGGTCTTAGAAGGATCTGTTAAAAGCTAGGGATCATATATAGTATTCGGCGAATTGGGCTCCTTACCCCAGCTCTCTGGAACCCTTCCTCACGGTTAATCTGGTCCTAGGCAGATCCAAATGAGCTTTTTAAGTCCTACTAGTGTAGTTAAATCTAGCAGCGTGAGAAATGATTTGATTTGATTTGATTTAAGTCACTTAATCAAATCAAATCAAGCGATTTTAAAACCTAATCAAATCAAATCAAGTATAAATCAATTTAATCATGATTAAATTGAATAATTCGGACTTATCGGACTTAATACTAGTACCGCAAGTAACCGATAAATCCCGATAAAAGCCGTAATAATGCGAGAAATCGTTTATTTTTTAGAACTTTAATCATTTATTAGTATTAATAATATATTACTAATATTATATAGCTTAATAAGTCAAATTTATAATATATATTATAAAGAATATTATAAATAGTTAGTATTATTAATAATACTTTATTAAGTTCTATTATATTCTACTAGATTCTACCAGGTTCTACGTACTTCTACAAAATTATATTCTATTCTTTAGCTTATAAATTAATAATCTAAGCTTATGAATACACAATTCTAGCTTTTGTATTAATAATTAAGTTAGAATCTTCTAGTAAATTAAGTTTTTAAGTATATAAACGTCGTAATTCTCTTGAGAATCGATTTCTTTTCTTTATACTATTACAACTATTACAACTCTTATTATTATATATCTTTATATATATTCATTATGTCGACTTCTCAAAAGCAAGCTAATAGCATTAGTAAGCTAAATATAGCTCAAAATCAGCCTGACTTCGTATTAGAGCCTATCGAAAAACAACCTCTTATATTTAAAAAGAAGTTATTTTCAAAGACTTTAGACCCCCCTAATAGTGATCCCGAAAAGCCGGAGAATTGCCGAACTGTTACAATTAAATGCCTTTATCCTAATTGTAGGTAAGTAATAACCTTTATATATATTTTATTAGAATTATATTAATAATAATAATAGAAAAGTCTTTTATAAGCAAAAAGTTTATAATTCTACTTCGAATTATATAACTCATTATAAGTTTATACATAAATCGTTTAATATAACTAGAGTTTTAAACGATCTCGATGAGGGTACGTAAATATTTATTATATCTATTATTATTATTATTATTATACTAATTTTAGAATTAGACGATTCTTCTGCAACTGAGTCCTCTCAAGGAAGTACTATTAATACTATTACCGATATATTCGCTAAACAAAGAGCTAATAAACGACCTAAAACACCCGAAAAAGAACAGTTTAATATTATAACGTTCAAAAAGTTACTTTTAAAGTATAAGTCCCCACCCCACCATTCCGATCGCCCCCCCATTCCGTTCACCTCGCTTAACACACCGCTTTTCTACTTACTTACTTTTAATAATTAATAACTTTCTTATTCTCTTATCGATTTTCTTTATTTTTAGAATCTGAATTAAGACGACAATGAAGCCGAAATATACTGAAGACGACGTAGTTCTGGCTCTGCGTGCGATTGAAAATGGCAAGTCCTTGCGATGCGCTGCAAAAGAGTGGGGTATACCACAGTCTACCCTCCAAGGTCGATTTCATGGCACAAATACCTATCAACAAGCTGCTAGTCACTTGCAAAAGCTACCCACGATATTAGAAGAGCGTCTTACGCACTGGGTTTTGACTCAAGAGACATTAGGGTTCAGTGTTACCCATGCGCAAGTGCGGCTTTTTGGGAACCGACTTTGTGCACTTCAAAAGAACTCTATACTACTCGGAAAACGATAGGTACAGCGGTTTTTCAAGCGGAATCCTGTTCTAAGCACTAAGAAGCAATATTCCATTGATTCTGTACGTGTTAATAACGCAACATCCGATATTATTAAGCCGTAGTTCCAAAAAATGCAGATTCCAGCTATTAAGGCAATTCTACCTGAAAATCGTTAGAATATAAATGAGGCAGGGATTATGGAAGGCTTTGGAATCAATAGCTTAGTTATTAGCCATAAAAACCGACGTTTTATACAGCGGAAACAGCCTGGTTCCCGGAATTAGACCTCTTTCATTGAATGCATCTCTGCAACCGGCAAGAAAATTACTCCACTTGTAATATACAAGGGAAAATCGGTCCAGCAACAATAGTTTCCAGCAGATATCAACTTATTCAAGGAATGGAAGTTTACAGCAACAGAGAATAGATGGACAGATAATACTACCGCATTGGAATAGCTGGAAAAGGTCTTCATTCCCCAGACGCAACCACGTGATCAAAAACCTCGATTACTAGTCTTAGACAGCCATAGAAGTCATAAGACTACGGAATTCATATGGAAGTGCTTAGAATACAATATATTTCTATTGTTTTTACCTGCACATACGTCGCACGTCTTATAACCGTTAGATTTGTCGATTTTCTCTCCTCTCAAAGCAGCCTACCGGAAACACCTTAATCTTTTAGCATCAATAACTGATTCTACCCCAATTGGCAAGCGTAACTTCTTGATATGCTATTACAAAGCACGGAAAGAGAGCCTAACGGATATGAATATCAAATCTGGCTGGAGAGCTACCGGGTTATGGCCAATGAGTATAGCGAAACCACTCATGAGCCGATTACTCTTGGAGAATAGTAATAAAGAGCTGGAAAATAGTGTTTCTGAAGACCTCCAGGCTACTAAAGAAGTAGAGGAATCATCAATTGTATAATCTACGCCAAAAGCAGGCAAAGAATTCCGATTACAGATCAACACTTTGACCAAATCAGCACATAACAACTTTCCAACGCGACGACTACTCTTCAAAAAAGCTATAAAGGCTTTAGACCAAAAGGATTTCGCTCTTAGTCAGGCAGAGATGAAGATACAGCAATTAGAAGCTAAATTAAATCAATTAAAGCCACGGAAAAAACGGAAGGTTCAAACTAGCCCAAATTCCAAGTTTGCGAATATCCAGGCTATTCAAAGAGCTCAAATTGCAGCTAGAGAGCAAGAAATTGTACTTATTAATTCAGATTCAGCAAAAGATTCTGATTCTGAAAAAGATTATACATAAGTAAAGGCGTTGTAGAGTTATTAAGTGTTTTTTCTAAATGGTGGTAAATTGCGGGGTGAACGGAATAGGGGGGCGATCGGAATGGTGGGGTGGGGACTTATTATAACAAATAATTTGTCTTTCCGATCTATTACTTCTTCTTCGTTTAAAGAACTATTATTATATTTATTAAAGTAAGCTTAATTTAATAAATTCTTTTATTACTTACTAACTATATATAGGGATATACCTGCTTTATATTATAAGGCTCTTAAAGATGACTTAATTTCTTTTTATAAAGAGAAAAAGTCTCTTATTAAAGAAGAGCTTATTAATAATATTAAGTCAAATGGTAGCTTTTCTATTACCTTAGACGGGTGGACCGCTATTAATCAAGACTCTTATCTTGGTATTACGATGTAAGTAATATCTTTATTTATTAATATTACTATTAACTAACTATTAAATAGCCATTTTATAAATACGGATTTCGAACTTAAGTCATATTTGTTAGCTATGAGCGATCTAAAAGATAAACACTCTGGCTTATATTTAAATAAAGTCTTATTAGAGACTTTAAAAGAGTATAATATTGAATATAATATTACTAGGTACGTTAGCTCTTTTTAATTTATTATTATTATATATTTAACTAATATTAAATAAATAGTATTATTAGAAATAACGCAAGTCCAAATGATACCCTTATTAGTGCCTTTAAAAGGTATTATTTAGTAAAAGGTATTAAATTTACCGGAGATATACCGTGTTTAGCGCACGTATTAAATCTCGCAGTTCAAGATATATTAAAAGCTCTTATTAAAGACGCTTATAATGATCTTGATAACCGAGAAATTTTCGATATCGAGAACGAAGAAGCTAATATATAAGAGCTTAATAGTAATAAGTTTATATTTATTTATTAATTAATAATATAACTCTTATAACTAATAATTAATAGGCACACCTTCTAGCTTATGGAAAAAGATTCGTAAAATCATTATCGGAATTAAGTATTCGCAAGAAAATCGGCGATTATTAAGAAGACAAATCGACGCTTTAGAAATAGAAAGCCCTAAAATACCTCAATTAGGTGAGTTTTATATTTAATTTATAATACTTTTATTAATAATTTACTAACTATTTTTAGATCAAAAGACTCGGTAGTGTAACGACACTAGCCAAGAGAGCGGTGTAAGAGGTATATGGTAGTACTTTAGCTGAGGCTATCGAGAGCTAATAAGTCTAATACGAAGGAAACAAGAAGATGAAGAAGGAAAGAAAGAGTGGAAGGAGTATGAGTTCATATATATAAGCTCCTCCGAAACTCTTCCGGTACTAGTCCGACTCGGCATAACTTAGTTACCTCTAAACCCCTGGATTCCCTGACTCGCTAAGAAGCTCTTAAGTGCACTTATTATTATATTACTCCTTTCCTAAAAGAGAGATTATCTTTAATCTCTAATTAATCGTAATTTAGTATTATTGCGGTGCTGAGGGCTCTTATCCGAGGTCAAGCGAGGTTACGCGAGCGTAAGCGAGGTCCTGTATAATAGCAAATAATATATTATAAGAAAGCGAGCTTTTATTTGTTTAATTAATAGAATAAGCGTCCGAATCTGGTCCGTTACTTATCGTATTATACTGCCTTAGCGCCATCGATTTGTTTGCTTATATTAGCGCATATATACGTTAAACTTTCTAAGGAGTTGATTCTTCTTCTTTTAGCAATATATACTTCTCCGTAAGTTACTTCAAATTATCGATCTGCGTTATGTAATTATTAACACGTATAGCTAATCAATTAAAATAAACAAATAACAATAAGTAAATGAAATCCCGTGACTTTTATGGCAAAATCCGAATTCTGATTATAATAATACTTCTTTTAACCCTATTAGGAGCCTTAGCGGCGGCCTACCGCAACTGCTACGTGCGTTGCGTGCGCCGGATAGCGAAGGAGCCGGGCCACTCTTATTACTTCGACAAGAGTAGCTCGAAGAAATATACTTATTACATAGCTTAGAAGAGATCTTGCCGCCTTATAAATTAAAGTCCGGAAAACTTCCGAAACGAGTCCGATACTAATACTTTTGACTTTTTAACTTCCGTGGTTTATAAGCCCGGAGTACGACGCGTTATTAGTAGCTGCCGATAATGCGGAAATCTAAGTTGCCGCTTCGTCGATCGACGAGGTATTACTTATAACGACCGCAGAAGCGCTTAAAACTATAAAAGAGCTGGGGTTTGCGGTGTTAAAAGAGACTCGGGCTCTCTATTATATTATATCTAAGCAATCAGATAACGTTATTATAAGTCGTTGAATTTATTATAAGTAATATTAATATCTGATACTTAAAAGCCTTACTAGAGTTCTCGCGAGTCTTCGTTACTTCGGTAATTAGAATAACTCGCCGTAGTAATAATACTAATAGTAAAAAGGAAGAGGAGGATAAGGATAAAGATATAAGTATAGCTCGTCGCCGCATACGTCGTAATAGTATTAAGCGTAAAGCGGCTACTGCTATTATTAAAAAGAGGAAGAAGAAAAAGAAGTTTGGCCTTTCTTATAAAAGATCAGATAACGAGCTAACCGAGCTTCTATCGGGAGAAGAAGAGAACTCCTTTAATAAGAATTAAAAAGCCTTATTTCGGATTAGTTTCGGTAGTCTTTTATAATCGTTATTTTCTTCAAACTCTTATACGAAAATAGCCGTTTATAATAAAATCGGTAACTAAGTTCTTATTAAAGTACAGTCGTAAGGCCCCGTTAGTACTTTAAATCAGAAAATAAATAGCTATTAATTAACGTCGTCGTTTTGCTATCTCGGAAGGAAGTTATAATCTGTTATTTTTCAAGTAATTATAATCGTTTTCCCCTGATTCTCAAGCCTTAAGCCATTCGGATAAGTTTCAAGGTAGTCCCGGTCTATTAGAATACGCCGTATAGAAATCTCTTAATTTGTAAGGCGATCTTATTAAATCGGAAGTATTATATTACTATAAATCAGAATTATGGCTTAGTTATTTCACCTGATATTTAAGTACGTTACGATATAGTTTAATACTAAGGATTTCCTCGATTTCCTATTCTTCCTGACCCTCGATAACCTCCGGAAGAAGTTTCGGCGTCTTTTAACTTAATAAAAAGTCTTTCGGGTTCTTAAAAAAGAATTCTAATACAAATACGTCGTATATTTAAGAGCTTGCAAGTAATTCTAGCTTATAAAAGTAGCTTATCTTTTCTAAAATCTTAAAGGAGCTTTTTTATTAATTTATAAGTTTACGACTAAAACGATAATTCTTGAAGTTCTTAATTAATAAGAAGATCTTTTCTCCGACTTCTTAGTCGATAAGCTTCTGTTTCTGGTTTATTACGCGGGTTATACGGTCTTAAGCGGCTTATATATTTCCTTTAATAATTTTCTACGTTTATTTTATACGTTAAGCTAGCTTTTTTACGTCGGCGTAATTAAGCTTTTTTAATAAAATAATAGCTTTAAGCGTCTTTCAATCCTAACTATTACGTAATTCTATGCCGAATTTAAGCTGATACGAAGCCATATTAATAAATTCGTAAGGCAGAGATATTTAAGTTTTATCGATTAAAAGTATTAACTTACTTCAGTTATCTTAATAATAAATGACGAATAATCTGAGCTTTTAATCGATATAGCGATTCATGATCTCTGTTTATCCGTCCGTTTCCTTATAATAAGCTATAAAAAGCTTAATCTTAACGCCGATAATACGATAGAATTCTTTTTAAAAAAAAGAAATAAACTGAGCGCCGCGGTCAGATATAATCGTCTCCGGAGTATATCCGAATCGGTAAATTTATTAAATAAATAATTAAGTAATACTACGAGCGTCGATATCTTAATAATAAGGAATTATAACGGAATCCTTTTCGAGGCGGTTAATAAATACTAAGATTCGGTTAAAACCGTATTTATCTTTTAAAAAATCCTTATAATTTATATATAAGTACTGCATAAGATATGCGGGAATAAGTAAAAGATATAAGAACTCTTATTACTTAATTTATTTAGAATAAGAATATTAATAAGTTCTGTAATTTCTTATATACCGGATATAATCCGAACTTATTCCGAACTAGTAATACTTAAGAGCAAGGAGCTAATAAGTCTTCTTTCTACTTAGATACGTTATAAACGGCTAGTTATAAGCCTCTCGGATCAGTTTAGTATATAGCAAAGTATTCTTTTATATATATAAACGGCTTTTAAAGTATAAGAATCCGTTTATTATCGTATAATCCTTAAGTAAGAACTTCCGTTCTTTTATAAAAGACTCGCAATTATTTTAATAAAACTTTTTAATAAGATTAAAAAAAGTTCTAAATAGCTTTAGAGTCGAATCGTTAACAGCGTCTTTTATTTCTAAGAAAAAAAAATAAAAAGAAATAATATTAATTATAAATTTATTCGCTAATTTCGTATTAATTCTAAAATTAAAGCGATTAAGCGCAAGTAAGACTTTAAATCGGCTATTTAATTTCACTTTCTCTTAGACTTTTAAATCTTATTTTTTCTAGCTAAGAATATTAATTTTTTAATTTTATTTACTTAGCGTATATATAATCTGGAAATTAAAATCAAATAAGAATTCTATCTATTAAACCTGCTTACTTATAAAGACTTTTATTATTATAAAATACTTCAGGAATCGGTAATCCGAATATACTCCGAGTCTGGTCCGAATAGACATGAGTTTAGGACGCTACTTATAAAACGATCCTACGATCGTATAAAGTTTTTTGTCGTGGATTTCTTAATTAAACTTATAACTATTTAAGACGTAGGAGTAGAATCTTAAGGAGTATTATAATCCGTTAACGTATTATTAAGAAACTACGCTTATAATTACTTTATCAGAAGTATCGGTTTCTAATCGCGTTAATAAATCGGGATTGAAATAATAAATCTTTTATACGGCTAATAATTAATTCTATAACTTTTTAAAAGCTTTTTTATATTCTTCCGTTTAATTCCAAAGAATCGTAAGTCGGGTAAGCGTAAAAAGAAGCTTCGCGATAAGTCCAAAATTGCGAATAAATTATCAGTAAAAACCGCAGAAACTTAAGAAAGACTTCGTTATTATAATAGTCTTTAAGTATTTCCAGTTCCGTAATAGCTTTACTTTCTCTGAGTCGGCTTTAATTCTTTTTATAATTACGATATAACTTAAGTATTTAATACGAATAACGTAGAATTCATATTTTTTAATATCGGCTTGCAAGCTAGCTTCCATAAGCCGTTTCAGAATTATTTTAATATATTCTTCATACTCCTCTATCGATTCCGAGTAGATTAAGATATTATTAAGGTATATTATACAGAAGTCGTCTAAATAATCCAGTAATACGTCGTTTATATAACGTTAATACGTGCTTAATCCGTTATAAAATCTAAAAGGTAATACTTTATATTTATAAATCCTATACCGAGTGCGGAAGGTCGTATACTTTTCCGACTCAGGGTCCATTCGGATGCGATTAAATGCGGCCCGAATATCGAGTTTAATAAATACTTTAGCTTTCGATACGCAAGAAAAGAGCTCGTCGATTCTCGATATAAAATATAAGTCCTTTCGCGTTAGCGTATTCAAACGACGGTAATTAATACAGAAACGTAACTTTTTATTACTCTTCTTTATAAAAAGAACAAGAGAAGCGAAAAGACTTTAATTCGTCTCGATAAACCTTTTATTAAAGTTCTTTAAGAGGTATTCTTTTAATACTTTCAATTCTTCTATTAATTAACGATATAAAAGAAAGTAAGAATCAGGTAATAAAGCTTTTAGTTGAATCTTATAATCGTAGTATTAATAAAGTAGCAAAACGTTTAATTCCGTCTTAAAAAATATTTCTTTAAAAAATTAATATTATTTCGAAAGCTTTTCGGCCACGATCCGGAGGATATTCGGATTCTTCTTTTCATATCTTTCTTGTAAGACTCGGTTTATTTCATAAATATTAATTATAAAGAATTTAATATTCTTGCTTTTTATATTAAAATAAAATATATTTACGCTAATCTTATAAATAAAAAAGGAAGTTCTCTGCGGAGTTGCAGCAGATTCCGGGAGACGGCGTAATCGTAAACGAGGCTTCTTTGCCTTTAGTTTTCCGACTTCTAATAATAGGGGTTCCGGAGCTGTTTCTGGCTCTTATTCCTTAAAAGGATTCTCCGGTAACGTCGATACTTATATATAATTGATAGCGAATTAATAGTATCGTCGTCTCCGATTAATTTAATTTATAACTAAATCACATCAGTTAGTATTTAGCTAGTAATAATTAATAATTCTTGCTTTAGCTTTAGCAAGAAGCGATAAGATTAGCTCTTTCGTCTAGCAGGGAGTTCGTAGGTATACGAAAGGCCATATAAGATAATTATTAACCGAATCGAGTTTAATACGAAAATATTTTATCTATTTAACGCTAATTATTATATCTTAATTTCCCAAATCAAGTACAATAAAAAAGCAATTATATACGCGTCTGCCGTCTATTATTAAGTAAAGACGTATATAATAAGAAGCGTAGCTTCGTACGGAATTCTGGAAACTACGGATTAAGATAATATAAAAGAAGAATAGAATCTTTATTCTTAAGGCCTCCGAAAAGCGTACGAAAAGGGTCCGATTCACGAAGAAGTAACCGTTTGCTTTAATATCTGCTAAAGCGGAAAGTATAACGCCATATTTATTCATACTAATAATATAAGAAATTAAGAATTACTTTTCTTTTATAAGGGAGTTTAAATTAAGCTTTAATAAATCATATTTGCGTAAACTTAAGAAGGAGTCTTTCCTTAAGCTTTTTTATTTTCTTTTATTTATTTTTCTAATAACTCTTCTTATTCTTCTCTTAGTTCTACGCCTTTTTCCTCGATTCTCTCGTTTACGAGCTGAACTTTAAGAGTCTCGGAGTAATCGCTTTTATAATAATTAAATTTACCGCAATTATAATATTTAACTAGATTATCGCTTATAAAAGTCTGAAGCTTTAGATATATAAAGCTTTAGCGCGGTAGAAAAGGAGTAGATTATCGTTAAGAAGTAAAAGAGCGTTAAAATAAAGCAGAAGAAGATTAATAAGCGAAAGTAATTTTTTGAGTAAGCGTCTGAGCGGAAGAAATAATCTGACCCGAACCGGACGGCTTCCGGGTCATATTCGGAGTGCGAGTTGAAATGAAATTTAAATTAAGCATACGATTCCGGCGGTTCTCTGAGTTTAGCGAGATAAGATAAGAAACTATTTTATTATAATTATTCTCTTAGGTTAGCTTAATAATAAAAGTCTCGTCTTGTAGCCTAGGAGAAAGCTTTTGCTATATATAAAAGAATTATTCCGATTTAACGACGTTATTTTGAATAGCAGCGCTCTGGAATCTTGCTTTAAACTTAATAAAAGTCTTCTTAAAATAAAAGTTCATATATAAATCGTAGAAAGCAGACCGGAACTCGTCCGCTTCGTAGCCGGTTAAGAAATAAGATTCTAAGAGTATAATTATCTCTTTAGCGGTTTTAAAAGAATAAGTTTCCGAAAAGTATTAAAATTCTAAGTAAGATCGTGCTATTCCGGTAATTAATCCCCAAACGAGAGCACGACGAGCTCTTTCCGTTAAATAAAAATCAGCGTTAACTTTTAAGCGATCTTAAACTAAAGCACGCTATTATTTAAACGAGGGGTCTAAGCTATTATTTAATAAGATAATCTTCTTTATTAATTAAATCTTAAAAGGCCGAAATAAGTCTGAATAAGCTCCGGGAGTAAGAAAAGCATAACCTCCTGGCGAACTTTTATTAAATTCTATTAATCGGAATGAAAGAAGAATAAGGATTCGTAAGCGACTTTAAGGTAATTCGGAAGGCTCGGAAAAAGTAAAGTTTTCTTCAGGATCGTCGTCAGGTCGTACTGAATTAGGCCGAGAGATAGCAAGGGCTACGAATATAACTTCAATTCTAGTAAAGCTAAATTAGAGTTCTTTTTACTTATTTGCCTAATTCTTAGTTCGATTATTAATAGCTTAGAAAAGTCCTTTTAAAACGTTAAAGTTATTATAATCCGTATCGTCCCGAGCTTTGCTTTTATTCTTTCGGGTAGCGACGCTAGTTTTAAGAGGCGAGGCAATAAGTATTTCTGAATCAAGAGGCGCTCTTAAGGAGATCGTAGCAGCTAAAAGACCTGATCTAATAAGTTCTTCAGCAATTAATTAAGATATAATAAGTCTTAATAAAAACAAATATCTGACTTAAGGCAGATTCGGAAGGGTTTCGTATTTAAATAATAAAGTTCCGGGTATAATAAAAACACTTCTTTAAAATCTATCTATAGCGGCCTTTATACGAAAGAAGTTATTTAGAGCGTAATCAGCGAAGACTGCTCCAAGCGTTACTAGTTGCGAATTACTAAATTAAACCTTAGTTCTTAGTTATTAAAAAATCTCTAGAATCTTAATTCTTTGAAATATCAGTAACTGAATCTCTAATAAAGTATTATAAAACCGTCTCCGGCGGAAGTAATCTTCTTATTTAATATAACGATATTAGCTAAGAAAGCGATATAAGAGGTATATAATAATACTTTAACTGAGGCTATCGAGAGCTAATAGGTCTAATACGAAAGAAATAAAAAGATAAAAAAAGAAAGAAGAAATAAAAAGAGTATAAGTTCATATATATAAGCTCCTCCGAAACCCCTCCGGTACTAGTCCGACTCGGCATGACTTAGTTACCTCTAAACCCCTGGATTCCCTGACTCGCTGAGAAGCTCCTAAGTGCACCTATCGTCACAGGTAGTCCTCTACTTATAATATGCTTAAAGAATTTCTTAATATTTGGCCGGCTATTAAGTCGGTTATTAATATAAGCGATTCAGAGCTATTTAAGAAGAATAAGGATTCTTTATTATTAAACGATCACGAGATATTATATCTTCAAAGTTGCCTTAAGATATTCTCGATATTCGTTAAAGCTACTACTAAATTACAAGCCGAGAAATACCCGACGATATATTATTTAATCCCTGAAGTATATAAGATTTATACTCAATTAGAGAATATTCAAGCTCAATTAAATGTAAGTCTTACTTTTAATAATAATTATAAAATAATACTAATAATTAATTAGGATACGAATTTTACCGAAGCTATTAATAAAGGAATAGCTAAATTACGGAAATATTTTCCTAAACAAGGAATTTCAACGAATAATAAAGCTTTATACCTCTCTTTGATTTTAGACCCTAGAATTAAAAGAGAAGGTTTAGAAGTAATAGGCCTTACGAGAGGTCAAACTACAGATATTTACAATCGATTATACGAAGAGTATCGAGTGTAAGTTATTAATTATATTTTTATTATTATTAATAATACTAACTTAATATAGTTATAAGCAAGATTATTTAGCTATACAATTACTAATTAATCGAACCGAGAATTTAGCTTTAAATATTATCGAAGACGACGACGACGATTTAGATATATATATTGAAGACGAAGAAGAAGAATTAGATGAATTAGACTCTTATTTTAAAGAAAAAAGAGCTAGTAGATAAGTAAGTAACTTAAAATATATTAAATACTTTACTAATATTCTTTTAAGTAAAGCCTTTAACGTTTTGGCTTAATAACAGAGCTAAATACCCAGTATTATCTCTATTAGCACGTACTTATTTACAAATACCGGCGACTTCAGCTCCTTCAGAGAGATTTTTTAATCAAGGAGCTAGAATTATTAATAAAGACCGAAATAGGCTTAATAAAGATACTTTTGAGTATATAATAGCCTTAAAGAGCTGAGGTCTTTATATTAATAAAGAAAATAAAGAAGAAGAAGAAGAAGAAGAAGAAGGATTAAGGGAAAATAACTTTGAAATTGTAAATTAATTAAATTTCTGTTTAGTTTATTAGTTTATTAACTTATTATTTTATTATTTTATTTATTCCTTAGCTTATAATATATTCAAATTATCCTTTATACTAAATCTTTTACTTTAAACGTATATAATCGTTTAATTAATTTGATTAAATCAAATTCTTAATCAAATCAAATCAAATCAAGCTTGATTTAATCTTGATTAAATTGAATAAGTTGATTTTTTTTTCTCACGCTGAAATCTAGGTTGCTGACCACCACCGGATGGAGAAGTGGAAGAAACGTCATCTTCTTCTCTGACCTGACTGCAGAGCTTGGGCACGGATTGATGCAATATTGTGAGCCCCTCGAGGTTATGAAATGAATCGAGGCCCAACTTAACCAGAACATGACGTCGCTTCCCAAACCGATACATTATGCTCGGGGAAAGTTTGCTTCCATTTGGCAGCAAGTTTCCCATAATAAGAGATGGTATTGTTATTAATTGTTCTAGATTTCCAGATTTCCGTGTCCATGTTGGCATGAGCTCTACAAAAAGACAAAGAGCGTATTTTAATGCTCAAAGTACGGTGTATCCTGAAAAGGATCTAACTATATCGCCATATGCGTAAACGTGCAAGACTTACCATACTTCAATCTGGACGCACGACGAAAGTCCAAGCATGCTGATAAAAGATTTCTTGCATCAAGATGCACATCAGATGGGACATTTCCAGTCAGCAATTCAATCTTCAATAGCTCATCTAAATCTTCCCTCCACGCAGTTTTGAGAGCGGCAGAGCCCGTTGAGAGGATAGTGATTAACTGAGGCCTAAGAGCAAAATCCCAAATTTTGAACTACATCTCGCGGGCAAATTTTGGAAGATATGGAAAGATATTCTTGTAGCTGGCTGATTAATAAGTTAGTCAGTGCGCCAATTCCAACAGCTGGCGGTTTTGCAGGTATTATGCTGAACTTATTGTTGTTTTCGATGTGTTTTTTTGTAAAATTTCTAAGGAAGAGGAACTACTGTCGAAAAGAGGGAAGTGATGAACGGTCATTTAGGAGGTAAGATACCGGCTGGCGTCACGACATGCTCGGAGTCTCCTTGCGGGTCATCAAAATTGTGTAACTCAAGAATCAAGCTTGGAGGCTCGCTGATTGGAAAGGCAGACAGACTGAACTTTAGCATGATTTCGTTGATTTGTGTAAAACTTTGTATACTCAGGCCATGCTGAAGAATCACGCGTTGTAAAGTTGTCGCCAGAGTGGCCAATAAGTCAGTTAAGTCAGTATCAGTTGAGGATTTTTTCTAACTGACTGACTGACGTAAATTAAGACAACTGACTGGCTGTACTGAATAAATTAACTAGTAGCGATTTAAACTGACGAGAATATATAACAACTACACTTTAAGAAAGATAGTTTTATATAACGGTCTCGTAAAGTCAACTTTTTCTTTTATTGTCTTTAGGGCTATTATAGCTTAGAAAATGTTAATTAAAACAGTATTACTTACTCAACTTTCCCAAAATACAACGGCCAAGAGTTTTCTGCCCAAGGTAAGATCTTCCATCCACACAGCAATCAACTTCTTACATACAGACGAATTCTAAAAATTACCATAGGGCAAGTCAAGCTCTCTTGTCTCAAGCTCACCCAGCCCTCTTCCAAAATTCCTCAAAGTCCTCGGTTGTAATATTAAAACCTACAGCCTCGTCCGCGTCCGAATCCCCATGGACCAGCCTTCTCTTAACAACATACCGGTCCCTAGACCGAGTAAACCTCTCCATAGTGGTCTGCATCTTCGTCGGCCCTTTCCTCAGACTCTTCACCGTCTGCAGGTATTTCTCCTTGCTGAAAGCCGGCTGCAGCATGATAATCTCCGTCAATCCGCCAAACCGCATCCATGCCAGGGGTATCACATTCTCGGGCTTGAAGAAGCGGGCCCAGGTTTCATTCGGCTGCCTCATTGACGGAGGAGTGCCAACTGCCACGGTGCGAACAGTCGTGATATCCGCTCGGATATCTTCTCGTGTGGCAGTAAAGAACTCATCCATGGATTGCAGTGTGTGGAAATGGAGGATGTCTTTACTGCCAGAGAACCAGATAGGTCGACCGATATTTGCCGCGAAGCATTGTTGGTAGTGTGCCAAGACGACGGCTCTGGATTCTTGGCAGGTCTGTAGCAGAGCCTGAAGTGTTGCATCAATAGGATTGATAGCGATGCACCAGGGAATGTTGATAACATGATGACCATTCCTAAAGGCCAGGATTCGAGGACCAGGTAGACTGTATTCCCAGATAGGAGCTCTCAACTCGGGTGGCAGATTTGAGAAAAGAGGAAAGCTTGGCGGTGCATCCCGAGGGCTCCCGGAAGGAGAGACATACTCGGCCATGTCTGTTGTTAATCCCACGCTGATGACGCTGTGCCTCTTAGACAATGTAGATTTTAATCTTCGGCGCCGTGATAGCAAAGAAGATGGGTTGAGCTGAAAATTGAACGTGGTGATGAGCTGACGTTCAAATAGGCTGCAGCTGGAGGGAAATGTGGCGTAAAGCTAAGCCACCGTGGGAATAGTGGCACTTTGTTCAGGCAAGCAGAATTGAGATATACTAACATTTAGGGAGAACATTTAAGAAAAGGGGATCATGAATAAACCTAGGAGAGGAAGTACTGAGAATGATGGTCTCAATCATGACTGACAAGATTGACGACTATGTTCTATGAAAGGTCACTTTGACCGCATCTCATTATCAGTGGGGAGGCTGAGTTACCCCACAATAAACTTCATCAAGCGTCGATAGATCCCACAGCTTTGATTCCAATGTAGATAGTTTAAAAAGTAAAATGACAATTGTCTCGAGTGGCAAATCTAAAGCGGCCATTCACCAAAAAGTCTACCACCCTAAGTAAATAAATAACTTCTAATAGGAACTAAGCTCTGGCAACCAAACATTTGTTTTTAGAGCCTTCCAAGTATTCAGTACAACATCCGATCAAAGAAACGAAGGATTTCACTTCTATAACGATTCCGAATCAATCCCTGGCGATCCACAGCCTCGAATTCCTCTGTTGTAAAGCCCCCAAAAATGTGGAGCCTCCCAACCAGGGTCCCTATTCAGTTACGGAAGCATGGCTGTAAGTTTGTAGCTTCGTTGTCCTTCTCCAAGAAGTAACCATTGAGGCTCATCCGACATATTCCTATTCCATTTGTTGACCTGATGCAGCTCAATAAATGGTGGGTTCGCCGAGATGATGTAAAGAGTCTCTAGTTTAGAGAAACATCTCTGAAAGTAAATGAATGTGGAAAACGGAGGAGTATTCGAGGAACTCGATTCCGTCCTGGTCGCTAGCGGAGGCGGAAGTAAAGCGAGGCCAAGAGAGGAAATTGCTTTGAGCGAGACATTAGATGGAAGTAACTCGGGGTTTGTTAAACTTTCATTAAATATATAGGTGGTAAAAATGGATGTTCTCTTTTCTGCTGTTAGCGTGTTCTCTTTTTGAAAGATTGGATTATTGTTCAATTTTGATGATTTCGCAGAAAGAATCCAGGCCATTTGGGCGCGAGGAATCAAAGGCACCTGGAATTAGTCAGCAAAGAGATGGAAGCACGAATAAGGAATATCATATCCTACTTGGCTAGTGTGCCTTGAGATCTAGACTAGACGGTACATAAGTGCTGCTGATTTTCTTGCATGTGGTTTTGCTCACACATTTTATAGGGGTGGTAGGCAAGATGGTATTGTTGTTGTAGCTGCGAGAAATCGAGGAGAACGGTGCTTAGATCCATTTCGAATAAGTAAATGTTAAGCTAATTACAGTAGAGAGTCATATAGAGGATGAGAAAGGGTGACTGGCCTTGCATCCTGGATTCACTTGAACTTAAGGTCTTCGTTATTGGTCCGATAAATCCTGTTACTAGATATTATCAAAGCAACACGCAGATTAAGTGCACGCTCACATTATTAACACGGATCATTCGGTGTTGTCTGTATGGCTGTCTGCCAAGTGCGTAATTAGAAAAAGAATAGGGGAATGTATCATTTTTAGGCATATCTTCAAATAACAATTATTCGCCGGGACGAGGAATGCTTGTTCTTGCAATCTGCCCTACAAGAACCTACATAGATGCCTTGCTTTTTTCAGTGGGTTCTATTTATTTACCTTCCGCTGTAGAGAGCAAGTGGCCGTAGGAAGCCCCATTTGAATTAGACGGAGATGTTTAGGTTCCCGAAATGGGGTAGAAGAATCCTTTTAAGGATCTTACCAGCGCATGCTTAAGGAGAAAACCGCTAAATAGGCCGCTGATAAATAAGCTATCCTCATCTAGGAAATAATTGTGCTCGATTTGGTACGACTATATGTTTTCTTGGGGTTCTAAACCCTTGGCGGATGGTATCATTTGTTTCGCCGAAGCAGTTTTGAACAATGCTCATCAAGGAGGACACAAGGCCATGCCTTCATTGGGGAAAGTCGATGAAGGATGGAGCATGCCTGGAGCGGGGAATACAATAGCGCCGAGACCATAATTTACGTACAAAAAAAAGTCCCTAGAAGGCATCGTTTGAAATCATACAGCTGTCATCTGGGCGCTTCAGACCGCGAGGATTCTGTTTGTGGCTTCTCGGCCGAAGCAGTGGACCGGACCGGACATACCAACGCCCTGGTAGCGCCGTGAACACTTGAGGTTCCTGCCTATAGAACAGTCAGGATTTTCCTGAAGATTTTAACATTTTCCCCTTAGACGGCCAGATCAATCATCTCTAGGTCTCAACTAAAAGGCTATGGTTCTCAAAGTCCTCATCGTTGGTGGTGGAGTTGCTGGACCATCCCTCGCTTACTGGCTCTCGCATCTCAACACTAAAGTAACACTAATCGAGCGCTTTCCCAGTATCCGGGCTTCCGGTCAGCAGGTTGATATTCGTGGCCAAGGTGTGCCAATGATGAAGAAGATGGGTATCGAAGCAGCAGTTCGGGCTGTCGCTGTGCATGAGTCGGGTATGCGACTTATCGACCAGAACGAAAAGAGCATGGCGTATTTTCCTGCAACGGAAACCAACTCAACGCAGCAGAGCTTCAGCTCGGAGTTTGAGATCATGCGCGGAGATCTGGTAAATATACTTGTAAGTCTAGTCCGGTGGTTTTTCGCAGGTTGTCTAAAGAAGCCATCTCGCTCCCCAATTTAAAGCAACCCAAACTCAGTAAAACTCAGTACGGTCTCACAAAAACAAAGACCAACGTCCATCAAATCTTCAACACCACTATCAAGAGCTTCACCCAAGACGACGAAAAGATTCTCCAAGGGAAAGTTCACGTCAATTTTTCAGACGGCCGAAAAGAAGATTTCGATCTCGTCGTTGGCGCAGACGGAAGTGGTTCCCACGTTCGGAAAATGATGCTCGGCCCGGACGCGCCAGATCCACGACACCCACTCAATGCACACATCGGTTTCTTCACCATCCCTTCGCTCCCAGGCGACTCCAACAATTGGACATTGTGCCACCTACCCGGACGGCGCATCATCGGCACAAGACAGGACCAACTAGATGTTTTGCGCATATACATGATTCTGCATGGAAGGCAGCCAGCCCTCGAATCGGCGTACAAATCTGGTAACTTGGCAGAATTGAAGGAAGCTTGGGCGGGATTGTACAAAGACGGTGGATGGAAGACAGATCGTTTCATGGATGGACTTAGAAACTCACCGTTGGCTGATGATCTATATGCGACTCGGCTGGATGAGATCAGGCTGCCCAAGGGGAACTGGTCGAGAGGACGTGTCGTTCTGCTTGGTGATTCAGCGCATTGCCAAACGGTAAATGGCCAGGGAGTGACTCTTGGGATGATCGGAGCTTATGTACTAGCTGGAGAAATTGCGGGGTTGGCTAAGAGAGATGGGTCGTCATTGGCTGCGGCTGTGGTACAAGGAGTGAAGAAGTACGAGGAGAAGTTTCGGCCGATGGTTTGTCAGACACAAGGAACTAGTTTTGGCTTGGGCATGTTACTTCCTCAGTCAAAATTTGGTATTGGAATCTTGCATACACTCGCAGGTTGGGCCGCATCACTTGGATACGGCCAGTCTGGCAGTGCGGGTATGGATAGGAAGATAACTTGGTCAGTTCCTGTGTATGCAGAGCTGGACGGTAGAAAAGAATGAGTGCGATCGATAGGAAAGCTGGAAATGTTGCACGACTTCCTAATCTGACCTTACAAACTATAAGATATAAATTCAATCTTTTTAAAGAATATTTACCAATACTCCACCGTCGAGAACTCATTCCGAATAGGTCGGTGGTGCTTGACTTATCATTTCAGTCAAAAGGGACTTTCCTCCAGTACATATTTCTACCCGCGCAAGGAGGAAGGATATTTTCTCTGTGAAGTTAGTAGACTCAATTGACGCAAAGCCATAGCCAATTACTCTAGATGCTGCAACTCGGACGAACAAACTTTCACCTTGGCGGGGAGAGGAAGCAAGGAGCATAAGAGCACACGAGCATTCAAACAGCTTGGGACTTCTCAAAAACACCCCAGCAGGTGATCAACTTGTCTGCGGATGCATCGTTATTTGACGTTCTCCAGATGCTCTTCATTTCTAGGTTCCAGTGGATACAAAACCTCGCTTTGATTTTCTTTTTCGATGCTTCTACTCGGTGTATCTAAGATCCAAGCATCATATGTTTATCACCCCAATCTCAGATTTAAGACCAATAGACGGATATTACCCACATTGCGAGGAATTAATTTCGAAACACGCCTTGCTTGGCTCCAATTGGCGGCTTGGTTGTGAAATGGCAGGGGACCTGCGGCTTTTGTAAAGCTTAAAATCATTGATAGCTATATTGGACAAGCGATAATTATTAGACTTTATGCTAAGATAGTCCAAACTTACTAAACCCCAACGCTTCGAACTTTGAAATCAAGTTGTTCTGAAACCAGATGTTTTGAACGAACGCCTGGAATGCTCAGAAGAAGATACATCTTTTTTGACAGAAAGTTATTTGGTGGATGGTAACGGCATGGTTCCTGGCTTCATGGAGGAAGCATGCTTGTATTCAAAGAACTCGCCCAAGACTGGATATTTCATTAATGTACGCTACGGAAACGTTCGTGGACGCTAGCTCTAGAGCAAAGCCAAAAGTATACTCTAAAGTCAAATAGAAAGTATCCGTACGGATGGAAATTAGCAGTCTTTCGGCTAGAAGTGCATCAAAACCGGTTATCCCCCACATTTTGGGTGTTCTGGTCTCTCGTACAACTGCCGTTCGTTTCATTTTCTCATGACAAGCGGTTATACCTAGCCACCAGATCCACTTAGCAACCCCCATGTAGCTGCGCATGTGAGACTGTCCTTCGAGCTCATCATGAGTAACTTGATCAAGCTGATTTTAAAAGTAGACATCTATCCTACGAGAGATGCCAGCCCGCCATGGAGCATTACCACCGCCTCCCGGAGTCGTCGCGGACCTTGATCATCCCTAGGATGTTTTGAGAACGGTCAACTTCGTGGTGCAAGGGATGTGTCTGGTGGTTGCCACCGTATTCGTTATCTTGCGTATGTATACAAGGGTTTTCATCAAGAGGTCTATGTTGAAAGAAGACTGTGAGTCCCACCAGACTGCCTGAGTCTCCGTCCTTTTGACTCGCTGATAATGCTAGGGGTCTGTGGTTTTGCTTGGATATTCTTTCTGGGATATATGGTCGACAACATAGTGTGTATGTGTTTGCATCAGTCTGATCTCCTATGCAATAAACTGGGTCATTGGCGGCTTTGTAGTTGGATTCTATGGTGGTGGGTACAATGTCTGGGAAGTGACTATAGAAGAGGTGAAGAAGTACCTGAAGGTAAGCCTCTTAGGGACCTAGGTCTTTACCACTCCTAGGTCTTTACCACTCCTACATCTTCGCGCTAGATATCAAATGACGAGAAACTAGGTCAACTACCTAGGACTTCTTCTATATGGGCCTACAGTATGCTTGATAAAGCTAACCCTCATTCTCTTCTCCGCTCGACTTTTCGCTACAGCTTGCAAATCTACAACCGCAATCAAGATCTTCGTTGCAGTGATGTTGGGCTACTATATACCTATACAGTTCGCCAGAATCTTCATCTGTACCCCAATCGCAGCCTACTGGGATCGAGCATCTTATCCTCACTCTACCTGTTTGGACATGAGAGCCATCTACCTGGCAGATGCCGTCATGAGCACTACCACTGATCTGGCAGTCCTAATCATACCAATACCGTTGGTATGGGGAGCGAAGCTGTCGAAGGCGAAGAAGTTGAGGGTTGTTGGGATACTGGCTGCAGGAGGCCTGGCGAATGTTGCGAGTATTGCGAGGCTGGTGTTTGTCAGACATATTTGGGAGACACACAACGGGACACTATACGGTGTTGCATTTAACTTACTCGGGTATGTTTACCCGGTTGCCTTTAACTCTTTTTTAATCTTCGTTAAAGAGAAGCTTATCGGGTCACAGAGCGGCGGAGACGTCAATTGGCTTGATCTGTGCTTGTCTGCCCTCGTTGAGCATATTTTTGGATCACAGATTCAAAAAGGCCCCGAAAGAATCCAGGCCATCAAAGCCAGACACCGAGTTGGGACACTTCGTGCGGAAGCCCAGAGAGCTTCAAAAATAGACAACAGGACAAGGCAAAGTGAATACAATGGAGTCTTAGAATAATAATAATACCAGAAAACTACTGCAAGTACATTATCCGAAGCGCGGTCATGAGTGATGGATTTTGGAAATGGAGTTCGAGGACAGCGTCTGCAACGTTGGAACCAGTCCAAATACCCTGAAAATTTGAGTCAAACAAGTCAATAGGGTCTGGTCTCTCATTTGATGAATATTTGAAAACGACCAACTATCTCTCTTGCTTGTCTATAACAGAGCATTCACCACAATCCAACAAAAGTCTGTGTATCTACATAATTCTCAAGGCCTGCTCCGCACACCAACGTCCAGGCCAAAAACAATTCCAGTAGTCCTCCCCGGTATTCGAATTCATGACACGGAAGCGAAGAGCAGTATCCTCAAACACCCAGGGGATCATCTTATACGGCTCAGCAACATCTCTCTCATACACGGACCTGGTGTTGCTATTGATTTGGATAGAAAGTGCTGGCATTTCTCGACTGACGGTCTCCAACCTGTCTACATAATGAAGACTCGGAATGTTAACGGTAGGTTGCCAGTCCATAAAAGATGATTTGCTCATGCTTTTGTGTTTGGGCAGAACCTCCATTTTCACAAATTCCAATGCATGCCTGGCCCACTGTGTATCAGTACCAACGAACAGGGTGGGAGGCTGCCATTTGTCGAGTCTTGGTCGAACGCCTCGAATCCTCTTCATGATCGGCCTGCGGAGCTCCTTCCAGCGGTGGCGAGCAATGAAGCCGGCCTCTTGCGGCTTGAATACGTGAATGAAGCCACTGGTAGGCATGGAGTCATCAATTTCAGGCTCATTTAGCATCAGCATCTCCAGACCCGAGAAGTACTTGCATATGAACACAATGTCCTCCGCTCTGAACGGACGATAATGCGAAACCGCTAAGTTCTTAACCATCGGAGGCTCAACGAGAGCAACTGCCTTTTGCTCATGAATGGTAGCGATCCACTCCAGCATATACATATCCAGCTCGAGGTAGTCGCGGTCGAAGTTGAATCGAATTGGGGCTGGTAAACAAAGACCGAAAGCTGGCATGAAGTGTTTGAGACCGGCGGTTCTAGCGTCGAAGCAGGCTTGGAGCATACCAGGTCGTCGGTATTGTAGTTTTGTCTCGAAGGCCAACTCCGAAGGAGGAACCTGGACACCCAAATCAGGTCGCGCATCAAGAGGGCGGGATAGCGAAACGACTTGGCGGCATGGAATCGCCCGGTCCCAGATCATGAGTTGCAGCTCTTTCGGTCTGCGGAGGATATGAGTTAGCAGTTTCCTTTGAGGTACTCTAAACTGAAATCACTGAAGGGGAGAGGTGCTTACAGGCGGGGGAATTGAGGGAAACTTGTCAATTGTTTTGCGAACCAGGGACACGGCCTGGTGAAGAAGTCGATCCATGGGGGATCGAATTTGTGCGGGCGGTACATAATTGGACGTACGTACGACTCTGGTCCTGGCTGAAGCCGTAAAAGCGGTTGTAATATGGTTGGAGTGAAGATTCTGAGCTAATGCTTAGTTTTGGTGGATTCGGGGCGTTTCTTGTTTGTTTATCTTTGGCGCGCTCTGTTGACGAGAAAATAACGATCCACTCCACAGCTCAGGCTCTGGGCTTCCTTTCCTATGCCTTACAAGTTTCGAAGGAAAATCCGCTTTTGCAATTGCGGAATAAGTAGCTCAAAAGTAGCATGGATGTGGTGGAAGAAAGATGCAGCCTTGTGGGAGGTTGATGAGGTTATGATGGCGCGTGGTAAGGCAGCAACACCCAAATTCCCACCTGGCAGCTGACTTAAAAATTCAATTTGAGGTTCTTACAAAATCGATTCCTTAGTCCCAGGATAGAGTAATATTTTTTTTAATTCACCGAATATAATGAAGTCGTAGCCGAATTCTAAGAAGTTTTTGCGGCACGTTAGTCCGGTGGAAGGAGGGGATATGTTGTGTTCATCACGTGTAAATTGACTTCGTGATCACTATCTCCCGGTCTCCATTAAGATAGTAATTGGGATAGAACAGAAGATGGTATTTAGACTGTGGATTGAACCGAACTTCTGTAGCCACTACGAGCTTCAGTGCCGTTCTTGTCTCAATATTTCTTTGGAATTGTGTGATTTTCTTCTCCATCAGCCTAACCCATATGGCACGATCTCACTGTGATGATATTTCCTCTTAATGTATTTTCAAGTGATGGAGGGCACTGATACTATTAATGACAGAAGTAAGGTCACCAACTGGTAAGAAGCACTGGTAAACCTCTCTGAATATATGTTTCTGTTCTTTATTTTTTCTGCTAGCCTCGCCTGTGGAGAAAGAAAACAATGGTGATATTAGAGGGATAGGAAGTTTGATAGACGGTATACTAGCATAAAGGATGGAAAAACCTAGGTATTCAACTGCATTGCAGAGTAGGGATTGACTTCAACTGAGTCATGAAACTGAGTTCATCGTACAACGGCACAGCATGGAAGACTGAGATGGCAATTGGCGAGGATTATCTGCCAAGTCATAGTCAGGAATGTCCCAGAATAAGGAGAACTGTAGTTCAGTGCAGGTTAGCCCTAAGAGCTCCAATACGGAAGAACATGATCATTTATTGCTGTGATACCAACGCATTCATTGCCTGCAGACTTCAACCCCCCTCGCTTTCCTGCAAATTCTAGAAGACCCGAATGACATACAACCAGCAAATTTACCATTTTGATGCCCTCTTGTAAGCCTTGGAGAACTCATTTCTTCAACCTAAACCAATTTTCTTCTTGGATTCATGCCCGCGGTGTCGTCCATCCTCAAACCTTGCTGCAGAGCCAGAGTAGAAATCAAATCAACGCTTTGATGGCTGGGAATTCTTGAATGTCATGACTGTAGCCTTCGTGATCTGCAGCGATATCAGTGACGATCTCAGCAGAAAAATTGACCAAGGTAAACCTACCTCAACACCCTCACCAAGCCAAGCCTCGACACCAAGTCCATTCGTAAACATAACCTCTGTCTTCGTCTTCCTCAATCGCTGAAGCTCCAAGCCCTCCTCAATTGCCAGGACATGCTTCTTCGTATCCGCATTTCGCAGCACCTGCTTTATCTCTTCCTCACTCATGTCAGCCATCTCAGTCTCCAGTCTAGCTCTCTCTCTCTCCGCAGCAGCCTCCAAAGCAGCTTGCTTGAGTTCCAGCTTTGCCGTAAGCTCAACCTTAGCCTCTGTCAACTTGCGCTGCCAGATACCCTGCATCCAAGCGCGGAGCTGGTTGTCGTTGCCGTCAGTCTTCCATGGTAGGACAAGGAGTCGCAGGTTGTAGAACCCGGCAACATCTTCGGAGGTGTAGAGGTACATGTCATCACCGGCAATAATCAAGGTCTGCAGGTTGGCATGCATGAGCAGGAGCTCTTGGTGGGCGAGGAAGTTGTCCTTGACATCTAGAGGATCCACGAAAGTATTGAAGGTACAGGCACCATCGGGACCGTCGATCAGGAGGGTGTCGATGCAGAAGCTGAATGGGATTCGGCGGGGGAGACGATAGCCGAAGGTCCAGTGGTACATCTTCTTAGCTTCATTGCGAGACTCCCGGCAGACGGAGAGGATCGCTGGGAGAGTGTAGACTGCTTTGACACGGTAAATCCATGTTTTGGCCCCGTTCATGGTGACCCAGTTGCTGGCATCTTTGATGGTGACGATTCGGCCTTCGGTGGCGTGGCGCCAGATTTTGCGGCGAATCTCGAGTGGGAGCTTGCAGAAGATAGTGAACTTGTCAAGCAAGGTCATACGCTCAAGACTTGCCTCCATTTTTCTGGGTTTTGGGTGTCTTTTTGGTGATTGAAAGATGATGAGGTTGATTTCGAGCCAGAAAGTTGAGGTTGTTGATATTTTGCTTGGCACGTGGTCTTGGGAATTCTTCCGCCTCAACCCGCCTCAAGTTCATCGTTCGTAAATGTTACTAATCCATTCCAAAACTTGAAGACCTCGATTTTTAACAACCACGCCAAAAACTATATTGAGAAGCCATGCTTTGATGGCGAGATGAGACAGGGTGCTATTGAGGAGGCCGCATCAGTCTTCAATTCCTCGACCACGATATCTCACTTATCAAGTTGATATCTATGCCATTATCCTAATCTAGGTCCGATAGAAAGGGTGCAATCCTCCGAAGCTCTCGAATACTTATGTAATTTGCCTCCATAAAGATACTGACTTAGAGTATAGGACGGTATGAGAAGGTGAAGTGGTGATACCTACGTTCCGAATATTGCAGCCCCGATATGACAGCAACAATAATAAAAGTTTCACGTCGGACAACAACAGCATAGTCACCAAAGCAAAGACACGAAAAGCTCAAAGTCGCACGAAATCATGTCATTCCTCATCATCATCTGGTATTCACCGTCCCAACCCCTCTCCTTCCATGCCTTAATCCCATCCCCTCCCAGCCTCTACTTCTTTACCTGTCTCTCACCCCCAATAACGCCGAATCTCTTTCCCTTTCTATCCCCACCAATGACCCCGAATCGCCCCCCCATTCCTTGCCATCCATTCTCCGGTGTTGAACCAGAGAGGAGGTCTCTGTTGCTGTTGCTGGTTGTGTTGGTGACGGTGGCGGTGTTGACAACCGCCGGCTCGAAGGCAGCAGCAAGACGAACGAGAGCGTCGAAGCTCACTCGTCTGATTGGACGAGGAGAGAGGATTTCGGAAACGGGAGACTAGTAGGAGGGTCAGTCAAGATGATTTGCAGATGGACAGAAGGGATGAGACTTACAGAGGAGATGATGGGAGAGCCGATGATGGCGGAGTCGTTGACGAGGAGAGAGAGGAGGGTTGGTGTGGTTGGGGAAGACATTGTGATGATTGTATAGTTGGTTGATTAGATGATGTCGGTGTTTCGATGGAATTGACGGATTTTGGTTCTGGTATTGAGTTACTTGCAGGAGAAAAAGGAGGAGAGGCAATTTGGAGATTTGGGAAAGTTGTGGGGTTTTCGGTAGCGGATCAGTGAATTCTAAAATCATCATTTCACTTTCAATTTCACTTTCAACTTCACTTTTAACTTCACGTCATCGAATCACCAGACTTGAGACCCTTCGTCAAATCAGAAATGACTGTGCAAATCTCTGGTTGTCTAGTTTTGTCCAGATACAGAGTGGCCATTAAGTCAGTCAGTCAGTTATCAGTTGACGAGTTCAACACAACTGACTGACTTACGCCAAAATCACTAACTGATGACTACAACTAATGAACTAATCAGCTGCTAATAAGCTAAGGGGTAAAATTAAAGCTATTTATAACGTTAAAAGGACAGCTTTAAAAGCTCCGGCGATATTAATAGCACCTCTATTTTGCCAGTTTTTCAAGCACTTTTAATACTATAACATCTCTTCACTTAACGTAAAGCTCTCTAATGTAGTTTACTTTACGCAAAATAAAAAAACACGCTTATACTCTAAGCTCATAATAAGAATAAATAGAAAATTAAAGGCTATACGTATTAAGTCAGGCCACTCGGCTTCTTTAAACCTTTAATACGCTATAAGACTTATATAATTAATTATAAGCTCTTAAAGATATTAATATAACTAATCTCGCCGACTAAAGACTATATTAGCCCAAGGCTTAGTTATTAGCGCTATAACGTTAATTATACTCTTTAAGAAATCTCTTAACGTATTAACAAGTTCAAAAGAAAGAGTATTTCGTAACGAGCTAAGCCGTGGGCTATTACCTTTATATTTATCCTCCTACAGTTTTCGGAGAGCGGCTTTACTTAAAGTGACGAATAAGCGCATGTTTTTAATCCAATTCTCTTTAAAATACGTCTATTTAAAGCGGGGATATAAAACCATTACTGTTTGCTAAGTAATAGAGTCGTCAGTCTTTTTGTACTATTTTAAACACGCTTCCCAGATTAAAGTAATCAATTATTATATACTTGTGTAGCTATCAAAGTCTCCTGCCTTAGTTTAACGCTTTAAAGCCTTAAAATAGCTTATAAAGTGCTCTAAAACAAGTAGAGTTTCTTATAAAGCATCATGAGATAATTGACCGGCTTCTTTAATTAGCTTTGCATTGCCTTTTAATCTTTTAGTAAGAAAATATAGTAGCTCTAGCTACTTGCCGATGATTACGAGACTAGCCTATTCCGTATAGCTAAAGTAATCGTTTTTAAAGATCTCTTAATTAAGAGGTTTTACGGAAACGTGTAATTTAGCCGCGTAAGTGTCGAAAGCCTCACGCAATTCAAGACCACAGGTAATTATTAAATACGTAATATTCTAGCGTACACTCTTATCGACTACTAATCTCCACTTCTTCCCCTTAGCCGCATTAATATTAAGTATCGATTAAAGGTCTTTAAAGAGCTGTCCTCTCTTCCCTAATATTATAACGTATGCTATAAGGTTATAAAGCTTACCAACCTCTCTTTTACGTCTCCACAACTTCCGTCGATCTTCTAGAAATACTTCTTTATATTCGTTATTAAATAAAGCCTTATTTTAACCAAATAAGTAAGCGCTAGCAATTAAATTAATAATATGACTTATATAACGTAATCTACGTTCTTTTGGATTAAAATCTATTGCTTTTGCAAGCTCCGCGAATATTATATTATTATTCGTCGCATTATTAAGGACAAAGTAACTAAGGTTGTATTTCGTAATTCTATATTATTAAAAGAAAGGGAATAAGACTGAGTATTAGTTTATAATTATTAACTAATTACTTTACAAAAGAGAGCGATTCTAACGTACTAACACCCGTTTTTTTATGACTAAGGAGCTCCAGTAAGCCTATAAGGCGTATAATAGCTTTATTATTCGTATTAATAAAATAAATAATAATTCCTAATATATTAATTTTCTTTCTTTTCGATCCCCAGCTGTTAAAAGTAATAGTTATTTTAGATTTAGCGTACTTAATCTTCTTTATAATTTATAGTTTAAAATGCCAAAAGTATGAATATATCTAGTTATTTATAGTTATATAGGAATTAAGAAAAGCCTTTATTACGTTTATATTAGTAATTTTGAAAGCGCGTTTTAAGAAGTAAAAAGAGGCTTTTTAATGCTTAACGTTCTTATAAATAATTCATTTTATAAACGCGTTAATAAACTCTTATTAACAAAAGGAGATAATTAAATTTAGATTGCTATCGATTGTCTTAAAGGCTTGCGCGCGAGAGCTCCTCTTTTATATTCTTTAAATATCTCTTCTTTCTTTTAAATAATGTATTTCCGTTAGATGCTTTTGCGCGTTGCTTAAAGTGTTAGCGTTAAAGTAGAAATCACGATTCTTTAAAAATTCGGCATTATGATAACTTATTTAAAAGTCAGCGTACCGCTTTATAAATAATCTTTAAATTTAGGTAAGAATATATATAAAGCTTATAGTATTAAATAATTGGCTTTGAAGCTTTAGAGTTGTTAACTAAGGTATAACTTAGTTTTTATACCTATTGAACTCTTTTCCGCTTCGATGCGCCCGCAATAGTATGCTCGGCAGGTAACTTATTTAATTTAATAGGCCGGTTATTAAAAAGAGGCTCTTTAAAGGCGTAAGGAGAGTAATCCGCCTTATTTAACTCGTTAGCAGGCTTATTAGGGTTGTAAAAGTTATTATAAGTTGTAAGTAGCCGAGAGCAGCGGTCTCTTAGTATATTAGGTCGTTTTAAAGCCGCTGGAGCTATCAGTATACCGAAAGCGTTTATAATTGTAGACTGAGATAGAATAAGTAATGCTTTATCTTTTGAATCAATTAGATTAATCAGAGATACGCGTAAGGAAGTCATATTAGTAAAGTTATTAATTAATTCTAAAGCAAGGAGTGGACTAAACATTATTAACTTAGACTTTTAATTAAGTCTCACCGCCTTCGACAGAATCGTAAAGCCTCCAAAACTACTCTTTTTTAATACTAAAACTTACCCCAAAATTATAAAAATTAATATTATTAACTAATTAGTTACTAATTAATTGAGCTTATATATAACTGACTTAATTAGGGCTAGGGCTCAACTAATAACGTTTATGTTAAGAGGCAACTAATGTAATCGACTGATCCTGACTGACTTAATGGCCACTCTGTCCAGATAGAAGCCACTGCGCCTAGAAACAGTATTGTCGTTTATGATGTGTTCCCTTTGCGCTATTAATCAATACTTTCCGGGTAACAACCCATGAAAAAGAGACCACTCGAAAGTATACTTTAATTTCTGTAAATTGACTCTCGAATAGTTAGCTCTGTCAATCGATATTGCAGTTCCTCATTTGGGAGGCCCGTACTTTATTTCCTCACATTTCTCCCATTTATCCCTGGCTAACATACTTGATACTTGGTACTCTTCCATGAGAATTTCTCTCGTAAAACCATCTGCGCAAGTCCTTTATTAAGTTCCTCTTGTCCAAGCACGTGCGTACGTTCTTAGATAGCAAAATGCAAACAGTAACCTCTTCCAGATTCGTGAAATTGATAATCGCTCTCTTTGCTTGCGTAAGGTCGTAGTAGGTATTTTCTATATTCAGCTCTAGAAATTTCAAACTCTTCCGCAGCTGTGAATTTGCAGTTGCTGAAGTATCCCATGGGCATCTTACATTTCGGGCGGTCTTGAATAATAAGATGTCCATCATCGCGCAAGGAATTGGGATTGTATCATCTTCCCAGTTTATGTAAATATATTGCGCGCCGGGTTCCTCCCTCAAGACAAGTTCATAATATTTCAAGCCAACTCGGGAAATTCTACTGATCTGTAAGATTGTGTGGCCTTTGGCAGATATCGTAACGCGTTGACCAATGTTCAATAGAGTATGACCATCCTTAAAACCTATAACAACAAATCTCGGATTCCTTGGCGTAAACTCCCATACTTCAAGCCAAATTCCCGAGGCAGCCTTGGGACGAGTGTGAATGAATCGAAAGAAGGACGAAGCTAGCTGGTGGAGGATGTGGTCTTGGCGGGTTCGATTTTGAGAGAGGAGGTGGTGTCAATATGAGGCCAGAGTATTGAATTGTTGGAAACTAAAAGTCTCGAATGTCAGCAGCTTGCTTCATGGTTCGTATTTGGGCTGTAAAAAAAAGGGAAAATGGCATTACCTTTGGCCGACTAAAGGTATGCCTGGCAACATTGTGAAGGCTTCGCAGATGTCGCAGATTGTAGTATTGCTGAGGCCAAAGCGTTCCTTTCACACTTTGCCCTGGGTCTTGCAATTGTGGGTCGGTGATCTTGTGGTATTGAGTAGAAGATGGGGGCGCGTGTCTAGAAAAGTTCTTGAGTGGTAGCCGCCAGAGCTCGCTTAAAATAGTGCCAGAGCTAAATGTCAATAAATGGAAGGAACACTTCAGATCTCCATCGCTTCTTGCCCAAATAGCTCCTCAATAATTCGTATCACTTTAGGTACGTATATAGAAGGGATCGCTAGATACGAATATATATCCACTGAGCGATGGTCAGAATAGTGATGTGTCTGTAGATGGTAAGGCACGTAGCCTACTTTCAATCTGAAGGAAGAAGTTGCAGGTCAAAAGCCGGAGATAAGGATAATCTCACAAACACCACAGCTCATCACTGAGAATTGTCTTAAATCAAGACTTGGATTTTCCAGTAGCCAATTTGCATTAATTAGTCACTCTGACTCGAGAATTTGAAGGCGTGTGAATCCCGACGCTAATCCAGGCCCCGCTTGCTTATGATCGAGCCTCTCTGCCACCTGCTTGATGAACGATCTTTCAAATATGACTTTTGCTGGACTTGGTGCAATATTGACTCCATTATAAACATCCCTCCTCATACTCGACTACAATACTAGGCTTCGAAGGTAGGTATTCTCTCATTCTTTCACGGCTGCCGGCGCCAGACCTTGCCTTTCAGTGTCGTTAATTGGCACTATAGAAGAACCCAGTTCATTTTCTTTCCTCAATCAAACTTCAAAATAAAGTCTGCTGGAACTCAGATCTGATCAACAGGATAACTAGTACGCGCAAGTACCGCTAATCTAGTTTCCTCCGCCGGCATTTTGCGGGAGACTATCCTGGGCTTGTAGTTTATCTTGTCTGGGCCAGACACCAACCTCCTTTTCAAGTCTACAATACCACCTCGATATTGACGAGCTCATATACAGTGACACTAATCCTAAGATTATCTACAAAATGCTAGCCTATTTTGTCTAACAATCCTCCGTCGCGATGGATCAACACCCTAGCATCGACCCTACTTTGGACGAACTCAAGCCGTTCCTAAAGCTTCCCCTTGGCCTCCGCCTTATCATCTATGCAGACGCCGTTAAGGGAACAGAACCCAGAAACCATAGATATATGAGAGAGCAAGACCGGATTCGCCGTCTATTCCTGCCTGGACTCCTTCATCGTGCAGGGAAGCAAAAGATGTCGCAAAGAAAACATACAAGGTGATTCTCGGCACAAAGATTCTACGAGGCCCATTGTGTTTCCATTAGAATAAAGACTCATTAGTATTACTTGGTGCCTATCATTTAGACTCATTCTTCTCTCCGGAGAAAACCTCCGAGTTTAGCCTTGTTTTAGACAGAGTCATTATAGAGACTCATAAATTATTTGATAAAGTTCGGAATTTAATTGTCAGCATAAGTACTTTCGAGTTGATGCTCTTCTACGGTCGCATTAAGGAATTATGAATACTTTTATTTGGTCCTGGCTGCAACATGTTCTTCGAGGGCCGCTTGCTTTACGATGTTAATGGCTCTCGTAACATGGTAAGATGATGGGAGCAGAAATATGGTATTTCTAAAAATGCAGATGACCCTAAGCTATCCCCAGCAACTTTTCAATGCCTTGCGGAGGACGAATAAGCGCACTTAGGGAACAGAATTTATGTAGCTTGATGAATTGCTTCTTCCTAGGTTGCGTCTTGATTCGTTTTGTTCGATGATGCTAGAAGGCCGACCAACAATTACGGGCTCGGTGGTCAGAAGATCCTGGTTTCTCAATGTTCTGATCGCTCGCCAAACTGCAGTCTGCAATAATGAATGGATTCGCGAGGGATATTTCTCATTCTATAGTCTTATAATACTGTAATTATCGTTCCGCTTGCGGCTAACGGTGCGAAGTCTACCTACTCAGTCAACCTTTGGAAGACGGAGAAGGCTTCGTCAGAATAGAAGACTCATCGTAGTAATTACATATCATGATACAGAAACCACTTTGAAAACTCGCCAACCATGAAATGGCTCATCGTGATCCATTGAACCTACTCAAAAACAGTAGTTAACTTTGTGACCTCTTCACAGCGTCCTTACTATCCAACAATACTCTCCAAAAAATTCCCAAACCCTAAAGAACATGCCCAAATCTCATAGTACCAGCCTCGTGTCATTCATTTTTCTCGAAGCCATCATTTTCCACGCTCTCGAAAGGTAAAACGATGTTCAGGCTAGGATGATACCATGAACTCGATATGTTGACGAGGCAGAAAACGAACAAGTGGCAGTTTTGCGTTCGGTCCCCGAACTCCCTCCCAGCCATCTTCCAAAGCAGCTCTGATCTCATTCTCATTTTGAGTCACACGTGCTAGGGGTGTTTGGCGGGATCTACGAGGCTCCTGCATGATCAAAGTGTCCAACCAGGCAAAGTGACGAAGAACCGAGTAGATCTCCTCGTAAGCCGCAACAGGTCCAGCCAACACAACATTCTTTGGGCCCCTGCGATTGAACGCAGCCGCAATTTGTTCCTCCTCAGTGTGATCCCGAGGCTCAAAAGTTCGAATCGGTCCCATCAGCGAAATCAATGCAGCCGCATCCTCAAAGAACAGCGTATCGTTGTCGAAGTCGAAGTACAATGGAATGTACTTGAGGCGGAAACCCGTGATGTATGTAGAGGCTCTTGCAACACGTTGAGTGTCGGTGCAGACCGCAGCTAAAGGTGAAATCCACATTCTGGCCATTGCGCGGAAGAAATCCACTTCTGTGATCTCGTTTGTCAACTCGTTCTTAGTTGTGAAGGTGTAGTCGTCGGAAGAGATTTTGACTAGGCGGTTGCTGGGGAGATTGTAGCTGCAGATTAGAGTGCGTAGCTCCATGGGAAGGTTAGGGAATGGGTGGAAAGTGGTGAGAGGCTGGGATTCTGGTATTGTGCTTAGAGATGACGCTGCGGATGCCATCACAGGGACAATCCGAGGCGCGACTGGGAATGGTGGAAAGGCTCTTCCTGCAGCTTCCTGGGCTATGGCGACGGCAGCGTCTCTCGCACCTCGCCGAGCAATCTCGAGATCTGTCAACAAGGGTGTATCAAGGTTGACCATGTTGGCAGTGCAGGTTCGAAGCCGCGCAGGTGGTCTCTCCAGCGACGCGTAGAAGCTGCGTGTGTCAGCTATTGTGTTGCAGGTAGAGATTTCACGACTTGCCAGTGATTCTAGGAAGATTTGCTCTGCAAGAGAGCACTGGGTATCGATGTAGGTACTGCTTTGAGAAACGTCACAATATATTGATTGATGCTGAGCTTTCGAGTTTTCTTGCAATAGGGAGGGTGCGATGGAGACGATAATGCAGCTAGCGTGGTCGCTTCGAGAGCCAATGACAGAGTTCGGCCGGCAGAGATATGAGAAACAAAACAAACATTCACTAGGCAGTCAGTTGAATAGTCTCCATAATAAAGTTCCAACATGCTGCTCAAATCTTCGTTCGTTAAATTTCAATGTACCGCAGTGGTTTGCATGGTCACGTTGGAGAGGGCAAAAAACAAGAAGGCAAAGACGCAAAGAAACTGTAAAAAGCTGAAAGCAGCTAGAAGTATTAAGAGATTGGATAAAATGATCGTATGAATCTAGTTATATACAGAGATACCTTATGGTATGCATATTCTTAAGGCTTTTTAGTGTCTTTGTGCTTGTCTCACAGTGGTAATGGGATAGGGGAACAATTTGAAAGCGTGTTGGCAGCGCTGCATCAGCTCAGATACCCTCGGTTTGCCTAACACTTCTATTATAAGATTCCAATAAGCTTTTTCAATGCTTTATTGTGATTCCGACTTCCTAGAAAACCTACTCTGCATTTGAAAGCCATCCATGCCGAGTGGTCTCTCCTTCATGTACTACCCGTCCGTATTCCCAATCTAGCGTCTTGCCACAGCATCCTTGAGATCTTTGGACTTCAAAACCACAATCTCAGGCAACTCATAAACCTCCTTCACAACAGGCTCTGGAGCTAAGCTTGCCTCTTGATGCGTAGCAGTGACAAGCTCCTCATATTTCTAAGTCTTATTCTAGTTTCCCTCCAAGACCAAGCGAAGTCGAGCGTCAGAACCAGCGATAGTGAGCGAGGCAAGTCCCTTCACGTACAGTACTGCGCGCGAGAATTTTAATATTGCTCCAGATGTTGAAGATCCCGCTACGCTCGGTCAAAGCAGATTTGTGAAGATTGGAGGGATCCTTGTCCAGTGCAGTGATGATGGGGAAGAGTATTACCTCGTTGTTGGTGAGAGTTCCTCCGTATGAAAATTTGAGATGAGATTCCTGAGTCACCTTGGAAGGCATTGGCTTTAACGTCACTAACGCCGGACCTACGACATCTATAAATCATGTACTTGAAGCAGTAAATCATCGGCAAAACGCTAATGGGCAGGGGAGTCTCAAGCCATATACACAAGAGACGCTACTTGCGCGTATCCTAGTCGTATTCGAGGAGCTGTCCTGCTGCTGTGGAGGCTTCACGAAATACCACACCATGGTGCAATTTTAACGCTCCGTTTAACATCCTCGTGGACATCAAGACCATCGTCAACCCATTGGAAGCAACTTGTAGTGATCTTCGCCCTTTCCGAATCCCTACCCATCTTGAAAACAACAACACAATGCCCTAAGCCGACACGGCTGTAGCACATAGCCCCATACTCGGGAAATTTCGAATCCTTGTGTGCACGTTTTTCTAAACTGTGGCCTTTGCCTTGTGTCCAGTAATTAGTGCACGCCTTAGTTCATCTTGTCATGTATAGCTTTTAGTAGCGCCAAGATTTCATCATGATAAGCACCGCTAGGGTTTATCGGTTGTTTATACCTAGTTTTTTTTTCTTTTTTTTTCACTAGTTCGTTAACGTTTGGAAGCTTGAGAGGCTATGCTGTTGTGAGCCATACGCAGTTATTAGTCCGCTTTTCTGGGTTAAATTTGGATGTTATCCTGTGATCGGTGTATTGTTCCTTCGGATTCTTGGAAATCATTATTATATAAATTAGATTAAAGGGTAGTGTAGGCCTTACAGGATGAATGTCGAGCGCAACGTAATCCCGTTTGTGATTCATTTTACCAATATTTGGAGTTTTGTAAAATAGAAATTGCACAGACAACTAGATAGAAAGCGATAATGTGAAAAATTACCAGTCTAGATTTCACCAAGCTTATGAGTTTCGGAGGGCGTTTTAATCCCATATACAAAACAGTTCAAGAAAAGATGCTGTGGATGTTTTGAGCTGACGCATAAGACATACACCAACCATTAGCTTTTACGTGCCAAGTTTGTTAACTTAAAGCAAATAAGTTGGCGTTTACTTTCGGGCTGACCCCAATTGTAAGAGGAAAGGCGTTGGAGTATCTAGAACTTGAGTTGGCTGTGATGGCTGGTGATTCAAGTCGTTATTATGTTATGCACCACCTGGGTGACGTTTACTGTGAATTGGCAATGCTAAGGAGACTGAAAGATTGGTGCTAAAGAAGATTGAGCAGCTAAGAAATTGTGGCAAGTAATGTTTAAAAGCTTTTCGACGTCTAGCACTGGAACGAATCCTCTCGAGCGTTTTGGATGTTGTCCGTATAATAGTGGTTACAGGTATTGGCTGGAGCTTCTCGTTGGCGAGAATTTTTTGAATCTTGTCATGTTTCTCCTCGCAGATAACTTGAACCTGTTCCTCTTTAAGAACGCGCTAGTTCCACATACCTTTTGCTTTCACTTTCTTTTAAAAACATCCCAGTGAGTCAGATTTACTCACCAAATCTTCAACTTACTCCTCCTAATACCAGCACCCTCAAGAATACCCTCAACTCCCTCATCAGGCTCCCAGTCCACGTCGAACAGCGGTTCAATCGACTGTGGGGTCGAAGACCAACATACTATAACACTCCCAAGAGAATCCATCCCATTCACAAACCCAACCCGCTCATACTCATCCAAATTCCCATCCGGATCCCCACCCGCGTGTCCTAACACTTTATCAAAGTCATCACGAGCGTCCTCCAAATCGCTAGCATCAACTTTTAGCAAGTCCATACCCGAACCAACAACCGCACCTACACCCCGTCGCTTCAACACCAATCCAAACACAACTCCCTTCGACAAAGCCGTCAGTAACATAACCAACTCCATATCTGCAAGGTCCTCTAACCCATCGAGCCTGTCTAGTTTTATGCTCGTATCAGAAACAGCCACTGCATGATGCACATCCGGTATCACCACGCAGTTCTCCGGCAGCCTGACATTCAGCGGCCATTTTACCCTGTAGCACGCCGTCGACCAGCTCTCCCAAGTGCAGTCTTCCACCATCACCTCTTTACACGGCTGGAACCACACACTCTGGATAGGCACCAGGTATCCCTCGGCCAAGATGCACCATCCGCATCCGCGACTTTGAGAGGCAAGCTGATCGGGGGCGTTGTGTACGTCGAGGACGTCTATAAACGATGCATCGCTGGGGACGGAGGCTATACGCGCATGTTTTATCTGTCCAGATACGGACATCCAAGACCAACTCGGCGCTGGACTTTCGCTTTCAAACACGGGACGAAGACGATGGCTTGGATGGTCCGGGGTCGTGTACCAGGAGAGGCATTCTCGAATCGTGTTACGCCACATGCCGAATATATATTGGTCGTCTGGGCGAAGGGACAGTGCCTTGGTTGCTATGCCGGCAAGAGCAGAGAGACGGTCGGCGGCGCGGGTGAGGTCCAGACGGGTGTATTCCTCGACAATTTCTCGCTGCCATGAATTATTCATGCTGCGAAGGACACTTTGCGGTGACTTGGACTCGGTGGTAGTGGCCAGGGAAGGCTGGATGGCAATAGAGCCTTTTAGGAGACTTGTGATGCGACTCGTGCGTTCGTTTGTCGCGGAGCACTCACAGGCGCAGAGGGCGCGACATTCCCATGCCATTTCGCTGGGGCCGAAGTGTAGGGTACGTGGGGACAAGAGTCTTTCCTGGAACGCCCAGGCTCGTGTCGATAGTTTACTGCGTATGGGGGGAGGAATTTCCGAATGGTGAGAGAAGTATAAGCTGACTGTCTCAGACCCGTTGTCAGCATAGTGGTCATGATAGGGAAGCTGGAAGGCCAAGTCTCCTCTATCCCGTATGTGAATCTCCGCGTATGGAGATGTTCCATCTGGCGAGGTAGGGAGGTTACAAAGCAGTGTTTTATGCTTTCGGACGCTTCGTGCGGGCGGTGCGAGGAAGCCGGAAGAGCTATTTTCAGCGGCATCTGCAACGATGGTAAAAAGCGCTTGAGAATACACCTGGTCCATCTTGGTAGATTCATCAATCCAGTCCGAGGCCGAGTCTTGCAAGATACAAAGCGAATCTATCCATAGATATCTCTGTCCCATGGTCCTTGTCACGGCAATTCCATCCGCGAACGTCTTCGGAATCTCCAATGGCAATCTTTCTACGAGCTCGTGCATAGTCGCCACAGTGTTCATAATAGGCACCATTCCTCCCCAACAATGGCTTAGTGCAATGTAATGGGCTTTTTCTCCTGGGTGAGATATATACAAACGAGCTTCGCCGTCCGAGGACCCAACGTCTATCACTCGAGTAGGCAAGAAAGGAGGTTCTTTATCGATGCGACAATTATGGTGCTTCCCAGATCCGGCCATACAATCATTTAGCCATTGGGCCGCCAATGACAGATCTGATGTAGTAAGATCTTCCGGAATATCAGACGCCCTGCCAACCGCTGGCCATATAAATGGACTTTGGTCTACTATTCCAAATCCTAGTCAGTCAACATCCTAAGGGGAAGAAACAAGTGATAGGTCCAACACACTCACCACTCGCGGTTGCGGGAAGATAAAACTGAATATGCAAACTGCCGGCAGGCTCTACCAACTCCAGACCCCCACCTTTGGCATTCCTACTCTGACGGACTTCCACGAACAATAGCCCGTTTGCAATGACCACTAGCGCGACATAGTAGTCTCGATCCCACTTGCCCCAGTAACCGGGCAGCTCTAGGTCCTTGATTAAGTGGTCCTCGACAAAGGAGGAAATGCCGTCCCAAAGAAGCTTATATCGATACCCATACGTGGGGTCTGAGACAAGGAGACGTACTTGATTGAGTGGTAGACAATCTTCTGGTAACAGGTAGTCGTAATTCCTGAGAACGATTTCATCAGGTTCTCCAAAGAAAAACGCATCTCTCGAGCAAGCGATAAATTGTTGCATGGTGAGTTGAAAATTGGAGATCCAATTGCATGCGGGGGGCCTTGCGGTGTACAGTACCTAGGAACCAAGTTGTGAAATATCGATCGATTGCGTTCTTGACATACTTCGGGGGGGGGGGGGGGGGGGGGGGTAGATTCATAGGTTACTGGCAGGAATCTCAATCAATAGGTACGTAACATTTTGATGTAAAGGAGGGGTGATTTCTAAATCTATGAAATGAAAATTGGCAAATTAATTCTTTTACTCTCCGCTCCTATAATGGTCTGTGCGTTCTGTTCCAAGCGAGTCGAATAAATCAGGTGCTATGGCGCGAATGTGGATCCAAAAATAGTTCTGGAGGAGCCAAAACGAGTCTCCATGGGTGCTAAAATGGCCTCTTAAAAGTATGCTTAGGCTGACTCTACCGTGTCCTTGCGAGTTACAGTACTTCTTTACCTCGTAACGAAGTTAGATTGTTTGGTGTGTACAGGCGATGCTCAACCCACGCTCAGGAATGCTCACCCTCGGTGAAAAAACTTCCCATTTCAATCCCACCGCTGAAGGTACTTAGTAAACAACCTCTCACCTTGAGAGACTTTATTTCGATAACAGACCACGCAAGAGGACATCAATTCCTCTTCAACCGGGCGCTGCTTAATATTACAACACCCAAGAAATCAACATTACCGCCTCTCATGACGTTTCCACTGCCCTCCCGTCCAGAGCCTCTGGCGCTACTGGCCGCCACCTCGTCGTTCTCGACCTCACAGACCTCAACTCCACCTTCCTTGACCCGATTATCTTCAAATCGGCCAGCTATCCAACTCTCCGATCTGCCCTTGGAGATCCGAGATCAGATCTACAAAGCTTCGATGGAATACAGCCTCATCGTCAGGATCTGCCAAGACAACAATCCAGTCGCAACCCGCGACTTTATCCACGAAGACCAGCTCGGGAAATACCTCAAGGCTGTCTCCATCATTCCTGCTCTCTAGCACGTCAACCGAGACTCTCGAAATTTCATCCAAAATCTCCGGAGAGGATGTTTCGAAGAGCAACTACAGAGCAAGGTGTACTTCAACATCAAAAACGACATCCTGTTATTTGACTCTCTCTGGGTTATGGATAGATTCTTCGCTGGATCCGTCTGGATGGGTTGGTAAGTTACCTTCGCTGGCACTCTCTAAGACTCTTAATATCAGAGATCAGAGATCAGATTTTCTGATCTAACCCTAAAGCTTTAAGAAGCATTCATAATAACTTCTTGTGCAGCGACACCGAACAACTCAAGAAGACGTTGCCCTTCCTCGCAGTAGCTTTCGACAAAGACCCAAAGGAGCGCTCTCACCCCACCGCTTCTGCCCACGCAACTCGCCATATCGACCTCGCCACTAAGCAGTTCGTCAACCTGAAGCAGGTCTACATGATCACGGGTTTGGTTCGGCCAACCGGGCACTCGATCGCTAAGAACGCCGAGGCTAAGACGCTGAAGTACTGCGAGACCCTCACCCAGGAGTATGATCGTGACAGAGCGAAGGGGTTTGTGTTGAGGGAGGTCAATGGAAGAACTGTCGAGAAATATAGAGAAGATAATGGGGTCCTTAGGATGTGGGTTACTGAGAAGAAGTTTAAGCGTCTCGTGGAGGGTTAAACTGTTTGGATTTCTCCTTGGTTTTCAGCACTCGAGCTTGTCTACTTGAGACACTGCCTTGAAGGTCAGACTGGAAGGAAAAACCTTGAGCATGAGTTCTGGAAGAGAGCAGATTAGCTTAGGGCCAAGGGAAGTTTCTGAATCTTGAGAGTCTTCAATTTCTGTCCGACTCCTCTTCGACTTTTCTGTGATTTGTATACTCCTCCCTATCAGAATCGCACAAGAATAATTGATTCGCCTTCTTGCGAGTAATACATATAACAAGATTCCTGGTAGTTCCTTCTCAAACGTACTTAACCTCTAAAGGCTAGTTATAGCTTCAAATTAGAGGAGCTTCCCCCCTCCTTTTTGCTTCTCACTGTTAAAAGCAGCTAGCAGTTCACATCCACGGCAGTATCATCAAGCCATTTTTGCCTATATTGTACGAATAAGATGTTATGTAAGGTCTCTCCTCTTTACAATTTCTTAAAGTTCTAAAAAAAAATACGATGCAAATAAGCGCTGGGAACTCATTCTCTCTTCCTGCAACGAGAGCTACCCATTTATTTCAGCAAAAATATCACTTCTTATTATTCCACAGATTCCCTGAAGAAGCAACCATAGGAATCGCCATGTCACTATGAAGAGGAAGCAGATCGCCAAGATCTCACGAAACACCATATCCTGGATGTAGTGGCAAAAATAACTTCCATTGTGGTTTAGCAATCTGCAGCGCTCGCCACTTGCTGTCTCGAACCAGATGTTGTACCAATGGCTCTCCTAGTGTCTGTTTATGGTGACTCTGGTCACATTCGTGCTCCCCATTGCTGCTCTCTATCGGCAGTAAACACTCGTCCTCAAAACTGTATCTTCTCGAAGGCCCATGGTCGGCCAGAGCCACATCTGCGTGGATCATTGATGTATCTGTTGATGGTCAGAACAATACACTGCCAGTAGCATTCGAGGAGGTGAGTTACTCAATTATCTAGGTATCTCAATATCAATGCGCCTTCCGTCACAATCTTGACCTCGCTTGCCTCCCACTTCTCTCCCCGGTGAATGTCCCGGAAGACGATTTGCCGATGCAGAGTTACCAAGTCCTTGATCTGCTGTTGGCCCAGAGGGTCAACCGGAGCCTGAACGATCTGGGCTCAGTACATCAATGGCTCAACAATGATTAATTGCTTCAAGGCAGGGAAGTCTTTGTTAGCCTCAATGACCATGTTGATCAGTGGTCTCGAATCGTAGGTTGGCGTTGGGGCTGGGAGAGCTAGGTTCTTGACCCGATCAAACTGGATCTGATCTTTCCCGGTTATTCGGGCAATAGCAGCGAATGATAACCAGGTAGAGATGCTGAAGCAGGCCAGGACGTCGATCGAGAAATCGATGTATGCTATTCAAATGTCAGCAAAAAACCATCTTACACTTACTGCTTTGAATCCATGCCACAGATCGGCAGCCATTCTTGATTCCATGGACTGGAAACCCCCAGCTACTAGCAAAGGACAAAAGATAGAAGAATATGCTTACCTGGGGATACAAGGATATGCTCGAATGCTACATGATACTTCCGAAGAGCAACTGCTCGAGATTCTCTGCTGATTGAGAGGAGCATTGGGGGTGTGGCAAAACATCCAATTGACTCGTGGAGTTGACCGATGGGATTTGCTGCTGCTCGATTGCCCATTGCTGGATAATTTCGCTGGATAATCTCGATTAGTCTAGGAGTCCGGTGGTACTCCCAAATCTCATCCCGCAGTTCCAAAGGGAGCTTTGGAAACTTTAGGAAGGTAGGTAGGGCGTTGTCCTCCGAGGTCGAGATGTCCGAAGAGGTTGCCATCTTGATTGTGGTCGTGGACCTTTTCATTGGTCTTTAGAGTAGTCCAAAGTTCTGACGAGATCTGAAGTGATGTGGGAGGTAGCCGAGAGCGCTGCTCTCGACGAGTTTGTTTTTCATCCTATTGTTTCTCCTTTCGTTTGGTCTGGTCTCCGATCCAGGAACTGAGAAGTCGCTTATCAAACCAGCAGCTGAAGATAGTGGAGTGCTTGAGAACCCACTGCTTATCGAATGAACGTGTTGGCGATGGACATTCGAAGAAAATGGACGCTTGAAGGTCAGTACGCTACCTTACAAAAACACTAGGGCGATCCACACTCACGACAGAGAGAACGCATACACTTATAGCACCATCACGATTTTGGATCTTCCATCATACAGAGTTACGCTCTCGTATCGAAACGCGCGACAACATGGAGATCATCCAAGAAATTATTTGCAGCGCGATATTCTAATGATATCCGATGTCCATCTTTTTCTAATGTGGTGGCAGATTCAGAAGGCTTCCGTTGCGCTATGGTGCAAAGGTCCACGTTTCTTGGTATTTTTGGATCTGTTGAAATTCGCAAGAGGTGACGAGGTGTCGTCTGAATGCTCGGGTAGGATACTTTGTTTTAATTTTCTGGCCACTGCGACGTAATTTTGTTGCCTGGTGTAATATGATGGAGCTGGATGCTGGCTGGTGCAGCCCGGAGTACTTGCGTTGAGGTATAGGGTATTCATGTTTCGCAAAGCAACTGTTTGAGCTATTTTTCCGAAGAAATGGAATTAGAGCGGAACGGAACCAGGATCATGTCTTATACACTCTTGTTAGGTATAGCTAAGAGCGCGAGGTGACAATAAGGCAGGTGATTGCCTGAAGAAGCAACCTGGGACTGATGGGTTAGCAACGCGTCTGTACGGAACAAAGTTCTATGGAGATAACATCCCGAGAGACCCCGAAAGATTGACAGATTTTCGAGGTGTAAATTCTTTGACTCACAGATTCCGGCGCAGGATGTTGTGAGCAGGGTGGTAATGGATTATTTCTCGCAGGCTGAAATGGCAGAATCAACCATAGATTAGAAGAAACAAGCCAATTGAGGGCCTGCGAACGAGGATCACTGGTAATCTAAGAACGATACGGGATGGATCATTAATATCATGGAGCCATGAGAGCTTTGAAGTCGGTACTGCTAGTGATGTAGCGGATGGACTGGTGCTGCATGTGGTTGGAGACCGAGGGGAAAAGGAGACAATTTCAAGGATTTTTGTGGGCGCCGCCTTTCAATGTGGCGTAGTTGGCTGAATCACCCCCAGTGTATTTAGGCAAGTTCTTGATAACTGCTGTACACACTAGATGTAGTATCTTTGCTGCCTTTAGATGATGTAGGATAGGTGCAAAGGCAGGGTTTGTCCAGTTCAGTGACGCGGAAGAAAGGAATACATGAGCTTGGGACAGTGAACTTCGAAAAAGGTTACCAAAGGTTGATATCTAGAGTCAGAACTGCAGTTTAGAAGATAGAGTTGATGGAATTTTTCATCATGTCAGAAAGGAAGAAGAGGTGTTCTTAATGCAGGCGCAAGCGTGCATTCCAGATAGAAGATTGGCCTTGGTTGGGGAAAGAACTTTCGGACAACAGACATTCCGGCCCAAATGGGTAAATTTAATAGCCGGAGCAGACTCTAAAACGCCCTGACTCACATTTCAGTATCGCAAAATGATCTTAGCATTCTTTGTTAGAAATTAGCTTTGCTTTAGGTAGGATGTCTGAATTATGGAAGTCACGTGTCGTGGAAGACTCCTAGTCTTGGATGATATAGAAAAGCTTGTTTGAGGAAGCAATCTAGAATTAGTACAAAGAGATCTAGTTATCCATGTACGTCACAGAACATAGTCATCAGTGGCATTGACCGTAAAAAGGATCATCATTGCTTAAGGTAGCTCAGAAGCACTGGAAATGCCACAAGAGCAAAAATGGGTCAAAGACATTGTGCATTTTTATGTTTCAATACCGGCTACCTGAAGTGCAGGACTAAGGGTTACACATCTTCTCAAATTCCCTTCATCTCTTACAAAGACGTAGAAATTTAACGAAAGTCGTGAGAGATATCAACTCCATCTTCCCCCACCCCCGCGAGATCTATCCGGATCTACCACCAAACCCCCAGCGAAAGACAATCTCAAGTAATCGTTACCCATGTCATTATCCTGCCTTCCAATCACTGTTCTTTAGGATAGCCAGTGAACGACGCTGTTGAGAAAGCCAACAACCTTAAGATCCTTGGGCGATCTGACCATTGTGGCCAGCACTATTAGCTTGCGCATTTGGTGGGTTGGCCGCAGCTGGTTGTTTTCCTTGTTGCTGAGCAGCAGCATTTTCCTGCATCAGCTTGGCCTCTGCCTCCTCAGCTAGTGTAGCGGCTTCTTCTTCCTCGGAGATGATGCGGCCCTATCAAAAGATTAGTCTTTCATCCGCCAACTTCTTCCCAGATGTTGGTAAACGTACCTTCCAGCCCACAATAGCCTGCTTGAACTCGGGCGAGCGAACGAACTTGAACTTGACCCTATTTCCGTCAGTGCGCTCAACGGTGTAATCCTCCCAACCCAACTCGAGTTCTCTGACGCCATCGCAGAACTCCTTCATGATAGTCTCTCCCTCGGGGCGCAAGATCTGGTTCTCGATCAAGACAACCTTGAGACCCTTCATCTGATTGAACATGGCGCCAATCATGCCCTCACTCGCCTCGACCTTGCCAACAGCAACTTGAGTAACAGTAGTATGAAAGTCTTTCATGTTCCACCGGAAGCCACTCGTGAGACTGCGAGGGAGGTAGTTGGGAGCCGAACCGCCGTAGAAGTGAAGAAGAGCCTCGGGGTTATCGAAGTGAAGTAAGTCGGTCTTGGGATTGTAGTAGACGGGAACGCCTCCAAAATTGGCTGCGAAAGAGGGACGATGATAGATCATGACTTCTTGGCGGGTCTCGAGACAGACGCTGAGAAGGACAGGGACTTTGTAGGAGACTTCAGGCCGGTAGACCCAGGTTTGGATTCGGGCGTTTGCGACGACGATGTATTGCGCGTGGCCGTTGCTAGTGATATAGATGCTTTGAGGCTCGGGGAGGACGCGGTGCCAGACCTCACGGCGGAGTTCGAGTGGGAGCTTGGGAAAACGAGGGAAGTCTACTAAGGGGACATAGCCGTCTTCGATGGTTCGGAAGCCGATGGGATCATCCTCGCCGTATTGGGGACCAATTGGTGCGACAACGTTTGCGCCTTCATCGGCCTCGCCCATCGCAGCTCTAGAAGCAGCTTCAGCACGCGCCTCACGCATACGTTGGCGATTTCTTCTCTTTGACCTTCTTGACATAGCGAAGGGTCGTGGAGCAGGGGTTGATGCAGTTGATGTGTCTTTTTGGCCGTTGATTGATTCTGGGTAGTCCTGCGATTTTTCAGTACAAGGTTAGATTAGCGTGGAGCCACCTTTCCTACGTCAAATTCGTCGTCAAATCTGAGTCTCAGATGCTTCGTCGGGCCATGCATACCGTTGTAAAGACGAGATTTGCAAACGATGTGTGGTGCAAGTTATGTGTGGCAGGGCAAGTAGGAAGAGAGAGGAACATATGCTCTTGTCGGGAAATCTTCCTATTGTGGCGGGCCAGGAGGCGGGACAGCCCGCCCTATTATCAAAGCTGCTCGCGAAAAGTGAATTCGTCGAGAGGACAACAGCCCTTTGTTTACTCAGAGTCCTAATTTGACGAAAGTGGGGCCGTGTTCATCACGTGCATTTACTGGGAGACGATGGAGCCAGGGTACTAGCAAGCCGCCACGACTCCGAAAGCTCACCTCTCTAGCATGATCTGCTATAAAGTGGAATACTTTCAAAGGTACTTCAATTTCTTCTAGGACTTTTCTTGCTTCTCCTGATAGGGCTCCTCAGCGGGAAACAAACCATACCGAAATGCGGAAACTTGCGCGCAGTACCCAGAGGACATAGAAACTTAAATACTGGATCTCTCATCCATCCTAGCATTCATGTCCTATTTAAAGTGAAATCTCCTGCGCTCCAAATCCCAGATGGCCCCTCAAAATAAAAGACCAGTCGCTGCTAACCAATATCTAGCGCATCCAACATTAGTATCCTTATCCGCGAGAGTTTCGAGAAGAATCTTCTGGGTATTTTGGTGGCATCAATATCGGTCTTCACCTTGCAGTACTGGGTATTCGGCGCGCAGTTGTTCTAGACTGAGCGGTAGTCGAGACCCGAAGATCACGAACAGCCAGGGCCTCGTTGAGACGACGAACTTCTTCAGCGATGTTCTCCTTTTCAATCTCCTCATAAATGAACGTCAGTACATGGATACTCCTATCAGAAATATCACTTACCAGCAGCTTCAGCATATTCTTCGCAGTTTTGAATGCTACAGTGTATTGACATTCTAGACCGAAACGGGAAATTTAAGCGAAAACTGCATTCCGCAAAATTCTGCCGCTCTTCGCCGCCCATCGCTGCCTAGGCCCTTCTCCAGTTCCTTCCCTCATTCATTGACAACCAACGTATCCTTTCAACTTCTCTTCGGTAACAAAACTCACGCGTCTTTCATCAACAACACCAGACAGCCGCTTTGAGAATATCTTCAATATAGCTCATACGACCACACCCCTCCAGCCCAATCATGTATCCCCAGCTCCGCGAGCACGAATACGAAGTTATAGATAGGAAGAAGTCCGCCAGGGCGGCGCCCATATCCAACAACCAAGCCAACGGGATAGTTTTCATGGGAAAGGCATCGAAGGATCAGCACTCAATGGAAAAACCAGGTGCTGTCTCGGATGGCACGACAGCTCCGTTAAGTGAGCGAGGAGAGTTCAAAGTGTTTCCAAAGCTTCCCTTGGAGTTACGAAACATGGTTTGGAAGGAGGCTGCAAGGGTTCCCCAACTCGTCAAGATTGGATTGAACCCATCCGCTCATCGCTACATTGGGGAAGTAGTCAACTTCACGAAGCCTCCAGCCTTACTTCATGTTTGCACTGAGTCGCGTCGTGTCGCTCTCCCAGAATATGAGGTCGCTTTCGCCAAGTGGTCGACTGGAGACGGTATCTACTTCAATTTTGAGCGTGATGCTATCTCTTTCGACTTCAAGGACGGCTATGTGGCTTTGACGTACTTCTTCAATCCGAGTTCCGGCATCTATGGTGTCCATTCCCGCATTGCATTTCCACCTGGTAGAAAGTTACTTGCCTTGTCAATTCAAGATATGGCTTCCGAGAGCAGATTGAACGCTCGAAGCCTGAGGCTTCTCGGCGAGCCATCGCACGTCATCCTTGTGCGCAAATCTGAAAGGGATGCTGGTATGGATGCGCAGAATGCGGCTTGGATCGAGGAGTTCTGGACATGTGGCAATGGTCACATCAACGTCCAGGGAGAGCTTTATCCGTGCCCTCAGGTCTTAGCTCTGACTTATGAGCAGCTGCAGACCAAGCTTGTAAGTCATCCTTGGGTATAATTTGACAGACTTGTTACTGATAAACTTAGGACAAGCTCTCTACGTGATCTGGGCATGTGCATCGCTGTAGCAAGCTGGTGGAGATACGAGGAGACACGGGCATAGGTTTCATTTGCTGGATTAATATGGAATCTCGAGTCGCGAACTACAGAAAGAGGCATCAGATCTTCCAGGCTTTGATTGTCTTTTACGGGAAACTTATGCCTTTACATCTAGTAGACATTTGCTAAGCGGACACGATATGGGTTGCAGAGGAGAATGTGGTTACAATGGGGTTTTCTGACTAGAAGATCATGAGATAACATGTTTGAGTTGCGCAATACAATGTCCAAACCACGACCTGCACTTTAAATGAACTTTTCTTACCCCGATACGTGGCACTCACTCTTCAAATATTATGGATGGCAATTTTTGAGTGTAATTTAACGCTGAAAACAGCTCGGCAGCTGTATCAGTTGCATAGAGAAATATTGACGTTCAAGCGGCTCATTGCTGAAGGCTTCTGGTCTACAACTCCCTGTCACTTTAAATAGAACAACTCAGTTTTGATAATATAGACCAACTCGTGTTAAAGAGTCTATCAACGCTTGGGTTGCAATATACTTAGGCCCGATGAAGTCCCAAGTGCCTCGAGTTATGCCTTCAAAGATTGCTGTTCAGTATGATCTCATGATTAAATGTCGCAGGCTGTTGCTGCGCTTAGTCATGTTCCTCGAGCTGCCTCTTTGTTTAAAGGTGCGACTTCGAAGTCTACTCCAACAGACGAGGACAATCCTTCTCCACAGGAGTGCCCGCCACTCTGCGATCTCGGGATTAAGCCGCGCAGCTGATCCACACTTCAGTCTTCTTCAACAAAGATCCACCCACCTTCAATACCAGTCTGAATTGATTGAGGAACGTCTAACAGACTTCAACTGTGAGTCGCTCTCCTGCGACGCGACGTCTGCTCCCCAGACCCATAATCTCCATAACGCCATCCTCGAATCACAATCTTCTCGCTCCGTCATCATGTCCGACATCCTCTCCTCTCTACCCTCCAATGAAGTCTGACATCGCACCATCTACAGAAAGAAGAGCTTTGTCGCTGTTCCCCAAACTACTACTAGAGCTATAAGGAATGATCTGGCGAGCTAGCTACGTTGATAATAAGCCGCAGATGATCCATATATCCATTTCAACCCCGGGGGCTTTTGATGATACCACCGTAGTCGCATCCTACCGTATCCCCTACCAACTCAAAATAAACCGAGAAAGTCGAGCCTTTGCCAAGGAGTTCTACGATGCTGTCTTTGCAGAGCGACTGAAGATGGACAGCCCCGTCTATCTCAATCCCGCCACCGATGCCCTGGTCTTCGATGGTTGCGACGCCGTCTATCAGTTTGTGGATCTTGGCTAGGCAGAAGATGACAGTCTTAAGCCTAGGCATCTAGATCTCAAGAAGATCTTGACTCTTGGTGTACAGAATATCAGGATGGAGGATCGCTATCTCTCGAGCGCAATTATAAAGACTCTGGGAAGTCCTGAGCATCTCGTGGTCTTACTTTCTCACCGAATCCCGAGGGCTTGGAATAGACTTCAGCCATACTTCTTTCAGAACACAAATGGCCCAAAAGGCTCCAGAGGTCTGGTGACAGGGTTTTCGACCTTCAAGAAGTTCCAGAAGATGCTCGTAAGTCCCATCGGCAATTAAACATATCTTCAGATTCTAATGACTGCAGGATCTCCTCTACGATCCTTCGTTAGCTCCCAGGCCTAATATCCCTGTCTTGCCAGCTCGTCGATTAGCACGCATCGAAGGCCGAAAGCTCCAATTATTGCACTCCTAGAGATCAAATACTCTTCGCAAAGACTCTAAGTATAAAGATAAAAACGGGATGAAGCACGATGCTGTGGTGAACGGATAATTGTCCTTGAATTGAAATTATGAGACTCTGTATACTAGCATTAGGCAATCAATTTTGAAACGAAAAGCCTGACTTCAGGCTCATTTTCCATTACTGTTTAAGTAAGTACAGTTCCCACAAGGATCCTTCTTCTCTCTGGCTAACGCTGTTAGTTTCTCAAAATTATGTACCAAGGAGGTTCCTTACTAGTGCAAACAAATCCAGCCTTGCATGTTCCTGGTCTTGGTTTTTAACACTGATCTGATTTAATTTTAGCTATGCAAGGTAATACTATTAGGCTAACATACCACCACGGTTGCCAGAACCTGTACAGCACCTGTTTGTATGAGATGACACATCAGCTATTTATAGTTAATACAAGTATATGAGGCTCTATAGTAGATACTTACGAGTGCAGACCCCAGAAAAGTAGCTGTAGGAACCATGACATTCGCCTTACTTATTAGTGTCATAAATTACGGAAGGCAACATTGTATTACTTACCTCCATTGCCTAGCTGGGCTGATGAACAAGGTTTGTAGTAAAAATACATGTTTGATTGGTGTGATGATGGACAAGAGATGTTGGTGGTTTGATGTTCTTCTATAAACGGAGGAATTACTGTTCATTTCGGTCAATGTATTTGAAAACGAGGTGTTGTATGCCTAGCAAGAAGAGAGAAACACTTTGACTTTATTTGAAAAACTAAGAAGTCTCAAAGAAATTAACAGCCGGTCTGTAACGGTAAGTCACAAAGTCAAGAGGATTAGTACGTTTAGGTGTTGACAAGAACCAAGGTTACAGGAAGAACTGAATCGGACTAGAGTTGGAGGGCTTCTGCAGGTCTGGTAGAGAGAAAGTTTAAGGGGCGAAACACTTTAGAAGCTAAAAAGTACTGTATGACTCCTCATTCTAAGCGCGGCGATGGCATTGGCGGGGATTCTTGACAAAAGTCTCGGAAACGGCCGATTGTTTCCCCTTGGGCCAGGTTTTCTCCTAACATTATTTTGCTTAGGCCAAAGCACTAAACTCCATCGCTGCTCTGTGCAACAATTATCAACGATTTGAGCGTGGCCTACGCACAATAATGTTTGGGGAAACCCAGCCATCTGGTCTGTGCAAAACAATCGGCACTCGTAAACCCGGAAAGTCAAGTAGAGCAATAATCTCGTATCGTAGAGGTTGCAAAAGCTCTATTGACTTCCACTAGTATTAATACGATGATATAGAGCATCGATAGAGTAATACAACCTACTGAAGTTTCCCTGAGTGGCAGATCATCTGTAGTACACAAGATAGAGGGAGTCTGCGCTATCTACAGTAGCCTGCTACAAGTAGAGAGATTCCACCAACTAAGGACGAAATCTCAGCGATGGCGGCGTCCACGTATTGGAGGCAGTAGCAGCAGCCGAACGTAGCAGTCCCACACATCTAGCTGGAACTAAGAAATAGCTGTGAAGCTAGAACGCAAACGCATACCACCAGGCCAATGAGGCCGGGTTCCAATTCTCTTAATTTGATAGATAGACACAATAGCTCTTTAGGCATACCCACTGACAGGCTAGTTCCTAACTAAATGCAGAACCGGAATCTCTTTTATAAACTTAATTTAACCTGTTCGCTTGCAAATCACGTTTTCCGACTAGTTATGACTATCGCTGCTCACATCGTACGGGGGCATCGCTAGGGGATCCAAAGCTCTAGGCTTTTTTCGCCCGAGGTAGGAAAGTCAAAACACATCAAGGCTAAGACTCGTACATGGAGGCACAATGACTTCATCATAATTAACTTGGACGATACGCTGAGTGTAAGGCTCCGACAACTGCAGACATAACTTTGGACCAAATTCAAGTCCAAACTTGTGAGTCAAATCTCATTTGAAGCAGATCAAGCCGTGAGCAGACTTGATGAATTAGGTAGTCTACTGGGGATATCAACTCATCTACGATTGAGCATAACAGATGGAGAGCCTAGGGATGCCATCGAAAGGTTCCAATAGCCCCTTCCTTGATCTACACTGCTTGCAGGGGTTTCAATTTGGGAGCTCAATCAAACCTTGTACAGTTCTCTCGAGGAAGACTAGTCACACCACAGTTAGTCAAAGAGGCGTGACTCGGAGTATACAACGCGCTCTTTCTTGAAAATATTTCAGTAGTTAGCGGCAGAGTGAGGCACGAGTGCGAGTAGGAAGGAAATTATAAGTCCCTACCCCCCTTCCTGTCCTCATCGTCGTTTTGGGCGGCTTCCTCGATGCTCGAAATGGCGTTTGAAATTATTGCAGCAACAGCAGACTCTTCGGTGGTCTTGGGCGCTCCAGGCGTAGAGGTTCGCCTTGGCCGGCGAGACCATTTCCCAGGACAAACTATTTCATGTTAGTACAGTCTTGTGGGATGCATGTCTAAAGTACGTAATCTTACAGACCAGTTTTTCCTCAGTTACCTCTCACGTGAGAGCTTCAACGACGGGTATAACGGCCTCCACTGGGGGGATAGCGATACCTTGAACAACTTGTTGTTGTTTTTCCGTTATAGGAAGAGTTTTCTGTAATACTAGTGATATTTGGGCGGTTGATTTTCCGAAAGTCGTACTCGTCACGATATGGAAGAGGTCCTCCGTGGCTAGAAATGATGATGTTTATTGGTTATTCACAATGATCGAACAATTCCAGGCTGAGTTTATTATACCAGCAAGATATCCTAACAATCAAATACGTGAGCTTCCACTTCGATGGCTTGGATTCGTCAGTAATCTGCTGCCGGGTTCGTCGGAAGTCTGCCCCAAAGAACTCGGTGGTGGTTTTTGTACAAGGAAAAGCAAGCTCATCCTTCTGGAAGTTGAAGTGAACTTTGTTTCCGCCGCGGAGGTTGTTGGTAAGCTGGGAGTTGATACTGGCGAGGGCCTGGATCTCAGACTCCTGCAAATAGGACCCAGGACTGGAGTAGTGTGCTTGAGTGGAAGTCCAGAAGGGTTGTCAGATATGAAGACGCATTGAGCCTTACGAATATCCACGCAGATCTTCCAAATGGCCAGGCGGAGCTCCAGTGGAAACTTTGGGAAGAGCTTGAATCAGGTGCGCGGTATCCAGCGATCGTTCTTCTTCTTCTCATTTTTGTTGGTGCAGGTAGAGGATGCATCGACAGATGGAGTGGTGGGGATAATTCTCTCTGGTTGAGCTGGGCTTGACGCCTAATCGACGGCAAACTGTCAGCATGAGGAAAAGCAAGAAGCGCGAGGGCATACCTGTGTATAGGACGGGGATGACTTACATCCTTCCATATCTCGAGGAACTCCTCCAGCGAAAGAGAAGCAATGGCAGTTGTATTCTTTTCCAAGCAGAGCGGGGTTATTGTCGATCTAGGTCAAGTTACAGGAGTAAATGCTTGAAGAAAAGCCTTTGACTTCGCTTCGAAATATGAGCAGTCTAGTGGGGAGTACGGTACAGCCTCGTGCAAGGCCTCTTTTCAGGAAGAAACTCCATCCGCAGATGGTTGCCTCTATCTAATTTGCAGTAAAAAGGCAGAAGCTGTAAGTTGATTGAGGGTCTTTGAATGCAGGCTCGGAGTGCATTATCAACACTTGGCGCTATCTTGCCCCGCTTTGCACGTACTCGGGGTCTGACAACAGATCATTCAATCAGTCACCTCAGGCTCCCACCTGTCCCAATGGCTTCCTAGAGAAATATAAAATGGACTGTTGCTAGTCATGGTCATGCGCATGTGGTCAGTTCGTCAAAATACTCCTTTCGAGCTCGCGTAGTGAGCCTCGATTTGGTTGGTCCAGCACGCGACTGAGCTGTGGGTCGGCTCGAACTGTGTATTGAGGAGCTCCAGAGGGGCATTTAACTCCTCTGGCAGCATCTAAATACAGTACAGAGACAATATGGACCTGATTGCAATCCAGTCTTTCTTGGAGTCTCTATTATGGCCTTACTTTGACGTCTTTCTTTGAGCAAACGTGAGGTTCGCCTTGCCTCACGGGAGCTAATTTCTTTGACTGCATTTCAAGCAGTGGTTTTACAACCAGCCAATTGTACGCTAATTTCACGCTATTTGCACGGTTAGGGGCAGGTAGGACATTTAATGGATGCCTATGTTGTACGGAGAATCGCAGTCTTGTGGTTTGTAAATTGAAGACGAGGCTACGTTAGGTAAGGATCGTAGTGCAAAAATTCTCAAAAGTTCATAAGAATAATTTATGAGGTTAATAATAGAATTAAATCCAACGAACCAGTATTCGGGATTTTCAGTGCGCCCCATAGGTTGGGCTATGACTTGGAAGATACATCACTAAAGTTTTCGATAGGAGATACGACGGCCATATCCTGGAAACGCACCTGTTAGAAAAGCTGTCTTCCCGTAATTCATGTCCATTTTTAGAGAGATTACAGGTAGAAGTGCATTTGTCAACTGCCGTGCAGAAATCCAGGGTGAAGGATCTGCAACTCATGCACTTCAGACGACATATTAGGGGAATGAGCGCCACGCACTCATCTCACTGAATGGTATCTATGTCGCTGAGCAGATAACTCAATATTTTTCAAGACAATCAGGGGAATGAAAGGTATGATTTGATGACACTTGATCAGTGAATGGTACCCGTTAAGCCCTCCGTAAAGCGGAATTTGACAATTCAGTGTAAGGAAACTGTGACCCTTTATCTCTTTAATAGACTCAGAGTCCCATAAATGGCTCAAACTAAGCCTAAACTAGTAATAATCAAGTATTGGAGGGTGCCAATTGCCCACTCAGTCATCGTCGGAACCGCAAAAGCTTATTCATTGCATTCTATCCGCTAGTTCACTCCATGAGCAGGCATTCGGGAATTATTGAGCCGAGGACGCACTGCTGTGACTGTGTGCTTCCTACATTCTATAAAGTCTTGAAAATTTCCCCTGAATTTTGACTGTTCCCCTCTTCAAGACCTGGTCTCGACTTGAACGTTGTCCTCGATCTTGTATCAAGTACAGTCTTACATCGAGTCTCTAACATATTGACAAGTATGGAACATCCCACCCCCCCGCGTGTAAGTCTAATACTCTTATGCGCTTGCCTTTCCCTCGTGGCTCTGCTTGAAGCCCTTCGCAACTAGCTCATGGAATGCTGACCAGTAACAGGGAACTGCCAATGGCAACCCTCGGTTCCGACCACCGCAAAACGAGGAGCACTTCGTCGAACATGTTGCCGACCCTCATTACCTTTCCCTTCCCTCGACCTCTATGATCTTTGACTACTCGAATATGGGTTGGTATGATCTGCAAGCTTATGGTCAAGGACGTTTTCCTTCCCCTGCTCTGCACGAACCTACTTTGGGCGTCTCTCAGGCTTCGCTCCAGTCGTCAGTGTCTTCCATGACCAATGCTCACATTGAGCCCCTTCCCTCGCAGGACAATTCGATCTGGGACAATACAGTTGAGAGAATTTTTGACCTTCGTGCCTTCAAACCAAGCACTATTAGCTGCGGAGAGGATTCGAGAAGTAAAATGGGAGATCATTGGCAAGGAACGGAATCTAGATCTCCTCTCTTCCATGGCTACTCCCGAATTTCAAGCCACTCGAACACCAGATCTTCTCACGTCCAGCATCCGGTCAACTTTCGGATCTCTAAGGTCTGCTCTGATGGACATCTCCAAGGCGCCCTCAAGGACAGTCCAATGGCGCCCTCCAGTCTTCCCGATATGCTTCAGAATATCAAGGACAATCGAATCTATCGTCGCGGTACCAGATTCGTTATTGTGAACGATGGCCTAACGAGCTCTGACATTCGTGTCCCCAAGGGTTATAAGGCGCTAGACGGTGGTGGTTTGCTTGCTCCCGGACCAATAGCCAACAATCGGAGCCAGAAGTCTTCAGCTGCACTGCTCTCCCACCTCGGTGGTAGTCCATCTTTTTACTGCGCACAATCCCATCTTCTTCCTCAATCTGCCAACAACGGTGGACCTGCACAACCTTCACCTCCTGTTTCATCGAGAAATACTTTGGGAGCATCTACTGGTCAATCTCTCGGCCCTTTTCCTACCTTCTCAAAGGGACCGATGATAAAGTCGTCTCATCAGAGAGCCAGGCTCACTCATGGTCAAGTCAATGTAAGTCCGATCAATCTCTTCATGTCCCACCATCATCTCTTTGTCAGATCTACAGAGGACCAAGAATTCTTCTCCTTCTCTCGTAGTATCAATGCTAACCTCGAGTTCTCAGAAGCTGAGTAAATCAAAGTTGGCAATCTTGGCAGCCGAAAAGCTCATGACCTTCCATCCCTTTCCGAGACTACCATTCGAGTTGCGTTGCATGATCTACGCGCTCATGATTCCGGACCGTCAAATCATTGAGATAAAAAATCGCAAGTTTATCTTTGGAGAAGAGGAAATGGGCGACTTCATGCTCTCGTACGACTTCCCTGCCGTGTTTTACATCTCGGGTGAGGCACGCGATTGGGCTCAGAGTAAATTCAACTACAAGCTCGCTTTCGGAAATAACCTGAATGGACAAGCTATCTATTACGATCCTCAGCGCGACTCTCTCCTCTTTGGCGACATTGCGCTATGTGAGAAGTTCTTTGGCATCTCCTTAAATGCTAGCAACATTCAACGGCGAGCTAGAGCAGGAGAGCCCAAGAGTATCACTGACAAGTCTAAGGCCATCGAGGGACCCCTCTTCCTGGCAATCAACTATTCATAGGAGCTAGACGTAGGACCTAATGCTTTTAAGCATCTTGGCCAACCCCAAAATATTGTTCTCGCACGCCCAACTGCTTCGGCTGGTAGAATGGACCAGGACGCTGCCAAGAACATTCTTATGCGGCTGAAAAATGCTGCAGCGAAACCTCGATCTAAGATCGTTCTACCAAAAAAGGTCTGCTGCATGACTTTCAAGGAGCTCCGAAACGAGGTGGTAAGTATTCTCCTTTTTGGCGGAGAAGAACGAGTTCTAACTTTCATCCAGGAAGGACTCAATCGTGAGCCATTCGCTTAACCCCACTCTGCCTGCCGAGTCCATAGCCGAAACCAACGAACACTGTTAGCAACACTGCCGGTATGATTGCCGCATCTTCCTCGGCCGAATGGCGAATGATTTCAACTCTGGCATGAAGCGTATTCCGCATGTAGACAACGCAACCGACGCATCAGCGGGCTGTTAATTGGAGACTAGGACTTGCTGGGCCAGGTTGGTTTCATCGCGAATTTGCGACTTCGATTATCTTTTTCATCTGTTGGACGGATATTGAGAGAACTGGTTACGGTCGGTTTCTAAATACGGTTTTCTTTTTGCTTTGCCTAAACCAATTATCTCAAGTGGTCTGATACGCAAAATTTGTGGAATTGATGCAGGTAGCACAAAAATGGTGATTGGCTAGGGTTTTTGCGGTTTCCTTCGTCGCTCGCTTTCTGCGTTTTGTACCTAATGAGTCAATAAAAATTAGGTTTTCCTGAACTCCAAGTAATAAATTTTGTGGCTTTTCTGTTTGGTGTGGCCCAGTCACCTAGTTTTTGGTAAGTAAGGGGAGGGGCTGTGGTTATCCCACTCTTGTCAACAACACCACTTACCGACTAGTCTTAAGGAACTCATTGCCCATCCTTACCATCCTAGGACTGCGGTATACTTATCACATAAGTTGGGGCCGAAGAACAACACAAGTCCGGTACTTTATTTATACTTGAAAACTTATTAACCTCCAGTTCCACCAGTTCCTCGTTGAGAGCCACCTGGTTGCGATGTCCGACATCTTCGACGTGATAATCATCGGCGCTGGCTTGAGTGGTCTCCAAGCAGGCCTCTCGCTCCAAGCCGCCGACCGGTCGATCCTCATCCTCGAAGCTCGCTCCCGTGTGGGGGGTAAAACCAACTCAGTGCAACGACCTGATGGGAAAGGCGTCCAAGAGATCGGCGCTGCATGGCTCAACAACACGAACCAATCTCATATCTGGGAATACGTACAGCAATTCGGTTTGACAGCTGTAGTGCAGAACATTGAGGGTTCAGTAGCAGCGGAAAATGCCGATGGGAAATGTCATCTGTTTCCATTTGGTGAACTGCCAAAGTTTGAGGAAGATGTGAGGAAGAATGTTGAGATGTTGAGAGACGAGGTTGAGAAAGCTTCATTAGACTCAGGGACCTTTGAAAAACCGAGGTGTGTTGAGTTGGATGCGATTTCGCTCGAGCAATATTGCAAGGACTTGGGTGCGGGTCCTGAAGCCTTGATGACTGCGAGGGTTTGGTCTAGAGGAACGCTTGGTCAAGATCCTTGCGATGTTTCGGCTCTCGTGTATTTGGAGATCTGTCGTGGTGTAAGTCATTCTTCTCCAGGTTGCAAGATTCATTTCTAGTCCATGGGGTGAGCTTCAACGGCGGGGAGGCTCGATCTTTCAAGAGTCCTTTTTGGGGAAAGAGCATTCACATAGGACATGGAGAATATGTGATGTGCAAAAGCAAGCGCTGTTACACTTGTAAATTAATATACTAATTCGAGTTTCTGGAGTGTAGGGACTTGGGCTAGTGAACCTGCGGTACGACGGCAAAAATGGCGCTCAATACCTTCGTCTCGAAGAAGGCACTCAATCCATCTCCATCGGAATGTCCAAGCTACTCCCAGAGGGAGCAATAAAGCTCAACAATGCAGTTACTTCTATCGTTCAGAAATCATCAAGCCTGTACACAATTGCCACTACCGAGGGCGAAACATACAACGCCCGCAAAGTGATCATCAGCATCCCCTCCCCAGCGTACAAAAATATCGAATTCAATCCTCCCCTCCCTGCCCAGAAGGACGTTTACACTACTTCCGTACGCTACGGTACCTTCGTGAAGTTTCTTTGTCTATTCAAGTCACCTTTTTGGAAACGACAAGGATCTTGTGGATTGGCGCAGAGCTTCCGTGGACCGATTAATCACTGCCGAGATACTTCTGTACCAGATCTAGACAACTTTGCGTTGACTTGCTTTCTTTGCGCCGGGCCAGGAAAGAAGTGGTTGGCTCTTGAGAAAAATGAGCGCACAGAAGTTGTGCTAAAACAACTCGGGTCGTTGTTTGGTGTGGGTTATGACGTGGTCAAAGATGAGTTCATCGACTCGATCACTTCGGAGTGGACTGAAGACAAGTGGGCGGGATGGGGTTGTCCATTTGCCGCTCGACCGCCTGGATTGGAGGTCGGTGTTCTTATGGCTGGCGAGAAAAATGATGGAATGTATTTTATAGGCGCGGAGTTTGCAAATGAGTGGCGAGGGTATATGGAAGGGGCGTTGAGAAGTGGGAAGGAAGGAGCCAGGCAGGTGCTAGCCGACTTTCAAGAGGGATAAAAGTAAGGCAAAACGACTCGGTCATATATCTGTGAGTCAAAGGTATCTCAAACAGTGGTTTCTTTGAAAATACAGAAATAAATGGAGTGAAATCCTTCGGATGCTCGTTTTGTTCGAATTTACCCACAGAACAAAATTCACAGGTCCTAGACTCTGATTGTTTGAGCTGCGCTAATGCTACAGACTTGTTTTTGAATTCCCAAGAACGCCATTGAGCAAATCCGATCCAAAACTCTGATTTGTCCAATCATCATCAGTGAGGGTTCTTATGTCGTCGGGGCTAGTGTGGGATCCTCGAGGATTGTGACACCAGCCAAGCCTTCACAGTCTGCAGGTTTCGCTCCCTACCAGGTCAACAGTTAGTTTAGGCCCTTGATAACTCGTCTCTTGTCCAACCGGAGACAAATTCGACAGCAGACCTGCAGCAGAAGTGACATACCGAGCAACAAGCAAGATACTTGCTGACGCACCCTCCAGTGATGATATCGCCTGTTGGAGAGATAGGATAAGTTGAAGCTCGGGTAAAAAAAAATTGATGCAAAGAGCAATTCTAAACTGGGACCTTACACAGAAAGCCAGCAGTTCCTTGGCTCAGAATCCCGATGAAACCATTGGGGCAACATATTTTGAGTGTCTCAATTACACCTGGACATTGGACTTTTGCAATGACAGGAACGGCGGCAGATGTGAACAGGAGAAGTAGAGCGAGCTTCATGGTAGAGGAAGAGGCTTGGAGGAGATGAAAGCAGATCGAAATGACATGCAGCAGCGGAAGAAAGGAGAGTCGAAAGCATAGACATAATAAGAAAGACTGGAAAATCTCAACTGCCTTGGACGGTCGCCAATCTTGGCGTGGTTGCATGACACAAGGTTACTCGATCAAGTTGCACAACACATTGTACGCAGACCAAACTCAGCACGCAGATTTTACAGTTACTATCGAAGAGCTCGATATGTACCCCGGACCCCATATCTCAGTCCACTTGGTCCATCCTCAGCCCCCAGCGAGCAGATCTTCAATCGAAAGCACGCCCCTCTCGTCCATTGTGCGCATGATCCTCCGGTATTTCTTACATCCCTCGGCATTTTCGCTCGATCCAGTCTCGGAACTGGTGTCCATTTTCATTTGTGATTGTGGTGAGAGGAGTGACGAAAGCAAGGATTGGGGTTGGTCCGTGGGTGGTGGTGATGAGAGGTGTGGTAGTAGTGGCGGTAGTATGTCCGACAGAGGTTGATATGGTGTTATGGTAAAATCCAGCTGGGATGGTGATGGTGGTCGCCTTGGGCTGGCTGGTTAGCATGAGATCGAGGAGTACGAGGAGGAAAAGAGAGAGGACGACGTTGAGGACGGAAGCCATTGCGAGAGACTAGATGAAGTGGTTGTCGTTTGATTTTGGTACAACAGTTTGGTGCGCTGGTTGCCTGGCCATTGAATAGTAGAAGTTTGTTGAAAGGCATTGACGTTGACTACAGAGGAAAAGAAAGACCTAATCTCGAGGACTTACCTCACTTGAGGTAGATAGGTTTCACGCCACGCTCGGCTCTCGCGCGAAAATCGAACTGCAACCTTCCCACAAACACGATACCCACAGACACTGGAAAGGACTCGACAGAAGCGTGAGACAACTATTTTTTCGACTGAGAAAACAGATCATCTCCACTACGTACTCATCCCACAATTGTTATCAGACATCCGAGACAGAATAAAACACTGGACTTTGGTTAATGTATCTACTGAGTCGATCATTCTGTTCATCCTGTGTCAATCCCCTCCAGAACCAAATCCATCATATCCCACCTCCTCGGCGCCTCTCTCGACCAACAACTTCTTCAATCCAGCAACGGCTTCCGAGAGGCACTGTCGATTAGCGAAACGAAGCTTTCTGCGACTGAGCTCGTTATGCAGTCATCGTGCTTTTGTAATTTGAAAAAGATGGAATCGGCGAGGTTGGCAACTTTGTAGCTGTAGAAAGGGCGATGTGGTGGGAGTATTAGCTAAAAGATCGTTGATTTACGGAATTAGAGACTTGAGAAAGATGTATGGAGACTTGAAGAGACACCAAGAAACATAACATCGCCATCAGCACGATTAGCTTCGTTGAAGGTCAATTAGTGTAGAGCAGAAAGCTCGTTTGCAGTTGGACCCTCAGAGATGTTAACGGTGGCGAAGAATTCCTTGGCAGATGTATCGAATGAGTGGGTGTTAATGCGTTTCTCCTGAAGGTTGCCGACGGTACTGCTGAGGGCTGAAAGATCAACGGCTCTGATGATGCTACTGAGAGACCTGTCGAGATATAGAGTTGCAAGGAATAGACCGAAAGAGGATGTTGGAGATGAGGAGGAAAGCGCAAGACCAACGTGGGCTAGCCATGTTTCCAAGGTTGGTGGTAAGTAATGCAAGAGTAGGTTTCTTTATGATACAGTAGTTGTCTTACTGTAAGTGGGTATAGAGTTGACCTCTCTCTGATGGGGTTGGAGATGTTCGAGAGGAGAGAGATGTGATTGAGACCTTGAAGAAAGTGCAATATTTATGTGTTGGGCTAGCACTACTCGCTTATCTTTCTTATTGGTAGAGTAGGAGGGAGAATCTGGCAATCAACACAGAACGCGTTGAGTTCACTTTTCACGTAGTCTGCAAGATAATTAACCATATTTGGAGGAATCTGGAGCACTGTGTTGTTTGTATTGTCTCATGTGCGTTCCTCCAACTGCAGAACGTTCAACCAGAGCTTAACACAACAAAAACATCTCATCATGCAACACGTCTTCCAAGGACAGGCACCGCATTTCTTTCCTCCCAACGCACAAAGAAATCCTCGCCATAGCCAGTCCTCCTACCAGTTCCAATCATTGATCCTGTCATGTCCACTGCACCTAGTCCAGTCCATCTCCGCGCCCTTCACAGGAACCTGACCTTCTTGTCCTTGACCTTGAAGCTCCCCACAAGATCTCTTTCACCAAACAATCCTCCCAGAAACGTCCTCTTCTTCTTCCGCACAAGCTTTCCCTCATTCTCTATTTCCTCCGCCCATTGTACAACCATGTCAATAGTTTCTTTGACTGAAAGAGGATTGCGAAGTGAGGTTGATGGTTGAGGGTTTGCGGCTGTTGAGGATGATTTTGATTTTGTCTCCAACTTTGTGGCAGACTTTGAGGTGAAAACAGGAACTGGTGCACCAACGGGGGAGTTTGTTTGTTGGCCGTTAAGGGGCTGTTGAGTGACTGCTGCATGCGCATCAACGCGAAGGCGGTACAAATTGTAGAAGACGACGCCGAAGAGGAAAGTCAAGGACAGAACAATGTAGCTGATGGTTGTGAAGGCGTACATCTTGACGATCGATTGAGGTGTTGCCAGTGGAGCGAGGTGAAGGATTCAGGACATAGATCTTGTTGCAGTATAACGAAATGAGGGAGGCAGGTTGATTGTGGGAACAGTTATAGGATCAAGTATTGTTGGAGTTGGAGGTTGGATCTTGGTAGGAGGTTTGGGTCAAGGTCGAGGTCGAGGTCGAGTTTGTTTGGTAGGGGAGATTGGAGAGGTGGATATGTTCGTGGGTGGTGATGAGGTCGAAGAGAGGTCGTAAAAGAAGTGACAGTGATGCCGGGAGTTGAACAAAAGAGGGGACAGTCTACCATTTGGAGAGCTTGTAAGCAGGTGAAGCCGAAGACAAAGGCGTCTAGGCCTGTGCAGAACATATCAAACATTGCTGTACATACAATCTTCTCCGCTGTGTGACCATTTCTTTCGTCAGTCATTGTTTGAAGCCGAACAGCAGTCTTCAGAAAGTCATAACCAAGACTTGGTGATGCAGGATCCATGCAGAAATGAACCATGCAGGAAACAAAGACAGGACAAGTAAGACCGTGAGAACCATGCGGGAGCGAGCAGCGAGAAGAGTAAGCCATTGATTGAAAACACAGAGATAAACCCATCTGTCCACCTTGTAAATGAATCTCCGATGCTCGAAGATGAAGTCGTTTAGCAACTGGTAGAAAATCCGGACGAGATCTTCAATGATGCTTAGGATTTCCTTGGCGATGGACAACATGGTGGCGAAATGGAGAGTCGGGTAGTTGTAGAAGCTGCAGAAAAGTGTTGGTAGTGGTCCTGACTGATGCTGTTGCAGACGCCTCGAAGTGAAGTTGGAAGTTGAGAGGTTGAAGAAGCCCGTTCAAATTGAGGTTGGGTGAGAAACTCCAGGTTTTGGCCAACGGAGAATTCCGCATCGGTGAGCCAAATCTATACGACTAAACCAGCGACTGTACCAAAACTCCATTTGCTTCTAAAACCCTCCCAGGATAAAGAATCTTGCATCAAGGCGAACACTATGCTATGCCTAGTCAGCATCATGAGGATATCTTAACTTCAGCGCAGATTTTTCAACAGAGGTTCCTTCTCTCGCAATCAACGCGTACCTTGAGCCGTGTTGCTCGCCAATTGTAGGGAAATGCTAATTTCAAAAGTCTAGCTAACGTCTTGCAGATGCAGAATGTTACCATTTTGCATTGCAGGTTCGGAGACTCGCAATGGGGACTCCTAGCAGTATAGAGTGTATATAGCAGGAGAGGAGAGTTGTTTTATACACCATACCAACCGAAAATCGGTGCTCTCGATTGCCCTCGTATCTCCAAGGAAGACCTCATTCAATTTCCTCATCGAAAATGATCCAAAATATCGGATGCGCTATCTTTAATGTGAATAGGACAGAGAAATGAGTAGGACAAATGTCCGGCAGTTGTAGATACCGCACAAATAAGAACTTTCCACATTCGTGCAACTCGTCTTGGTCATGGCGATGATAAACAACAACTGGAGGGAAAGCAACGTGCCACCGATTGTAGCGAATCCCATGTGGTAGGAACGGAAAGAACAGAAGCAGCAATCGTACTGTGACCCTCATCAGTCCAAGAAAGAGACCGGAGCTGGACACCCTCGCAAAGGAACTCGCGAGGATGCCCAGACGCGATGTTTATCTGAACAGCAGACATGATCTATCAGGAAATAACCAAAGACCCTTCATATAACGTTGCGTGGTGCCGAACTAAAGCAACATAGCGGAAAAAAGTGTGATCACGGAGAAGTATCTCAAAAAGAAATTGGAGTACTGTGACGTCCATAAGTTCAGTAGTATAGGCGATCGAATCGAAGAAGTAGTGGAAGTACTGGTCTTGTACTCGAGGCTAACAGAGCGGGATAACCAATGCGTTCATGCTTGAAATTGACGTCGAAATGATGTCGTGGAGAGGTTTCGAGGTCCATTTCAATCTGAATCGTGATTCGATGGCTCCTAGGGTCGCATTTTCAGTGCTAACATAAAGTGGCAGTGGTGCTCACACATCGGCAAGGGAAAGTTCGAGATACTGTCTGGCAACTAAATATCCATCCACTCAATTTAATCTTGGCGACCGCGACAAGAAATGTGAGCTGAGCCCAGATGCTCGCATGTTAACCTGTGATCAAATAATTCGGCCCATCGAGTCCAGTACAAGTGTCTGTCCATATATCCGTTCTCTCCAAGAGGAGTTGAACACGGAATGATCATCCTCCAAACGGCCGTAAGATAGACCCCAAGAACATGAACCCAAACCCTGATTCTCCGCCACCCCTAGCAAGAACACGTAAGTTCAAATCTTCGTTGGAAAATTTATCAAGAAGGGAATGAAGAACTTACCTGCCGCCACTGAGATTCACACCCACCAGCAACCAAGACAGGCCAAACATAGCAATCCATTGCGGCCAAGTATACCTCAAATGCAACCTCTTTCTCAACACGAATGCCCTCGCAGATACCACACCACCGACCACCAATCCAAACAGCAGTGTGATTCCAAGAGCACGTGAGCTATAGCTGACCAGTACGACCATCCGCAGTGCCTGTCTAACCAAGATGTTGAGTCCAAAGTACACGGGGAGAAGTTTGACTAGACGAATGCAGTCGTTGTCTGAGAGGAGATGAGGAACCGAGAAGACGTAAACCATCACGAACAGCATGAAGCGGAAGAAGAGATGAGATGTGAAGCGTGCGAAGAGCATCAATATGTCGTATCGCAGGCCCTGGATAAGTATCTGGGGTGAAAGGGCTGGGTAGCCTGGGTGTGGCGGCGTGGGCTCGGGGGGAATGTATGTATCTAGTGACCTCGACATTTTGAGAATATATCTCCACAAAGTAAAATGAATATATTGCCAACTGAGAAGCCGTGACGGGCGCTTTTAAGATGTGTTGGGAGTCGAGTTGATGCCTACGTGGAAAAACTGCTTGTGGCGCAGCAGCCAACCCCTGAGTTAGGCTGTTTTAAGACTTTTCACGTGATGTAAACACGAAAGAAACCTCAACCTGTTACATTGTATTACATTCTACAAGCGGTACACATCCGTTTTGGGAGGCGATGGATTTTATTGTCCTGATCTAGGCAGATTCCCGTGTGCTTACATTGACAGATTCTCACGTGCTTCTCTCCTCTCCTTCTCCGACCACGTCCTCTAAGCTTTCTTTGGTGTCCAACCTCTCCGCTTCGTTCTATCGCCTCCCTGCCAAACATCCAGATCCAAACCCCCCGTCATCGCACGTCCTCTCGGCGTGCCAGTCAGTCCATCGTCGTCCCCATCGCAACTAATTTCGCTCTCGGTCCCACTCTCGTCCTCAGCATCCAAGAATTTCAATTGTTCAACAGCGGCTAGCTCCGCAGCTCTCACGGCCTCCACCAATGCTCTGTCGTCGTATTCTTTGATCAGAAGATGTAGATACCACGCGACAGCAGCCAGAATGAGCGCGACCACCAGTGGGAAGCGATTGACGGGTGTAGTGAAGAAAGCACCGACGATAGCGTCGAGGATTGTTGAGAGAACGATGTAAGATAGCAGCATTCCAGAGAAGAATGTAACCTTCGGGTATTGGTAACAGAGTAGGAAGAGGAGCGAGAGAACGTAGATTGCTAGGTTGTATCCCCTTGTGAGTAAGGATGGAATTTCGATCTCGACCTTGCTGATGGAGGAGGTAAGGTCCATGGTGTGTGATTGCAGGGGGAGAAGTATAGCAATCGTTTGCAAATACGTGATCCCGATTTCTGGTGTTGTTGAAGAAATTGGGAAGACGTGTATTGGCTTTGGAGCTCGGGTTTTACTTTGCAAGGCAAAGTTAAGCGAGAACAAAACAAAAATGACATGTTCCACCTCGAACTTCGAGATGGCGGGCAACCGCGCACATGTACTGTATACAATGGTCCCCGACACTCAATATATTATGGACACAATCAATTGCGCAATACTTGATGTGAGGATTCTGTACAGAGTCCATTTCCTTCCCACGTCTTGTTCAATTTCTCTTTTATCACGCCCCGTGATCTGGCGCTGTAGACTTGAATCAAATTCCCACAAACAACCATAACCTTCCCAGACCAACCGATTTTCGCAATACCACTATTAGTTTATTCCCTCGTTCTGACGCTCATCCATACTGTCCCATAAAGCAGCAGCTTACTATGTGCCCTTAGTCTCACAATCTTGCTCAGTCTTATCCATTCCAGTCCAAACCAGTCTTTATTCGCCCCTCCAAGCCCAGCGCAGATTATCCTCCCAATCGCAATCAATAATTAAGCCCCTGCTACAATCTCGCAAGATACTCGTCAACGCTCTCCCCTCGTCCCTCCTCTCTGCCTTCCGCTCTGCCTTCCTCTCTTGCCTTCTCCACTTGACTCTCCAATTCCTTGACTCTCCTTTTCAATTCAATGGTCCTCATTGTACCTGCAACTTGAGTACCCTTATCAGCAACATTGCTCCTCGTAATTCTCTCCGTTGTGCTCTCAGTCTGTGTGCCCCGCTCGACAAAGGATTTGCAATTGACTTCTCTCGCCTTTCTCTTCGCCCCGCCTTGAGTCAAGTACCTGTTCACGTTGACAATTCTAAGCTCAATAACCCTATCCAACGCATTCAACCTAGCCAAGCCTGGACAGATCATGGCGTCGAAGAACCATTCGAATCCAGAAGCAGTTACAGCTATCAGTACAAAGTACCATGGCTTCTGGAGGGCTATGAAGAAGACTTTCTCGATGGAGTAGCAGAGGAGATAGACGGCGTATGCGTTGCGGCATTGGCGAATAGTGTAGAAAAGCCAAGCTGTGGTATTGCAGAAGAAGGACAGAGTGTCAGTGATGAGCGACGTGACGCAGTAATATGTGAGCATGACCATAATGTAGAGGACTTCGTAGTAGTGGTGGACGATGTCGATTGCAAACTCATATACCAGCTCAGGGATTTCTTCGAAGATGATTTCGTAAAGGATGTCGAGGTCGAGCTCGCGTTCTGTTTCTTCATCATCCCAGGGGAGACGGAAACAGAGCTTCATGGCGACGAAGTATTCAGTTTTTGTTGGTGTTTGCGTGAGCGACACGATGTCTTGGAATGGGGTTGTGTGGTTGACTTCGAGAGTATTAGAGTGGAAGGGTAGTGTTGCTCAAGGATGGTGTTGCTGAGACTGATCTGACGCCCTCGAAATTCTATATGTGGGCGTTCGCTTAGAGGGAAATATTTTCTCCAGGTATGCAATACACGTTCACCCTTGTTGTCGCCATCGCTGGCACTGTCGCTGTCACCGTCGTCGCAATAGGCTCGTGCCGTATCAGAATATTCGACTCCAGAATGCTTTAGAAAAGTTAAGACAAGATATTCACTGTGTTTAAACCTATTCTATGTTTATGATCTTTGTTTATGACCTTTGTTTACTTTCTATCACAGCTTACTACTTTCCAGGGCTGCTTCACCAGAACAAATAACTTCTTTAACCCCGCCACCGCAATGGTATGTACGTGTATATCTCCCAAGTGAATGGCATACATGATAGTCTCCAAGTAGCTTCTGCTTGAGGACAGACAACATGGGGCTAGTCAAGATGACAAGCTTTTGCCAATTAGTTCTTTGGGTTTGGGGAGTGTTTCCATGCCCACATATCTTTCGCCTAAAGACTTTATAATAGGCAATCCTGTCAATGCATGGTCATGGACTGGCAAGAGAGGTTTCTTGATGGGAAGTGGATGATGCAATGTTGGCAGACTGGTACAGTCCATGCCAATACAGAGGCTAGCGATGCAAATATCTTATGTGCGAAGGGAACAACTATGACATTGTTCTCTCATCTGATAACAAAAGATCTCTCTTTCAAAGTTCCATCATTCACGAAATCCATGAGTTCTCCTTCCATCATCCCACCCACTCGAGCTACTCCAACGAATGTGAAATGCTCGCCACGCTTTCGCAAGATCATTGGAAGATCGAAGCCAAAAAGGATAACGACCAGATCTCCTTCTTGAATCCCGCTTACACCAATGCCAAAAAACCCTGAGCGGGTGGTGAACAATTTCCTGCCTACGATAGCGTAAAGAACAAGTTGGATGATTGCATCTCCCATCTCACCCTCGGTTGAGGAAGAGGAGGATGAAGGGTACGACATTTCAGGGTTCGTGACAACTTGCGCGGAGGGAGGGGGAGCTTCGGCCTCCAAGGCTATCGTATCCTTTGCTGGAGCCCATCTCTCAAAGGCTTGATGGAATGTCTTGTCGCTCAAAAATCCCCCTGTGATGACATTGTAAACAGAGTCTACCGTTCTGAGGTGCTGAAGTTTAGATGTCGGGTTATTAGGGTCAAGGTTTTCCATCCTTCTTCTCATAGCAATACGTTGAAAATCAGTCAAGTTGGCATACAGTTGAACCGGATCGGGAGACTTTCCGCTTTGGACATTATGAACTGTGTAGATTTCGTCGACAATGAAGCCCCGGATAATTAATCGAGACCCAACAGCGACACACTGCGTTTTACTGTCTTTGGATGCGCAGATGGAGCTTTTGTTGGGCATTGACAGTATCCAAGGGTCAAATTCTCCATCAGTTGTCTGAGATGGGAAATTAATGGCCCAAGAGGGGAAGGTGGTATCAGAAGAACCCGCGGTAGACAGATTGTTGTAAACTGTACCTGATTGTGAGACCATCAGAATTGCTGCACTGTATTTCAAGTTGACTAAAGCTGCAGGCTGCGTGTATCGAGGAGGAAGCAAAGCCCTGTTTGACATGTCAGCATTGTTTTACACCAAGACACCAAGGCATCAATATCAACTTCAAGGCTGTGAGATTATATCTTGCTAACCTATAGGGTTGACAGAAAAAGCTCAAAATCCCAAACAATTTGTCGCGTGAATCAGCGCATTGATATCGACGTGTCAAGATAGCCATGGTGGAAATGGGGTGAGTGTATGCGCCTCTTTGTAGGCCAACAAATCCTCGCTCAGTCCGCAAAGCGCAGGCTGCTGTAAACCCATGGAGCGTTTCAAAAATCTCCCAGAAATTGCCCGGCGCGAGTTCTGTCAGATCAGATCCTCCCACGGGGAGCAACGAGTCGCTATATAGAAGGGCGTTTCTTTGGGCAGCAAGACGGAATTTGGACCCTGGGTGTTACGATCAGTACGTACCAGCACTAAAAATTAAATTTAGGTATGGGAGCGAATACTTACAGGACATGCATTGCTTCCCGCATATGAATTGAGGGTCATTCAATGTGAGAGCAAACTCCTGACACGTCCAAAGACGAGACCACCACCGCCTTGACAAGAGTTTAAACAGACCATTGGACAATCTCTCCTTGTCCTTGTTTCCAAGGTCTATATCAGAATCGGGGTCTTTATCTTCATCCTCGTTAGAAAACGAGCTACTCCGTCGGGTTTTCGTACCTGCTATCTCCTGGAGTCGCTGCATGACGAATTCACTGTCATCCCCTTCGGGGCCAAGCCAACACAAAACGTTCTCAGCCGCGGGGTATATCTCACTCATCAACTTCACTTGTATCTCCTTCTCGATTGGATCGGTTTGATTGATACACAAGGCGTCGACCCAAAGTCTTCGAGGCTCTTCTTGATCTCGGAGATGTCGAAGTGCTGTGTCTAGATTTGGTGTGATCTCAAAGTTGGCTTTGTTCAACTCTATGTGGCTCATCTCAGCCGAGCTACCCCATGCATAAGACAAAGCTTCATATCGTGGGTCATCCCACAAGTGCTCAATCGTGAGTAGACATTGAATGGGCTGGTCCTCAGAGCCAGGTAGTAACTCTAGAACCCGTATCTCATGCGCGTCGGTCATTTTTGGGCTCGGATATGCCTGTACCAGCGGGGTAGTGGAAATGTCGTCGTCATCTTTTGCATCCTTACCACCAACTTCTTGCGAGACCACAGGTTTCAATCGATGGCGTGCCAAGAATAGTTGAGACAGGAATGTTAAGACATCCAGCAGAGTCTCTTGCATTTCCCCATCCCAGTCTGCCAACATCGGCCGAGAAAATAAGTCGTCCAGATCACCCTCCGTGATGGTCTTGGTCTCCAAAACCTCGTATATCGCCATCAAGGGATTCATGATAATTACTTCTTGGAGTAGGTGAACGTCATCATCGATCTCGGACCAATCATACATGTCCGAAGGTTGGAACATGCCTTCGGCAACGGATGCCCCCCTCGAGGATGAGGTCTCGTCCGACTTAGGCGTATCCTCTTCAGGTTCGCCGAGATCGTCGAGAACTGGCTCAAGATCGATGACGGAAGTTGAAGAGATCTCAATTCCTTCGTCTTCTTCTTGTTCTTCTTCTTCCCCTAACTCGGAAGCATCATTGCTCTGCTCCGTGGCTAGTGGTGGCATTTCGCACATTCGTTCCAACTCAAGCTTCAACCACTTAACAGATTCGCCAATGTAGTGAAACCTTTCATCTGCAGATACAAGATCTTTGACGACCCCGTCTAGAGCAGCAACATGTCCGTTGCTTCTATTGAGAGCATCTCCTAGTGTTTTCCAGTTTGCCTTGTCGTGATCTGTGGTGAAAGCCTCAGGAAGTTCGGGAAAGGAAAATTCTGGGACGGGAACATTGCTGACTACACCATATTCACTGCTAATAGCGAAGTCTTTGTACAAATCCTCGAGAGACATGATGATTCCAGGTACGTGAGTCTGAAGCTCGAACACTCTTCGAGGACGAAGTGCGGGGTTGAGAGCAGATCACACGAAGCTCTGTGTCCTCCCACTCTCGTTGCTAATCCTCAGCTAAATTGAAAGTGTGGTTCTGCAGCGATAAGGATCAGGAGATGTCTGCGATAGGGGTTTCAGTAGCACTTTTTGAGGTCGAAGATCGCAACCGAGGTCTTCCATGGACAGAAGTTCGTATTCTTGGCAATGCAGCCTCGGGTCATCATGCATGTAGTCACGCGGTTGGAATTCTTCGCCCTAGCTTCAGAGAAACAAGTCAACAAAACCAACCTAGAGCTAACACTACTCAAAACCTGGGAACTCTCAAGTCTTTTCATATTCTTGGTTTCTTACAAAGCATATATTTTTATCGAAACAAGGTCTAAAGGTGATCCTGAAATCTGGAACAACAGAAGAAACATGCAGCTTACCCCTGCTTGTAGAAACCAACCATCTAAAGTATGTAACGCCACGACCCGCATGTGGAATTGAAATATGAATTCTTGTTTGGAGTGCTTACAGACGCTTTGAGGGGAGTTACTTATTACTATTACCCTAAAGAATATGAATAAGAAGAGTGGACTATCCAAGAACGAAAACACGGAGAATGAAATTCATGTTGAAGCCAAAAAAAAATTGCGCTTGATGCTTAGCCAATCGGATGCCAAGCCAAGAAGGTCATCCTCCACTCAGTCCTCTCAGAATATGTTAAATTGATGCTAACAGGGCCCAGTCCACACCAAAAGATTGATTCAACATATCGTGTCCTCCGTAGAGTACGAAAGTTGTCATCCGAGTCAATAAAGAAATCACAGGACCAGCAAGCGAAACTTGCTACACTTTGCTTTCTGTGAACAGCGAGACAGTCCCTTTTTTCGTATATCGCAGACACGATCCTGCATATTAGCGGTTATTGAAGCTTTCAAAGTCTGCAAGATGTCTGGTAATTCATACCCTAAACTATCTAGATACAAACTCTGAATCATGCCATAACTTTCCACAGCATAACTCAACAAACCGATCCAATTCTCCCACCCCTACCGTTTCCCAATCATCCCTGTATCTTCTTACTCCCCCCAACAACAGCACCCACCCACTTCTTCGGCGTCGCATCCGTAAAGTTTTTCACATCCCCCATAACCTCGTCCACGTTCGTCAAATTCTCAATGACACCCAAGCTTTCCCAGAACACAATGGCCTGAACATGATAGTTGGTATCCTTGTCGCCGGTTGCGACGGACCAGCTGAGAAGACCTTGCGGTCCCCAGAGCTCCTCGACGAGTGGCCAGTGGCGATTGAGGTAGTAGTCCATGTTGAACGTGGAGGCGGAGGTCTTTGGGTAGATGAATTGGAGGACTGCTTGGGCTGGCATTCTATCAGAGAGGGGGTGCTAGAGACTAATTTTGTATTGTCGCTTTGACAGAAGTTGGAAGCAGAGAAAATTTTGTTGTGTAGTTGCAGGGCTTGGGTCGAGATGTTGTGTGCGGATTCAGAAGCAGTCAGAACGCAGATCAGTTACATATACATAAGTATCCGAGCTTCTAGCTAAAGATAGATCAGCAGTCGTTGCACTAATTTGGCATGATTTCCACCAGCCCTGTATCCAGTCTCATGCAAAGTGATTATAAAGAGCAGATGAGTTTTGAGGTGTGCTAGAGTGAGCACGGAGCTGTATGCAGTCATGATTTATGAGGACTCCACATGGTGCTAATGCAGCGTTTCAATGAAATTTATCACTCGTCCGAGAGGTTACACAAGACTATGACGGACATCAATATGGGGTTCGATATTGCGAGGCTGGGTACTCTAGTCTTCCGTGCGGGAGACTGAGAAAGCGTCGTCAACAGAGCAGAAACTTCAATTACAAACCAAACAAATAACTGTACAAAATAAAAATTAAACAAATTACCCAAAAACTACTCTAGGTCCACCATCGACCATCAATCTTCCATTTGTCTAAATCATGACAACAAGCTTCCCCTTGTAATCGTGATTAGCAGACCTCTCCGGCAGATTCTCTGCTTCATCTATCTTCACGACAGTAAGCTGGCTCTTGATACCAGCCTCCGCCACAATCTCAAACATCCTCTCCATAGACTCAACACTCGCATGCAGCGCGCCTTTAACAGTAATCTCATGGAACGTCATATTGATAGCATCGAACCTAAACGGCTCTCCAGGAAGTCCCAACACGACAGATGTGCCGCGAGGTCGAAGACGGTGCAGGATCCAATCGTTGTCATCGAGATTATCAGTGCAGACTACAGCAGCGTCGAGGCCCACTCCTTCTGTGAAGTTGAGGATTCTTTGGGCGGAATGTTCGTCTTTGGAACTCAATGTCAGGTCGGGCCAGAGGGATTTTGGGACCACGCCTTCGAGCTGCGGAGTGAGATCGCGGGAACTGACAGCGAGGACTTTGTAGCCCATCGCTTTAGCGAACTGAATTCCGAGGAGACCGAGGGCGCCGATCCCCACTATGGCGACGGATTGGCCTTTCTCGAGATTGGCTTCTAGAAGGCCGTTGTAGACTGTTGCGCCGGCACACATCAATGGTGCCGACTCTGATAAGCAGAAGATCAGCAACAGCAAAGCTTCTTGAAAGTGCTGAGACTCACGGTCAAAAGGCACCGCATTGGGAATTCTCACAATCGCATCGTCAGAGGTGACCATATACTCAGAAAACCCCCCATCAGCGCCAACAATACCATTCATAGCCTGATTGAAGCAATAACGAGCATTGAGTTTCCCATCGTACGTCTTAACATGCCATTTGCAGCCAGAACAATGCCCACATGCGTTCTTAAAGAGGTAGACACCGACTTGGTCGCCGATCTTCCAATCGCCAGCAACATCTGAACCGAGAGCTGCGATCTTCCCTGTGGGCTCGTGGGATCCAATGTGTGGAAGTTTGGTCTTGAATGCGCCTTCGTAGACCATGTGGTCAGTGTGGCAGAAACCGGATGCGACGAGACGGACGAGGATTTCTTTGGGGCCAGGGGTGGGGACCGCGACGTCGCTTTGGAGATGGTAGTTTTCTTTGAACTATAAAATAATTTGGCAGAGTGAATTGAGCCTTCATGTTGAATTGCAGTAGGACACAGGGGTCAATACTTACTTTTGTGAGCCTGAGGGCTTTCATGGTCTTAGGGATTGACTGAGACATAGCGGCGACGACAAAATGTAAGAAGTGCTTTCGAGTTGACTGTAGGTGGAATGAGGTATAATTCGAAAGTTATAAAGGCAGAAGCTGCCCTTAATGAGCAGATGATGGAAGAACGAAGTTTGGGGAGGGAAATTAAGGCGGGAAGCATGAGCTACTTTTATGAACCTCTTGCCATATCGCCTACAAAATGATCTAAATTTTGCCATAATTACCAAACCATATAGACGCATCATTCTGAGTCTTTATGGTGACTTCATCGAATCTCCTGTTCTGTTGAGGCATAACCATCGCAATCCAAGGCACAGCGTGGAGCCTAGAAGATCGGCAGACTTATCAGCACTGCCTGTGCCTTTTGAGATGATGCAGATGGCGTACCTACAATCTTTATTGAAGCATCGTAAGACGGCTTCAGATATGTGCCCGTTGTTGTATTTATGATCCGCTCCAATGAAGACGCCCACCATAAGAGATTCACAGAAGTTGAGGCATAAATCGAGTGTGGACGCATTCAACAGTTCAAAAGTTCCGAATCGATCATCCAGAACATCACATTACCATGCTTACATAGCAACCTGCTTATTTAGTCGTGTAACCATGTAGCTTTGCGGAATATGTTTCTCGATAGTACTGCCGCGAGTATCTTGCAATCTTTCTAGTTATAGCTTAGCAGACGCTATTGACGTCCACTAAAGCTTAAAGGGCATTGATCATTGGTCTGCTCGTACAATCTTACGCTTGGTAATTTACCAGAGAGGCTGAAACCCCACTCGGCACTTAAAGCCCCCATTACAACCTTGCATTATTCGATATTACGATCAAAAGAAATCAACCTTGAAAGTCTTCCATCTTGTGAGTACAATCTCAATCCATGTCAAGCAGTGAGACCCATTCTACTTTCTTTTCTCTTCCAGACAGGTTTTGGTGAGTTCGAGTCAGACTCGAACCAACCCGGACTTGACCAAACTCGACCCGAGATCAATAAATTTCAAAGTCTCAACGTCGTTTGATTTAAGTAATTCGCGAGTTGATTTTCTGTTTAGGTTATACTTCACTTAAGTTCCTCATGTAGGTATTTTACCTACCCATGTATGATTAACTGAGAAGAAAGTATAAAGTAAAATTTGAGCCAAGTCGCATGCAAGTACGACACGCCGAGATGTCAAAAGATCAACTTAAACTCAGCCCAGTTTCTCAAACGAAAAGTCCCTAACTCTACTCGGTCTAGGGCTTAACTTACCTTGCCTCTAAACACATCGTTATGTAAGATTTGCGGAGCTACCACCAGCGAGAATGTCCTGCTGTTCTTGTTCTCCGAACACAAACGCTAGGCCTTTATTATGGAAATGTTGAACTTCGCTTAGCTCGCTTCGATCGCTCGTTCGCCACGCCTCATGTACCGTATGCACCTGCAGGGGCGCGGCCGAAATGAACCGCAGCTGAGATCGTCAGCTTGATTTGTCATATCCTGGGGATGCTACAGAACCTGCTTACTGATCGTTTCTGCAAGCAAAAATGTGGGCACGTGTCGGGTTCTTCAGAGCCCATTTACTGAATTATTATTATTCACTCATTTGGTTTGTTGTCCAACGTCATCGTGTGCTCGCTTCTCAATTTCGGGTTGCGCCCCTCCAACGCTCAGCCCCGAAATGCAGCGAGATAGAAGCATCATGTTTGACTATTTATCACCGAAAAGGGAGCCCAAAAACTTGATTTTCTTTTGTAAGCAGGCAAGCAAGCAAGGCGAGATCAACGATGCGTCGGTCTAGGATATGCGAGTGCTCTAGGATATATATATGTCTGTGTGCGAAATGTCCACGAGAAACCACACTTGCATTTCCCAATCACATCCCTCACAACCAGCTTGAAATCTATTACTCACGACTTTGCGACAATTGTTTATCAGACAAGGCGACATCGTATTTGAAAAGACGTCCACGTAGAACCATTCAGCCAGCTATCGTGATGTCTTCATCTACACCAACCAGTTACAAGGCTTCCGTCCTCCCCAAAGCCAAGGCTTCAACAGTCATCGAGACGAGATCCCTTCCAGAAATTGGACCAGATGAAGTCGCTATCAAAATCACCGCAGCAGCCATCAATCCTGTAGACTGGAAGATGCGAGACTACGACGAGTTTCTGCCATCATACGTGCGTTCCACTTTCCCCTTTTCGAAATTGTGCACAACAAGACAACAGCTAAACCCAAACAGCCCACGATCCTTGGCTCCGACGCAGCAGGAACCGTCCTCTCAACCGGTTCATCAGTAACAGATTTCTTCCCTAATGACCGCGTCTTCTTCCAAGGCATAATCGGCAACCCCGCCTCCTCAACCTTTCAACAATACAGTATCATGCCTTCCTCCCTCCTCGGCAGAACCCCCTCCTCAATAACCGATGTCCAAGCAGCCGGGATCTCCCTCGCGACCATGGCTGTGGTAACAGCCTTCTACGACACTCTCACTGGGCACGGTCTCGCGGCCCCCTGGTCCCCGAATGGCGCAGAGGCTGGGAAGGGTAAAGCTGTAGCCATCATAGGAGGCTCGTCCAGTGTCGGACAGTATGCTATTCAACTTGCTCGTCTGTCAGGGTTTGAGAAGATCGTTACCAATGCGAGTAAGCCCAATCATGAACTTTTGAAGCAGTTGGGGGCGACGGCGGTGTTGGATAGGAGTCACGCTTCCGCGGCGGATTTCGCGGATGCTATTGGGGAGGCGCCGTTGGAGATGGTGTTTGATGCTATTTCTGCGAGTGCGACGCAAGTACTGGGCGTGCAGGTCGTGCAGGCTGTGAAGAGTAGAGGGGGAAATGCAGAGTTGGTTACGGTTCATACGGTGCATCCTGCGGAATCGGATGCTGAGGCTGTGGGGTTGGGGAAGAAGGGATATGTGAAGGTTGAGGTTAAGCAGGTGTTAGGTATTGGGAGTCAGAAGGAGTTGAGATATTTGAGTGAGCCGCTTATGAAGGCTCTGGGCGGGGAGGAGGGATGGATTGCGAAGGGGTTGTTTAGGCCGATGAATCCTAAGGTTGTGGAGGGGGGATTGAGAGCTGTGGAGGAGGCAATGGCTCTGAATAAGATGGGGGTGAGTGGCATAAAGGTTGTTATTAAACCTTGGGATGAGTGAGTTCCGGGAAGAATATTTAGCATAGCCAATATTCTCCTTCAACTCTGATAAATTGTACATTTATAAATACATCTCGATTCAGCCTTCAATCACGCCAGCACGGCATGCTTCCCCTCCCACCCTCTGGCATCCTATATATCTAGTCAGCGCCTCCTATCTTTGGATCACACATACCATCAAATAGAATAGAGAGAAAGACATAAACTTACATCCGTTTCATTCCAGCCTCCCACCCCACCCCCCTCCCAAGACCACCCACATATCACCCCACCCCCAAAAACACTACACCCCAAAATTCTCGTCCCATCCCCCTTATGCCCGCCCAAATACCCACACTGAGCTTCCAGTTTACTCACAGCGCCTTGTACTGGCGCTTGCAGCTCATCAGCGAGGCGTTTCCCCAGAGTGTGGAGCCAGTCATCGGGGCGGTGGTGGATTTGGGAGGGGGGCTGGGGACAGCATTTGTTGCACACTTTAGCGGGTTGAGGGGTGGATGAGGGGGTGGGAGTGGCGGGGAGGATCAGGAGGGGGGAGGTTAGTGTTAGTGTTGATGAGGCATGCGGGGTTGTAATTGAGTTTGGCGAGGAAGTAGAGGTAGGCGGTGCTGGTGGGGAGGTGTCTAAATCAAGAGCTATTGTGGAGCAGTCTGATGATGTTGATGTTAATGTTGGTAGAGAAGTGGGTGTGATTGTTGGGATTGGACTGATTGGACCATTTTGTGGGGCTTCTGGCGGTGGAGAGATGCTATATGACTGAGGAGGAGGATTATATAATGGAGGTGTCGGCGCGAGATTGGTGTTAATGGGTTGGTAGTATGTGGGTGATGGGGTTTCCTGATCCATGGGTAGTGGTTGAGGGGTGGCGGCTGGAGGGTAAGATGCTGGCAATGCGATAGCTCGTTTCAAGAGTAGGATTTGAATTAGGAGAAAATGTGAAGCCGCGAGTAGTTGCATTGTCGCCTTTCTTGGACTCCTGGAGTGGAGGAGGGATACACTTTGAGTTCCGAAGTATAAGATGTGATCATGTGAACGGCGAAAGAGATGGCGAAGAATGTGCAGAGAATAACGCACAGGGAGAAGAGTAGTCACAGGGCTCAAAGTATGAGAGAAAATGGCAAAGCTCGATGAATGTTAATCAGCTTAAGAAAGGAAGATATACCTAGCCAACATATTCGAACAAAACAAACAAAACTAAATATGGGAAACCCGCAACATCCATCTAAACAGTAACCACAGCAGCATCAAAAGAACGATCAGGCCCAAGTAGAAGAATATTAGCCTCGGATATACACAGTCCAACGGACTGAATGAAGGATGCCAATAAAGAACGGAAAGGAAAAAGAAGTGACAGTGCCATCGGATTGATAGCAACGTGTTCATGCAGGCTGCCGAAATCTTCGCTTATGTTCCGAGATGGCAAACATATTTGGCAACCCTCAATCGGCTTCTCTTTCCCTTCACTGATACCATTATTACTGTAGATCCAAAATCAAAGCAATCAAAACAAATCGACTCTAACATAGCGCCCCTCACCACACCTTCCCACCCAACCTCCTCCTCCGTCCCATGCCCCATCGATACCAAGCTCTCCTCAACTCTACTCAACAACCGGCTTACACGCATATGTATTCTTCTTCTTCTACACCGTCACCAAAACATCAGCATCAGCATCCAGATCCGAACTCAAACCCTTCCAAACACTCCTCCTTCCTTCACTGTCTAGGTAAAGAAAAAGCAAGCAGGGATTCATACATTACCACTCTTACAACAGCCCGGAAACCCAAACGTCGTTCCCTGGAAAACACACGTGTATTCGTTCTTGACGGTCGTGTTTCCGGCTAGGACGGGAAAGGGTTGATAACCTAAAGAATCAACAAACTCTTATTAGCATCAAAAAGCTCTAAGAAAAATCAAATCCTCGTTTAGTTCTTAAGAGCCATGGAGGGAGGGAATAAAACGCACAATCAACACCCTCAAACTTCCCCCGTTTCGGAGGCTGCACTTCATCGCAGCATGTAGGCCGGTAAAGCGTGTGTTCTGTTTTGGCGCAGTGCCATGCTGTTGCTGTGGTTGCTAAGGTGAGGATGGCGCCCAGAACCGGGAGAGCGAGGGACAGGTGCATGTTTGCTTGGCTTTGCTTTCTTTGTTTGTCCGTCTGATGGTTTGGGTGTTTTATTGCGGGAGACAAGTACGAGATCGTGCGTATGAGATAATTTAAGGCGATTGATCGAGGTAGGCGAGTACAAAACAGAATGAAAAGGCGGAATGAAATTGGTAGGATTACAAGAAATGAAGGAAAGAGACAGATTTATCTTGAACCGAATCATGATCTGCATTCCACAAAACAAATCACCCGAAACCGATCGAGAATCTGCAAAATTTCCGCCTAGGTGTACAAAGAGGCATGGGAGACAAATATGGAGGTTCTGGCGACCTAAGAAGTCGTCCATCGTACCTGGAAGATGGATCAGCTAGGCGAGTTAGATGGAGATGGGTGAGTGATTGGAGTGCTGTAGGACAACAAGCATAGGCGAGGTGAGGCGATCTGCAGGTCCGGTAGGTAGATGTTGATGCCATACGACGTGATACCATAGTAGCGCAGAATCTCGGTCTGTATGTAAACAAGCACACACCAGGGCATAGTATGGCAAGGCGATGCGGCAATTTTCTCCAGCGAGGGGTTAGCGAAGCTTGGATACCGAGACAATATATTCTGTGAAAATGTTGATGTGTATCGGTGTCCGTAAGCTACCAGTCATTCTGCTTGCATAACTACTTACCGTCAAGCCATTGAGCGAAGTAATGACCGGGACCGGGAGTAAGGTGCTCGAGCTGATCTGAAGAGCAGGTGCCCTATGTACAATGCGCATTGAGGCCCTAACATCGACGTGTAACACCAAGGCGTACTTGCAGACGGGATATAGAGATTTCGGGTACCTGCCTACTGCCTCCTTTTGTACGACACGATCACCAATGCTAACATCTACAGGCGGCCACGTTACAAAATATCGGGAGGGAGGATGAAGAGATGGAGTATTTCCAAAGTTGGTGTTGCATTAGTTTTCCAAATTGCTTCGGTGTAAGCACCGAGCCGTGCTTGTTTGCTTGCAGTACCAATCAATCGTCGTGCACATTCCCCATTCCAGTCAATGGTCCAGCGAGACCCAACATGCGTCTGCCCAGTAAATCATCCTCACTAGCCAAGCTAACCATACTCTTCCTCCTCTCCATCCCACCACTCTTTTTCTCCCTCTTCCGTCTCTCGCCCTTCTCCCTTAACTGCTCTCTCAGTAAATTCTCTTTCTTCCTTCTCTCTTCCTCTTTACTAACGATCGCCTTCCCTTTTCCCTTCGACGAACTCATACTCATCTCTAGGCCAAAATCCTCATCACCAGAACTCTCGGCAGTCTTCCGCCGTTGGTGATGCAAACTTCCGGAACTGCGGTACCCGCCCGGTGTGACGGCGCCACCGCGGAGATCGCGCTCCTCGGCTGCGGCGAAGATCTGTTCGATCCAGCGGGAGCACCGATGGATGTATTTCCAGCCTTCGGGGAAAACACCTACGAATTGAAGGAAGCCGTGCGAGATGCCGGGGATGAGCACTACCTCGACGACATCCCGGTCATCGAACTCTTTGTGGAGACGGATGTCAGATGCTTGGTCTTGAAGGTATTTTGCGGCCTTTGCGCGGCGAATACGGCCTGCGAAAATGACTGTGTCGTCTACAAGGGGATCCCGCTCGCCGGTGAGGAAGTAGGTTTTAGGGAATTGGGCGAGTACCGAGTCGGGTGCGAGGATGGGCGAGAGGAGATAGTCTTGTGAGAAGTCTGGTCGGTTGTGAGGACCGATGTATAGGATGATCATTGCTCGCATCATTTCTGGCGAGAGAATCCGATCGTTGAAGTATGAGATCATACTTGACATAGCGAGCCGTGTCTTAAGAGGTTCGGGGTGATGGGAGGGTGATTTTTCGGAGCCAGACTGCTTTCGAGTTACAGGTGGTGAAAGAAGACTGGGCGCTGCGGTGGAGAATTGGGGTGACGGTAGTGTGATTGATAGAGGAGCAGGACTTTCATCCAGAGGTGGTGAGGTAAATGTAGGTGTCTGATCTTCGTCTTCGGAATGATGAGGAGTTCCTGCTGCCATCGTGTACTGCATACTCTTCTGACGGATGAATGTTCGATTGGTCTTTCTCATCTTCCTGTCTTTGATCAATGACATCTGCTCGTCGGACATCCAATTGCCAATATTCATATCCAGCCCGGGATATATTAACACTAGACCATCGGGGATTGGAAGTGGTTTCTGTCCAAGAAATTGGCGTGTATGGGTCGACCCAGCCTCGATGATCATGATAGTCAGGCCAGTAGCTAGATTTCCACCAGCACTGTCTCCTGTGATCACAATCTTTGGAACAACTTCTCCCGAGAGCCCCAAACATCGTCCCCGACTAGCCATGATTGTGCTGTAAACATCAAAACATTCGTTCAATGCATACGGATATGGGAATTCGGGTGCCTTCTTGTAGTCCAAACTCAAAACTGGTAATCCAGTCTTCCCAGCCCATGCAAATAGCTTGTCATCGTTCGTTCGAGGGTCCATAGCGACAAATCCACCTCCAGGAACATCCAGCACAACCTTTGTATGCTTCTTTAGAGCCGATAGAGGGCCATCAAAATAAAGCCATCCATGCACAGGCTCCTTGTAGTCCGAATTTGGGGGCCTGGGGATCCTAATCTGCCGCGGGGGGTATCTCATGAATCTCGGTCGCAACAAGTTTGTGAGGAAGCTGAGGTATGGTGTTGTCCCCTTGTTCCAACTGACCCGTAGATGATCCACCGTCAGCATCCCTCTGATCTTGCGAACCTTCTCATCTGCCTGCTCTGCCGCAATGAGATAGTACCCAGTGAAGATAATACTAGCAAGATCTCTCAACCATCTCCGTCGTATCCGCATCGCAGACCAGAACCCCGCATCCATCGCTGTTGTAACCCATGTTGCTCGGAAGTAGGATCGAGTATAGAGATTTGCGAGTGGTTCGGGGCATTCAAGTCCAAGTAGCTTCCCAAGGTTTCGCGCAATGTAGAGGTAGAGGAGGGTCAATACCAGGGTCTGCCATGGTGTGAGGATGGTAGAGAGTCGTCGTGATATCTTTCGTAGCGTAGGCGGGCCATGTTTATGACCTCTGCGACATAATTAGCACAAGCTGTCGAGGTTGGCGGATTGAGGATGTACCGGAAGAGGTAGAATGACCAGAATGAGACAACGGCTAGGACTTGTATCTTCCTGAATTGTACAGAGGGCCGACCCAGAACATGATCTAGAGCCTCAGATTAGCAAGACAAGACAGTACCACGGGAAGTCTGCCACTGTCTTACCTATCATCTTGACATAGGATATGTTTTGTCTAGAAGAGAAACCGAGGGATGATGCTGAGCAGAGAACAAAGAGGCTGCGATGCGGTGCGATTCACATGTGAATCCAAGAAAGAAAACAAGCTTCACCAGACGAGAAGCATGCTAAACAAAACAGTCTAGTCTATCCCATGTCTAGTTTCCCAATGCACATGCAGGACGAGTAATGGAAATGGTCAACGTAAGAGAATAAGATGGTGTCACTCAAGTGATGGTACCAAGTATCGTCGTATCAACACGAACAGCGGAGAAGAGCTTGTGGTGCGTATGACCAGAAATATGCAGCCACTTCGACCTCGGCCTATGTTCCTGCGGCGGTAATCGAAGGTTCATCAAATAAGAAGCGCAGGAGAGCGGCTAGCAGGGCGAATTGGGATCATGGGGAAAATGGGGGGATGGTTGGACTAGTCGGCAGGTGATTTGAGGTGGCGGGGATGCATGCTTTGGATGTTTGGAATGTGAGGGACAAGATATCGCATGTGAAGACTGACTAAGCGAGAGGAACGTGATGCTAACCTGACTCGAATTAATAACATATAAGTGTATACTATCATGGTTCACGAAGATCATGAAGAATAGCTTGAAGGGACCGCAAATCCTCGGGGTTAGGGCGTGCGAGAAAGTGACTTCAAATTGACCGTTCAATATTAATGTCGCGTGGCGCAGCTCATAGAACCAAAGTAAATAGACAGATTCAACTTAGATGCTGGATCTAACTCCCAGAAGCGAAGATTGACAGACCGAGCGAGATGCTTGATTAACTGAACGTTATGCTGTAATTCCCACTTGTTCAATATATCGTCCGGTCTCACAGATATTCGATGCAAAAAGAATCTGGTCAGGTGACTGTCACATCTGCCTCTTGGGCTCTCAGCCTCGTCCCTTCCTTGGCATCCAATCATCAGCCCCTACCTACCACCGCGATGCTCAGCCTTGTCAAGCTGCACCTGTCAAAGGAAGTCCTCTTCCTCTCTCTATGTTCTCCCTCCCGTCTGCCAAACTCCTCCTCATCCAACCATCACCAATTCTGTTGCGTAATAGGGGCAATGAGTCTCTTCATCCCCCTCTAGCAAAGTAGTAAAATGACTCGTTCACAGTTCGTCTCGTATTTGACCTTTTCAATTCCCGATGGCTCTTGGCTGTTTTTATGTATGATTTATCCAATCCATGATCTTGGCTCTGCAGGAGAGGCATGGGGCTTCAGCACACACCACAGTACTATTCATTCAGCTTCAGCGTCCTCCTGTACAAGGGATGCATCCTATTCTCATCGAGCTAGTCCTATTCGCAACCGCCCTCAGATATGATACACAACGCTCTAAGATCATCCCTTACCCGACAATCGCTTCAGGGCATGAAGCTTCTCCCTTTCTCCCCCCCCCCCCAATCCACTCGATCTGAATCTGCTTTTTCTTTCATGTTTTGATTTGATGGATGTTTCAACCGGTACTCGAACCTCAACACCGCTACCGCTTGAGCCTTGAGCTTGAGCCCGTTGCTCTTGCTGCAGGGGAAGACTGGTCGGTGGGTTGAAACATGTTCGAGACTCACTTCTCCCTGCTGGCTCCTTGCCCCTGAGTGCTGCAACCAGTCCACTCACTCCACTGAGCTCACAGAGTTCAGTCCAGTCAGGTGTCTGTGGTTGGGCTAGTCAGTGTGTTCCCGCCGCCACTGCGCGCCTCCCGCAGGGGCTGGGGGCTTGGGCGGCTTGGGCTTACGGCACAAGAGAGTCTAGTCACCTCACGAAAACCTTGCTTTCATCCCAAGAAGATCCTGCATCAGCAGCAACTCTCGTTGACCATCTTTCGTATACACGTCGCACTCGGCCCTCTCTTCCTATCAATCGCATTTGAATCTCACTGCATTCAATATTCTACCCTAATTTGTACGTGGAAGTCCCCAAGTGGCCCGAGCCGCTCCAAACTTCAGCCGCGCTCAGGGGACCCGGCATATTTCCATCCGCCCCATGTATTTTTATCCCGATTACGCGAGCATCCCAGATCCCACACCAATTATCATCTGTACCTCGGGATGAATCTCCATCAACCACACCAGGGCGGCCGGGGCAAGGAGATCGGTGCTCCAGAAACCCGGCAAGCAAGCCAGAAACAGCATTAGCTCGAGTGCAGTATACCCATCAGACGTTTCTAAAACGGCCAAGACCCACCGTGAACCCAGAAGCTGACGGAGTGGAGCTGGGGGCGGAAATGGATCCCCTGGATTGTAAAAACTAAATCTTCTGGGATGTGAGGCCTGGACTTTTTCATCGTTCTGTGTGCTCTGATGTTTGTACATAACTGCAGCTTCTCCTTCTACTCCGCAATCTTTCCGTTTTCTTGTTAATCGTTTCTCCACCTTTTCATCTTTAAGGACTTTGTCGTTGGAAGTCTCTTTCTTTGTCCACTTCCATTTCGATTGCTATTTACTAACTGACTCTTTTTGATTGCTTCTGATCTTCCTCTCCTTCCACCATCACAGCCATGTCCGATGATGCCGCTCCAGCTGGTGGAGCAGGAGGCCACGGAGCAGCACACACCGATGCAATCCATCACTACGACATACCACAAGCAAACAATAACGCATCGAGGAGATCGACATGGACGAAAGACATGACCGACGTGCACGTTAGCGGCACACAGACACCTATGAGCGGAATGAACAGAATGAGTCGTCTTGAGCCCCGTGTCGAGGACTACTTCGTATGTACAATTCATGTCCCCCAATTGACTTGTCCCAAGCTAATTGATTGAACAGGTCGGTCCACGAAATATGGACGGCCATTCTAAACTTCCTTATTTCATGCGAATGCACGGCAGTGTCACACCTCGAATGCTCCTGCCTTTGGCAATGATCGGAGGCTGGGCAACATGTATCACCTGCATTTCCATGTTCGTTACCAAACGTACGTCCAAATACCTCTCCAAATTCCCAACTCTTCTATTTAATAAAAAAAAACCAATATACCCGTGCTAACAAAAGTCTTCCAATAGTCGAAGTCAATACCCTCCTCCTCACAGTTCTTGGTTTCGTGGTCGGTCTCGCCCTCTCCTTCCGCAGCACCACCGCCTACGAACGATACTCCGACGGCCGTAAATCATGGGCAACACTCTCCGTGCAATCCCGCAACCTGGCACGTAATATCTGGGTACACATCGACGAGCGACCCGAATTCGCCAAAGAAGACCTTCTTTCCAAAATAACAGCCATAAACATGATCCTAGCCTTCGCTGTCTCTCTAAAACACAAGCTTCGCTTTGAGCCCTACGCACACTACCCGGATATTAACTCTCTTGTGTCGCATCTCGATACTTTCGCACTCGCCGCACACAAGGAGGAGAATACAGTGGAGCATAAACATTCCCCCTGGAAATCAGTCGGTATCTACCTCGGTATTCCATTCGCAGAATCCAACCCCCGAAAAGTTCTCAAGCGCGCAGATCGACCACTCGGAAACCTACCCCTGGAAATCCTTACCTACATAGCGTCGTACGTCGAAGAAGTGTCCGTGAACGGCACATTGAAGAACCCCGTTATAACAGGACAAATCATGACCGCCATCGCCGCCCTAACAGACACCCAATCGTCCGCCGAGCGAGTCCTCACCACCCCCTTACCGGTTGGATACAACATTCTCATCTCGCAAATCGTGCTCTTATATGTCTACCTCCTCCCATTCCAACTCCTCGAGAACCTGCAATGGATCACCATCCCCGGCACCATCGCCGCAGCCTACATTATCCTCGGCCTCGCGGCCATCGGAAACGAGCTCGAGAATCCATTCGGCAACGACGTGAACGATCTGCCTCTCGATGATTACTGCCGCGAGTTGAGCTCGGAGCTCGATACGTTGACGAGTGTTCCAGCGCCGAAGTTCGGGGATGTGGTTAGGGGGAGTGGCGGCAAGAGCGAGAATAAAGTTCTTTGGCCGCTGAGTGAAGGCGGCTTCGATGCGTGGAATGGGAGGAGTGTGAGGGATATTAGGAATGCGTTGAAGAGTAAGGTTATTGCGGGCGGGAAGATCTCGACTTCGGATGGGAGTAACGTGACTGTTTGAGAGTGCTTTAGCCTGATATCTTTGCCCCTTTGGATTGTTTGCTGGGTTTCTGTTTATTGGACCGTCTGTGGATATGCTCTCTCATTATGGGTTGCTGTGCAATGCTTACTTGCGTACAAGCGATGGAGTGGAGGTTTTCAAAAATTGCAGGTTCATTTTTCTTTGCGTTTGGGGATCACGTCCTTGCGGTATGTTGCATTGGGTGGCGTTTTTATATCTAATCATATTATCTTACCTTCTCGGCCCCCCTCCCGCTACCTGCTGCTCCATCTGCCGATTGATCTACTTGAAGTACGACACGTTAAGCTATATCCGACGAAAGAGAACTGGTTTTTAATTATCCTTTTCTATGCTCAAGTCTCCACGAGCCAGTTTCGACGCTTATGGATGTAGATGAATTTCAAGGTTTCCGAGGCATTGTCGTTGATTGCTTGCGGACTACTAAGCGAGATCGAGACAGGGCATGGTTTTAACTTTCAAAAAGCTAAAAGCTTATCGTATCTCCAACCTTCTTTCCATATTACCTAGATATACTTCTTATCAAGGGTGATATAGTAAACTTTTCTGTCTGTGCTGAATGACCCAGATTTTACTCTTTACAGAAGAAAAGATCAAACCGGGTTGGTTCATTTGTGGACTTCCCTTGAACAATGGATACATTTTTCTGACATATACGAACTACGCAACAAGCTACTACTCCGTCGAGAGAGTTTCGAGAAATTCAAAAGGGTCCCACTTGTTTATCCTGTAGTACTCGATCAGCTTATGTGAGTCCAAACACTCGCACTTCGGCTTCCTAACAAATCATTGATGCTAAGGAATCGTTTTGAAAGTCAACAAATGATATCGCAGTTCCAAAGCAACAACTGCGAATTGCAGGTTGAGATCATGACTGACTGGCTTGCTCCGCCAATCACAGGATCCCACATGACAGACCGATCAGGCTGGGGCTGAACATCCAGAAATCCTCAACCTCAGCTCCTTCACTCATCAACATCATCAGCTCCATTATCGTCCCTCATCATCACATCAGCCCCAAATTCGGCCGATATTGCGGTCAATGCCCAATTCCATCCCGCTCCTCGCCCCAAGCCCGCCATCATGCGTCTAATCAATACCACAACCCTCCAAATTGAGTCCTTCCCACGATTTGACCACCCCAAAGTCCCCCACTATGCAATCCTGTCCCACCGCTGGGGCGCCGACGAAGTCTCTCCAAGAAATGCAAGCCTCATCCTCATCCCCAACCCCATCACCATCCCTCATCTCAAAACTCGGCTGCCAGAAAATCCTTAAGTGCAGCGAGATCGCAGCCTCATTCGGCTTCGAGTATATCTGGATCGACACGTGCTGCATCGATAAAACCAACAATGTCGAGCTTACGGAAGCGATTAATTCGATGTTTAATTATTACCGTGATGCGGAGGTCTGTTATGCGTATTTGGCAGATGTTCAGAGCGAGGAGAATCCTGGTGCTGAGGGGTCGGGATTCAGGAGGAGTTCATGGTTTAAGAGGGGTTGGACTTTGCAGGAACTCATTGCAGGAACTCATTGCACCCGCGAACCTGGTGTTCTATGGGTTAATTGGAGAGATATTGGGACTAAATCGAGTCTCGAAGCTGTGGTTGCTGAAATCACACTTATCTCCCCCACCGCGATAAAAAATTACGAAATATACGGAGAAATTTTCAGCATCTCGCAAAAGATGGCATGGGCTTCATATCGGGAGACAGAGCGGTTGGAAGACCTGGCGTATTGCCTGATGGGCTTGCTTAACGTCAACATGCCGTTGATATATGGTGAAGGCGATAAGGCATTTAAGAGGCTTCAGTTGGAGATTTTGAAGGAATCCAACGATCAGTCTATCTTCGCGTGGAGGGCTCAGAGTTCAAAAGATACGCAGCTTGGTCGCGGCTTGCTCGCATACCATCCAGCAGAGTTCAGAGATGCCCACAACATCGTCAATTCGCTTGACCGCCAGTCTGAGTTCTCCATGACAAATCTCGGTCTAAAAATTACGTTACCCTTCCTCAATCGGGAAATGACAGAATCGTCTAATGAGCGTAGAAGTCCCAGCAAATATATATTTATTGCGGTCTTAGGTTGTTACAAAGGGAGCAAGACGCACTGCTATAACGTTGACTCATGTGGGATATATCTCCAGTCAGTTGCAGGCGTTTACACCCGAATATATACAGATAAGATTGAACTAGTCAGCGAGAAGCTACTTCAATCATCTGCTTCTAATCGTACAGTCTGTGTGCCTCAGACGAATGCTCCGCGGTCTGTTCCATCAGAGCCAGACAGCCACTGTATTCATGTGTTCCAGAGAAGACCGAGCCCCGTGTCCGATATCCACACTTCGAATTCTGCGAATCATAACCTCGTGCCTTGGAAGCTGGGTAATGATGAAGTAAAGCTCAAACTCGGATCCCAAAGCCTTATATTTGAGGAAATGTATGCCTTACTATTCTTATACGGAAAGCCGAAAGCAAAATGCGTTATACACGTTTTTGTAACAAACCAGGAATTATCCTACTGCATCTCAACCAGCACTTGGGTTGGGCATCTTAACAAGCTGAGAAGAGGTTTCTTTCCGGATTGGTGCCGGGAGAAAATGACTACATGCGATCGCAGCTCATTTGTCCTCCGCGGGGGTCAAGTGTTGCATATAGCTATCCGGCAGGGATTTGTCGACGGGATAAGAGCTCTATACTTCGAAGTGTCAGCCGATGGCGATTTTCATCTCGAGAAAATATTCAGGCAGTTGCTTCCCAGCTGATCTGTAGGTTTACTGATCTTCTCCTAGATTGCTTGGTGACTTCATTTAGATGGCGTGGGAACTCATCAAATATGCCTATCAAAAAATTCCAAGATGCTATCGAATTCTATTTTGATACGACTGCCTGTACAAGGACACTTAAAGCGTCCTTTCTCTAAGGCACACTGTTACAAAGAGATCGATCCTACGGTCTCCTCTTCTCGCAACTCATCCAATACAAATACTGACTATCCGGCCACCCGAACTCCTGTCTGCCGTCGGAGAAAGGACAACCTTTCAATTTAATTTACAGCAAAAGCATTTTCATATGATACGACTGCACAGACATTTCATCATTTCCAGTCATCACCACCACGATCCATGAGCTCCCACCACCCCCGAAGCAAACAAAGGGCCTCTACGGGACGGTGCATAAGCACAAACCCACATTCTTAGCTCAGATGAAGGAATTCTGACCACTTTTTGACATAGCGGCTTCCCGTCGCTCATCCATGAAAATGGAAATGGAAAGATGGATCTAGAAGCACTCGACTTGCGAAGGTACGATTCAGATATATAGTCTTCGATAATCCACCTTGTCCAACAGAGTACAGCACGAATCCAAAGATCGCATCGAATCCTCCTATTCAACTTATTGCACACTGAACACCTCACGCCAAAAGCTGAGAAGGGAATCCCCACACAAGCACAATCCAGTATGTTCTTCTTCATCCCCGCGGCCTTGTTAGTGGTGTGTTCTATAATCAACATCTGGTTCCGACCATCCAAAAAAAGCCATGGCTATCACCGAATCCGTGGCAGCGAGGAGTCTTGCCTCATCCTCCGCAACTCAGATCTCAAGTCTCGAGCAGAACCCAACAGACGCCTAACCACTGCGTTCGGTATCAACAATGCTTTCACCACTACCGATTCCGACTACCACAAAGCCTTTGTCAACCAAGCCAAGAACTTGATCCGCATCAACGAGGATGAATGGACTACACTTGCCTTGGCTGCAGCCGACATTGTGCATTCTTCCCTCACGACATTAAAGGACGGACCCAACGCTGAGCCACTCCTACTCGTCAAATTCGTCCAAAGTCTGGTCTTCCGAATTGTCATCATCAAGTTCTTCCCAGAAAGCGACACACCGGCAGCTGGAGACGTCCACTTCATTACCACGAAGATCAACTCCCTTTGGCTAGCATCAAAACGCTGCAGTGGTGAAGATCCAGTGACAATGCTCAATGACAAGAAAGAGTTGCTTCGAAAACTGCATTCCTTCATCCATCCACATAGTGGATTCCGGGATTCCAATGATGAAGCAGGCAAAGAGAACCCGCTCAACTGGATCCTGCCGGCGTACGAGACACTTTGGCGAGTAGTGTTGCACTGTTTCCTCGAAGTTCGCTTCCGTGCTACACTAGCGAATGCTCTCGTCTACCAAGCAGCCATCGAGCGGTTCTTCGCCCAGCCATGCCAGGCCACATTCGACACCCCACTATCTGCGGCTGGAGTCACAGTCAAGAACATCGTCGACGAATCTCTCAGTCTCTACCCACCTACTCGACGCATCAACCGCCAGCTCCCGGAAGAAGAGGTCGCCATCGACATCGAATACCTCCACCACGACATCAAGACTTGGGGCGTTGAAGCATTGCAATTCCTGCCTGCTCGGTGGCCGTTGAAGGGGGCCCAAAAGAAGGTGTATATGCCTTTTAGGATAGGGCGTTTTGAATGTCCTGCCAAGAATACTTTTGGGCCGATGATGATAGGTATTTTGGTTGGGGCTCTGATAGGTGGCGTTGGTGGCCGGTTTGAGATGGTGGTAGACCGGGTTTCTGGGGATGTGTTTGGACCTGGTCCGCTTGAAGGTGGTAGGGAGGCTTATGCTGGATTGCGGTTAAGGAAGGTGAAGAACTGATTTTATGATTTCGATGAAGTGATTAAGACTGGCTCCTCTCTTTTCTTCTTCTTCGGTTCTGCTACTTTAGAACTCCTTGAATAGATATGCATACTTCTAAAACTAGAAACAGCTAGCGAAATCTCTGATAAAAAGCTATCTTTCCTAAAGGCTGCAGAGGTAGTATGAAAGCGAAAGGCTCTCGAGGATATTTTTGTGGTCGATACTAAAGTCCATCGAGCAACAAAAGGAACTAGTAAAACGAGGGGGAAATCTCCCGTTAACGAAAGAACTATAATCGTCCAAAATAATACTATGGACCTTATTTAAAAGTAAAATTACTAATAGGATATACGTGTAGAACTCGATCAACTTCATTGAATCGAGAGATTCGAAACTCAAGCTCAACGGATAACTGTCTTGGTCTCACGCTACACACTTATCCCAACACTACTATATTCAATTCTATAAACGAGATTATTAATGATCTAATATTACCCAATCCCTAATTCGTCATCATCCACTATATTGAATTGACTCCCTCATCCTTCACACCCAAGCCCTTCTGATACGGATGTGTGCTGGAGGCTCTGCCGAAGACTTGCAATATCATTGCTACTAGACCCTCACCTGATGGGAAAATGGTTGTTAAAAATAATTTCTCGTTCGTTGCGAATCGGAGCGTGATTAAAGACCAGCATTTCGGCACGTTTTAGGGCAATTTCGGGTGGCGTTCGGACTATTACGTTCTATGTGAAGAACTATGATTGTCCTACGAGAACTTTTGCTGGACCGGCGGGGATTCCTATTGCCGTTGCGGCACTGGTGAGTGTTGTTGATCATGAGTTTGAATTGGTTAGGGAGGGGAGTGGGATTATGCAGGGTGGGGAAGGGCCGTTTCTTGCTGCGAGGAAGGGCTATGTGGGGTTGAGATCGAAACAGCAGAAGACTCCAGTGAAAGTTGAGGTGAGCCAGGGTGAGAATGATAACGAGGTGAAGGACTAGAATGAGGATGGAGTAAGTGAAGTCAAGGTTGACGGAAGCTTGCATCTAGCGAAAGGCGCAAACTTACTCCCATCGGAGGCCAAAGAAAGCAATGTTAAACGATCAGTGACTGTAGAATTTGACCTAAGTATGGCCATTGATGTGCAAGGTTAATTTTAATGAAGTGGTAGCATGATATTAATTTAACTTCAAATGATATTCTGGCAAATATATCGGGATCTTGGTGAAAGGTATTTCAAACAAGTTTAAATAGTATTGGACTGCCAAATATTCGGAAGCTCAGTTTAGCCCTCGGCGGCATGTAAAATCCTTGCCCAAGCCGCACAGCCGATCAAAGTTTTACATAAATTCCCCTGCTCATCCCTCTCCTGCCCATTGACAGCCAAATCCTTGTTCGCCGCGAACTTCTGATTGAATCTTGTTCTCAGCTCCTCGGAAATGGAGTAAGGACAGCTACCTCGGAAGTACAAGCCATCAGTAGGATCGAACATGAATTCTCGTCCCCATGCGGAAATCCGGTGGATCTCATTGCTCAACCGGTCCTTCAAGGCATGTTTCGAGAGGACTCGGTACCCATCAACTAAATGGTGCAAGAAAAACGAGCTATCCGAGTACATTCGATCCCTGGGATTCTGAAGTGTATGATCGAACATCGAATTTTGAGGGTTCAAAGCTGCTTCCGCGAGACTGAGAGCCATGTTCAAATCCGCTGGAATTCTCGTCCGCTCATAAAGTAGGGTGAAACCATGAATAACAAAGCCGGTATTGTACGTCCATTTCATCTTATTGATATCTGGCGACCCGTCTCCTTTGAACGTCAAACTATCCCAAATCAACCCATCCTGAGGATCTCTCAGCGTACCAACCAGCCACCTCAAAGCCCTCGCCGCAAAGGTTGTCAATCTGTCGTCTTTCTCGATGGCACAGATTCTCAATGCAGCCACAGCAGCTGGACCGGTGGAACAAGCATTGCGGCAGTTCTGATTATTTGTGTGCCACGGCACACCACCATCCTTCTGCGCAGATGGAATAACCAGCTCTGTTAAGATGGACTTGGCTTGCTGGAGGTATTTCCGCTCGTGAGTTGCTTCATATGCGCTGATCAGTGCTTGAGCTGCATGAGCATTATCATCGTAATAGATGTCCTCGTTTCCTGGAAACATCTTCCATGCACAGAAACCATGTATCTCAGGATTCCAGTATGCTTGCAAGCATGATATTGCCTCGTGCGTTTTCCGTGCAGCGAGAGTTTCGGCCATGGCTTGGACCATGATTATGACAGGCCAGACGACGTATCCGTAATGATCACTTTCGCCCAGGGTACTTTCTGATTTGACCTTAGCTTGAAATTGGTTGTTCTTGGAGGAGTGGAAGTAGGAATACGTATTTGATATAAGTTCGGCGGCGGTATGGTTGGGATTTGAGGGATGGTTGTTTGTCCTCGGTCCGAGGTTCTGCTGTGAGGCATAATCCTCGGCTTTGGTCTTTATGTTCTTTATGAAGTTTTTCATCCTGGATTGAGTTGCGATGGAATGCGATGTTGATCAATATGTTGATCAATATCTTGTGTTGTGAACTGGAAATGACGAGCGATGACGATCAGGTGGTTTCAACGGGCTGAGTCAGCAGCCTCAAGGCTGGGAAGTCAAAGCTGTCTCCACAAAAACACCAAGCTTGGGGTGCCTTCCAAAAAGTATCGTCCTGATGAAAATGATATACCTGTCAATCGCAGAAATTTCCCTTAAAGAAGTGGGAGATACTCTTTCGATTCCAACAGAAACTTCCACCGTCCAATCACAAGCATGCTGTGTGACACAAACTCTCAGCCGCATGGAAAATGCAAGCCCCTTAAGCCACGTCTCAAGGCAGAAACGACAACATATCAACAAGAATTCTTCTATGAAACCCTTTAAATTTCTTTAGGACTACGCCCGCGTCGATCTAAAAATACTGAAGATGCAATCAAGCGGCAAAAGTGCCTCCGGCATAGGCCGCTGGGCGTTCTTTCACTCACGGAAAGCACCATTGGAGCCGCCCTCAGAGCAGGTTGGGGATGACGGGCCCAACAGCAATTGGCCTCGAAACCCTACTTATCCCGGTTCTACTCGGAAACCAGCCCTGGCAATGATCAACGACATACCTACACTTCTCAAGCCTTGCGCCGTTATGATGATTTCGAATGAGCGTGTAGGCACATGACCAATGCCCCGATTCGACCAATGCGCAACTTGACAACATAAACTCACTAACTAAACTTAATCTAGAAATCTATCTCTAGGAACGTTCTCAACTTAGGACACCTGATCGAGAATGGTAAGATTTCAATTTTTGATAAGCAGTATTTCATAGCAGCATGTTTTGCACAATGCTGACATCTGCCAAGATGTGCCCAAAGGATCCCGGCATAGTGGATTGTTTCTTCTGTAGGTACCCTTTCTCAATCCGTCTGGGCAAGTCACCAACATGATTCTGATCCACCTCCCGATATTAGCTTCGGGCCAGCGCACATTCGTCACGGCCGCGATGATCTATGTCTACCATTTCACGAGAGCGATCTTCCGAAAGTTATGTCATTCTTTAGTTTACCTACCAAATTTCTCGAGATGATGAAGGAAGAAACAACTCGCTGTTTTCGAACTACATTGTTCAATAGAGAAGGGGGTGTGACTAGCTTTGGTGAGCTTCGGTTGGCTCTTGCGACGCCGATGAAATGTCTAACGTCGCGAAGTGTTCAGTATCAAGTACTTTTCGTGGTGGCTAGGGACTGGAAGTCTCTCGCTATCACACAATCCATATTCTGGAGAAGTTCGAGTCTTGCTCCTGGGGCCTGAATCAGATGAATTTCAGGCAGACATCTTTGAACGCGTGCAAGCAAAAGAAGCGCTGACGGGCCATCCATTCCTCGTTCCTCTAGTCATCTGCGATCACCTGGCTACAAAGCTGGGTGCCGAGCTACACATATCCAGCAAGCGGATATTCCAGTTAGAACAAACCATTGGCGTCAACGACTATGGGGATAGCGATCTCGGTGCAAAGCCAGAGCACCAGGAGCAAGCAGATCTCGACTTTGCAGATATTAATCGAAGTTTGAACGGCGAGCTCTCTCGCCTTGCAAATTATGAGAAGTTCGCAAAGTCACAGATCTCGCTGTTGGTAACCATTCTCGCAGACATAGTCCTTTCGTTGGACCAGGACCACTTTTCCTTTTTGATCATTACTCAGATGAGAGAGTACGGTGAAGGCCTTCTTGGCTGGAACAAAGAGCTGCTCGCTCGAATAGAATGCCAGCAGAAGATAGTTGACGGCCAGATACAAACAGTAAACCCCCATTAGGTTCCTTAAACCCCTCCTATTGACGTGGAAATAGCTTTACAATCTCCTTGCCCAACGAGACAATAAACTCAACTATACAATAGCCGAAGCAAGCCGTCGCGATAGTACGGCTATGAAGACAATTGCCATCGTGACAATGATGTTCCTGCCTGGAGCTTACATCGCAGTAAGCCAATTCTTCCCATCCGCAATGCACCTCGTTGACTTGAAATCTAAAGACGCTCTTCAGCATGAATATGTTCAATTGGCACGCGGCAGCAGGAGAGCATATCCTGTCGAACAATTTCTGGGTTTATTGGGCAGTGACACTACCGATTACCGCACTTGTCCTCCTCATCTGGGCTGCATGGTCCCGACCCTGGGCAAGGTAAAATATTGGAGGGGGCCTGGAACAATCACATTGCTGGCTGAATATCAAATTCTTGACTGAATAGGCGGCTCATTACGACGTTCTGATGCAGATTCGTCTAAAATCCGTCCCATTTCCATCGCTGAAGACGTGCCAGCCATTATCTTCTCCAATTCTTCTATTGGCATTCTAGGCAGAGGATGGATAAGAAATTGTGGACACGTTAAATCTCTTCGTACCGAATAGCTAACTTCCATCTACGAAGCATGATATCTAGATCATTGCAACAAGCCTTTTTGAAGCCAGCCCTGCATTGATTTAGATAACCACAAGCATGTGGATCATACAAGTGCAACAAGCCTGAATGGTTAGACATCGAACTTACCTGTCTCGGTGTGGATACCTCAGGGATGGATCTACCACAGGGATAAAACCTCGTCATCGATTCGGTCTCGTGTCTCTAGATGCCAGATGGAGAGTTCCTTTCGCCCGCTGTCGTCAAAGCGGATGTTGAATGTCAGCTCACAATGTTTCATCTGATCGCAAACTCAAAGGCAGAGCACAGACTCTACACCAATTTTCCTGCTAAACACTGAGCAGCAATCCAGAATACCTGTTGTACTTTACAAAAGTCGAAAGGAAGTAGCCTTCTAGAATCGACTTTTACTGAAATTTTGAAAGGGACATTCGTACCGCCTATAATTTGCGAGGCAGCCAAGAGGCTGATGTTTGAGGATTTTCAAAAGCGCGAGCTGCTATGGATCGGATGGGTCGAGTCGACTATCGTAGCCGAAGTGTTGTTTCAAACATCTCGCTTAAGTAAGGCGATCCTTGTCTATCCAGTCACGTGTGAACAATGAAATGCTCAAAAGTCTACTACTTGTACTGTCCGAACAAGTAGTTCAAAGGCCGAAAGTATGCTTTGAAGTATCTTTGGCGTGCTGGATGAGTTGATCTTTTGGACTTGTTGAGGAGGTTGATGCCGGGCTGTACGGACATGCATCGGCATCTGTCAAACGTCCAAACAAAGTCCTCGTCTCGCCGTCGATCCACCGGCTCCACCTTCTTTCCTCAGTCGCCCAGACCAACCCAGCGCAAATCCACCGGCTCCACCTGCGCGCGACGACATCCGTTCCACGCCACAGTATGATCTGCCTCCTGGATGGCGATTCTAATCTTCTTCCACACTATCAGGCCTGTCATCGACCATCCTCACGCCACCTGATGTTTGTTTAAAGGAAGAGGTTGTTTGAGAGCCGCCAAGAGCCGCATGATATGCATGCTACAACATGCCATCTATAACTAGCCATCGTCCCATGTTTCCCATCCTCTCTTACCTTTCTTGTTCTCTCTTCATCTTCTTCTTGAAAGTGCCAGCTAGCCTGATTTCTCTTTTTCGTCCTTTAATTGTATTCCATCAGTGCTGTGCACCTTTTCCAAAGTTTCGATATCTTCAAATCAGCTCATATACACATTTTCGATCCGTCTCTCAACCAATCACAATCATTGAATCGAAAATGCCTTCTTTATTCCAGATACTTTGCTGGGCTCCAGCTCTTGCCGCGGTAGCAAATGCTCAGGGTGTCATTCAATCCGCACAGGGACCGAAAGGACCCGCCAGTTTGCCGCTCCAAGTCAACCTGAAAGCCAAAGATGCCAATATTATCAACCTGAACGAGATCACGACCAACGTTGTCAACGAGTGCGGACGGACTCTTCTCGGAGGTAACATAGATATTGGCGAGGTCACCGAGGGCCAATTGATTGCTAAAACTGTCACATCTGTCACCGCGGGAAGCAAAGTGGACGTTGCAATCAACCAGGTCGATGCGAATGGAGCTGGTCCATACACATGCGATCTCGATCTCAAGGGGAATGCCAATGGTTTCAACGGTCAAACACCTCTCAAAGTCACGGAGAAGGCGGCGGTGAATGGGATTATCAACCTTTCCGTTGAGATGCCTGCTGATATGGCTTGCATTGGAGGTAAAAACTTCCACTGGGAGATGGATGGCCAACGACTGACTAAAAATAGCTTCAACCGGGAATGTGTGCACTGTCCGCTGCTTTAATGCCGCTGCGGCAGGTCCATTCGGAGGATGCTTCGCCGTCCAACAGACCGACACGGCCGCCAGTAAGAACTCAGCCAACACGATCAACACTGCTCAAACACTGGCTGGTGTCCTAGCCCAAGTCAACCAGAACCAGATTGATCTCGCCGACGCCAATAAGGGCAATGCCGCCGCCACAAAGGTCAGCGATCAAGGTGTCAAGATTGCAGATGCACTTCTCGATATTGATTCCGCGGCTCTAGCCACTGCCCCAGCAGCAGCCGCTACTAGCGCTGCTGGAAACAATGGCAAGAAGGGGGCAGGCAAGGGCAATGGAGCTGCGAAGGGTGCTGGCAATGGTAATGCCGCCACGAATGGCAAAGGCAACGGAGCCACAGGCAATGGAAATGCTAACGGAAACGGAGCTGGTCGTAACAACAACAATAACAACCGCCGTGCCCTTTCCTTTGCGGCTTAGTTACTTGGTCCAAATGCATGTTGAGGAGATTAGCGACCTTCTTGTCAGATGTACTGCATAACAGTCGATACTGGCGCAAGATGTATATATATGTATAGAACGGAAGCTGAGATTCGAAACTTGCTCGTTACGCCTATACTCCCCTCAATTCCCATGCTTCCACGGGACTTCCTCGCCCTCACAGCTTCGACTTTGCCAAAACCCCCTCATGACATCCAACATCCCAAACATCCCTCACAGTCCCCCAGTACCTCCCCCTATCATAATTCATATGCCCAACATGTCCCCCCGTCAATTTAGTATCATAATCTTTTCATTATCCCCCCTTCCCTCTCCCACATGCACCTCCACCCCCCTTCAATCAACAACTCTACCCCTCCCATAAAAGTACACTCTCTCCCATTCACCAATGCCCAATAGGTTTTCAGCATTCAAGTCCCCTCTCGAACTATCAATCCAATGTACTTCCCCCTAACCTCCTCCAACATCGGCATATTCCCTACAAGAGCATACACGAGTGAAGGGAGCAATGGTCTAGGAATAAGGAAAACACGTAAAGGTGGCAAACCGGCCGGCCATGAATCCATCGGTGATAGTTCCGCCGAACTATTCCCGGCGCAAAATCGATCATTAAAGCACTAGTTAGGAGACAGGAGCCTGTGTGTGCTCTGTACAGATGGGAGAGTTGACAGGCGGTATGTGCGCCGGAGCTACTGAAGACGTGCAGTAAGATTTTTTTGTTTTGATGTTTTCCTTCCTTTTTATTTTGAATTGGGTTTCAAAGGAAGATGTGGGATTGATGTGTTCTGCGATGATATGGAGAGTAGGGTAGAGATTCGCTTGTTGGGTTGAGTAGGAGCGATGGAGTATTTCTGGGACGGAGGTGGAGAGAGGGGGTTTGGCGCGTTGGAAGGGTTTGGTGTCGAGAGTGGGAGGTTGAGGAGAGTGATTTCGTCTGGTTCGGAAGTTAGCCCTTTTTTCATGAATTATGGTAAATGTTGTGGCTTAAGGTGTGGCATGCTGTTCCACTCGGTTTCGTGTGTCTTGGATGCAAGCTTGTGGGGTTTTACATTGACAAAAGGAAGTGATGAGAGTCAAGAGACTCTTGGAAAGATAACTGAAGCTGTGGTTGAAGGACGGATCGTGTGACCGGATTGATTTTACACAACGACAAGATAGCTTGCTCTCAACTGCGACGTATTTCAGCTACTAAATAAATTGTAAAGTTTAAGATCTAATAATGTGGAAGTCATTCGCCAAAGAGGAAATTCGACAATGGATGAAAGCTTAAGTACAAGTGCGGGGATTCCTGATCCTCGACTATAAACACGAGTCAAGACAGGGACAACTGAATCATTCTAATACAGAGACATAAGAAGGAAGAGTGAAAGAGAAGATCAAGGGATAGATGAAGAGAATGTAGAATAAAGCTTGCGTCTAATAGATTCGGTGCTCGAATTATATCGCAAATCTCGAGTACCACTATGCGGAACTTTTGTATATCCACCAACTCCAAAAACTCCCACCCTGCAGCATACCATCCTACCCTCCCTCACCAACGAACCATTAATTCGGCGAGTCAACCTCGCCCTTAACCTGCTTCCCAGCCGGTCCCTCCCCTCGCGTCGCAACCCTCATAGCCTCATCCAAAATCTCCATACCCTGATGAATCTCCCCCTCCGTAATGGTCAAACTAGGCACGAAGCGCAACGTATTCGTGCCCGCCGTGATAACTAATAGTCCCCTCTCCCTAGCAGCTGTCACAATAGGCGTTGGATCTTGCGTGAGCTGGAGACCCAGATGTAGACCACGTCCTCGAATCTCCTTGACAAGTTCGGGGTACTTATTCTGCAGGGCCACGAAGTGTTTCTTGAAGACTTCGCTCTTGGTTGATACGGATGACAGGAGTTTGGGGTCGGAGAGACGACTGACGATGTAGTGCGCTAGACGAGCTCCGAGGGGGTTTCCACCAAAGGTCGTTCCGTGGTCGCCAACTACAATCTTCTCGCTCACATTTCCGTTGACGATCGTAGCTCCGATTGGGAACCCGTTACCAAGTGCCTTGGCCGTGGTAATTATATCCGGATGTGCTGATTGTGGCAGCGAGGCGTGAGCCCAGAATTTGCCTGTTCGGCCGAGCCCGCACTGAATCTCATCGTAGATCAACACGGCGCCTACTTCCCTACATCTCTTCGCTAGCGTGACTAAGAATTCATCTGAGCCGACAATGACTCCTCCCTCTCCTTGGATAGGCTCTACGATGACACCGCATGTCTTATCCGTGACTAGCTCATTGATAGCAGCTACATCATTGTACGTCCCATATTTGAATCCAGGTAACATGGGCGAAAATGGTTTCTGGTATTTCGGATTTGGAGTCGCGGACAGAGCGCCCATCGTTCGGCCGTGGAAAGCACCGTTGAAAGAGACGACTTCGTGTTTTTCGCCAGAGGGATCGAGGACTTTACCTGATTTGCGGGCGAATTTTATAGCTGCCTCGTTGGCTTCGGTGCCGGAGTTGCAGATAAACACTGCTCGCGCATCGTGCATAGATCCCGACTCCAGAGTCTTCTGTACCAGTAATTCGGAGAGTGCCCCAGTCCAAGGATTGTGGTATAAGTTCGAAGTGTGGATGAGGGTCTTGGCCTGAGAGAATCCAGTGTTAGTAAAGGCATGGTGGGGTGGGTGGTGAGGAATATTTCTGTTGGCAAGTGCATACCTGATCGGTAATGATGTTGCTTATCTCTGGATCACAGTGTCCCAATGCATTGACTGCTATTCCGGCTGTGAAATCGAGGTATTTCCTGTTCTCGACGTCCCAGAGATAGCATCCCTCGCCTTTCACGAACATTGGTGGGGGGCGGACGTAGGTCTTGACCATATATGGCGCTTGTTCGCTGACTAGAGCTGCGGTGGAAGAATCTGCTGCTGGATCAGGATTCGAGAGACTGGCTTCGCGCTGTAGGTGATATAGTCAGTACATTGTTTCTTCCTCTGCGATATCTTTGGCACGCACATAGATTTCATTTCTGATTGCCTCTGGCAGATTTGAAGCTGCAGCTGCTGCTTGTGATGCATTCCTCTTCAGAGTGCCATTGACGGACGATGATGTATTGCTAGCTTTGAGAGTAGCTGCCACTCGCTTTGCAGATATTCGGAGAGCCATTATGAGGAAGGATATTGTACAATGGGTATCATGGAGAGAGGAAGAGGTTGTTGATGGGGGAGAAGTGAGTGATATTATGCGTCACTCGAATGCTGCTAATCTTAGCGTTATCGGAGCGAAGCTGCTGCAGCCGATTTTTCTTTTCGGCCGGTGGAAGAAAGAAAATCCGAGGCAAGAAATCGTGCAAGTATCCGCATGTCTATTGAAAGATTGCCAAGTTTGTTATAGGAATTTCAATGACTTTTCTCATTTCACAAAATCTTCAAGTTCTCCCGAGGTTTCTTCCTCTGAGCCTTTGTAGGAGAGGCATTTTCAAAATAGAATTAGTCTCAAAGCGGAATAGTTCCCGCTCCCGCATCTGTCTCCACTTAAACTTCGGATTGTCCACTCTTTTTCTTCTCAAAGGAAATAAAAATATCATGAAGCGAGGGATTGAGTGGTTAGTGAACCAGAACATGCTCGCAGAGCTCTGCCCATTTGCAAGCTCTGAAGGGCAATTTCAAAGACTTATATACTTCAGTATCTGCATCATTTACTTCGTACGACTTTGCTTCAACCCACCTTTTCCTTTTATTCACTTATCAATTCATTCTTGATATTTGCGACATATATCTCAGATTCTTGTTTATCATAATCAATCCTGCGGCTCTTCAGTATTTCTAATCTTCCCTTCATCAGACCTCCACCTCCCACACTTCTATCCAGGCTCTCCATAGAACAAGCTATCCTTGAGATAGAACTGTCTCATCGGTTTCCCTCCATCGCTTTCTTTGTCTCATGTCTGAACGATCATTTTTGCGATATTTAGGCAGTGAGACTACCGGCTGCTTTTCCCAAGGACATATTCTTTGCCTAATCTGCTGGAGAATTGTTGCACACCCTTTTGCGCTTCAACACAATGGCTGTGCTTTGAGAGAATAAGTTGGAGGCATCATCCTCCCTAGCAACCATCTCGAGTTTGTATCTGTGAGGTCGTTGCCTGCATTTGGAAGATGTGGACCCTTTCTCCGAGGAATTGATAAAGACGTCTCTAGCTGTTGAGCGATGGACACTTGGAAGGTTAAGAAGTGTCCTCGTCCGCTAAACGTATAAATTTCCGGGTACGAGGATCATTCTCTTAGACACCTAGATGTTATACCCTTTCTCGTTCCCTCTTCCTCTCACTCTCCTCCTCCTTCCTCGCCCTCCTCTTCCTCCACCCCAGCCCCCTCCTCATCTGCACCTCCACCAACCCCAACGCAACCACCATAACACCAACAAGCAAAGTAAAAGTCCACCCAGCTCCAATCGCATTAACAATTGGCAAAACAGCCGCTGTACCCCCCGCACCCATCAAGCACCTCAATAGATTCACCGCAGCCGTAGCACTCGCCCCCTTCTTCGGGTACACATCCACCATGAAAGTCGATACCACACTAATAATGCTCGTCGCGGCCCACCCAAGGATAAATGTACAGATGATCGGAACAGCGATATGCACATCCTTCTCCAGTGTCCATCCAAACACCAAACACGCACCCATCTGCAGCGCACTCCACAGATACAACGTTCTCAACCTCGCTTTCTCGAGCGGAAAATCCTCTGCAGAACCCGTAAACGAGGCTTTAAAGCGGCGGTAGTCGAAATCGAGAAATTTGCCTGTAGTCAAGGTGCCGATAATGCAACCGACTCCATTGCCGATGAATGTGAGGCCAATGTGTAGTTCTGAGAGGTGGTAAGTACGGGCGAACAGCGTGGATGTTACGGCGATGGTCATTTGCCAGATGGTGTAGTAAATGGAAAGGAAGAGGATGGCGAAGAAGACTTCGATGCTAAGGATTATCTTGATGGGGCCGAGAATGTCGACGGAGAGTTTTTTGCTCCCTCTTCCTGGAAAAGAGCTGGAAGTTGTTGAGCGTTGGAGTTCGGCGAGCTCTTCTGGCGAGAGAAGATTTCGACGACGCTGGATGTATGAAAGTAGAGAATTCGAAAGACCCTTGACTGGTCTCGATCCATTCCCTACCATCGCCCGCAAGGTTTCTGGTAAGACGATCACGAGAATCACGAGGAATGCACCCGCATAAATAGTCAAGAACCAAAAAATCGCCCTCCACCCAAGAGTCTGCGCAAAGATTCCACCCAATACCGGCGCTACCGCAACAGGAGCAAGTAAACCCGCCTGATAGACACCCATATACCCACCCCTCTCCTCCCTCCTCGTAATATCCCCAACAACACCCGCACCAATCGCTATCGTACTCGCGCTCCCAGCACTCTGCAAACATCTCAAAATAACCAATTGGTAGTAATGCTTCGTCTCAGCCAGCCCAATACACGCGCCTATGAAAATGACAAACGTGAGGATATACGTAATGCGACGGCCGTGGACGTCTGCCACGGCACCCCAGATCGAGGGCGAGAGACCTTGGAATATCATGTATGATGTCACGGTCAGGTTTATAAGTTCTGGGGAGACGGAGAGGGAGCGTGAGAGCGTGGGGATGGCCGGGAAGTAGATGTTGGATGCGAAGCCAGAGAAAGTGGCGGCTATTGAGACGAGGGTTATGATGAGTGCTTTTTGGGGTGTAGTAAAGATGCTGTAGGGGATTTCTGGTGTGGTAGTTGGTGGCGAGGAGGATGGTTCCTGTGCTCCCTCGAGATCTCTTGCTGGTGGAGCGTCCGGCCCCTTTTCTGGATCGGCCATTTCGATAGCGCTTGGCGATGTTTCTTTGTTTTCTTTTTGGGTTTTGGAAAGCGAAAGTAAAGCAAGCGAGAGAAAGGGAGTGAGGTTGTGTCTTATGTAAGGTGGGGTGAAGGCACCTCGGATAGAGGTGCCGTAAGGCGATCTATTCCCGTCTTGCATATCGCCGATTTCGGCGATCTTTCCAAAGCCGTCACCGATGCTTTTCATCCTCGTCCTATTCGCTTCTAATTCGGGATTTTAGAAGGCTCCTATTTTAGGGAACGGTCAGTCGAATGGGTTGAGTACAATTTTAGAAAAAGTCATGATATTTGATGTTTACATTGATGTGTCGCTTACAGAGTTTGGGAAAGATCTCGGCAAATTGGGGGGTGGCGGGGTATTTGCCAATGATTTCATTCCTAGGTTTCTGTGACTTCGAGAAAAGGATAGCGTGAGTGATTAGTAACTACGTAAAAGCCCGTCGCTTGGCATGTTTGACATTTATCAAATCTTACATAAAGTCCATAACGTCTCCTCAAACTCGCTCTTCCATTACACAGGTAGGTACCTCTGTCCGGGTCTCGCTCACTTAAATTGTACCCTCGAGTTAATATCTTCAAATTCGTCACCACCAAAGTCTCCCAAACCACAACTTCAGAATGGAACAACTCGAATTCCACCACGCAACATCACACCAAGGTCGCACCTGGGTACAGATCGAACCCAAGATCTACGAAATGACACTGAACATTGATACTTTAAGCGGCCGTCGTACACTCCTCCAGAAGCACGAGCCGGGATCACTAAACGCTAAGGAATCTCTCCATGATTATATCGAGGAGATATACATCGTCGAAGGAGACTTGGTGGATGTGCCGAAGAAGGAAACGTACTTGAAAGGCTACTACTATGCGTATCGAAAGCCGGGGATGAGACATGGGCCGTTCGCGAGTGAGAAGGGCTGCTTGATGTTCATTACTTGTTCGCCGGCGGAGAGTAGGAAATGACTGGGGAGTGGATATTTGGAATGAAAAGGTGAGGGGCTGGGGCTGGGGTTTGGGGATTTGGGGATTTGGGGGTTTGGCTGTCAGCTGGAGTGTTTCTGGCTTTGTGGCTCTTTGTAGTTGAAATAGATGCTCCAAATATAGTACTGAGGTAGTGAGGAGGGATCGACTCTAAGAGGTTTCTTGAGAGTCTACAGGGGACCCTGGAATTTTTTAAGGAATCGCGAATACTGAATGCACCTGTAACTTGCATCGATTTGAAGCAATGTCAATAGTTCAGTCGTTCTTTGAACTTTTCAAGGTTGGTGCAGGTTATTCTTTAATCTTGACTTTTCTCCAGCCTGCTTTGTTCTGAAATGGGAATCACTAGGCTGAAATTATTCTAAAAATGTTACGCTTGACATATCTGACTGTGATTCAAAAGATGTACAATATGCAATCACGCATAGAAGAATCGCTAGGAGATGATTCAGTGAGGCTCATTCCCACCTATAAAATGAAACTTTCCTTCTCTCTAATTGACTTCTCCTTTCCATATCACCTTAGAAAACCTCCGAGCCCGACACATCCAGATACACACATAAAAACAAACAAACAGACACACAAATATCCACATACTCGAGCGTTCAACGCATCAGATACAAGCAAACATTCCATCTACGTACCATTTCCGCAAACCCTACAAAGAGCTACCTCGATCCTTCATCAACATCAAGAATGAGCAGCTCTTCTCGCAAAAGCCGCGGTGGACGTGGCGGCAGCAGCAGCAAGAAAAAAAATGAGCCTGTCAAGGTCCCGACTCCAGTGAGGTGGTTTTGCTGCCAATGCCCAATTTCATTCCCGGCCGTCGATTTCCAACCTAAGGCACAAAAAGGCCTGATATGCAAAGAACATGCTTGCCAACATCCAAAATGCATGAACTGCTGGTAATCCCAGAGCCTGGATCGTAGATAGGAGATGGGATACGATATGTTGAAGAACATGTAGTGGTATTTGTTCTTCCGAGGTTAGCGTTTTGGTTGTTGTTTTGCTATGAGTTTATCGCCTCATCATCATGGTCTGAAAATTTTACGATGAATTCAAAGAAAATAGACTTAAGTAATGTCAATATCATAGAACTTAGTCCAGATCATTCCCGCCTACATCTCGAGATGCAAACATCTCGGAATCAAGAATTCGCTGAATGCTGCAGGGTCCCTTTTGCGTACAGTAGTCGAGTTAAAAAGTATTGTTTTCAGAGGCTTGAAGAAGATGCTATTTCCAGAACACTTCCACTAAAATAGTGTAATTCCTATCCGAATTAAGAAGTCTGATCGACGCAATTACATTTACTAACGTCGCGAGCGGAGCACTTCGATATGCTCATGAGGATCCAGATTCCATCAGAATCCTTGATCTATCTCCCACTCCTTATTTCACTCCTCTATCACTGCCGGATCTGGTCTCCACCCATACTCGACTTTGAATCTAACGGCGTATCCCTCGAAGGGAAAATACGCTTGGTTGTTTCGGGTAGCTCTTGCACGCTCGTTCATCTCCATATCCAGGAATGTGTGCTCTGTTATAGTGAATTGGTGGTGGCCAGGGACAGGGGATGATGTGGCGCAAGGCACATTTTGTCCTTGAGCGTGAGGATGAGGATGGCTTTGCATTGTTGTGATGATCTTTACAGGAGAATAATTTCGTACTCGGAGTTCTGAACTGCTGGAGGTTTGAAGTGATGTGGCAGATTTTACAATACGCCGTAGGGCTATGGGTGTGCGTATGAAGATTTGTGATTCAAATTATACTAAGAATTTATAATATTTCATGTAATTAATCGTGGCCCTAGGAAATCGAAGTGTGGCCTAACGCGCCTAAGTCTAGTCAGAAGCGAAGCGTGGGTTGGGTGAATGCCACTTAGCGACGAATGTTGGTGGTATTGAATACCTAAGCCAGGGAAAAACTTTGGAGTTAGTAATCACCTAATACAAGAATATTTCCTACATTGAAGAATGACACGTATCCCATAGGAAGGTAGATTATTTGGATTTGTTGACATTCTCGCTAAGCGTGGCTATGCTTGATTGGTGCTCATCAGGAGTGGGGTTGCCCGAAACCTAATGTCAAGCACCGTTCATCAGCTTATGATTTATAATCTGAGGTCCAAACTTGTGATGTAATAGCAGCCTTGAAGAGATAACAAGTTCAAATTTCATACCTTCAATCTCAAGATAAAAAGGGAGCTCTAATTTTTAGTGTATGTTAGCTTCACCGATGACTCGCTAGTTCAATGAAAACAAAATAAATCGGTGAACAAATAGATCGAGCATGTACAAAGAGCGGCGGAATTGTTTGTGAATATATTCAAGCAAGTAGCTCACGTGTACGAATCTTCTCAGGTGCGTGAGTCTGGCGTATGAGGCTGGTCTGCTCTGGTACTATGAGCTATCGGTCGGTGACTTCAAAAGTAATGAGGCAGCAACTTAAGCGAGTACTACCACTTCGAATTTAGCGCTAGTAAAATTTCCCCTTGATATTTTCTACCTTTATTCTTCTTCATCTCGAAACACTTCATCGCCAAGATCACGACGCGCCAGTCAACCCCTTTACGCTCCTTCAAAAACGTCTCAAAAGCCTCCCTCGGCACAGCGCAGCATTCAAAACGAAGCCCTTTCTTCAACGAGAAAACAACCAAACATCAACACAAACCTCGCTCCTCCTTCCCACTAGCAAAGATGTGCCACTTCGAGTATACCATCTACGGCTGTGACCACACCTCCGACAGAGTCGCCTCGATCTGCCCGCACATGGCTATCAAGGTCAAACCCAACGTCTGCTTCGCCAGCATGTCGTTCTCTAAGATGGCGAATTGTGAGTACAAGCAAGGCGAAATGGGAATAGAGTTTCGCTTTGGCAGAAGACAACGGCTAATTGGTGCGTCATGTAGGGGTCCGAGTCTGCACTCAATTCTGGGGCGAGAAGGCTACGCGTATCATTGAAGATTTGGACTCTGTCTGTGATGAATGCGCTCTCAAGGACGCTGAGGTCAACGGCGTCGCTCAATAGGTGGATTCAAGAAGTGCTGAGTGAGGTTTTCGTTGGGGAATGAACGATAGATAAGGCTGTTCACTTTCGAGTTATAGGGTTTCTCCTGTTCACTTCTAACACATTAGCTCTGCGTCTGCAGTCATTAGGTCAATGGAATGTGAACACAAGGAACATAAACAAGTCAAAATATTGGGCTGTCTATTTTGATGCCGTGATGCTTCTGAAAAGGAAAATCCCTAATCTTCTTGATGCCTAAAACAGAAGGATGACTTCAGCGAGCTTCGCACATGATCATATCGTTATGAACGCGACCTATAGGTGAATGTGTAGAAAGAATCTCACCATGTATCTGCTATTCCTAAACTAAACCCTTCGCATTTGTCGTGTAAAATCGGGGTTTCTTCTTCCTGGCTTCAAATTTGGTAGCAGTGACACATTTCCCCCACAGGTTCGTGCCAGAAGTTACGCAAATGTACTGCTAAGTGGAAGAAGTAACGTCCCTCCCTGCGTGCCGAGAAACAGTTAGAATTTAGAGAGTCATCTGTTGATAAAGAGTATGGCCAATGAAATCGACAAGTTTCAGGTATTGGGTGGTCTTAGCAACTCCAAGGTAAGCGAACATGTGATGAAGGCTTTTGAGCAAGACTTTTTCGTTGATGTGCTGTCATCAAAAGGGCGATAGGGTGGTCCGTGCGCATATATTCCCATGAGACGAGCAGTGGAGCCTCAAATTAAACCAGTGTCCTCCTCCTACCGTACCGTATCAACGAACAGCGGTTGTTATAGTGGATGTCAATGTCTCAGAATCATCGTAAGTTGCCTAGTTGCTTAATTGTGCGTCCGACTTACTCTCCTAGCTTATCGTAGCCTCCAAGTGCCCAGCGATGCGCCATTCGAGTTGAAGCCATCATCAGGGAAAGGATGGGGTGCTTTTGCCACAAGACGAATTGAGAAAGGAGCTATGATCTTAATGGAGAAGCCGCTCTTCATTATCCGGAAGCCGCATGAAGAAATCAGGGAAGAGGATGTCTGGATAGCCATTCAACAGTTAGCACCAAGGGAGAAGGAACAATTTCTGTTCCTCCGCGATAATGCCTCGAAGCCTTTCATATACTTGACAGAAGCCTTTGCTGAGAACTCCTTCGCAATACCGAACAGCACCAGGGACCAGGCCAACGACCCTCCAATCCATGGCATATTCCTCCTTCACTCGCGCTTCAACCATTCGTGTATACCCAACTCCAAGATTCCAACTAGCGGTGAAGAGACCATTACAAGTTTTGCAACTAGGGATATTGTCGCTGGCGAAGAGATCACTTTCTGTTATAATCCGGGTTTCGAATGCAGAACCAGGCATGACCGCCATCAAGCGCTGCGTTTCGTATGCGATTGCAAAGCCTGTCTAGCCGGCACTCTCTTCCAACAACTTAGTGACATGCGCCGAAGACTCATTCGAGGGCTACAGTACCTTACGCTTGGCGAAGATTTGAATGGACAGCGACAGGGTTCTGCGTCACCAATCATCGTCGACTCTCAGCTGAAGAGAGCAGCAGAAGATTTCAGTATTCCCCTTTCTGCTAGATTGATCTATAACATCCTGGTCGTGTATCTGCTAGAAGAGGAGGGATTATTGGACGATTTCATGATCGAAAGACTCAATCCAGACATATTGCAAATAGCGGCCTTGTTTGAGACAAAAAGAAACGCCAGAATTGCCAGGCTTGTCATAGTGCAGAAAACCTGGCTAGACAAGTTGAATATGGCTTTTAGGCTGTATAGGAGAGCAGACATCGCTGATCATGCCATTACTATGCAGCTACGAATGCTACGCGGACTTTCTGTAACAACTTAGCACAGAAAACAAGTCTTACCTTTTGAAGCCTTATCAATCTCCTCCCGAAGTCGTTTCATCGACTTTTTTCCCCCTTCGCTGTAGATGAACGACATATTGACATAAATGACTAGTAGGGAGTATGCTCCCTGGCGAAAAGTCTCACAACTTGCTGCCCACGAAAATCGTTCAGCAACACCGAAGTCAGACAAAGTGCCCCCTCGAAGGGCCCCGGCTGGAACTCCTGTTATACCGCAGATGTCCTGTTCTAAGTAGGCCTTATTGCCTAGTTACAACTAATCATGTTGACATAGACATCAATATATATCAGTAGTGTTAGATAGCAGTAGGAACAACACCGGAAGGCACCGTTCTGAAGAACAAGTCTGCGAAAGACTTCACGTGGCCATTCGAGCTCACGTGATATACCCAAGCTCGGATGCAAAATTCATCTCGGCCTTCCACACTTGGGGCTGTACATGCAGAGGGCACAAGAGGAAGAATGGCACCAGACACATATATTCAAGATGAGGCAGCACTTGTTACCCCTTATTGGAATCACACTCGGATCTTACAACATCATGCCAGAAAACCAAATTTCATTAATGTCTTATTCGACTACCTTCTCACTCATCGTCCTCACAATTAATTAACCATCAAGACCGAAGACATATCTCGCCTTCAGCACATATGGTCCATCCTCAGGTCCAAAGATTATCTTCTTGTCCCTGCCCCACTCAGGGTAGTTGATAGCACCAACCCAATCTTCGACCTCCATGACGATACAAGCGTTCTGCTCGATGACTCTTGGGCGATCGGTGACGTTGAAGAGACCCTGTGTTGACTTGAGCGCCACGGAGCCGTTCTGGCCGCCGCAGGAGTAGATTTGGAAGGCGTCTTGGTCCGTGTAGACATCGACTGAGATGCCAGACCAGGCGGAGGAGAGTGTTGCGACGGGGGCGGCTTCCCAGGAGTAGGGTGCGACACGGTTGGTTAGGTAGCAGGTGTCTGTTTGATCTCGTCAGTAGGGTTCATATTAGATACTTGAATATTTCTAGCCAGGAATGGATATGGAAGACTGTGCAGAGAGTAGACTCACCATAACCAGTACAGTTGGAACCACAGTTACCCAACAAATCGGGGTTCGTGAAGTTGGCACCGATCTGCTTTGGCTTGCTCCAGAAGTCGTTCAAGCCATCTTTCTCGTTGGCGATGATATCGCCGGTGGGGATGAGGATGGGGTCTGTGCCGATGCGCTGGCCGCCATATGGGAGGTGGAGGGTGTGGTTCAGGGCGGTGGCTGTCTCGTTGTTGGCGAAGCCATCAAGGTTCCAGTACACCTGTTCATTGATTGTCAGCTCCGGATATTTTAATTTCATATTTGTGTCGCATTCAAGGTATTTAATTTGCTTCTTGCGGGACCCAGAGGAAAGCTGCTCCCGATAGATGTGAGGGAGGAGAGGGGGATACTCACATGACTACTCAACATAATCGGCGTCTTCTGCTCCAGACTTATAGCACTCATGCTGAAATCCCACGTCATGTTCCCGAGCGTATACGTAACATAACTGACCACCTCTCCAGGGAAGCCTTGATTTCCCGCCTCATCGACCAGACTGAAAGTGATACTGTTCTTCGTATGAGCGACGACAGTCCAATTGCGCCAGTCCCAGCCATTGGGTCCGCCATGCAGCGTGTTTAGGCCATCGGGGTGTTCAGGCGTTTTATGCTCGTTGGGGAGAATGTGATAGCTCGTGCCGTCGATGGAGAAAGTCGAGTTCTTGATCCGGTTTGCATATCGGCCTGGCACGCCGCCGAAAAACGGGTGTTGCTTGTCGATGCTGTAGTAGGAGGCATTGTCCCAGCCGGTCACGATATCTCGCTCAATGCCGGATTTGTCGTTGACGAAGAGGTTGGAGAGGGCGGCACCGTATGGAACGAAATGTGCGCGGATACCAGTGCCCGTGATGGTGTATTTGCCGTCAGAGTCAGGGCCTGGAGTGGTGGTATTAGATAGTGCAGCAACAGCTGAGACCCAGAGGGCGGACGAGAGGAGTGAAGAGCGCATCTTGAGGGGATTGAGCTTCTACAAGTCCAGGACCAACAAAGATAGAGGAGAGCTGAAGCTTCAAGAGGGACTCTGGGAAGTGACACAGAAGACTCGGTGAGAAGAAAATCGCGAGGAGGGGTAGCTCCAGCTTTATACCCCGATGGCAAGCTACAGAGCTACAATGCTACCTACTTACCAGCAAAGCTACCTGGAGCTCCCATGCATCGAGCATGCATCATCTCATCCGAACCAAACTTCCTTCTCAGGAACGGGGGCCCGACTAAACTCTTTCCCTGCTAGGGATCCCTCCCCTCGGTTCATTTGACGTGAAGAGGAAGTTCGCCAGCTGATCTCCCACGCCGCTTGTGTGTAAGAGCACCTATGAGGAGAGGAGGCACAAGTGACTTCTGCACCACGTTGTGAATGCGGGGGAAAGCTTTGTACCCCCAGACCCCATAGGACGGATCTCCAGCCCCAGAACCGTCACCGCACCAGGGAAAGAAGGATACTGCTCGGCTACGCGGACTTACACGAGCTACTCCATGCGATAGCTAGGTAGGTGCGTACGATGGTAGTGCGCCCCCGGAAAAACTATATACTAGGGGATATTTGACAAGCCTTGACAGACCTTGACAGTCAAAAGTTCGTGATGGGAAGCTCGGGGGCTCGGTGCAGAAATGTCCAGACGAGAAACGATAGACGAGATGACGTTGAGATAGCCTCATCCGATTGGTGCGTTTATTCGATCGACCTCTTCCCCAGCCTCGCCTAGCTGTGCGGGGTTGGGGATTTAAGACTCCTTACTGGTTTCCCCAGGCAGTTCAAGCTTTTGGCTAATTCGCCCGTACCGGGAGGCGTACGTCGGCTTCTTCGCGGTCTTATTACTGGTGCGCATGTTGTATGGCGGGGGGTGGTCGGTTATACTTCTAGAAGGAGGAAGGATGGAAGGGGTGGAAGGGTTGATGCATCCTCGTATGCATGGGAGGCATGCATGGCGAGCTGTCAATCGACACGAGCGGGTACTGAAGACGGAGACTACTGTATGGCCTTGATCAATTTCATATAGCGGAAATTGGAGTTTTGGAATTGGGAATCAGTCTGGTTGGTTGATGTTGATTAAGCACTTTGAGAAATAAACTCAATCCAGGCACACAGACAGATAGACTTCCGTTTGCTGGGAATAATTTGGATCATTCTGCAGAGCAGGAGAACTGTAATGAAAGAGAGCTTCACAGTGGGACACAGGATCATGCAAGTCCTGGCTGGGATGTTAAGTCATACATTCTAGCCCTGCGGACCCCTCTCGATACTTACAGACCCCAGTCGCAAAGTAACAGCACTCGCCAAATATCAACATTCCCTTCCCTGTCCATTCACCGGTTCTTCCAAAAATCTCCATTCCCCCTCGCCTACGCTCACGCATCAATCAGGTTTTCTTCCTGGTTGGGTCCATTGGGCTTAGCATCGTCGCTGTTGTCCTTGGTATCCTTGCTTCCCTTGTCCTTGCCCTTGCCCTTGCGGTCAGCAGATCGTTGGTAGAACTCGGCGAGAATCTTTCCAGGGATACGGTTGAGCAGTTCCTTTGGATAAATTCTCAACAGACTCCAAGCCTGGTCGAGAGACTCGTAAATGGTTCTCGATTCATAGGGCGATTGTGAGATAAAAGTTCGCTCAAACTTCTCCAAGAATTCGAGCGAAAGCTTGTCTTCGGATGACAGAGCTTCCTCACCAACGACTGCCTTCATCGAAGCGGCATCGCGGCCGATGGCGTACTTGGCGTACAGCTGGTTAGAAACATCGCCGTGATCCTTTCTGGTAAGGCCCTCTCCAATGGCAGACTTCATAAGACGAGACAGCGATGGGAGGACGTTGATGGGTGGGTAGATACCACGGTTGGACAATTGACGATCAATGAAGATTTGTCCTTCCGTAATGTAACCAGTCAAATCGGGAATTGGATGAGTGATATCTTCGTTGGGCATGGTCAAGATGGGAATCTGGGTGATGGATCCATTTCGTCCTTCAACACGACCAGCACGCTCGTAGATGGTTGACAAATCCGTGTACATATAACCGGGGTATCCACGACGACCTGGTACTTCCTCACGGGCGGCTGAGACCTCACGAAGAGCATCGCAATACGCAGTCAAATCAGTAAGAATGACTAGGACGTGCTTCTCGAGTTGGTAGGCATAGTATTCGGCGGTGGTGAGAGCAAGACGAGGGGTAATAATACGTTCAATACTGGGATTTGTTAGCAAATTCTCCACCTCAATCGGGGAAACTTACGTGGGATCGTTGGCCAGATTCAAGAACAGAGTCACACGCTCCAAACTGCCGTTCTCCTCGAAATCTCTGGTGAAGAAACGGGCGGTTTCCAAGTTGACACCCATGGCTGCGAAAACGATGGAGAAGTTATCTTCGTGTCCATCGTGAGTTCCCTTGTTCGTCACACCCTGCTTCTGAACCAAACCAGCCTGTCGACAAATCTGTGCAGCAATTTCGTTATGTGGGAGACCAGAGGCGGAGAAGATGGGGATCTTCTGTCCACGAGCAATCGAGTTCATAGTATCAATGGCAGAAATACCAGTCGAGATCATTTCTTCGGGGTATACCTGTACATCTTAGCTCCATCCAATCTGTTATTTCAGGTAGCATATGCCGAACTCACTCGAGAGTATGGGTTGATAGGACTTCCGTTGATGTCCAAGTAATCCTCTGCGAGGACCTTTGGTCCCTTGTCGATAGCTCTTCCCGATCCATCGAAGATACGACCCAACATATCCTCGGAGACACCAAGCTTCAAACTGGTTCCTGTAAATTCGACTTTGGACTACACTTCATCAGCATATGTCCTCTGTGTCCATCATCGTAGCGTTCCTACCCTCTTGACATCAATACCAGATGTGCCTTCGAATACCTATTCGCCAGTAAGTCGTCTGCATGAGCTAGTTGATTATTGGAAGCTATACCTGCACCACAGCTCTGTCACCTATCCCACAGCAAAGTCAGCCACTATCCAATTGATGCGATTGAAGCTATCCGCCTACCTCGAGCTTCCAGAACCTGTCCAGAACGTTGGGTGCCATCAGGCAGCGTCAACGTAACAATCTCGTTGTATCTAGGGAATTTGACCTTCGCAGATATCAGCATCCAGCCCCAGCCCTCCTACCCTTAACAACCGCACTCACATTCTCCAGGATGACCAGAGGGCCGTTCACACCCCCAATAGTGTTGTATCGGATCCTTGGCGTAACACTGTACGAGGAGGGATCCCGTGGGTCTCCCATGACGGCGATTTTTGCGGGAATTGAGGGTAGAGCAATAGCAGCAGGTGAAGCTTGAGAGAAGGTTGCCTGCAGTCGTGGAGTGGTGCGGATGCAGTGCGAACTGGCTGTCGTGGGGGGGAGGTTGGATGGAGCTTGACTTGCTTTTTGGAGGAGCTGGAGCTTAGCTCGAGATAAGTGACAGGTTACGTAAGCAGGACATCTCGGTCTGATTCTATCACTTCTAAATATATCCAACGCAGATGGCGAATATAAAACAAGCTTCAAAAATGTAATTGAATCTACAGCCGCTGAAGATTTTTCATATTTTCTCTCTTCGCACTTATCAGGGATGGTCGTCTGTGACGTCCATGTATGAGGACACCAGTGAGCCTTCTCTTTCCTCGGCACTAATGTCAACCTACTTCTTCTTTCCTCATTGATATTGAGGCCGTTGAAGTTTGCCAGGTACTAGATTTCTGTGCTTAGGTTTCTGTGTTTGTCCACTTTCAGTATTATGACTTCCGGTTCTCTTGTCACCACCCTTCGCATCAATTTCACCCACCGGTCAAATCTTGCGCAGGCCCACCCAACTACAACCATCACTAACTGGTCATAATTAGGTCATAGAATTGTGGCTCAATGATGCTTTGGCTCCTTGGCGGTATCATAGGAATGTATCTCGACAGGTGAAATCGGTCTTGGCTGGCAAGCGTCTTCATGTTTCTCGCCAGGATGTCTCTCGGACTTTTCCTGTGCTTCATAATACATGCTGAAAGTTTTTCATCAAGATTCGCTTTTGATACATATCGTAACCGGAGCGTTCTTCACAGTCTCACTCGAAAAGAGACTATCAATTCAAATGCCGGTGAGTACAACATGTGTCACGCGACTGCGAGAAGATTCATCCCTGTCACAACAAGATCTTTCTGTTCTGTTAGTGTTTATTTGGCTTACACAAAACCGCTAGTGATCACAAAGCCATAACGTCAAAAAAAAAAAAAAAAAAAAACATGTCTATCGCTGGGCTTCAGAATCCTACGTCAAACGCAGACTGTTGTCCGAACTCCTTGATCCTTCCAAAGTCAGCGACTAAGTTCCTGCTTCTACGAGCAAAGCTTTTGAAAATGACAAGTTAGCAGCTGGTCTGCTCAGACAGTTTCATCTCAAGCCTTAAAGATAACGGTACAACACAAATGTCTCATAGATGCAATGCGACATAAACTCCCATTGTTGAGGTCAGCCTCGTGGCCTTTATGGATTGTCCGAGAATTTTTTCTTTTCATCTTAACCTTGTTGCAAGCACGAAAATAGCTCCTTTTGGGGGAGGGAGGTTTGTTCCTGCATATCCAACAGATTTTGTTTCGGTTCTAGACTCCTCACTTTGATCTTTTTGTGTTTTGCCATTAATTGCCAGTCACAGGCTAGTAGCTTCCGATGTTCTGCTCGCTTGTCACTCGCTGAAAGGGGGAGATTTGAAGAGAAATTCCTTCATCTAAGCATTCGTAGTTGTGACAGTTTTTTGGTTGGACATCTGTCTTGTGTCAGTTTGTTTGAACCCAGTTCCAGCATAAGTATTATAGCTTGGCTCCAAAGTAGTGGCTTACAAGCTATGCTTTGAGGTATCTTGATTTGTCGTTTAGATTAAATTTGCAAGTAAACAATAGGAAAGGAAAGAAACTGCTAGAAATATTGTGGCGAGAAAAAGATACTATCACTATTTGTTGTGCAATTATACGGTAAATTTCTAAAGAGCAGTCCTTCGAATATTCTTCCACGGGCTCCATGACCATGACCATGACCATATCTCCCACCACTCATTCCACAACCGCCAACAAAAACCCATCAACCATATCCCCTGGCTCTTTCTTCCACCCACTAACAGTCGAAATCATCGTCGCACTTACACCCTCCACACCTCCCACCTTACTAACCAGCGTCTCCCTGCCCTCAACATCACCTCCCTCAAAAAGCTCCCTGACAACATTATCCACATAAACCACACCACCCTTCCTCGTCAACTTAACCGCCTCGACGAAATACTCCCACTGCTCCTCCCAATCGGCATCCAAGAACACGAAATCAAACACCCTACCCTCCTCTCTCAATTTCGGCATCACGTCCAAAGCGGCGCCGAGGATGATCTCAATCTTAGATGACATCCCGGCTTGTTCAATGTTTTGGAGAGCGATGTCTCGATGTTTGGGATTGATCTCAATGCTCGTTACGGAGGCGCCGGTGGATGCGAACCAGAGTGTGGAGTAGCCGCCTAGAGTGCCGATCTCGAGAACAGATTTCGCACCCATGAGTTTACATTGTAGAGCGAGGTATTGGCCTTGGAGGGGGGAGATGGTGATGGGTGGGAGGCCGGCGGAGAGAGAGTTTGAGAGGGCTTTTTGGAGGGTGGGGTTCGAGGGGAGGAGATGCTTTTCGGCGTGTGTGGTGAGAGCACTGACTTGGGCCAGCTTGCCGGTTGCTCTGGTTGACATTTTAAGGGTGGCTTGGATTATGAGTTGACGTGGAGGTAGAGTGATCGATGGTCTTGGGATGGTGGTTTTGAATATGATTGAAGAGTGGTTTCCGGGAATGAGGAAATGTTTTAAGACAAAGTGGTAGATACCAGAGATGCAATATGGGGATCCGATAAGGTATTTATACCTCGAATTCCTCTCCTCGGTATATTCAATTGTTTATCCCCATGTTGATGCTTAAATCCGGCCATCTCCCATCATCAAAGGACAGTCCTTCCAAATGGTGCTAAAATCTCACGCAATACATATACAAAGATGACTCAGTGTAACAATGCTGCCTGAGATCGACAAAAACGGCTGCAGATGTTGGTTGTCTGAAGTACGCGTGCCCATCTGATAGTGCGGATACGGAGTTCAAGCGAGATCTTGAACTCCGGAATGCAGAACGAGACGCCAAAGGCTTTGCTCATGCATGATCCGTTCGTCGGCCATCCCTTTGAATTTGATTGAGCTGGAATACTAAAAAGTTCCCGCTTAGGTCAATTCCTGTAACTTTTGTAATTTGCTGTAACCAAGCTTGATAGTTGTTGGAGAAAGTGAAGTTGCAGGCGGAAAATGGGGACGAGTGACCGAGGAGATTCGATGGGGTAGCAGCCCAGCGACTCTTACTCTTCAAGCTATAAGAAGCATGGAGTACTTGATTACTAATGAAAACTGATTAAATGATTAGTTTCTAATGCTATTTTGGACAAATTAAATGCTTCAGTTGGTATCTTTAAAACTCGGATCCGAACCCTTTTCTCTTCCTTCAAACCCCCCACAGAGCTTACATGGCATCACATCCCAACTCTACCCACCTCTTTCGAATCTCTTCGCGCTCCTAGATGAGTGATCAGCACCATTTCATCGCCATATGGACCGGAAGACAAAATTACATACCTCCTCACTCGCCCTCTCGAACGCCAAAATCCCCTGCTTAATCCTAACCACCAGCAGATTCGCCTTCAATCCCCTACTATACCTCTTTTCCAACTGCTTCTCCAGGCCCTTCAGCGTATATCCAGGCATACCAAACGCCGCAGCTGTAGTCTTGAACATTAAACCTCCAATACCTCTTCCAACCCCTTTCACGAAACCAATGGGACCGTCTCGCTTGGCGCCACTGTAAGGCTGGGTTACGAGGCCGGTGATGCCGTCGTAAAGACCGTAATAGACTTCCTTTGAAGCGACTTTCACGCCGGATCCGAAGCCCGTTATATTGTCGCGGCGACGAACTGTGTCGTCCGCGAGGAAGAAGGAGGGTGCGTTATGGAAGCCGTTGGCAAGGTTGTAGAAGAGTGCTACTGGGACTGTAGGTTCAAATCATATCAGCAGGGTACTTTACACTGTAGAATGTTCCTGATTTGTGGATTGAGAAAGATCGTTTCTCGTTGGAACAGGGAAGTAAAAATAAACAGAAACGGAGCACCATTACCTCTCAATCCCGTCGCAGCCATCGCGTAAGCAAAATGTCCTGTCTCCACACTAGCATCGTGTAACCTCCCATGATAATGCACTGTCTTATGGCTCCCATGCAATATATTGGGGAATCTCTGCGGTGGACTCCATGAGTGTGTGCGCTGCGCTTTCTTTCTATCCTTCGCATTTGGCAGCGTCTTGCTCGCCAATCTATATGCCAGTGCGTCAAGATGGGCAGGCGAATAGTGCGCCGCATGCTGTACGGGGTTGCGGGATGGGTAGTAGTCGAGACTAGTGGAGGGCTCGAGGTATGGACCTTCGTCCGCAGAGTCGTGCTCGCTGGAGGGTTTCTTCTGTAGTGCTTTTGACATGCCACGGGAGTATTGGACGGTTTTGGAGATGGCGGTTGTGGCTGTTCCGGAAGCAACTGCGATGAAGCCCATGATCGGGTCTCCTGCACCTTCATCAACGTACCAGTCTCTGTGGCGGACGCTGTTGTTATATCAGCAAAAAACGCAATCATAGTGATTTGAGATTTAAAGAACGGTAAATTCTTACAGTTTATGACTCCCGAATTTCAACAATCCAGCATCAAGTAAAACAGCGGCTGCCAGATTGCTCAGTCGGATATTAGTATTCTTGACCCTCCAATGCGCAACTCGATCCGGACGCAATAGACAGCGCATCGTGTCCATGTTGATAGATTGATGGAACGAAGCAGCTGCATCAACAGCTCCATTCTCGCCTGCGATCTTCTCGGCCATCATCTTGACATCCTTCTGCACTTGTGGCCCAAGAGCAGTCGTGATACTATGTGCGAGTGTCTCTTCCGTCATCTTCTTGAACGGAATTGGTTCAGGTCCTGCACCAGCTCGATGGATCATTGCCCCCCAGAAAGGCTGATCACCAAAAAATGGGACAACAACAGTAGGTTTCCCCATCGCTATACCAATGGCTGTCGTCCCAGCACCGCCATGATGAACGACAGCCGAGACGTAGTTGAAGAGCCAGTCATGAGGCACATTTCCGAGGAGGAAAACACCTTCGGGAACATCAGCTGCTCCTAGACCTCCCCAGCCTTTCGACACCAGGGCTCGAACACCTGCCCGTTTTACGGCTCCAAATATCATGTTCGTCAGCTCGTTCGGCTTGTCGACTACGATGGAGCCGAAGCCGATGTAGACTGGTGGTGGGCCAGCGTTGAGAAAAGCCATCAAATCATCAGGTGGTGTATAGGAGGAAGATTGGTCAAGGAAAGCGAACCCGCTGATATTGATGTATGATCCCCAGTCAGGGGGTTTGGGTATCAGTGCCGAAGACCTGGATGTTGTTAGCAGTGTGAGGATGCTTGCAGGAATAGGACGTACCAAATGTAGGTAAATGGCACTTTCATCCTCGAAAGAAGCATATGGCCCCAAAGAGGAGAGATGGGATCGAGCTGTAAGGTCTTGACTCGAAATCCATTGATCACATCACTCAGACTGTATTCCGTCAGCTATTTTTCTTCGAATATCCAAGTGCACCTACCCCTGCCAGGCTAATAACTCCATCATCGTGTAAGATATGTAGTTCGCAAAACCAGGGTCCGACTCATTCCTATCCAGTGACGCGAGAGGATGTGGAAAGTGTTGGGTAGGAGACCAAGGCATTCTAGATAGATGTCAGCTCACAATTGAGGAAGCGAAGATGCTTAACCCACGTGAACATCATATGAAGCGGAATTCCCAGCTTCTCCGCGCAATGGATGTGCCCATAGCTGGGTGGATTGGCAATAATAGCATCCGCGATGAACAAGCGATCAATCTCCTCTTCTCTTGTATACTTTTCGTCGGGCTTCTGTCCCATCCCATCTCCAGGCTCAATGCAGCCCCTCCAACAGCCCTCGATGATCTCCGCAATGGAAGCTCTCTGCGCGCCTACATCACCCGATCTCAAACTCTCCATACCAGGCATCAGCCCTGGATTCTTAACCATGTACGCCATTAGGGCTGCAGGATCACCTCCGATCGAGAAAAACTCGAGGCCGTTCTCCTCCACAAAATCTTTGAACACGGGGTGAGTACATAACCTCACACGGTGATTATACGGCTCCTTCATCAACACCTTCCCAATCGCAATGAAGGGCTGTACATCTCCTCTTGAACCCACGATATGGATCGCAATATTCAGGCGAGGGCAGTTTGCGTATTTGCCTAGCACTGATTGGAAGTTGTTTTCATATTCTCGATTGTTGGGCGTTAAGTCCTCGCCTATCTGAGGATGACCTCTGGGATGGCGTGATCGTTTCTCGAGATACTTGGTAAGTGCTGATGCCTTATCTCGAAGATGGATATTTACACGTCCATCGTCGCGGATCGTGGCTTTGGCGTGGAAGTATTCGTTCGTGTGGTCAACTTCTCCGACGAGTGTTTGCTCTGAAGCGATGGACATCTTGAAGTGCCGCTCTATCACCAAACTCTGGAAGTGAGATCTGTGATGCAGTAGAACTTCTTGAGCTCAGAAGGACAAATGTCCATAAGGGGTATCTTTCAGAGAAAAGGGAAATTAGCTAAGAGCTTCTGAAAAGGCTGAGAACTGGAAGACGATTTAAAGTATTAAGAAAGGAAAGGCTGACACGCGAACAACATGGGGAAATGCCGTACACTAATCGGCCACATTAGGCAATTTTACTCGTCCAGGTAAGAGCGCCACAACACTCGGCCGTAGGAATGCCATCAAGCCTCGATATCAACGAGCCATTGAGGAGCCATGGAGACCGAGGAAGTTGATCATGTCGAGCGGGCCTAGACGCGAGAACCAAAGGTAACGGGCGTACTGCTTACTCTGCACCTCTGCTGACTGTAAAACAAGCTTCTGCCGGGGTCTCAATACAGGCAGTCTGAATAGACCAATAGGGCTTGCAACAGCGTGCAGCGACGATGACTAAAGCCCCAAACAGACCAGTATTGGGCATCGCCTAGGGCTCGAAGAGGATAGTGTCGGGATATGACTGGATGTGACAGGGTGTTGATTTGACTCCCAACTCACGAAAGGTAGAGTTCACACACCAGTGGCGTCTTGTCATCCTTGTTCGCGGATGGAAAAGCCTGCGAGCCGAGAAGGACGGTCCGGAACTCCCTCATCGGTACGGGATCATTTCTTCTCCCTCTCCGAGTGTGAGAGACATCGGGCAGGGCTCAAAATGTAGCCGCGCTCGGCCCTCGGTATATCTTCATCTTTCCGTCCTGGACGTCAACGGGGCATTTGAGTGCCGATACCGATAATAATTCTATCGGTAGAAAATGCTGACGTCGACTGGCCGGTAGTTAGCAGGCTAATATTATCTAAAGCTCGTAGTGCCTCAACTTAGTGATGATTGATGGTAGGGTGAACAACTAGAGTTTCTCTAGCACCAGACTAGGAACGACGGACAAGCCAGAACTGCAAGTGCAATGTTTCTCTTCAAGCCCATTGTGAAGTTCGATCATTCCCTGCACTTTCATTTTGGTAGGGAGACTTCTCCTTTTTTTTTCCTCCTCAGTCTTCCAAGGGGAACATTGCAATCTACGAGATTGCGAGAATAGTAGAGACTTCCGCTTCTCACTTGCTCGCGGCCCCTCTCGTCTCCCTCTGCGAAACCCCTTTAAAATCTTTCCAAGATGGCAGAAGAAATCAAGAACAATAATGAACGTTCCACGATCACAGGCCGGGTCCGAAAAGCCTCCTTCTCAACCACCAATGCGCTCCTCAATTTCAATCCCCAGCCAGGGATGTGGGCAGCGACCGGCACTGCAATTGCCTACGCTCCAACACTCACCGAACTGCGCGAGCCGGTGGCAGGAGGAGAGAATATCGAGTTCGATGAACACGGACGCAGCGCACGAATAGTGGTGAAGGACAATTCTGGGGCTCCTGTCTTAGCACTCTCGCGGACAAGGACAAGGACAGGGACGGGATTGATACAGAGCAGTACTGTTGAGCAGGAAGGTGCAAAGGGAACTCAAGTTCAAACACAAAATCAACAGGAAGACGTGGAGAAGGATCAAGAAACACCAGCGGCACCACAGCGAGCCCCAACTCTAGCCCAACAAGCCAAAGTCCTAACAAAAGAAAAACACAACTGGAAAACCACAACCCAGCACGGCCTAACCGCAGCCTGGAAATTCGTCTCTACGCCTACCGGCTTCCTCATGACGCTCTACGGACTTAACATCGTAGCCTGGGGCGCCATGCTGTTCTTCCTGCTCCTCGGCGCTGCGCCAGCTATGAACCATCCGAGTAAAGACGCGGATAACTCTCCCCGGAAGAAATGGCTCGAGATCGATTCGCAGATCTTGAATGCGCTGTTCTGCGTCACTGGGTTTGGGCTGGCGCCGTGGCGGTTTAGGGATCTGTGGTGGTTGGTGTGGGTTAGGTTTGGGAGGAATAGAGAGGCGATGAGGAGGCTGAGCGAGCAGAATGCGAGTTGGTTTCGACCTCCAACGTGGTATACTGAGGGCAACTCGTCTGATGTTGAGGGGAATGATATGAATGTGGATGAGAAACGCGTGACGTTCACAGGCGAACTCGCGCCGCCTACGAGGTTGTGGAAGTTGAGTTTCGTGGTGTGGATGATGGTTTGGAATACGCTTTTCCAGGCTGTGCTTGCGGCTATGATGTGGGGGTATAATAGATTTGATCGCCCGACTTGGAGTACAGGGACGTTCATTGGGTTAGGGTGTGGTGTTAGTTTGTTGGCGGGTGTTATGATGTGGTGGGAGGGGAGGAAGATCAAGAAGATTGAGGGGCCGATTGTGAAGGTTGTTGATGCGGTCGATGGGAAGACCGCGGAGGGTGTTTGAATCTGTTAGTATTTAGAAGAGATCGCGGTGATATTGATATCCAGATGACATAGGCGAAATGTGACCAAATTTTTTGAAGATTTAGACACGTCTCACAGCAGATTCAGCGAAGGAGGGAGGTTTTTTCTAAGTACGATGCTTGCAACAATATGAAGATACCAGCCAGTGATATTGTCAAAGCCATGCTCACTCGGCCACTTCCTATCTCTATCCTTTCCAATCACTCATATCACAACTCCTGCTATGTCCCCTCAACGTCTCACCCCATTCAACCTCTTAGAACGGGTCACCACCGCCATAGAATCCACTACCACCACCATTACCACCAAATCCGCCACCGAATGGGCCACCAGGACCACCAGGCCCATTACCAGCGCCAAAGTTGGTTGACCTCAGCCTGTTGATACTGGGGATTACAGGCCTGCCAAATATAGCCGGTTGGTACATGGCTCCATTTGATAACATACCAGCGTTTCCACCACCTGGAATGGCGTTGTACCCGCTGCCGTAGCCTCCTGCCGTTGGGAGAGCACCTGGGCGTGGGATTCGCTGGTTCCAGGCTCCGGCAGCGCTGGGCATGAAGGCTGGAGCGTTGTTCTAGGCACCTGTGAAGGGGCTCTGAGACATTGTTGGAGATGTTGTTGCTTTGTTTTTTCTCGTTTGTTTTTGCTTGTTTGATTTTGCTAGTCTTGCGTGTGCGGAGCTGTTTGTTGAGATCTTGTATTTGTGATATTTAAGGAAGAGGAAACTGAAAACTGGGAGAAATTGGCTAGGTATTCATACTCCTTGGGACCTACCTGTGTTACGGAAGGATACTTGGAACTTGGTTGGAATCAGTTTGGGAAGGAGATATCAGGCATGTTATTCAAGCGAATAAAGGGAAATCTTCTTGGATTGAGACAAATGGAAGATTGAAGTGCAAGGAGAGCTATTTAATACCCTAATTCTAGGTGGCACTTGATTCGAACATGCCTCGAACAGGCCATATTGCGGTGAATAAGGTCTTTGGAGTTCGATTAACCAAGTATGCGGGCCGCTAATTACGGCAGAGTTCGAGTCTGCAGGCACCGACAAGGAAAGACAAGAGCAGCATGCAATCTATTTACTTATTTGAGTGCAAGGTGGCGAATTTTAATGCGTATGGACGATTTTTGATGAGCTCTCGGCCTTCTAAGAGTCAAGCTGTCGCTCCCTCCACATGTTTGGGACGCGGGTCTCCCAAAGGCTACTCACTGGTAGAAGCAACTGACATTCACACTGCCGCGCAGTGGGATTGCTTTCATTTCGAAGCGGCATATCTCGGGTGCTTCCTGGTCGCTTTTTAAGCTCATACCTCAACGAGGGACCATTCGCTGCCAGCGTCACCAAGCTTTTAGCAAGCCCTCTCGGTGCTTGATATGACAGTTTTGCCTCACTTGCCTCAGGTTTTCATCCACTTGACATTCAACCCTTTGCTACAATAGCCTTCGCCTCTCTAGTCCTTCCCAACCCCTCCTTTCCATAATAATCCATGGGGTATACGCCATCGTTGCCCTTGGCCCAGTCCTCTTTCGCGCCCAACACAATCAGCGCCTCATACGGTGTCAACAGTGGTCGAGGGAATGCGTATCCCCAGTCGATGCTCAATCTTGGACAGGCAACCTGCACCCAGCATTCGACATCATCCATCATGGCAAGCTTCCCAGGGAAGATCTCGCTTAGAAGGAGGTTGATGTAGGGTATTCCTTGGTCTTCGAGCTTCTTCTCGATCAAAGCCATCGTGTGGGGGTTTCCTTGACGGCCGAGGGAGCCAAGAATTAGTCCCCATTTCTTGGCGGACTTTGCTGTCGAGATAGCTTCCCTTCGCAACGTGTGCATTTCCTTGTGGTCGTAGCTCTCCCTCGTGAGCTTCCTAGAGTATGGATCATATCTATATGCTGGAATGGTGGGGTTATGAATCATTGCGCTCTCGAGATGGAACCGTCCATCCCCAAGATAGAGAATAATGTCCACTCCATCCGTGCTTGTAAGGCGTGGCGATGTACATCCCAGAATTTCTCCTTTGCTGAGTGGTGCGATCTGTGGAATGAGTAGATTATAGCCCGCTTTCTCCAAGGGTGCTCTTACGCCATGCAGTGTTGCATTGAACTGAATCGTCCCAACCATCGCTATGGTCTTGCCAGACGGGAAGTTCTTCTCCAGCGTTGCTAGTAGATGTGTTGTATCGATACTGATATCCACAAAGACATACAGTGTCTTGATCGTCGTAACGTCTACCGGAATGAGGCAAGAATGCGCATAATGTACCAGCAGGTCGCATCCAAGAGCCCTCGCAGTGTAGTCATCAATACAGCATGCTCCGTATGTAACATCGCCCATTATCAGCGTCTCGATTCCGGGGCAGAACTGGGCGAGGATATCTGATATTGTCGTCGCAAAAAGTAGCAATCCCTCGGGCATCTGTAGAGCAATCTTCTTAGACCCATTCGTTCGTATCCGGTGTATAGTTTTGTGAATCTCGAAGGAGTAATTTGGAGGTAGGAGGGCGATGGCGGCATTGATATCTGGGTCGTTGAGGATCTCAGGAGGGACTTGGTTGAGAGTACGAGCGGTTTTTCTTGGCTTTGATACTGCGCAATGTCAGCACTGCTCGTGTCTATCTTTTCTATATATCGGCATGGTCTTACCTTGTACGGCACCGCTCTCCCCACCTACTCCAGTTGCTTCATTCTTCAACGCAGCTTCTGCGGCTTGCTTCCTTCCTACGAAACGCTTCTTAGGCTGCCGTTGCGCCGCAGAAGCCTCTTCTATTTGCTCTTCGACATCCACGGCAATTCCCAAATCAACCTGTGCCCTGTCCTCCTCCATGTTGGCGATGTGTGCTGTTGTGGTGGCTTGGTCAGAAGTTGTAGATTGAGATCCAAAATTTACCCCGCCATCACGCTAGAGTGGGGTTCAGCCGATGTTACCCCGCCCCCTTTTCCTCGCTTCTCTCAACAACAAACAACTCTCTCAAAATCATACATCTCAAGATTTTGTTCCAGGAAAATAAGACAGAGTTTAACAACTACAGTGGAGGTACTTACATTTCCAATTTTAAAATGGCTCCTAGCAAACAACCCTCAAGTAGGAATGGCTGATATTACTATCAAAACGTATCTACGTTTTCAGGAGAACAAGAGTTTGTTTATTTATATGCTGTGCCCTGGTGACTTGACCTTTAAGGCTTTGAGTATCTGTACTCTTAGGTTGTTTGCCTTTGATGCAGCCGTCTAAAGTTGTTCGACGTGTGCTTTCTAGGCTAATATCACGTACCCTGAAATATGTTCAAAGCAGACAATTGTCACTTTTCCTAAAGTTGCACATTACGATATTCAATGTTAAAGTGCTCGTTTGTTACTTTATATTCGCTTCGACTAGCGCATCTTCTACTAGTGTCTTTCAAATTCATCTTCCAACGAAATCAACGAGTAAATCTACCCCAGACACGCCACACGACCCATCCCACGCGTCCATATTCACTGGCTTCAGTTTCCAACTCAAATCACGCTGCGACTACTTCAACTTTCGAAACCACCAACATCATCCCAAAAACATCCCATCGTTCTCTCGACCACTCAAGGCGACGAAAGCCCATCAGTTCAACTGTGATTCGCTCTGCATACGTCACTCAATCGGCAAGGATGGGGAACAACAAGAAAGGAAACCGCGTGAAGAACGCCAAAAACGCAGCTGTTGAGGATGAACCTACCACCAATCCTCCTACATCCCAGAAGAAAGGCAAACATGACCCATACACGCTCCAATGCTCCTTTAACTTCATCATGAGGGTGATCAGAGAAGTGGAAAAGAGCACCAAGAACAAGGAGGGTCTCACTTTCCCTCATGCCGAAATTGCAGGCCTCCAAAGTCTCTTGAGTGGAATGCAAAAAAGGTTCCGAGAGCTAGACTTCGACCCCCAGGATGTTTGGAACCCGCAGATGATTCTGGCGAAGAGATTCTCTATGGCTCGTGAGAAAGGCTCTCCAGTTGTCCTGACAGTCAACGAAGTCGCCAATTTTGAGTCGATCCTCCTGCCATTTCCTCGAAACCTTATTGTTGACAGGGAGAAGAGAACGAAAGATCCCTACATCCGGATGATGACGAGAACCGAGATGAAGGCCAATCTGAAGATAAACGATGCGATTTCTGCTCCGCCATCGGAGTGTACTTTTTTGCGCCGCCGGGAGGAAAGATCACCAGGGGTAGACCAAAAGATTCTGCAAGACATGAATGAATTCTCGGCGGTGTACGATCTCTCAATTCAAGACCGTTTGAAGTTGTTGATCGCATCTATGGCCCCGGAAGATGAGAATACTGCCGAAACAGCAGATCCAAGTCAAGCTGAACATGCGGTAAACACAGTCGAGGCAGCCTATTCAGAAGCAGTAAGTACTTCCTCTCCATCTTCAATTTTGTCTGACAAGTCAGAAGCCAAAACGAGAGGCGGACAAGGTCAACGACGATGAAGTTACCGAGACAGAAATGAACTGTATCGACGTAGTTCAGCAGTTTGTTTTCGCCTGCGCGGATTGCTACGAGATCCGTAAGTACTACAATCCCCAATTCTGTTCCTGATGCAGGTTATACCAGTATAGTTGCTGACTTGATCTTAGCTGTCGGGCCGGGAATACGAACATCTCTCCGCGGAACCCTTCAAGCTATACTTCACGGTCTGATCGATGCATGCCATGCCCGCGACTACCTATCCAAACTCAATGAGGAACTCGATACAAAGCTTCACGACCGCGAAGAGCAGCTTCTCTTCATCAGAAACTTGGCTGCTACTCTCGGAGAATCATTTCCTGACTTAGCTGAAAAACTCAAGGGTTTTCGGATGAGCAGGTCGATGAACACCTGGCTTTGGTCAAGACGGAAGTCGAGGGTCTGGTTACACACCGGGAAGAGGCAAACAGGAAGATAGGTGAGGGAATCAAGACGATGGATCGCCTGCGTCACGATGTCTTGGACAGAGATAGGGAGCTGACGAAAGCTTCTGGAGTGTTGAAGTCTACACAAGACAGCTATCATCTCGAACAATCGAAACTGAAACGAGCAGTAGAGAAGAAAGATGCAAATATTACCACTCTTCAGAAACAGCTCAAGACTCTGGCTTCTGGTCATGCTCGATCCAAAGAAGATTCGAAGAAGACTATTGATCATTTGGAATGCGAGCTCGAGAATAAAGAGGCTCAAGTGTCCGAATATGTGGCACAAGTTGAGACCTTGACATCAGATCTGGAGGTAACCCAAGCACAATTATCAGTGGCACCCGAGGGAGCCTCCCAATTCGACGAGAAGGAACAAACCATGAGCGCTAAAATCTCCTACCTTAACGAAGTTGTCCACCAGAACCAGTCTACAATCCTCTCCAACAGAATCAGTATCAATGCCGAGGATGACCATACCAAGAAAGCCGTCGAAGCTATGCGGCTGCTCAAGGACAAGGAGATGGAAGGCTTGAAGGCGGAAATCAAAGCTTTGAAGAAAGCTAAGACTATATCTGATCGAATTATGGAGAAAGACCGAGTATTGTTGACGGACTACAGACGAGAGAAGTAAGTTATGAAGGCGAGGCTGCAAGCTGTCAGTGGCAAACTTTCTAGTGTAGCTGCGGTGACAGTGGCGGTGGACAGTGATTTGGATGATAGTGCCGCAGTTCAATTAGTTCTCGAGAAAGAGCTCGAGGACGAGCGTGGTAGGTGTGAGTCAATAGTACCAGAGCGCTATCTGCGTATGGAAGAAAGAGAAGACGACTTGTACGACGCTTAAGGAGTTGGGTTCTGAAGAACATGTGGGAATTGGTTGCTTGTTCTGGAGGGACTATGAAGCTGCGTATCTGCAGATATCAGCACGTGTCAATAGTGTACGCCTTCGACGTCGGATAGATTCTGTATTGAGTATGCCGACGAGTAGTTTCTCTCCTTTACTTCTGAAGTGTTGACTGTGATTACTAGTCTTGATTACTCCACACCTCGCTTATTCTGCCTCCGCATCCCCGCCCCGATCCTGACCCGCACTCTTACTTAGTGCTGTGATGCATCTCGGTCCTCTCGAACTTCGCAATCTAACTTCAAATTATCTTAGACGACTATCAAAATCCCATATCTCACCTCTCAACCAGCAAAAAAATGTCACCAACCACCCTAAATCTAGTCGAGATCGATAGCCTAACAGCAACGATCATAATCGACAATGAAATCGATGTCCTTTCGACCACACCATCTATAGTGCAGAACAAAGGCCGCCAGGCCAACATCATGGCTTCTCAACCTCACATTCTAATGAATAGAGGAGAGGCGAAGCAGGAGATACCTATGGAAGCTATATGCTGTGGTGCGCATGGGCTGAGTGTCTTGGTCGTGAGTTACATATTCCTCCCCGCTTCCCTTCTTCGTTTCACACATCATTGCTTTCTATATTTCATATTTGTCTTTGAACACGTCGTCTGCATTAGTTATCCGATTCCCGCATCTGAAGAGTTTTGAGGACGTTAGAGCGGAGATTTGAAATAAAAAAGAAGTACATCATTCTCACACTTCTCTAGACGGTAACGAAAGATGGGGTCAGCCACTCCCTCCTCTTCGACACCGGTCCCGAAGGCGAAGCATGGGAGCGAAACGCCACCCGCCTTGGCCTCGATATCGCCTTAATAGAAGTAATCCAGCTTTCCCACTGGCATCGCGATCACTCTGGTGGAATGCTCCGCGCTATATCCATGATAACCGCCGCGAAATCAAAATCAGAATCCAACTCTTCCCCGGTTATAATCGACCTCCACCCCTCCCGCCCAACCTTCCGCGGCTTCCGCTTCGGCGTCGGAGAGGAAGAGCGGGTTGTAAGCATGCAAGCCGATCCTTCATTCGCTGAGATTGAAAATGCGGGAGGTGTGGTGAGGAAGGAGGCGGGTGCGCATGCGATTCTTGGGGGGTGGTTCGGGGTGTCGGGTGAGATTCCGAGGGAGTCGGGGTATGAGAGAGGGATTAGAGGGGGTGTGAGATTTGACGAAGGGGAGAAGGGAGAAGGGAAGTGGGTGAGTGATGAGGAGATTCTGGATGAGAGGTTTTTAATGTGTAATTTGAAAGGTAAGTGATATCCTTGCCTATCCAACCAAGAACGGATTCGATTCAGTCTTTACACTCTTCAAAGCTAAAGTAACTGATTTGTACTATATATGCAGGTAAAGGCATCATCCTCTTTACAGGCTGCAGCCACGGCGGCGTCGTTAACGCCTCTCGCCACTCCGTCGATCTCCTCGATGGCAAAGTTCCGCTCTACGCTGTTCTCGGAGGGTATCATCTTGTTGGCGAGCAGGAAGCCAAAATTCCTAATACGGTTAGGGATCTGAAGGCTCTAGAGCCGAGGGTGCTACTTCCGGGGCATTGTTCAGGGTGGAGAGCGAAGGTGGAAATTGAGAGGGAAATGCCGGGGGTGTTGGTGCCGTGTACGGTTGGGAGTATGTTTGTGTTTTAGGTTGTTGGGAGCGAGTGATGGTTGGGTTTGGACCCCCGAATTTGGATTTTACAATATTCTGTCTGTGGGAAGGAGGGTTGAATCGTTACGCTGCATATTTCCTGAGGCCCATTACTGAAAAGAAAGGCAAACGTGGTTCTAAAGAAGGTATTTTGTTATCTCGAAGTCAGATCCAGATACAGTAAATCTCAAAGAGACCTCTTTTCCGACAGACACGCCCTTACGTTACGCCCCCTTTAGCTGTCGATTGCTTATGTACAAAAGCCGAGTTGAGAATGAGCTTATGCCGTTGTCCCACTCAAACCTTGGTAATCTCAAAAGACTTCACCGAAACCTGACCACCAAGCGCCTTGGTAGCAAAATTAAAAATTCCATGACGAGTTCCCGTAAACCACTGAATGACATTAAGCGTCGTGTGAACTTGACCGAGCATCTTGAACGTCTTTCCATCAGTACTATACGAGAAGATGGAGCGATTGGGCGACACCGTAGTGATTTGACAGCGAAGCCAAACTTTACTGCCTGTGAGAGGCACGCTGGCGATCGTCGTGCCAAAGGTCTTTGTTCGCCAGCCACCACTGTTGTCCATCGCGATGTTGTCGACCATCTGCACTGTTGTGCTGGCGCCATTGCGAACAACACCGATCCATCCGGCATCATACCTCATGCTAGCCAAGCCAGCGCGATCCCCGTCCTTCATGCCCGAGAAGTCCAACTCAAGAGTTGCGTTGGACGCAGGGCCTAGGATGCGGTGCGTTAAGGTGTTTCGAGCAGCGAAGAAGTCGTTCGTCACAGTCGCCGTCTGGAGATTAAGTCCATTGGAGAGAGACCACTTGGTGTTGTCGGGATTATGGTTCCATTCGAATCGCGGCAGGAGTTTCGAGCCGGAGAAATCGAACTTTCCATCAATAGACTGAACGTCGCGCCTCGGGGGTAATGGGTAATCGTACGAGCTCTTCCAGTTGCCGCTGTTGTCAAGATCTACGTGTGGCCAGCCATTCGCATCCCACTTCATAGGTGCCAGAACAGGAAAGCGACCACTCGATCCCAGTTCTACGAATGCCATGTACCAATACTTGCCCTCGGGTGTAGCAACAAATGCACCTTGGTGAGGGGAGCCGCTGCCTTGGATTGGTTTCCCGTTGTTGGCTAGAACTTGCTGATACGAGTCGTACGGTCCCCAAACACCTCCGCTAGACTTGACGATGATCTGCCCACGACCCACTCCAGGGTTCGTCAGCCAGAGATAGTAGGTCCCGTTGATCTTGTAGAAGCGTGCTCCCTCGATGTATTTAAGCTGCGCGTTTGATTTGAAGACAGATTGTTGCCTTTCGACCTGCAGGTCTGCGCTCAATTTGGAAACAAAAGTCTCGGCGTCGGCTCCGTTGGGGACCCATTTGCCGGACGCAACGTACATTGTTCCGTCGTCGTCTACGAGGAGCCCGGCATCGTAGAGACAGTAGTTGGAGATTGTGGATGCCTTCTGCCAGGGCCCTTCGATGTTGTCGGCTGAGTAGATGTATGTTTTGCCGTTACTCTGTATACATCCTATCCAGAAAAACTTCTTGCGACGCTCGTTGTAGCGAAGTGAGGAGGCGTAGACACCTCCGTTATAGGCATTGCCCTGGGTGAGGTTGAACTTTGCGTCGTTGAATTCGAATGCTGGCATGGAGTGAGTGAGGTACTCCCAATTGACCAGGTCGTAGGATCGCAGGATAGGAGCGCCTGGCGAGTAGTGGAAGGTTGACGAAGAATAGTAATACGTGTTGTTGACACGAATCAAGTCAACGTCAGGCAGATCTTGGAAAATGGGTGGCTGTTGAAAAGTCTCAGCAGTGGTTTGCTGGGCCAGGACAGCGATGACCGCCGGAATGCATATCCCTGAAAGCCGCATGATGGAATCGTGTGATTATCAGACGAAAATGTGGGAGATACAGACGGAAATGTGCGAGCGTCCGGGATGATGCCATTATTTATATTCTAAAACGATGTTGACCATGGACGTGACCTGTCTGTGATCTGCACTCGCTTCATCAGCTGGATACTTAATATGAAATTCGGCAACCGGTTGAAGTCAGCCAGGAAGATGGGATCGTATTCATAAACCTTAATTTGACCTGAGCCAGGACAGCTCCGAGCGAAGGACCAACTTCTCACAGTTATGAGAATAGGCGCATCAATCAGAATAGGGCTTGATTTCTTGAATGCTACTACTGGGTACCTTTCATCGTATTGAAATCTAGTCGCAATGTTTACTCGGCAAAGATCGTCAGTACGCTCGAATAAAGCGCACCAATTAGAATTAGACCTTGGTGTCTTGCACACACTATTGAGTACAGTGTCTTGAATGGTACAAAGCCGCTTATAACGTCTACCCCGCAAGGACCATTAGTGCCTCAAACTATAGTAGACGCATCAATCACGATAAAAAACATTTATCCATTGCGCTAATAGGTACCAAAGTACTCTGTACCATATCGAAGTTACTCAGAATTTCGGAACATTTGCTTTACAGACGTCATGTGTGTAGCCGCAGCAATCAAAGAGTGCGAACAGTAACAACCCTCTAGGACCCTATAGAAGAACGATATGGAGATGGAGATGGACATCGAGATCAAGATCAAGAGGATGGATGAATGAATGAAGAAATTGTCAATAATTCAGTGTAGGAAGCGAGGGATTGCAGCCGATGAAACGAAACCTCCTCAGGAGATGGAAGGTATGCATCCTTCAGCCAGCTTTCAAGTCATCAGGCCTTAATATATAATACCTTCCAATTAAATTCTGCCAGTCAGGAGAATAGACGAGAATTGAATTGAATTCTTCCGCTACGGAGGAATTAAGTTCAGATACGGCTCTGAAATTTTCAGCCACAGAGGTCCGGAACTATTACTCCCCATCTGGTACATAATTTTTCAATGGCTGCACGCAAGACTAAAGGTACAGAATGATCTATTACAAGTCTATAATAAGTCCAGAAGAGTCAGAAAGTCCAGAACGAGTCCGGAATTAGATTTCGTTCTAGAAATACCAAGCTATGCCTGAAATTTGGTAACGGACCGGAATAATTATACCAGAGAGGTTAAATTCCAGTTCAAGTATCAAATGTCTATATACTCACTTTACATAACTCGAGCTAGGCTTGTTCTGGGACCGTAATGGACTCGTTCCGGGCAGATCAAAATCGCAGTGGGGGTAACGGGCCGTCAGTACTCCACACAAATCCTCGCTTCTCCACCAAGTCACGAGATTTTGCCTTAAGAATGAGTGGGAACTTAAGTTCATTCAGGCGCACAAGGACCGCAGGGAAGCAGTCTCTTGGGTTGTTTGGCTCAGCTAGCAGCAGATATCATCGGTGTTTAATAGACATGTATATATTTACGGCACCTGGAACATCTCCTCTCAAGCCTTCGAGCAACGGAAAAAAGCCAGGCCAGACATGTGGGGCAGAACAATACGAACACAGCCATACAGCAGCATTCAAAAGTATTTCCGACTCACTTTTAAATAGCCTTCCAGCACTGCTCTTGAAAACAACCTCCAAGTCCCTTTTAATGGCCGAATATTAACTTACATGAAATGAAACTCGTTAGTTGATAGAAAATGCAAGATATGCACACGTCTCGAAAATTTAAGCCCCACTTTTATAAATTACCCACGTTATTTGTAACTCAAGGCATGATTGAAGGCACGATGATGTACTGAGAGAGCCCTCGAATATCGTTTCACGAAAGAGTTAATGCAAATTATACCACATTATGAGACTTCCAACGCCAAAGCAATTTGAGACTGTTGCGTATAGCTAAACTCTTTGCACCAGAAAATTGGACAGTAAAGCGCAGACAGGATGCAAGCAACATAGAAGTCAGAGTGTTAAAATAAGGAGGTTGTCATTTAGATTGGAGAAGGGCTAGAGCTTTTAGATCATAAATCGAATGTAAATAGACAACTCCAAGATCTTGGAGAGAATGCTGTGCTGTACTTGACTCGTCGTCGAATGAAGGTTGAATCATGAGTCGAGCTCTTGAGGTTCACGTGATCATATCCTTTGGCGGGAGGTCAGCCCGAAGCTAAACGCCAGCAAGGTCAGCCAGCTCTGCAACGAATCACAGGCGCTGGAGGAGGAACATGTTCAAATGATTGCCCAGCACCACTCATGTTTCAACCCTCGTCACTCGTCTCCTTTCGTCGAAGTACTGCAGTACCTACTTTCTTCCCTCTCAGCCTTGCATCCGTCTCGATACTAGCTAGGTCGGGGCCAGATCACCAGTCACGCGAGCCTCCTCTGCAGCCTCTACATCCCTTCTCGTCGAATCAGATTTTATACCTGGGGTATCGCGGCGCATCGCATCTGTGGAAGTTAGGTAGCGAGGCACAATACACTGGTACAGTAGCCTCCCTCATTCAGCCCGGTGGAGGCGAGGGCGGGATCGAATTCTGCTCCGTCGTCCAGTCCCCAGTCAGGCTGGCCCAGTTTCCAACCAGACCAACCAGACCAGCCAGTTCAGCCAGACCAGCTCAGCTAGACGCAACGGAGAAGAAAGAGAAGGGAGCCCCTCAACACCACGGGGCATACCTAGCCACGCCGCCAATTGAGTCGTGCACTCTCCTCTGATTCTACTCTGCTCCACTCTACTCTACTCTGCACATCGTCACCATATCCTCCTCATCTCCAGCTGTTCATCCCTCCTCTTCTGCAAGCAGCAGTCATCCCGCGAGGCCGCCCAACGGCACAGACAAACAATCCTCACACCAGCTGCCCGGAGGAGGGAGAGTCCTTGCGCCGTGCGCCCACGAATTCGACCCTGCGAATTTCGAGGAGTACGAACTCTCCGACTATACTAGAATACAAGAGCGGAAGGAGAAGGAGCTCCAGCTTTCAAAACGAGAAGTCAAGAGGCAGGAGAAATTTCGTCAACTCGACCAGGCAGACGAAATGAAGTTCTCTCACAGCATCCAGTTCAATGCTGTACCGGACTGGAGCAGTCACTACATTGCATACAGTAATTTGAAGAAGCTGTAGGCCTTCCATTCTGCTGAAAATTTGCGCCCTTAGTTGCTCGGGAACTCCTGCTAACCCGGGGTAGGATCTACCAGCTCGAAAAATCCATCCACCGCCCAGCTGCAGACGACGCCGAACGATCTCCCTTAATACAACCTTCAGAAGACCCAGATCAGATATTCCAACGGGCATTGGATGTGGAGCTAGAGAAGATATCGTCGTTCTACCAGTTGAAGGAGTTGGAAGTCTACGGAGATGTCTCCGAATTTTTGAGGGACGAGGAATCGTATGAGGCAGAAAACTTCGATCAGGAGGGACAGGAAACTCTGAGACCAGGAACGAGCGGTCGTGCGAGTGACAGACCAAGACAAGGCAGTATATTCCGAAGCTTCCTCAGCAAGCCGAGAAGAGCAAGCACAGTCAGCAGGTCTATCGACGAAGGTGTGGAGGACAGCGATGATGAGGATGATGAGAATACTGCCCTTCGCAAGAACAGGCCTGCAGCAGGTCGCAGCAAGAGTACTCCTTACGATGTGAACATTGGGAGATCGGGGACGGAGGATATGCGGGCTTCAACGGAATTCAGCAAGTCAGTTCGACGAAATAGTCAAAATTACGACGATTATGCCACCGATGCCTTCTCGACCCTCTACTCATCCGGGATTACCTTGAAGAAGCGGGCCATCAGTCTGTACGTCCAGCTGTGTGAACTAAAATCTTTCGTCCAACTCAACAAGACTGGATTTACGAAGGTGTTAAAGAAATACGACAAAATCTGCGATCGAAATCTCAAGGCGAAGTATATCGAGAAATTTGTTACCCCTGCCTATCCTTTCCGACCAGAAACAATGACACATATCGAGGAAAACATTGCACGGATGGAGCAGGCATATGCGGATGTTGTGACCGGAGGGGATGTAGTCTTGGCTAAGAAAGAGTTGCGCTTACATCTTCGAGAACATGTTGTTTGGGAGCGAAATACCGTCTGGCGAGAAATGATAGGAATTGAAAGGAAAGCCCAAGCGGCGAATATGGGTCTTAGGAGGACATTACTCGGAGCTGACAATGATCCTGGCAAGGCACGGCTGCAGGGTGACGACTATGATATTCCAGATATGAAGGAGCTAGACACGCCTGTTGGCAGATTCAGGTGTCCAACTTGGCTCTTTAGCTCGACGATGTTCACCCTTTTGGTCATTGTGGCCCTCTTCATTGTACTCCTATACCTTCCTATCATGAAGAAAGTGGAACAACAGAATTGTCTAGCAATGTTGGCATTCGTCAGTCTGTTGTGGGCGACTGAGGTATGTACAAAGACTGAGCCTAATAACAAGTAAATGCTAATTGCTTAGGTCATTCCTCTCTTTGTCACATCATTGATGATCCCATTCCTCTGTGTCGTTTTGAGAGTGGTTCGCTCAGACGAGAAACCTCATCATCGACTCGAAGCCAGCGCTGCGACCAAGTACATTTTCGCAGCCATGTGGACACCCGTCATTATGCTCTTGCTTGGAGGTTTCACCGTCGCTGCTGCGTTGTCGAAATATGACATTGCGAAGAGAATCGCAACCTTTGTTCTCAGCAAAGCTGGTACTCGACCACGAACGGTTCTCGTTACCAACATGTTCGTGGCTGCGTTTGCAAGTATGTGGATTAGTAATGTGGCTGCACCTGTCTTGTGCTTTTCTATCATTCAGGTAAGTGATGTCTACGTTCGTCGCTGGACTTCCAGCTAACAGACGTAGCCCATGCTTCGCAACCTTCCAGCGGACTCTCAGATGTCGAAGGCTCTCATTCTCGGAATCGCACTGGCCTCTAATGTTGGTGGTATGCTCTCACCAATTGCGTCTCCGCAAAACATAGTCGCGCTCCAAATCATGGATCCTCAACCGTCATGGGGTATTTGGTTCTTCATCGCTCTCCCAGTCGGTATCATCTCAATCTTGCTCATCTGGGTGATCCTACTCCTGACCTTCCAACCTGGACGGGGCACCACAATTGTTCCTATTCGTCCAGTCAAAGACAAGTTCTCAGGCGTGCAATGGTTCATCTCTCTGGTTACACTTGGAACCATCATTCTCTGGTGTGTCAGTCATCAACTAGAGTGGCTATTCGGTGACATGGGTGTCGTCGCAATCATCCCTCTGGTCCTCTTCTTCGGTACCGGGATCTTGACCAAAGAAGACTTCAACAATTTCCTCTGGACAATCATCATTCTTGCAGCTGGTGGTCTTTCCCTTGGCAAAGCCGTCAACTCATCCGGACTCCTACATACGATTGCTGGAGCCATCACGGATAAAGTGGAAGGCATGTCCCTCTACGCCATCCTCGTCGTCTTCGCTAGTTTGATCCTGGTCGTTGCAACTTTCATCTCGCACACAGTCGCAGCACTGATCATCCTTCCACTTGTCCACAGTGTTGGCATGGGTATGGAAGAGCCGCATCCAAATCTTCTTGTTATGGGAAGTGCTCTAATGTGCAGCGCTGCTATGGGTCTCCCTACCTCTGGCTTCCCAAATATGAGTAAGTTGCCCTTCCCCGTGTTCCTACCTTTATCCGTGATAACATTTGCTGACTTCCTACAGCGGCTATCATGATGGAAGATCCGCAAACAGGTCAGAGATACCTGCAAGTCAAGCACTTTATAAGCCGTGGTATCCCATCCAGCGTCACTACTCTCTTGGTAGTCATCTCAGTCGGCTACGGATTGATGTTCGTAGCGGGCTTGTAGCCTGATCTGGTTGGGTTAGGCCACTTCCGTTAGTATCTAGATTGGTTTGTTAAATATAGAAGAGATTGCGGAGAAGGAAGGGGATTTATTGAGGCATTGGATAAGCATGTCATGTATATGTATACGAATACATTGGCCCGACCAACATGGAAAATAGAATATTGGCCTAATGTTCAGTATGTTGGATTTCGGTATCGATGGTTAATCTGCTGATATCCTGATAACATACCCCCCTTCACGCTCATGAGAGTACAACGCACCAGTGTGCTTTCACAGCATCTGCTTCGTTTGTTCTCTCTCTTTCTCTCTACCGTTCAATTAAATTGTTAGCAGCTATGTATGGTGTTAGATAGTCATAGACTAGTCCTCACCCAGTGCAATTTCCATCACTGTCAAACTTAGTCACAATCCTAATCTGATGGAGACGTTGCCTGCCTCGACGTTCAGTTTTCTTTCTTCCTCGCTCGCCTGCTTACTGTACTCAAAAATTGTGTACAGAATGATATTCTATTGTTTTGCTCAGCGCTATGTGATGCGATACGATACGATGCTTTTTATCTATTCCTGCCAACCAGCCAAACCAAACCGAAGAACGCACCTTCGCCATGTACTTTTATCTATGCACTTTATCCCATTCTATTGTAACTCCCAGCGACTCAAGCAACTCCCAACTCCCCAACTCCGATACATCTCCGCCCAACCTCCAACAATTCATATCTAGTGTGGCATGCATTTGGATTTACAGTTGTGGTGTTGCCTGAGAGGAGAGAGAAGGATCACTTCCTTTGTTCACATCTCCACCGTTACCAACCTCATCCTCGCCAACTTCACCAACGGCAAAACCGTTCCCCAAATACGCGAACCTATTCCCTTGCATCCCCGCCCCAACGCGTCCGTACACGAAGTCCTCCCACCGAACATCCTCTAGCATCATCTCCCAATGCGTCTGACTGCCTGGATGCAGCGCTGTTACTCTCTCTTCCCCTACCCCCTTATTCCCTACCTTCTTCCCCATTCCTCCCTCCCCGTTTCCCTCTCCCTCTCCCGTCGTCGACATCTTACTCCTATACCACCCCCCACATCCCCCACCCGCCCACGCAGTCCTCGGCATAAACGCCTGTATGTGCTCATTAAACTCCCTCACCGCACCCGGCTGCACGCGTATCGAAGAGTAATTCTCAACCCTCATCTTCGCGATGTGCGAGAGCACGTACGTGCACATGTGTGTGCTGAGGCGGGGGACGGCGCCATGTGCTAGAGGGCCATTGGGACCTAGGATACCTGATTTTACACAAAACGTTGTCAGAGACCGCTTAATAATTGCATGGTTCTTGGAAGAGATTTCGAGTCGTGAGGTCTTTTGACGGCGTGGAAATTTAAGAATCGGGGTCGGAGAATAGGGGGGAGGATAGTTAGGCTTACGGAAGTAATTTGGCATCCCTTCGGCCATCATACTCATATATGCTCTCGGACCGCCCATGGCCTCACTCCATGCATCCTGGAGATTCAACCCTCCGTCTCCTATAATCGGGAAGCGCGGGAGGAAGGAAGTGTTGAAGCCTGTTGCGCAGATAATAGCGTCTACCTCATGGAAGGTTTCGGAGTCGGAAATTGAGTTTGGATTTGAGTTTGAATTTGGGTTTGGATTCAAGTTTGGGTCGGCACTTGAAATTGAGTTTGAGTTTAGGTTTGAATTTGAGGCCAGGAGGATGCCGTTTGGTGTGATGGTCTCAATGGGGGAAGTTTCAACAACGACGTTGGGAGAGCAGAGGGAGGAGAGGTAGCTTGGGGAACTGGTTATGCGGCGGCAGCCGATGGGGAAGGTGGGGATCAGGGAAGCCATGAGATGCGGGTGAGAGGCGAGTTGGGCGGCCATGTAGGCTGTTATTTCGGAGAGGGAGGTGTGGGCGTTGGAGGTGCTGGTTAGGATCTAGGAAGGGTTGTCAGTTTAATTTCCCTCTTTCCCATTGTCTCTTTTCTCTGGGGACATGTGTTTAGAAATGGAAAAGGGGCGAATGGCTTACGGTTTTGAATCTCTCTTCTCTAGCCATGTTATCGATTTCTTCTAAGAAGATTTTGTACTTCTCTGGATCCGAAGCGAGGGTCTTCGTCCATTCTTCGGAGAAGATGTTTGTGGTGCCTATGGTGTGTTGGTGACAGTACCGGACGGCTTTGCTTGGTGGTGCGATCCACGTCTTGGAGCGGATGCAGTGAATTAACTTGTTCACATCTATGTTTTTATAATGTCAAAAGTTAGAATCTGATTACCTCTCGTGGTTTGGTATGGCTTGGATTTTACTCATTTTCGTTTGGGTGGGTTTGAGTTGATCTGGGGAGAAACTTACGTGGTTGAAGCGCAGGAACAATCTGTACGCCGGAAGCACCATTCCCAAGAACGGCTACATTCTTGCCATGGTAGTCGAAGTCGGATGGCCAGTTTGCGGTGTGTATCAAGCGGCCCTTGAAGGATTGCAGACCTTTGAGTTCAGGCCATTTGTAATCACTGACACAGTATATCGTCAGCCGGAACCCCTCTTCAATAATCAAGTAACCTCAGTGGCAGGTTGGAAAACGAACTTGAAAATCCCAGTTGCGTCAATTATGACATCAGCTTCTTCTTCGGAAATTGTTCCTGCAGCTTCGTTCTTGACGCCAATAATCCACTTCTGCTTCTCTTCGTCCCATTGAGAGCTTGTCACGCTAGAGTTACAATGGATGCTCGACCTTAAACTGTTGTTGTCTATGAAGTCGTTTAGGTATTGCTTGATCTCCCCTGCTTGTGCGAAGACTGAGCTCCAAGATGGGCTGAGAGTGTGCGTGTATTGGTAGTGGTGTGATGGATCGTCAGAGGCACAGCCTGGACTGTTTAAATTCCGGATTTAGCATAGCAAGGGGAAAGAAAGCTCGATCTCAACCGCTCAAAGCAGTGTGAAAGGGAACTTACTAGCGATTCTCATACCACGTCCCTCCACACTCAGGGTTCTTCTCAATGATAACGCAATCAACACCACTAGCCTCCTTGCGTAACGTATACAGCATGTTCAATCCATTGACTCCAGCTCCAAATATTATGACCCGTAGTGGACGGAGCTTTCCTAGAGGCTGTTCTTGGATTTTGTAGGTTGGTGATGAGGTCGATGCATTGATGTTCACGATCTTCTCTGCTAGTGGTGAGGAATCGCGTGCTGGGAGGGCTTGGTGTTGGAACGGGCGTGTTTGAGAGATCGAAATTATTCGTGCTGGTGAGAGATGAAGGGGACTTTGACAAGCTGTTCGAGTTTGGGAGACAAGGAGCGGAGTTGTCGACTGTCGGATCCTACTCCTTGTTGCTTGTCTAAGAATCCTATCATGGCGTCGACACAGATGAGATAGATTTGGAAGACGTGTCATGATTGCCCGACAGTGGATGTGTTGAAGTCTTCTGTTGTGGTTTGAAAGAGGTTCAGGATCAAAAAACGATTGAAGGTCAAGCAGCACACTTCGAGAAAGTACACACCTCCCCTCCCTTCTCCCCACCATTTAGCGAGATAAACAGATCGGCGACTGGTTTATTCTAGGTTACCTCTACGCGGCGACTGAAAGATGCCGGTTTTGACAGACGCGCAATTTCAAAGTACTTTGGTTATTTCGATACATTAAGAACCAGTGAAACACTGCTCTCTGGTCAATCTGCAGAGCAAGCATTAAGCTATCATCCTGTACAACTCTAATTTTAACCAACTCAATTGACATTACGTAAAAATTTAAAGTCTTGCAAGGTTGATTTAGGTTGTCTCTCGTGCTATCATCGGTAACCTTCAGCCGTAAAGGTCGCATTAATAGTTATCGTTTCTCTTTCTGATCATTCATGTAGACGCTTGGATATCGCGCACGGCAGCCTCCGCTAACATTCCCCGGTTGTCGGTTTGTGGGACCACCATGAACAATGATTTTGAAGCTCGGTTCAGCCGCCATGAATTAACAATTGCGTTGTTACACGGAGTTTATGGAGAGGGCAACTAACTATTGGGTTCGTTAGCTTCCGACGACTCTCTTCTATTTTGTGACCAAGATTCCATTCTGACATGTCACTCCAGTGAATGCTACGCTCTTCGGTAATGACGATGCTAGTCCATGTTGAGATCGCGACCAAATCGAGCGCCGACAATCGGCCATACATCAACAGAACATGAGCGGTCCTTCCAAACATGGCCATTCGCAATTACCATCTGCCAATTGCCTTGGAGCACATAGAAATATTTTATTTGACGCTTTAAGATTAGTTGATTCAACACGTTTAGAGTTTTTAGTGCACTGATTTAAAGTTTTTGAAGGGTTAATCTCCGAGATCAACTGCTTAGTTTTAAAAAAGCTTCATCGCGTACGTATCAAGTAAAGTTCTTTTGTTGACCACTAATTTAAAGTATAATACGGTAGGTTTTCGTATTGTTTCTAAAGCAAACCCTCGTACTTTCCCTCAAGTAAACTCTCTTTCATACGCTCTCAAGGTAGTTTATTTCTCGTATTTTCTCAAAGTAGGCTGTCGCTTGTAAATTTATCTCGTCGAGTAGTTGAGAAACGAAGTACAAAGCTTGCGCAAGAAAGCTGTTCCTGGGACAAAGTCTGGCCTTCAAGCCAGTAATTGAATTAACTCCTTGCTCGTATCTTAAAATGCCTAGGTTTTTCAGACAGTATTTTTGTTCAAGTAAAATGTTAATTCAATTGAAGAAGCTAGCTACTTAAAACCAAACCTTGGCATAGCGGAAAGTCAAAGATCTAATCCGGGAAAAAACTTAAAACAAAATCCCCCGGTTCTTCATCATGCAAAAGTTCCAAATATGCTTTCTTAAAAGAAATTCTTATGAAGTTTAAGTTACAATAAGATAATAAGTACTTAGCCGCTATTAAGTAAAACGTATGTATCTATTAGCAACAGCATACTAACGGACCAGGGTTCGGTTTTCTTCGTCCACCTTCTATACCTTAAATAATACCTTAAATAACTATAGGAATTCCTTAAATTAATCACAGTCCAATTTATTTACCGAGGTAATTAAAAAAGAAAGCGATCGATTCACTTACTTGGATGAGCTGAAAGGCGACAGGCCTTTTATTCAATGGGCGTGCCAACCATCACCTTACTTCTGCACTCAAACCCCCAATTTCTGTTTAGTGACAAGACAGCATAAAACGAGTACTTCATCAGGACATCGCAGATGGCTTCATACATCCAGCACATCTTGTTCTCCCTGACACAAGTATTCCACCTGTTCACGGTGGAGGACACAGCAAAGAAAGAACCACGATGGACTGAAGAACTACTCAAGAATGCGAGCACGGAGCCTCAGAGTACCGACAGCTCAGCAACGGCAAACATTCTGAACACTCTGAACGATTGCCAAGGTCTGCCAGAAAGGTCTGATGTTGTCGTCGTAGGAGGGGGTATCCACTCTCTGATCTTCGCCATCCACGCCCGCACCCTCGAGTTGAAGAGAGACAAAGCAGGTAAGTAACCTTCAAATCGGCCGGGAAATTTGACTGACCATTCTGCAGCTCCCACCAGCATCACTATCCTTGAGAAGTCCTCCTCGCCAGGCTACAAGATCGGAGAGTCTACACTCACTGTCTTCGGCGTGTGGTTGAAGCTCATCGGCATTGACTCACCCATGCTCTGGCGCCTCTTCGGACCCAAAGATGGCCTCGCATTCTACTACTTCAACGACTCGGGTGACCCTGAAAACTATAGCACATTTGTCGCTAATGGTCCTGCTGGTGATTTCGTCGCTACGCTCCAGATTGAACGGAAGATCAGCGAATTGCTGTTAACCCTGTTCGCCCAACGTCTTGGTATTACGGTTCTGCATGGAAAAGAAGCCATTATTGATGAGGATAGTTTGAGTGGAACGGAGAGAGAGACAACAGTGAAAGTGTTGGACAAGGAGAGTAAGGAGGAGGAGTCTATCAAGGCCCGTCTGCTGGTTGATGCAAGTGGTCGATTTCACCGTTTCGTATCGAAGTCCAAGAGTCGTGTTGAGCAACCCGAGTTCAACACGCATGGTTTCTGGGCTTACTGGGAGTGTAATGTTGATGAAAAGGAGATCCCCCTCCGGGACTACGAGAGCGTGAACACGAACCATATCTGCATACCTGAAGGGTAAGTGTCTCTCCCTCCTGTATTGCCAAACGATGAAATGACCGTAAATCAGCTGGGCCTGGGTAATCCGTCTGCCAACCTGGGAGGAGAGTCCTCTTCCAAACCTCATCAATATGATAAACCACCTCCTGGACCTCAACGCCGCCGGCACACCCGCAGACTCGTACCCCTCTACCGAAGAACTCGTCGAGAAGTTCGATCTCAAGTTCCGTTGGGTCGTTAGTATCGGTTTCGCTCTCCGCTCAGATGTCGTCTACCCCTCCGACCTCACCCTCTACGGATCCTGCGAAGCCGAGCAGAAGTTCAACTGGGTCGTCTCCAAGTACGCCAAAGTCACGGAGTTTATGAGCAAGTTCACACTGATAGACAACCTGTATGGCCCCGGTACGACATGGTACGCCCGCAAGAACCTCGCTTTCAGCTGCCCACGAGTCTCGGGTGAGAATTGGATGGCGATAGGTGATGCGACGGGCTTTACGAATCCACTATACTCACCAGGAATCAATGCGAATATGGCGACGAGTATTTTCCTCGCTGAGAATGTCAAGGAGTATCTCTCTCGCGATGCTGTCGGAAAGAAAGAGTTGCGTGGTAAGTACGAGGCTTTCTGCAAGGACCGCGTCCCAAATCTTCAGCGTATGAATGAATTCAATTACAAACTCTTCCGCAATCCTAGGCTTGGCCCGTTGGGTCCGCTCTGGCAATATCTGATCGGAACTGGAAACTCGAGATTCCAGGGTGCGAAGACGTACACACTTGACAACTGCGCCGACTTACTCACAACATGGGATTGGGGAGCGAACGATGAGACATACATCGAGTCCGCTACGAAAATCTGCGAGCTCCTCGAAGGTCCAGCACATGAGTCCGTCTCTCCGGAGATTATCGAGGAGGTGCAAGCTCTGATCAAGAAATCTGTAAAGGATGCTGTTGCGACGGGTAAATTCAAGGGTCGCTGGAGTGGCTTGTTCAGATACTACGATGATGATTTGGTGTTCCGCGGGTATGAAGGGAAGAGAGAGCGGGATGCTTTGGCTAGGAGATGTGAGGGTTGTGGGGTGTGGAGAATGCTCAGACCGGATTGCTGTAAGTGTCCATTCTGTGCATGGGAGCATAGTGTGGAGTCGAGTACAAAGGTGGTGTATGAGATGAAGTAATTGTCGCCACTCCTGGTCCTGCTGACGTTAGATGGGGATGATAAGGATGGTTTTGCTTTGAGGTTGCTGATGGTTTAGATGATATCACTTTTGCTCAGTTGTTTCTTGCTATAGCGAAATAGTGTGCTTAGGTTTGCTTGCTAGTCAGTACTGTGGGTAACTACCTAGCAATAAATGCAAGGAGATTTAACAAGCTGCTCTTCAACTAACGCCTTATGTTTTCTTAACTCAGTAGTACAAGAAAGTATTCATGGTGCTAGAAACGTAGTGCATCGACTGCAGTTTGTTTTGAACCAGAAAGGGGCTGAGAAAGAACAAGCGAAATGCAGCGGAGACTAGGGGAGAGTCATGTTCTTGGCGAATAGTGAGCGGACGGAGGAAACTTCCAGGTCACTGGACACACCTTGCTTGTTCCAAGCAACAGGAAATGGAACCAAAGGTGATTCCGCATGGCGGTTTGTTTAACAGCTTCATTTCTAGTTCATGACGGAATGAACATTGACATTCTATCGACAATCAACGATCTCAGCAACCAAACTAGTACATAGCATCAGGCTCTATCTGGTATGTGTCTTCCCCGGCATCAAAACAATATGTATTTCCATCATCTCACAAAAGTCCCACGACAGCAACAACAGCACCGACACCAACGCCCATTCCCATGGTACCCACATCTTTCCCCTTCACAGCAGCATTCGTCCCTGTCTCTTGCGCCGCCGTCGACGCCTGACTCGCAGCCTGATTCGCACTCCTCGTTGCTCCATCCGCCGCACTGATGGCCGATTGCACAGCCTGGCTCGCAACACTCAACGCGCTACTCCTCTGCTCATCACCTACCGTAGCAGCAACGCTCTGGGCGCTCTCCACCACCGAGCTCGCATCCCTAGTTACCGAGAAAGGAGCGTCACTGGCTACACTTTGCGCGGAAGAGACAACTGAGTTTGCAAGTGAGGTGTATGGTGCTGCGGCTGTTGCGGCGAGAGATTGAGCGGATGATGCAACGGAGGCAGCGTATGAGGTGTAGGGGTCTGCTATTGTGGCGGCGAGGGACTCGGCGCTGGCGACGATGGAGTGCCAGTCTTGGGCTGTGGTGGGTGTGGCGAGGAAGGGGAGTAGGAGGAAGGTGAGGGTTTGGTGGGTGAGCTGCATTTTGGAGGGGTTGAGGATTGGTTGCGAAAAGATGTGCTGAGTGCGAGAGATGGATTCGGAGTGAGTAGGCCACAGTTTGGACAAGTCCTGGGAAAAGTTTGCCGACTTTAGAGATGTGTTCAGAGTAATTTAGGGGGTTTTACCGGGGCAGAGTTTAAAGAATTTTTGCCTGGTAAGTGAATTGTTCTTGTGTATTCTCGCTCCTTATTAATGTTCCTCAGAATTACAAGCATCCTGCTCTGTGGAGCAGGTGCAAGACCTTCGCAGTTTCACCGTCTAGAATATTCGTGGATTCTCTCCGTACACTAGAGAAGCTCCTGACCACTGAGATTGTGTATTGGGCTACCTTCTGAGGTGGAAGCTCAACACGTCAATTGATGTGCAAATACCCTTTGTTGTATGATTATGGAAAGCTGGGTAGGGGATCTTGGAAAGTTGTCGTCATTCCCGCGTCCAGCTTGCTGATCGCGTACAGAAATTTGTGGATATTCTGAAGCTTCAGCAGTGGCTCCTCGATAGTGATGAGGTGGTCGGGACGTATATGTCTATAGCTGCATCGGGAATGATGAATATAGGGCAAATTGAAGATCTCTCCGGTATGCATCTCTCCCGTCCGGGATACAATATCCCAATCGGGATTAGCTGGTGAATCAGTGAGATACATGCTATTCGACTTTACCAAGTCGGAGGTATAAGACGAGCTAAACTAAGCTTCTCATGAGCTTTCAATACCTTAAGCGGTCAAAACCAAAAAAAATCAAAATCAAAATCAAGACTGACGAAGTGTAGAATCGAACTAAAAGGGCGATCAGCACGCAGATCCCGGATGTCCGAATTTAGACATCTCTGGCGAGCCGCATTCCCAGCCGCATCCAGCATCATCAAGCATTAGCGTAGGAGCTCACTCCTAGAGATGTCAAGGCGGGATGACGGAACTTATCAGAAAGCCCCGAATGGCCCATTGCTCAAATACACTTCCTGGAAACAGATGCTAAAGTAGTAAGAAAAAGTCGAAATACACGTTAGCTCGGATATGCTGTCTCTGAGCAGCTCAGAAATGCGAATACTTCGATATCTCGATCGAGATAGTGCTTATGTAGTGTGGGTTGTGGGTTCGCTGGATGGAGAGATTGTTGAGTGCGCGGGCTCGCGAAAGATATACTTTCCTTGGCAGAGCGGTGCGCAATGTGTATCTGATTTTGAAATATTGTCTGATCTTTACTGTCTTCATATCAACTTCAAAGGCTGATCTACATCATGCACAATGACTCCAATTTGTTGGGAGCTGTCTACTTCCAGAGTACCTTGGACGTCGATGCTGGGGCCTGGTAGCATCGATCGATTCCATCCATGATGGTCCCTGCATCGGCACATCAGGCTCAAAGAAGGCTCTACGGAATGCTCTCGGATCTTTCCAATCTTAACTTGATCATCCTGTACTGATTTTTTTATTTGCCCTGGATCGGCGTCCAGAGATGAAATAGGCAAAGGACTCAGTCTCGAGGTGATGCTATTCTAAAGGCAAGTGCCAACTACGTCAGACGAGGGCTGATTTTAGATATAATGACTTCGAATCTCTCAATTATCAGATCACAATCGATACCTCCTTGCAGTCATACCCAATCGCTCTCAGCTCATTCAAGATGTTATTTAAATCAGTTGTCACGGCTCTGGCCGCTTCATTTATTGTCACAGGAGCCGCCGTTCCACAAAGACCAATCCCAGGACTGAGCAACTACTACAGCGATTATCGCGGTCGTGGTCGTCCATACCCTGGCAACGAAACAGCTCCTATTCCCGCAACGACGAACGGGACTGCAGGACCTGACGATCTACTCTACCAGAACTTGCTTTCTGCAGAATGGGCGATCTACGAATTCTACCAACAAGGAGTTGACAGCTTCAACAGCTCCTCGTTTACATCTGTCGGTCTGCCAAACACCACCTACGATCGCATCCAAGAGATCCGCAACAATGAAGCCGGCCATCTCGCTGTGTTCCAAAGTCAGATCTCGAGCAACTCCCTCAAGCCAGGGCCATGCAAGTACGCCTTCGGTGTTGACAGCGTAGAGGCTTTCCTGGTTACCCTTACCCTCCTTGAGATTGCATCGATGGGTTTCCTCACTGGCCTTGCTCAACAAGCCCAGTTAAACGAAACGAAAGGAGCTCTCACAGCCGTTGCCGAGACCGAGTCTCGTCACAACACATGGGCACTGATGGATATCTGGGACACCAACCCCTTCGCTGGCCCAACTGACACCTCTTTTCCCTACGCCAACGAGATCCTTGACAGCACAAACCAATTCATCGTTCCTGGATCCTGCCCACCCGAGAACCCAGAATATCCTTACCCAAGTCAGAATCTCGCACAATTCACTTACGATCCCAAGATCAACTCTACTCTTCAATCCGGTACGGAGATCGGATTTGTCTTCACAACACCACCACCGGCTTGGAACGATACGCAATTTTATTATGCGGTCTTCTACCACGGACTGCTCAATGTCTCAATGCCGTTCAATACCAAGACGAACACGACTACCATTCCAGATTTTGAGCTGAACAAGGGTCTTATTATCAGTATCATCGCTGATACACCTGGTGCACCTACTTTGGACACTGTTCTTGCGGGACCGGTGCTGCTTGTTGAGCAACCTACTGGAGCTATCAAGCAAGGAAATTGATTTCGCTGTTCACGGAAGGGTCACGATAAAATTGCTCGCTTATTGAATGGTGGAGGATGTATCAATGTTAAATGTGTCGAACCATAATGTATTTTACTATTATACTGTGCTGTATTTGAAAGGATTAAATAATTAGACATAAAGAATAACGGAAAGCATTGTAGCTGAACAAAAGCAACCTTCTCATTCGCAGCTAAGTATCTTCCCTTCTTTCAGCTGCAATATATCGGCTGTAAAATATCGAAATCTCAACAAACTTAGGGAAATAATTCTCGAAACCTATCAGTGCACAATCAATCGATTCTTTGACGATTTTGGATTCTGGACTTGATGATATCACAGAAACCAATGATCTACAACAGCAGGCATAAACAATATCGGTACTATCTCCACCACGGGCAGATCACCACCGGGATCGACAGGTCCGCTCCCGTCTCGGCGACACCAACCTGTCTCTATGGGGCGGCTGAAGAGTCGCCGATTTTGGCACGAGAGACTACCCAAATCAACATTTGCAAGGCTCTAAATCTTCACGAAATATTTATCAAATCGACGTAGAAAAAAGAAAAAAACAGATAATAAAGTACTTACTCTAACAAGCAAATAAAAAAAATGTATTTATTTTAAGTGTGACGAAATGTTCCAAGTACTTTGGCTTTGGAAATGCGCATTTGTCAAAATCGGCGGCCTTTAGTTGCCCCGTAGAGCTGTCCACGGAGGCTCCAGTATACATCAATTTTCCTGCAGGTTGCATCACCTCGCAGAGAGCAAGGTATGCGAGGTGATACAGAGAGCTGGAGATAAAGTCTCGCTGGTGGCGGCGTGTCAAAGCTCGGATCGACAGACCGGATTGGGGCTGCATTCTCGTAGGGCTGCTGTCAATTGGTCAATCAAGACCTTTGAGCTGTTGCTTAAGCTTGATGCGGAATATGATCCGCTCTCGTGGATATGTACTGTATCCTTGATGCTTACCTGAGATGCTTGCCATTCTTGTAGTTTTTTGGTCTTATTGGTTATTGGATGGGGAGCTGATATGTGGAAGGGAAGCAGCACCTCGGATCTCCGAGTGCCGTCATAAATCTTGCCTTCTGCATCTTCTCCGTTTTTGTTTCTTTTTCCCCAGATTTCACAATTCTTCAAAGTGTGCATAATTCTTTGAGATCTAAAAAAAAGGATCCGTATTATCGTATCCGCATACCGGTCTAGGCTTTTTTGTCTGGTCCTAATTTCAAGATGTCGAATCCTAAATCTACGCATAATCAGGTCTGTTTTGCTATTCACTTATCGATTCTTCAGATTCGTTCCTGGTGGAGGTTTCTAGGACTCTTTCTTCTGAATTATATGCAAGTTGAAGCTTTACTAAAACACCATCCAGCCCGTTACCGACCCAATCGCATACTTCAAAGCCATCCCATGGTGCGCAAAACTCATCTCCGACAAATCCGTCGTCCAAGTCACAGTCCCAGACAGAACCCCTATCGCATCCACAGAATCTGCTTTCGTACGAGAGACGCTGAATACACCCGAGACGGTAAAAGCATGCATAACGTTCTTCCGATTCATCAAGCCCACAGCACCGACATCAGAAACAAGCGAAGACAAGAAGAATCCGTTCTTGGAACTGTGCACGTTGGTGGATTTGAATAGTGGTGTGAATGGGTACGCTAAGACGGCCCATGGGGGGTTCTTTGGAGTTGTGCTAGATGAGGTTATGGGTACTGCGGCGAATTTGCAGGCTGGTGAGTTTAACATGTTTCAACTCATGCTCGGAACTCTAAGGTATCGAGCAGCTAGCTGATTTATCAATAGCCCAAGGAGCGTACACGGCATCTCTCAAAGTAGACTTCAAGAAGCCATTGTATACACCAAGCGTAGTTCTCGTCCGCGGCAAAGTTCAGAAGAAAGAAGGGAGGCGGCTGATTGTAAAGGGCAGTTTCGAAGACAAAGATGGGAATGTACTTGCAGTGGCTGACGGCCTGTGGGTCATGGTGAACCGGGATATTGGCAGATGGACCGATTCGAAATTATGATGTGATGAAGTCGGAGAAGTTAAACATTCGCTTTGTCTTAATTAGCCTGTGTACCTTCTTAGTTGACGAGTTGGTGTCCTAACTAGTTTCTGATATTGCGAGTCAGACATTCCTCCTCACTGTTGAGGTAAAACTGTTGCCATATAAGGTTCACGAAACATTCCTTGGAGTTTTATCCAGGTGTACTGATGCTTTGGTGTCTCATACCATTCTACGCGGCACTTATTACTTGACCGAAATCTGAATGACCCCACAAATCTAGGCGAAGACTTTAGGTATCTAGGTATCCCATGGACTGGCAACTCGCTTGCACATTTTACCGCCATAATTCGAGGTGGCCGCATCGGGTACAGTTCGACTATTAAAAGAATTCTAAGAAGATCAAAAGAAATTTAGTGTTTGAAATAATACTTGTAGCTTTCTAGAACACCTTTTAGAAGTCGTGGTGGCTGAGTTGTGTTGTTGCGAAAAAGAGGTCTCCTTTTAAATGGCGCTAAAATGTGTTTATGCCAGTCCATGGGATAGAGTAATTACATGTGTTTGCGGACAACGGAAAGGATTCTTCACATCCAGTACAGTACAACTACCCGAGCAGGGATTGCGTGTCTTGCCAGATCACAGGACAATCTATAGTACCAGTCATAGAGACATAATTTGACGTGCTGCCGCGAGGTGCAACAAATGTATGTATATTTTAGCATAATGTACCAAGCAATCGTCTTGTAATCATTGATAATTTCGCTGCGTCTGGTGACTCAAAATATGATGTACTCGATTCTCAACGTGGATGTGGACAAAAGAAAGTGTATTCCAGATAAATTCCTTTTCGCCATGAGTTTGCACTGAAATTTAATAGTGACAATGTCGAATTTTTCATGCTGAGGAAATGTGCATGGGAGCAGCCTCACCAGCTTTAGCGAGCCCCAATACCTACAACCACTAGCTTAGCACAATTTCTGTTTGTCAAAAGCTCAATTATGAAAGAGGTTACAGGTCACAGTACTACAGGCGCATTTGTGATAGCTACTAAAGCAGTGAGATATGCCATGCTTCCTCTCTCTTTTTGAATCGATCTTTTGCTACACGCCATTGCACAAGTCATTGCCGCTGAGCTTCCTTCGTCAAACTTAAGGGAGTGTACCCAAGTGAGCTTTTATTCCTGAAGGGTTCCTAACAGTCATTCTGGACCTCTCCTCCCCACCTCTCCAGGCATTGAAGCCGAAATTCCCTACTTGAAATGGTAAAATCCTCTTCACCAGTCGCTCGCCCAAGAAATACAGCACATAATCGACTCTGGATATGTGATCGTAACAATTTAATCACATTATCTTACCCCACCTTCCCTTGTTGACTGCAGTATCATCGAGAGCCAGGGTTGTGCTAGGGTCGGATATCGTCGGGACATGACTGAATCACAAGCATCTTGAGCACGGGGTTAAAGCATGGAATACAAATGCTAGGGAAGTCCTCAGGTCCCCCAAAGCAGAATTTGAATCCAAGACGATAAACCTAACGGCTTTGCCTCTATCTTTGCTTGGCAGATTTGTTTCCTACTACTACAATACGATAATACGATCACTTGACCATTCATTGACCTATTGCTTGTACCAGTTGTTTCCTCTGGTCAACTTCTTTTCTGAGAATTTTCAGAGTAATATCACACTGTATTCTCTTGTAGGTCGCGTCCGTCTACGAAAGCCCGGAGTGTTTGGCCCTTCTCTCGTTGATGGTGCAACACCTGATGATCATGAACACTTCACGAGAATTTCGCACGATTGTATGCCACTGGATGGAAAGAAACGTATTGATCGACATCTTTGCATCAGCGACGGAGGGAGTCCAACCAAACCTGGAGATCCTGGCTTAAAGCCGTTCTGTTAGATAGTTCACTCAGCTTTTAAGCGAACTTAATCTTGCCACTGCAGCCAAGTCTTTCCAAGCGACTTGGCCATACTCTTCTAAGAAGGTAATAAGCATAACAAGACAAGGCATATTTCAGCCCCCTGTGAATAACCTTATCTTCAAAATACCCAGGAGGCGCAATCGGGCTTTGCAAAAGCGGGGATACAACGTTGGCCGCGAATGTATGTGATGATGAGTGGCTCCCTAAGCCGTTAGCTGATAGCAGATCCTTGGCTAGACTATACGGCCGGCTTGGTCTCACTCAAGGCTTTTCACAAGGCCTGTCGCGTGCTCCACGATAGCAAACTTATCTCGCCAGGAGTTCTTGGTAACTGCCTTTACTGTCACAGTCAAGTCTGGACAAGACAACATGTTGCTATCTAGCCATACCAAGGTCTCTTGGGTGCTTTTGAGGGCATTCTCATCTAGAGGAAACCGATTTTAATTTGTCGAATCCGACAATACCAAGTGGCCAAGATTCGTACTGCAGCATGTCATCCACTGTGGGTTCAATGTTTGACTATCCATCTACTAGACCAACAACTCAGCTGTGGTGATAGTCCTCATCCTGGTGACCAAAAATACATATATGCCTTCGCTTTCTTCTACACAACTCGAGCCTCCTTGTTCCAATTTCGGCAGAGTTCCAGATACAGCTCATCATCAGCGAATCGAAGCATATCCTGCTGTATTTCTACGATGGACGTTAAACGGAGTCTCGAGGTGACGCATGGCGCTACCATGATTGAGCCCACCCTTGCTCTTTCTAATTCCGTCTCCGATGGCGAGAAGTCGCCAGCTGCTGTCGTTGATAACGACAAGCCTTACCCAACCGAGGAAGAGTTTGCGACTCTGCCGAAAGTTCCAGGCCACATTCCGTGGACCTCCTGGACAGTTGCAGTGGTCGAGTTCGCTGAAAGATTCTCTTACTACGGCACAACTGCTGTCTGTAAGTAATTTCTAACCCAATATGCGTGACCTTACTGAGCTTTACACAGTCGTCAACTTTATCCAGCGCCCTCTGCCAATTGGATCTTCAACGGGTGCGGGTAAGATTGTTCAGAAATCTGGTGCTCTTGGAATGGGCCAACGTGCCTCGACTGGTTTGGTTATGTGTATGTCCACTAGAAACAATCCTTTCGTTGAGTCAGGCTAACACCCTTCGAGTCAACAGTTTTTGGTCGTATGTGACTCCTCTTGCTGGTGCCTACGTAGCGGATCAATATCTCGGTCGTTATCTCACCATTCAGTACTCTATCTGTTTCGCCCTTGTGGGACATTGCATCCTGATCATATCCGCCATCCCTCCTATCATTGTCAAGCCCGATGCGGCAATTGGAGTCTTTGCGATTGGTCTGGTC